>CM060709.1:224781852-225402352 GCA_030686995.1 Artemisia argyi | reverse complement strand
GTCAAAAAAGTATCTTCATGAAAATTTTTAATAATCAAAATATTATTTTTTTTTTTTTTGTCAAATATAAAAAAAGAAAAAAAAAAAAAAAAAAAAAAAAAAATTGCTACAGTAGCGCTGCAACAGTAGCATGCTACAGTACGCTACAGTACCCTTAATATAAAATATATGTTACTGTAGACATTAAAAACACTGTAGCAGAGGAACAGTGCAGCACACGATAAATGTAATATACTAGGATTGTAAGCCGCGCGTTTTCGCGGGAGTCGGATTTTAAGTGTGGTGCCGTTAAAAAAAAAAAAAAAATACTTTAGTACTGTAGCAAAATTATTATTTTAAAGAAGTTACTGTTCACACTAAAAATACTGTAGCTAAGATGAACAGTGACAAGCTAAATGTAATATATATATAATGTATAATTCTTTTAATTAATAAAGGATTAAAAGTAACCACTTCAATTAGAATATCTTAAAAACTAAGGGCATGCGGATTAGGTTCAGTTTAAAAAGTTAAAAATGGCAGGGTCAGGTTATGTAATTATTTTCCCTTGTAGGTAAAATTTTCGAGTTGCCAATTTGACTCGATTGAGATCAAATGAAACCCAACTGATCCATTACCCACTATAACAACCACCAAATTATTTTAGAATCAAGTCATATACTCCCTCCGTCCTAAAATTATTGTCTTATTTTGACTTCTTCAGTCTTTATTTTTTAACTTTGACCTAAAGTATTTTTATTTATATTACATACGGGTAAAGATCTAGTGAGAAGAAAACTTATAGTGAGAAGGATGAGAAATAACTATAACTACATATTTAAAATAAGTCGACTTGAATTAAATGCACCTCTATTCATTTAGATGCATCCCAATTAGTTTCGAAAGTAATTTTGAAGTGAAAACGATGCAAAGTAGTATTTGTAACAAATTTGACTCGCAGAGGACGAAAAATACATAGGATTTTCCTAACTTGCTAAAATGCATATAATATATGTATATGCATCTAATTTTTAGCTAGAAAATATATCATGGTGCATCTAAAAGATTAGGGATGCATCTAATTCAAGTCGATGCATCACTAATATAAGGTTATAGTTATTTCTCATCCTTCTCATTTTAAGAGTTCTTCTCATTTGATCCTAAGTCTATTACATAATACTTTATGCAAAATATATGAACAAATTGATTTATAAATGTATTTTCATTGATATAATTTTCATCAAGTATTTTATAATATAAATAAAAATATTTATAGTCAAAGTTGAGAAAGAAAGACCAAAAAGTCAAAGTGGGACAATAATTTTGGAACGAAGGGAATACGATTTATGTTGAAATTAAAAAGCAAAAAACTGAATGCTTGCCATTCAATTATTCAAGGTTGAATATGTGAGACATGGTAGTTGATGTGATAAATGATTCCTTGCTTTGATGCATCTATGCCCAGTTGGCATGAATGCTAAAGCTCCTATCACAAACAAGACCAGGGGCAATTAACTGTCAAGAATTAAGTGCTCTTGTGAGCCATACAAGCTCCTCATCACTTTCTTCCAGGTACAACTCATAAATGAACTACCCTATCATGTGAAACATATTCCTCATTTTGAGGAATTCAATATAGTTACAACACAAGTTTACTCTGATATATGAAGTCTTAACCACTGGCTCTTTAGAAAGGATTATACATCATGTGTATACCATGTCAAATTCTACATGCATGTCTTATAGGACCATTTGATGTTTGTTGCACAATGTCTATGCAGCGAGCAGATAAAGTTACAAGAAACACTTGCATTACAATAATAGGCCATGTAAAAATGGTAACAAGCATAAAACTTGCTGCATCTTAAATAAACAAAAACACAAAACTCTATAATATTATAGTAATATTTCTCACAAATATAAAACAACCCAAGCTTACTAATGCAAAATTGTTCTTGCAATATATACAAAACATAATATTGAAAATATTATTTAGTTACCGACCATAGTACTCTACGTCTCTACCACTCGTGCAAATCTTAGGCCACCATCAAGCTGATGACTGCCCCATTAGATTTTCAAAATTGTACCAGCTTACTCTAGCTACCTACCAGTGGTATGAACCTAGATACGAAAAGGATTGCGAGATACCACTGTACATTATATGAAGATGCCTTGCATGATGACTAACGAAGTTTATTCTGAGCAACAGCCTTGCAAAGCTCAAGCTCTTCATCATAGATCAACACTCGGTTGGAAGCAAATGATTTGCATATGGGTTTGTTTAATAGAGATGGAACAATATACCGAGGAGGAAATGCTGATTCCTGAAACAGAACTGCTGCAACTTGACGCATATCAGTTAACTTGAGGCGAGAAGGAGGACGAGGTCCATGCCTTGGTGCTTTTGGAGTGCTTGGTAGTATAAACCTTTTGCCCCTACCCTCTTTACTGTAAAAGATTAAATATCATGTAACTAAAAGATCAATGAACATTAGAATGGAAAACTGAATGGGTAGGGTAACACTCACCCCATTTTGCTGTATTTACTAATGTTTTAAAGACGGTTAAAAAGTATCTCACTGAAATGAAAGTCGAATTATAAAATTTCACTATTTAATTTGTTTTATGCATTTAGCCGGACTCACCCATTTGACTCATTTAAGCAGAACCAGATCTTATCTTGACGTGTAAGAATCTTTGAGACAAATTATAAACCAAACATCCCTTAAATACATATACAGGCCAAAATGGCAACCCTTAAAGAGAATGATAGGTTTCCAACAAAACGAAAGAGAAAAGGAAACATGAATTCAAATGCGAACCTCATGAAAGGCCAGTGTTCTGTAGCCAGTGGTGTTGATGAGCACAACAGTTCTTGGTGGTACCTATTTGGTGTGGTGTAGTTAAAATGGAACTGCCGAGCTATTACAACCTGAGGAATGGAGGATACACTATTACTTTATACAACGACGACGACAACAACAACAACAACAAAAAAAAAAAAAAAAAAAAAGGAGAGAGAAACTTACAGCCTTTCTGACTCTCTCACAGACATGAAAAACAGCGGTTAGTTGGTCATGATGCAGATGGCAAACTATTTTCACCTTCAATCACAGACAAGGATATGTCAGGTTAATATAACCAAATAAGGTTTATACTCGTATAAGTTAAGCCATTCTCTTCAAATATAGATATGTTCATGACAATTGCATAAACTTTCATATTGGGATGTAAGAAGTAAAATGCAATGCTTCTGTCATGGCAAGTTCTCTAACAATACAAAAGAATTGCTTAATTTTGTTATTAATTCCAGGGCATTAAAACTCAGAGTCTCAGCCACAAGAAACTTAAAGAGATATTGCGATACAAGAAATAGGTCATGCATTTCAGATGGTCACACTGGTTCAACTAAACATTCAGAAAGTAACACCATATAATACACGTTTAATCATCTCCAAGCTCCTATCAGTCATAAGTAACTTGACTTTATGGAAATAAATAGAATGGCAGTGCCAATATAAAACATAAACTTCTACTATGATTCTCTTATGTACCCACATATATCATTTCCGTTGACTGCACCTCCAATACACACCCTAACATTATCAGCACACCACGTTCATGATATGCCAGCTTAATAAATAAAATCAGATTCACCACACAAATGGTTGGCAGTCGTTTTGGTCAAATATTAGTGCAACATTTAAGAGACTACTGCATATTATATATCAATAATCCAAAAAATACAAGTAAAGATTACCAGCAATTCCATCGGCAGACCTTCAAGCCTAGACTCATAATCCGATCCATCCCCCTCCGGACGTGGCGTCTTTGGTGTTCCCAGTAACTTATTATTAATTCTAACCTTTTCAGGCGATAAAATAATCTCTATATCATTTCCACATTTATTCTGTAACATACTTCCACCACTACCATTCTCCGCTTCCATAACATCAGTCTTCTTCTTTGTATGAGAACCCGACGCCTTACTATTACGAAGCTGAGCCAGCGCACCTGGCTTCAAATACTTATTCGAACCATTGCTACGCTTTTTCTGCTTTGATGTTTCCTCTTTGGGCGACACTTTGCCCATTCTAAATTAGTTATAAATATCTCAATTTCAAAACTATACGATTCCAATCCTTCTAGAGACCGGAATCCTTATGTATCTCAACGTCACCACCAGTGTACCTAAACCAGTATTATAACATCAGATATCAATAATCACAAAAAAATAACAAAATCATGGAATACTTTCTGTTTTCTCAGGGTATTTTGTAATGCACACTGCTTCTGCTTAACTGCTTATTTATGGGGCAAAATAAGCAGTTTTTAATAAGTTATTTCAAAGTGCTTATTTGAGGTGACACTAAAATTACTTATTTAAAAATGTGATTAAAAAAAAAAAAGTGTATCGCATTTTTTTAAGAACGGCACCACACTTGAAATCCGAACCCCAAGTTAAACCATCCAAACGGACAGGCCCGGGACCGACCCACTAAGCGAGAAGTGAAGGGAAACCCCTAGAACTCACTGCTTCGCACTAAGAGGAAAATCCGGATTTATTTAAACAAAAAAAAAAAAAAAAAAAAAAAAAAAAAAAGAAAAAAACACAATTCGAAAAACCATTTCCTGAAGTGCTTATTTTTAAGTTGTTAAAATAATAAGTAAGCAATAAAAAACAGATTCATAAACTTAAAAATAGACAATTAAAGCTGAAAACAGTAATATATAAACTTAATTTATAATAAAAATAATTACCATCAGTTATCATCATCAGCAATCATCTTCACTATCTATTAAGTATACCAATTATCTAGTGAGAGAAAGTAATTGGGGGAAAGGAAAATAAAAGGAGGTGGTTTTTTTTTTTTTTTTTTTACTTATTTGGGGTTTTACATATATGGGGTGATTTGAATTTATTTCTAATTTGCCCGCCATTTATTTATTTTTATATATTTATATTTGGGAATTGAATAAAATATAAGAAACGGTGGATTTGGTGGTGACGTGGATGGATGTGATTGGGAGGTGTACGTGAGTTATGGGGATAATCCAATGTGGATGGGCCCTATCTTATTGCCGTAATTTGCGGAAGGTTTTTCTAATTTTTTCAAAAGAAATCAATGTTACTTACTATGTTACTTCCTTCCTTGGTCGATAATTTTGTGTACATGATGTGTTCAAGTTTCTCAAACCTTTACTACATTATTTAGGATTTAGCCGTTTTTGGTATGTTTGACAAAATAAATTGGAGCTATATCCAACAGTGAACATTTAAGGTATGACTGAAATTGAGACTCAAGTGAAGCTGAAGCTGAAAATTATAGTATAAACTAGAGAACTTGTGGAATAAGAGCTCAGGTGTCCGAGTCTTGGCTCGTGCTCACTCCAGTTGGTGCCCCACTAGGTCAGGAGAGTTGCCGGAGCTATTCTTTGTGAGGTGGACAATGACTGGTGTCAAAAAGCACCCGGGATCAGGGTGTTCCCGCCAATCTATACCTTTTGTGGAATAGTATAAACTAGAAATTAGATTGAGATAAAAATTTATTTCTTTTATAAAATTATTTGACAAATTAGATTGAGATAACTTATTATTGTAAAGTTACTTTAAAATATGTCAAATTAAATTCACAAATATATCTCATAATTATCGTTTGTCAATCAGTTATAATTTAAAATTTATTTAAGTAATTTGACTAATCGAGTTGGGCTTATGGAGAATATATCTATACTATATTATAATGTATTTTGAACATTTATATTTAGAAGTTATAAAATTTTAAGACCAAAAACATTTCTTTATTAGGAAATTAAAATTAACAAGCCAACCTTCAAATGTAAATTAAATGTCTTTAATTGTGCCAACTTTAATATTCATAAAACTTATTTACTTGAGTTGTAACAGCCCATTTAATTCATCATCATCATGTAGTAAATGTGTAGATGGATTAGTAGTTGGACTATTCGATAATCTGGACCATTAATGGGCTTATCCACATGGGCGGGTAGTTTTATCCTAAAAGTTATGGTAAATGTGTTGATAGATTAGTAGTTTAGTCATTTTATTTGAAGATTTATTTGTAATATTTTAGATGTATTTGAATTATTATGTAATGGTTGAAAAAAAAATGTTTGGTCGGCTTACTATGCTTAAAGAGGACATGAAAAACATTTGTTCGTCATAAAAATAGTCATCGAGTACCCACCGCCGCATTGCGCATGTACTCTTCTAGTAGACTATAATGCTTTCATAAGGTTTTGTGACAAACATAAACTAAGGGGCCGCTTGGTTGGGGGGTTAAGGGGTGGGCAAAGGGATTGAAATTAATTTCGGGCCCACTAAATAACTAAAGAGGTGCTTGGTTGGAGGTAGGCAAAGGTATTGATTACCCACTACGGGGTAATCATCCATTATAGAGTAAAACGGGGGGTAAGGTATTGATTACCCACCTCCTCATTTCTTTGCATTCCCTTACCCTTTCCCTTTCCCTTTACCTTTCCCTAATTTAAACCAAGCGGACCCTAAGTTATCTTATTTTAAAAGGGTTTTGCTAAGAACAATTAATGAACATCAAACATATCATGTTTAAAACGAATAAATATGTATAATTATAAAATATATTAGTTCATTTAATATTAATTGGTTAATTAAAGAATGCTTAACCATAACCCATACGATTATTTTTAGCAAAACTCTAATCTTAAAAGCTTAATTGTTTATAAACCCTTATAAGTCCGTTGCCAAACAAATTTTTATGTTGTATTTAGTTTCCAAAAACCTAGAATATTTTCTTTACTACTCTTCTTTTTGTATGGAACTTTTAATTAAAATTCTCTAAACTCTACTTATGAAAGTGATGACTGGTTTTCTATTTTCTGAAAGAGAAAGTTCAAAACCTATCATTTTTCCACTATTAAACACAAATTTAGTTTGTCAAATGTACCTTGGGCCGATATGAATGTTGGCAATGTTTAAATCTCTTCTTGTTAATACTTAGGGGTGTTCACGGTTCGGTAAATTAACCGAATAAACCGAAAACCGAACCGAACTGAACCGAAATAAAACCGAACCGAACATATAACCGAACCGAACTTGTTAAAACCGAACCGAACCGAATTAAAAATTCGGTTTTCGGTTTGGATATGAGTTTAGCTATCTGAACCGAAAACCGAATTTATATAAATATATATATTTATATTATTTTAAATATAAAAAATATCCATTAAAATTTTATACTAATATAAAAAAACACTTTTTTATGCTTGAAATATTTTTTTTGCCAAAAATATATATAATTAAATTCAAAAAAAAAAAAAAAAATAGTGTAATTTAAGTAAAAAATTCGGTTTTCGGTTTTGACCCATAACCGAACCGAACTTCGGTTCGGTTCGGTTATAGATATTTTCGGTTCGGTTCGGTTATGACCCAAAAAAAATTTTTAACCGAACAAACCGAACCGAATAAACCGATTAACCGATAACCGAACCGATGAACACCCCTGTTAATACTTCATTAGTAAATTTCTTTACAGGATCTTGTTTGCTAGCTTTTTTAGTTGGATCTATTAAAATTGTAAGACATGAAAAATGTAGATTTAGCACCTACATGGCTACCATAGTAGATTGTCCAAAACAATGACGAAAACAAGTAAACTGCCTTTTCGATTTTGTTTATCTTATGAAAACGACTATTGTCTTCGTGACGTTAGATATGCTTACATGCCACGACTTGTTTATAGCGATCGTTTGACGGTTTGAGTAGTTCAGGAGGTCATGCATCTTAGTAGCACGGTTCTCATTTAAATGTGTACTGTAATACTTAGGCTTAAAAACTCGGTTCTAACATATTTTAGCCAGCAATTGTTACTTCATTTCATTTATTATTATATTGCTTAACCATTTACCATGCGTTGAATCATGTCAATTTTTTTACACCTGATACCTTTTTTTTGTTTTTTATCATTTCAGATGGATGGGAACATTTAATTCGTTAACTGACTTCGAGACGAATCAATCCCTAAAAATATGCTCAATTGATATACTTTGTAAAAAGTACTTGGTTTATTTATTTTATCATCTTGAGATGGGTGTTTTACAAATGTCAAAACGAATTTACAGCAAGTGACAATTATGGTTCTCGTTAATGACACTCAAGCAAAATTAAAAGTTGAAACACAATTGTCAATTTGAAGTCGTCGGTGGTCTGAACTTTTGGTGATAAAATATCTACAAACATCAAGTATAAAAGTGGGAAGATGAAAATGTAAAGTTGAAAGCAACCATTTTTTCCTCTATATAGTATAACTTGAGAGGTCTAAAAGTTACTCAGTAATTAAAAAAAATATATAATATAAAAAAAAATAAATAAAAAAAAAATAAAAAATAAAAAAAAAAAACCTACGTGAATAATGTCAACATGATGCTTTTGCTATAAAAGTTACGTAGTAATTAATCAGCCAAGTAGAGTAATGACCTTTGTAAGCCCATTGCATGATTTGCATCTGGTGGTATTTAAGGCTTTAAGCTAATAGTTGTGCAGGCCCATTCAAGTTGTTATTCACTTAGGATACCCCACTGGCCCACTGTGTCTTGGGAACACAAGGTCACACGCCACCCCACTGTCTTACAAAGGTCATTACTCTACTTGGCTAAGGTAGGGGAAAAAAGAGATGCACGGTAAGGTAGGGGAAAAAAGAGATGCACGGTGAACCTCACGCGTAAGGTAGGGGAAAAAAGAGATGCACGGTGAACCTCTTGTTATTCGGTTTGTGTGCAATTTGTGGGCCCCCTTATACTAAATCGGATAGTTTATTAAAAAAATAAATAACTTTACCATTTTTACATTTAAATACCCTTTTTGAATAGCCCGGAGTCATCGCAAGTAACTTCCGTGGCCACATACCTAACTCATCATTATTTAAGGAACACCTAGAAGAAACTATACCTAGGGTAGAAAACATCAAGGAGATTAGAGATCACCTCATAAATCAAGTTATAAGAGAATTAGATAAAAGAATCATTAGATCTCATGCCCAAGACAAAGCAATTTCTTTGCATTTGTCTCAACCATAGAACCTAAGAACATTAAGAAAGCAATTAAAGACAAAAATTGGATGATAACTGTGCAAGAAGAATTAAATCAATTCTTGCATAACGATTTTTGGATTTTAGTTCCATGTCCTAGTGGTCACACAATTATATGAACCAAATGGATGTTTAAGAATAAATTATGAGGATTAATTTCAGCATTTGGAAATGAATTAGGGCTATGTCGAATATTTGCTGACGTCATCCTTGTAAGAGTATGAAACTTCTCTAGGATTGAGTCGGGGGTTTTGGGGAATCAAGTGGCATATCATGAATGAAGGATTGAAGGTTAAACAACAAGGATTACGGGTTTAGAAACGCAAAAATCAACACCAAAAGGACGTGGTAATTGAATCACGAAAGTCGCCATTTCGCCTAGAGAAAGAAAAGAATAGCACTCCCAAGTACATTCTACACTTATCACGAGCAAAGATGACACTTATCACGAGAAAAGAATAGCACTCCCAAGAACAATCGATGCATTATGTTTACCACTCAAGAGGTTAACATTCCTTTTCCATGAGTGTAGATCTTCTCAGGCAACTTGTAAAATGTGAGCGACATGGCCTCACCAACACCTATAAGTGTCCCAATAATCTTTGCTATTTCATACTTGAATGTTTCCAGCCCGTAAAATTCATCATTTTAAGGTATACATACATAGGCGGAGCCATGAAGGGGCAAAGGAGGGTGGTGGGTCCCCTAGACTTTGGACCATTATTGTACAATTAATTGTTTTTCATGTGTAAAAATTTTGTTTTTAAGATTTAACCCTCCCATAAAAGACTTTGAATTCTTTTGGCCCTCCCACAAAACCCTTTCAAGCTCCGCCATTGTATACATACATCTTAAATAGAAAGCATGGATTGGTTTATGAACTCTATGATAAGAATACAATGCTCTATATATGTTGGAATCAACTAAAACTTGGAAATCAGATTTGATGCTCCATCCACAATAAAGACATGCATTCGAAATGGACTTTGGAGAAGACCTCCACAACCAGGCTACCCAATTAAACAAGTTGGAAGATCATCTAAGCTATATGCAGGGTGCGTCGGGGTAAAACAGGCTTGACTTTTTAAGGCCTCCAATTTCTAACTCATTTATTTATACCGAGTTTTATGCCTCCTATTTTGCAGACATTCGACTTTCTACGATTTCTTGAAGTGGATGATACAAATCGTAAATACATTGGTAGAGCTAATGTAAATATACATGAAAGTCGTCAAACTTGATTTAAATGATATAAAAGGAGATGGTTACAACTTACAATAAAGGATTAAAGGGTGTTTAATATATGTATTCGGATTTCGAAAATTTGATCCGAAATTATTCAAAATTTGGATATATATGAAATGTCAGTTTCAAAATTTGATACCCAGATTTTATATATTTTAAATATAAAACTGTCATCTAAAATTTCGGATTTTCAACTTTGAACAACTCTAGCTACAATAACGAGTCTAATACAAAAACCGTAAGGGTACACATTCTTGAGGTTAAATCCTAGACCATTTGTTCCACATTGTATTCACCATGGTGTAAATTAACCCGTTATACTATTTTCATCTCAACATGAAAGGAAACTCGTAAACACAAAATTCCAATCGCCATTATTTCATAAATGAGAAACTTATTCCACATGAGTAAATTACAAAATGATCAATAAATTTCATAACAATTACACAACAAATTTTCTTGTTAAGGGGCAGATGATGATGCAGGTGTCTTAGTATCCACTGACTTCAACACTTCCTCACCTATCTCCTTGCATCCAACCAATTTCTGCACGTGAATGTACTGATTAGGCTCATGTGAAGTAGCTAATGGAAATAGGTCAAAAGTCACCAAAAGTATATCTTTCATGTATCCTTTGAACAACATGAAACAATTTGAACTAAACATTAGATCATTACTAAAATAACGTAATTTTTGCAAGCAGTTAACACATTATTGATGTATAAAAACGATTCCAAGTTTTAGGGAAAATAGTTGTTCGTGTTAGTGTTAAGGAGGACGGTACATACATTTCCAGCCGACCAAATGTCACCAGTACGAAATCCCCTGTTTAAAGTATCAAGGACAGCCAGCTCTATCCTCTCAGCCACCTTGACTTCACCCAGACCATACTTTAAAAGCATTGCAGCACTAAGTATAGTTGCCAATGGATTTGCTTTATCCTGTGTTATAAATCCAGGTAAAAAAAAAAAAAAAAAAAACATTTCCATTTTCAATAATAAACAAAAACAATTTCAAACATTAACTACCTGCCCAGCAATATCAGGAGCAGAACCATGGATGGGTTCAAATAGTCCAGGTCCCTACAGATGATACAACGAAAGTAAAACAAAGAGAAAACAATCGAGGTCATAAGTACATTACTTTTATAAATAGTGATTGTGGATCTCAATAAGTCGATAGTAGGAGAAACGCAGATGGGAGCCGTGATATAAGTTGGTATATACAATTTAGAAAAACTAGATGATGATGATGATGGTACCGATTTACTAAGACTAGCAGAAGGAAGCATCCCGATACTTCCGGTGAGCATTGACGCCTGATCTGATAAGATGTCACCAAATATGTTGTTTGTAACTATTGTGTCAAACTGCATATACAATGAAAGACTGTGAGTTACTTGTTTCAGTTTCCTTTGTATATAAACGCAGATTATATGAAGCAGTCACGTCCAAAGGGTAAAATAATATAAATGGGCTAATAAGTAAACTGGCTGAAAGTTGCCGAAATCGTACTCATAATGCATAAAACCTTTTAAATCATTTAATTTACGAAACAAGATTATAATGTTATACATTGTAATCATATTTCACACACTCGCTATTTATTCAAAATATTAATCAAATGTTTCTATAGAAAAGTCTATCGGGTTATCCCGGCCAAGCCCGTTCGACCCATACAATTCATTACCTGTTTGGGATTTCGGACAAGCTGCATGGCTGCATTGTCAACATACATGTGAGAAAGTTCAACATCAGGATACTCTTCAGCTATCGCCATTACCCTTTTCCTCCATAACATTGATGCCTATTTGATTGCGCCCAGCCAGGAAAATATAGACAACAAAAAAAACAGGGAAGAAAGCAGGTTAGCATCAATATATACATGTGGCCTACCAAATCGTGGCCTATGAGTTCCATTTATGACTCTAAAGGTAGTAATAAGTGAAATAAATAAATAAATGCAGAAGGGCAATAGTACCTCTAGGACATTTGCTTTGTCAACAGAACAAAGTTTGCCTCTGCGTTTACGAGCTGTCTCAAATGCAATACGAGCAATGCGGTCAATCTGGTAGGGAAGAAATAAAAATAGTTAGCTTGCTTGAGACACATGATGCAATGGAAAGATAACAAAACTTCAAACAATAAAGTACTCCTTTTTGTCTATTGGTTTTCTTGAACATATTACGATGACTTGAGTTAAATTATTACAAATTTACAAGAGAAGATTCAATAAGAGGCCAACCTCATACGCTGCATAAACCTCGGTGTTAAAGCCAATCTCCTCACCATTTTCATTAGTTCCAAATCCCCTTGGTTTTCCAAAGTAAATATCTATTAAAAATAAACGTTTAGTAAAGCATATCCTATTTTATATGTAAACCATAAAGTAAATTTACTTGATCATGATTCATGCATGTGCTGAAATCCTTCTTCACCTGCCTCTTAAACACCAAAGAACCGAAAATGAAATATGTTTGAGCAATAATAAATATGCACCAATCTATACTATACGCTGACCTCCGGTAAGTTCCCTTATAACCATCAAGTCGACACCTTCAATGACCTCTTTCTTCAATGTTGAAGCATCCACTAACTGCATATGATGGTGAAGTGATGAATCGGGCCATTAGGTAAAAAATGATAAGACCCGCAACAAGCTTCTTTCATCATACTGTCATACAGATCTTTACTAGGTGTTTTCAGTTTCCTTTTTGAGTAATTTGTATTGAAGGGGCACTTAAATTGATCATTCAGAAAAAGTAACGTTCTCAAAATAAGCTTCTTTTACCAATGTCGCTTACAGATGATAACAAGATTCTTTTAAGGAGAGTAAGATTAGATAATTAAAAACCTTCAAATGTCCTGAAGGGCGTTATTCATATAAGGATCACTCGTTGGCAGTTAGATAGCCGTAAACGTGACATACAGCAGGTGACTTGTAATAGGTTTTAAATATACAGAAAAGGTAAATCTTAGTCTTGGTGAAAGCTAAACACTTTGGAACTTGATGGTAATACAGTCATAATGATAGGGAGTCTGCACGTAGCATAGAGTGGCATAGTTATGTTCTAAATGTGTAAATGGAATTATCTCACAAAATTATATGCTAAATCTTTCAACTTTAAAAGACATGGCTAAATATCTAATCAGTTCACAAAAGCGGAATTTGAAGTTATAGATTCCAACTAACTGCAGCTATAACCCTAGGTTGTATGTATTTAATTGCGCATAAGAATAAGTTTTCATGTATCTTCATGCCAATGACTAGCATACCTGTGGTAGAACAGACACTGGCCTCAAATTTGCAAAAACCTTAAGGTCTTCACGAAGCTGGAGCAATGCAATCCCGACGTCCGCATGTTTCTGGTTTTTATCTGACGCATCCCTTCAATCCGTTTAATCATAAGTTAGAATAAACCATTCCCCCAAACACAAATTGATACATCAATTAAAGATGTTTCTTTACTTAATAAAGCGATTTTTTGTTTAAGCCCAATCCTCCATTTTCATGTTACCCATTAAACATAGAAATGTTTTTTTCCTGGATTTATACTACATCAAGTTATTTTCTGAAAATTTAAATGACAATATCTGGTAACTGTTAGGGAAAACAGATCGAGACCCGCCAATAGCACCGAAGAGGATGGCATCAGATTGCTTAACAGCAGTGAGAGTATCCTCAGGCAACGGAACTCCGACTGCATCCAAGGCAGCACCTCCCACAAGCTTCTCATTAAACTTGAACTCAATCCCTGATAAAAAGGCCTAAAAGTTTGTTAGTAAATTGGGATTGCTTAGTTACATGCTTATTGTGTTTAATACCACAATAGAAGGAGTGTTAAGATTGCATATTAAAATTAGTTGTATGAGTCTTGTTTTTTAAATCAAAGATAAGCAGTAACGAATGCTTATATGATTATTTAATTCAAGAATATCAATCCCAAACTGTTAGGTTTAAGGTTGTCGGGACGGGTTCTAAAAAAGTGGGAACGAATTCTATGTTTGAAACATATTTATGCAATTGTCAAGGGAAATATGCAAGTGAAATACTTGCAAGGCTTGGAATGAGCAGGTGCAATGCTGTTAACAATTATATGGTGCCATGAAATAAGCTTATAATTGAATGAGAAAGCCAAGTTAGCTGATAGCACCGAGTACAAGCAATTGATTTGTAGCCGTATGTTAACTCAGCAACTTGACCTGACATAATGTCTGCAGCAAGTTCTTTTAGCAGATTCATAATTGCACAAAAAACAGGACACTTACTGGCCACACAAGAGAAAAATCGCGTACTTAAAAGGAATGGTGAATTTCTCAAAGGAAGCACTGATTGTGACTTGGATTGTGCAAAAAGTACATCCTGGTATGTGGTCATGATGGAAAATGGTGTAGTGGCATGGGGCTCTAAAAAGCAACAGCCAATGGTTGCTCTATCGACAACCGAGGTAGAGTATGTAGCAGCCACAACGTGTGCATGCCAAAACATATGGATGAAGGAGGTACGTTCTAAGTAGCATCAGAGAAGATTTTTACACTTGTTTTGTTGTATTTATGACAAGTAGATGCTCACTCAAATTGTCAAAGAATCAATTACATCACGGAAAGAACAAAGCATATCAATGTGAGATTTTACCTTGTTCGATATCTAGATAGGAACGGAGGACTAGAGCTCATCATTCATATGACTCTTTAAAGCTTCCATGGCTCTTGGGAATTGAAAAGAACAAGGTACTAAACTTAGCAAATTTGAAACAACCTTAAACCTAAGGGATGGTAAAAAAAACCCAAACCCAATTGAAACCCGAAATCCGAATTTTTTTGGGGTGGGGCGGGGCATGCTTATCGGGTTTCGGGGCATTCAACGGGGATTCTTATCGGGTTTGGGGCGGACGGGGCAAAACATCCCCGCCCCGAAACATATGCTACCTCCGTCCCAAAATTATTGTCCCCTATTGACTTTTTTGGTCTTTCTTTCTTAACTTTGACTATAAATATTTTTGTTTGTGTTATACAATTTTTGATAAAAATTATACCAAATGAAAATACATTAAAAACTCAATCCGTTTATATATTTTGGGACGGAGGGAGTATATATATATACATATACATATACATATATCTACATTTATAAAATATTGTGTTAGTATTTAAGTGCTAAAAATATAATCATTTAATTTTTGTTACTTTTTTTCTTTGTAATATTTTAAATTGCGATCACACAAGCTTGTTTTATGTCATAATATTTAAAAAAGTTGTGATTTATTCTGATGCTTTAATTTATTAGTAATGGGTTCTCGATTATTCAAGTTATTTCATAAAATCATATTGTTGATAACGTAAAAATAAGAATAAACAGAGAATGATACAAGTATGATGGAACATCGCATTCCAAAAAGACAACCCGATAAGACCCCAATGGGGAATGGGGCGGGTTGGGGAGCATCTCGCCCCAACGGGGCGCCCCCATAAGATCCCTAATGGGGATTGGGGAGGGTTTGGGGATGATTTTTGTAATTGGGGATAGGGATGACCGCCCCGCCCCATTGCCATTCACTTAACATATTTGCATGTTCTCAAACAAATTTCCTAAGTAATTCTGATCCATAACTTGTTCCTCAAAAATGTGTACACAGTAGTACATGTATATATATACAACAATAGCTAGAAATCATTAGAGAGAGAGAGAGACCTTCGATAGAGCCAGCAAGATTAAGCACATTCTTGGCGACAGAGATAACTTCAGGGCCAACTCCATCCCCAAGAAAAAAGCCATTTAACGACTTTCTTAGCGACGTATTTTATGATTGCGACTTTTAGGTGATGGGTCGCTGTAAACGAGTCGCAAATTTTTTGCGACTCGTGACCTGTGTCGCTAAAAAGAGCGACTAGTATAACGACTTCATAAAATAAGTCACTATAAATTTGCGACTTCAGTATTTCTTGTCGCCATTTGCATCGCTGTTTTAAAGAGATGTTGCCATCTAAGTCGCTTAACTCGACGCTATTTTTGTAAAAGTCTCTATTTAAGTCGCTAATTAACTCGCTATATAGCGACTTAATTAGCGACTTAAATAGAGACTTTTACAAAAATAGCGTCGCGTTAAGCGACTTAGACGGCAACATCTCTTTGAAAAAGCGATGCAAATAGCGACAAAAAATACTGAAGTCGCAAATTTATAGCGACTTATTTTATGAAGTCGTTATACTAGTCGTTCTTTTTAGCGACACATGTCACGAGTCGCAAAAAATTTGCGACTCTTTTACAGCGACCCATCACCTAAAGTCGCAATCATAAAATACGTCGCTAAGAAAGTCGGTAAAGGGTTTTTTTCTTGTAGTGATAGTATCTATGGGTCGAATATCATTTTCAAAAGTGACATTCAAAGAAATATTTGATGGTATAATGTTTTTTTTAATGGGGATATATAAAAATTTACCCATCAAAATTATGATATAAATACAACTAATACTTGTTCAGGAGTTTTTTTTTATTATATTTTAATATCTATTAACGTAATATTTTGTAAAAAAATTTGTTGGTCGAAAGATTTAACTTTTTTTTTTTTTTTTTTTTTTTTTTTTTTTTTTTTTTTTTTTAACTAATATAGATGTTAAGATTGAGGTTGATATTGTTGTTTAATTTTAACCATTTATATCATGTTGTACAAAATGTGCAAATTAGCAGTACATAATCAGCATTGATGAATTTAAAATATACTCCGTAAAGTTTTTTAAAAATACTTTTCTGTATATCTATATATAAACTTTAAAGAATTTCATTAATCATTGTAATAAGTATAATAGCGTATATTTATTTTCATATCACAGTAATTTGTGCTTACATTTGATATTTATATTATCTTTAATAATAGTTTAGCCGTATTTAATATTGAAGCATGTGTAAGCATAAATTAAACTTTTAAAATAAAATAATATGAGTATTTATTTAACGTATATAGCAAATAAATATTTAATAGATAAAAGTCTAAAACTAATATCAGTTTAAAAAATATTTAACGTATATTTACAAAATTTTGTAATTGTAATAGATAAAGTCTGAAACTAATACTAATACTTATGTCATTTTAAGCAAAGTTCATATTATAAAGTATATCAGGTATAAAGTGTAAGTTTTTTTTTTTTTTTTTTTTTTTTTTTTTTTTTTTTTTTTTAAGTTATTAAAAAATATAGGAACTTATAATTTCACACTTAACTCCATTATGTAAAATTCAACTACTAAAGTTTTATTAATTACTTCATCTTTTTTAAAATTTTTATTTTTATAAATTTGACACAAATATTTTTGTGTTTTTTTCTCAACCAAATTTCTCCATCAAATTTATTAACAAATCACCTCGTTTGATTTTACCTACATGGCAAAATCGAGCTTTTCTATTGGTTTATTTTTTTTATTGAGAAGGGTTTTGCAAAATAACTTTGAAATGATGTAATTATTTTATTATATAAAAGATTTTCAACTAAAAGTAAGTGAGATATTAAATTGCCCTGAAAAGCCTCAAAAGTAATTATAGCTGTTAGATTAGATTTGGTCAAACACATTCTTTTTTATTATTATTAATTTTGGTCAAAGGGGTAATTTGTTCATTTGACCCTTTTTTTCATTTTTACTCTGGAACTTCAAACGCACATAACTCACAAACGACAAAATTAAAAAAAAAAAAAAAAAAAAAAAAAAAAAAAAAAAATCCGATTTCCTCATAATTTCTAAAATTTAATCCTCATTAATTTGGTGATTTAAGATCGTTTATATACCAAACTTTATTTAGATACCAACAGATCAACCCCACCTTCCATCCCATTTGATTTGACCAAAAAAAAAAAAAAAAATCATTTATTTTTATTATTATTATTATTTTCCAATATTAGCAACAAGCAACACCAGTGGGACTGAGGACTGATGTAACAACCGGGAATTTTACGTCAACTTTTAACTATAAACTTTAACGCATTATCCAAACCGCATAAATTCTTAAACTTTAGGTATAATCATTAGGTTATCCCGCGCATAATGAAAACCACATTTAAACGTTTTATATCACACTAGACTAATATTTAGTCTATAAATTACCAACGAACTTATGTTTTTATTCCGAGTTAGATAACTAACTTGTTTATTACACATTCTAGGTAACGAAACTTTCAGACGTGTAACAATATAGGTAATTTTCTAATGAACTGACTAAAATACCCTTGTTTTCTCACATAAACTTGCATCGTTAATCATTTATACTAAAGGCCATTAGTAAATAACTAAGAATTTGATTTTCTTACGTTTTCATCCGTTTTTACACGTTTTTGTCAATTTTTATGCGTTTTTGTTCAATTTTGCAAGATTTCGTCTGTTTTTACACGCTTTCGTCCGATATTATACATTTTCATATGTTTTTACACGCTTTCATCCATTTTTGCATGTTTTCATCCGTTTTTGGACGTTTTCGTCCGTTTTACATGTTTTCATCCATTTTTACAAAGTTCCAAATGTTTTTACACATTTTCATCCGTTTTACACGCTTGTATGCGTTTTTACACGTATTAATCCGTTTTTACACATTTTTGTCTGTTTTTACACGCTTTCGTCCATTTTACACGCTTTCATCCGTTTTTTGCGCGCTTTCGTCTGTTTTTTACACGCTTTGGTCCGTTTTTTCACGTTTTCATCTGTTTTTGCAAGTTTTCATCGGTTTTCACACGTTTTCATTCGTTATTACACGTTTTTACATGCTTTTGTTCGTTGTTACATGTTTTTGTCCGTTTTTACACGTTTTCATCCGTTTTTACATGTTTTCATCAATTCTTACAAACTTTCAACTGTTTTTACACATTTTCGGCTTTTTATGCACGTTGTCATCCATTTTTAAATATTTACATCCGTTTTTACACGTTTTCAAAAGTCTTTACATGCTTTCATCCGTTTTTACACATGCAAAATTTGTTTTTACACGTTTTCATCCACTATTACACGTTTTTGTATGTTTTCAACTGTATTTACACGTTTTCATACGTTTTTTACGTGTTTCAAACGTTTTTACACGTTTGCATCCGTTTTTACACGTTTTCATCCGTTTTTACATGCTTTCATCCGTTTTTACAGGCTTTTGGCAGTTTTTGCACATTTTTGTCTGTTTTTGCATGTTTTCGTCCATTTTTACACGTTTTCATCCATTTTACACATATTCATCCATTTTTACACGTTTTCGTCTATTTTAAACATTTTCATCCGTTTTACACGCTTTTGTCCATTTTTTACACATCGTCTATTTTTGCACGTTTTCGTCTGTTTTTGGATGTTTTCGTTGGTTTCAAACGATGTTATTTGTTTTTACACGTTTTCATTTTTTCTTACACGTTTTGTCTATTTTTACACGTTTTCGTCTATTTTTATATGTATTCATTCATTTTTACACGGTTTTGTTCGTTTTTATACGTTTTTGTCAATTTTTTCACATATGAAACTTGTATAAAAAGGAGGAAACATGTAAAAATGGACGAAAATGTGTAAAAATGGATGAAAATGTGTAAAAGCGGATGAAAATGTGTGAAAATAGATGGAAACGTGCGAAAAACGGAATAAAGTGTGTAAAAGCGGATGAAAACGTATAAAACTAACGAAAGCTAGTAAAAACGGATGAAAACGTGTAAAACTGACGAAAACGTGCAAAATGGATGAAAACGTGCAAAAAAACGGCCAAAATGTGTAAAACCGGATGAAAGTGTGTAAAAACGGACGAAACTTGTAAAAACGGATGAAAACGTGCAAAAGCAAACAAAAACGTGTAATAAAGGATGAGAACGTGCAAAAAAATATTTTGTACGTGTAAAACTAGGCAAAAACGTGTAAAAGCGGATGAAAGCATGTAAAAACGTTTGAAAACGTGTAAAAATGAATGAAAACGTGTAAAAACGAATGAAAAACGTGTAAAAACAACCGAAATTCTGTAAAAAAAACTAAAAATAGATGAAAACGTGTAAAAACAGACGAAAACGTGCAAAAACTGACGAAAACGTTTGAAAACGTGTAAAACCAGATGAAAACATGTGAAAACCAACGAAACATGTAAAAACGGACGAAACGTGCAAAAAACGAACAAAAGCCTATAAAAACGAACGAAAACCTGTAAAAACGGACAAAAACATGTAAAAACGTTTGAAAACGTGTAAAAACGAATGAAAACGTGTAAAACAAATGAAAACGTGAAAAAAACGAAGAAAAACATGCGAAAAAACGGCCGAAATGTGTAAAAACGGCTGAAAGCGTGTAAAAATGGACGAAAACGTGTAAAACGTCTGAAAATGAATAAGAGCGTGTAAAAAAGGACAAAAATGGACAAAACGTGTAAAAATAAATTTTGCGCGTGTAAAAACGGATGAATGCATGTAAAAACGTTTGAAAACATGTAAACGGATAAAAACGTGCAAAAAACAGCCGAAAATGTGTAAAAACGTATGAAAACGTGTAAAAGCAGAAAAAAAAAAGTAATAATAATAATAATAATAATAATAATAATAATAATAATAATAATAATAATAATAATAATAATAATAATAATAATAATAATAATAAAAAGAAAAAAAAAGAAAAAAAACTGACAAAAACGGACAGAAACGTGCAAAAGCGGACGAAAGCGTGCTAAAAATAGACGAAAGCGTGTAAAATGGACGAAACGTGTAAAAACAAACGAAAACGTATAAAAACAGTTAAGAACGTGTAAAATGGACGAAAACTTGTAAAAACGGGTGAAAATGTAAGAAAATAAAAATCTTAGTTGTTTACTAACGGCCGTTAGTATAAAGGACTAAAGATGCAAGTTTTTGTGAAGAACGCAAGGGTATTTTAGTCAATTCGTTAGAAAATTACCTATATTGTTACACATTTGAAAGTTTCATTAGCTAGAATGTGTAATAAACAAGTTCGTTATCTAACTCTGAACAAAAGCGTAAGTTCATTTTTGCTATATATGTAAAGGGCTAAAATTCGAATTATATTTGTTTTAGTTGTGTCTCTTCTTTTAATAGGAAACCAGAAAGTGTTTTGGACTTCTGATGTTGAAAGGACTTGTGTATTCGACTTGAAGATTGATTCAGGGCGTGTTTGTTTGGTGTCTTTTGGAGGTCTAGGATGACTTTAGCATTCATTTACGTTGTTTGGTTGTTCCTTAAAACAGTATGTGTGCATCAACCCCACTAACATCAAATCAAGAAAAAAGTTGGTTTTACCAAGAAAAAAGTTGGTTTTGGAAAGTTTGGTGGGCCCAACATGCTACACTCTCTGCAAATATGAGACGTATTTTATTTTGAGTTATTTCCCTAAATGCCCCAAGGGTACAACCCTTTGTACCTTATTCACCCCAATTTTTTTTTTACTTCTCTATATACCTGATTGGCCTGAAACAATCAGTTAATATTGACCAAGTGAATTGGTCAACAAAGTCAAACAGTCTAAGGTCAATGCTCCGTGGATAGTATAGAGTTTCCCCAGGTCGTTATGTCCCGACGAGATTTAAATGGTGTTATGAAACGTTTGTGGGAATGAGTGGCACTCAGGACAGTAACCAATAAAGATTTGGATTTGAATTACACTACTGATTACTTGGTATTTAAGTAAATGAAACAATATTAACAATTACAGAATCGCAAATTTAAACAAACGTAAACAAATTAACAATCAGAAATGTTTACAGACAGAGAAAAAGGTGAGTTTTAAACAATTTACAAATACAGGGGGTGAAATTGAAACTTTTATAAACTTAATATTAAAAGAAAATTAAATTAAATAGAAAAATATTTTTTGATTATTTTATTATTTAATATTTAATTATTTAAATAAAAACTATTTAATATATAATTAAAACTAATTAACTTAAAAAGCTTTATAATAAAAATTTTAACTAGAAAATTGAAAAATTAATTTTAAAATTCTAAAATGACTTAAAATAAATTTAGAAACTAAAAATATATATTTTTGTATTTTTGTGGATTTTATAATAATTAAATACTAATTATATTAATTAAACTAATTAAATTAATTTAAATTACTAAAAATAGAAAAATGACTTAGAAAATTCTGAGAAAATTTATAAAACTAATTAACCATCTCAGGAATCCTAAAAAATTATAAAAGTTTATAAAAATTATTTTTAAACTATTTTACTAATTATTTATCTATTTATTAATTACTATCTAATTTTACTAGATTAATTAAGAAAAATAGAAACTGAATAGTAGTAATTAGGAAACTATTTTCTAAAAATACTTTATGATTTACAAAACCTAGGAAAAATATAAAAAGGTACTGTTGTTAATTAAAAATTAATAAAACTATTTAATATACTAATATTACTTAATTATTAATTAAACTAATATTAATTCTAATAAATACTAAATTAAAAGAGAAAAATCTAGAAAATTATTGAAAATACTTTAATATAAAATAAAATTAAGAAAAATATAAAAATGAAAAAGTGCTTAATAATAAGCTGAAAAGAAAAATTAAATAGATAAATCCTATTAAATATAAGCTATCACTAATTTTAAATTTGGCTTTTTCTGAATTTTCTTTTACAAAACTAGTTTTACACTAAAATGGAACAACTTTTATGAAGGAACTTTTATCAGTGCTTAAAAATAAGCACTTGAGACACCAAAATGCTTAACAGCTTGTAGTTTTAGCTTATTAGGACTTTTAGTTTATGAAAAAGTTGTGTTTAAGCTACCAAATGATCACATAAGCTAAAACAGATGGATTCAAACTTGAAATAAGCCAGATGGCACAGATAAGCACACTAAATAAGCTGGGATGAGCAAATAAGGACTTAAGTCTAAGACTGAGTATCAAACAGGCCAAATGGCCCAACTGTCAGGCCTTGTGGGGTCCACAGGCTAGATTGGAAGCCCAAACTGAAGAAGGATCCAATAAGCTGAGCTTATTGGCTTTTCAAAAAGCCAAGAAACAGGCTCTGGGTCCCACAAATGAACACAGGAGGGGGTTTGGAACTTAGGCACAAAAACTGAGTGGGTCAGTACAAGGGTTTGGACAGGTCACAAAGGGGGTCAAAATAAGCTAAGGACAATTAAGCCAGGACCCAAAATAAGCTCAGGGTTGAAAAGGTATACTAACAGGCTACAAAATAAGCCAAAAGGCAAGGTGTGGGGTCCACAGGTGAAGTCACAACAGGTCTTGGAAGATTGGCCAAAACCTGATGCACAAGGCATGTACTTGCCCTGCAAGCTGTTGCACAGGCCACACAAAAAATCACAAAAATAAGATGGACACAGGTTATTGTAACTTAGGTGATAGAATTTAATAACTGAGAATTTCAAGTTCCAATTCCAAGCGCAAAATTCATAAAAAATTCTCACCAGAAGTGAGTTTTCTGCTCCACAAGCAATTTTGACTTTTATGATTTTGCACCACAGTTGACTTTTGTGAGATTTGGATGATCACTACTGATTATATATTATATATTATGATATTATAAAACTTAATTAAGCTAATTTTAACAACTTATGAATGATATGGAAGGTTAAGGATTCAAAAATCCCAACAGTTAACTCAAAAGATGTAATCAAAGGTGAAATTGACTTTTTCTTGAAAAAGTGCTAAGTTATTGAGTTTGACTATGCTATTAGAGGCCTAGGTGACATGTAGCAAGCATAAACAACAACACAAACAGAATTAATGCTAGCTAGATCAGTAAATCCAAACACAACCTTATAAACACTGATTTGAGTTTTTCAAGCGATTTAAATGGTTTAGTCCATGAAACTGATTTCTAACAACTTGTGAAGGTGTAATAAGCTAAAATAAACATAGAAACAACAGGTAGAACCACAAATACACAAGAATCTCTAATGTACTATTTTGACAGTGAAAAAGAGAAACAAAGCAACTATGAAAGTTAAGGAATAAGCATGCAATTTTAAGCAATATTATGACTAAGAGAAACTAAATAAGCAATAAAAATACAAAGATAAGCAATAATAAGTAGAAGCACAGTAAAATGGAAATTGAGGTTTTTGCTTACAATGTGCATTCCAGCTAAAGATCATTTACCAAAAGACCACAAACCAAACCTATAGGTTTCCACAAACCTCTAAACCCAGGGCCATCCGAAATCAACCCTGCTCCAGCTTAATCACCATCTTCATCTCCATTTTTTATTTTTTTCTTATTTTTCTTTTTCTTATTTTTTTTTTTTTTGTTTTTTTGATTTCTTTATACTAAACTGATTTTTAGAGTTGCTAAAAGCTTAAATAAGCTTTATGGGAGCTTAAGTGAGCTTAAGAGTCCAGAACAACAACAACTAACAATGCACAGTACCAATATGATTTTGAGGGAAAATTGCATACACTGATTTATAAAAGAAAACTTAATTCATTGATTTAGAAAGATTTGAGAGTACACTGAGATTACTTAGGTTACAACTTAAATACTAAACATACAGTAGAATTATAAAAACTATAAATTCGACAGTAATTTAAATAAGCTAATACTAATACACCTTCTCCTTTGCCTTTTCTCTCTTTTATAGCCACTCCAGGGGTCTTGTGGGGTGTCTTTGTCATTTCCCAGCAACAATTTTGATCATTGGATGAGCTCTGAGTGATCCTAACCGTTTAAACCGATTTGGCGCCAAATTAAAATAATCCCAATTGGACTGTTTGCATGCACAGGGAGGGGAGAGCATTTATTGTGGCTTGTTTTGTTAGGTGATGACGATGGAGTGGGCGGTGGGAAGTGATAGGCAAGTGGGGTGGTTTTGCAGAGCGGTTTTGGGATGGGAGGTGGTTTTGGAATGGGAGGGATGGTGTTGGTTTGACTGGTATTGACCAGGGTCAAAGGTTAACCCTGGATAGTATTAAAAGGGGTGGTGTGATGGGCTTATGGATTTGGGCCAGCAAAAAGGGAGGTGGATCAGGGGTGTATTTGGATTGGATTTGGATGTTGGGTTTATTAATATGATCCGTTTGGTTTTTAGTAATAAGTATCAAGGACCAACTTTGTAATTTAGCCGAAAGTTGGGGGCTGGACTTGTCAATATTCCAAAGTTGTTTCAAGGTCAATTTCTGCCAAGTGTGAATAGTCCAAGGTTCAACATATCAATTTTCCACTTATGGACCTCCAGGGACTAAAACTGCTAACTTTTGAAACTCCAGGGACCAAACATGTAATTTCACCAAACTTCAAAGGATCACATTTGCCATAGATGAATAGCACAAGGACCAAAATTGATTTTTTTTCAAAGTTTTTACATCTCAGGGACCATTTTTGACAATTGTGCAAAGTATAGAGACTAAACTTGTAAATTTATGAAACTTTACACCAAAGGACTAAATATGATTATTTGTGATTTTAAAAGGACCTTTGGTGACTTGTCTTTCAAAATAAATGCTCAAGCAAGTTTTGAAATTCGAGGGACTGAAACTGCCAATTATGCAAACTTTGTTCATTTTTCATCTGTTTTTAAACATTTTGCATCTGAAACATATAAAACATAATCCTGGGATATTTTTAGTATTTTGATGCATATTTGAGTGTTTTTGGATGTTTTGGCAGTTCAAATAAGACAAAAACGATGAGTATTTACACACTCATCAATACCTCAGGGGCGACTCTCTCTCAAATAGTTTTGGGCGACTCTCACAGATTTGGTACAAGTGTCCCTATCCTTGGGCCCACAATATACTTTCATAATACTACTACCTTGTAAGCTAGTACTTATGGTACTTCTTGGGCGACTGGTCCCACTTTCTTGGGCGATTTTTTTTTTTTAATTTAACTTCATATAAGTTACACTATTAGTCCCCCAATACATAAAAAATGCACCGTAGGTCCCTAATAAATAACCTCCATTAGTCCCTAATACATAAACACCACCACCACCACCATCGACACCCACCACCCACCACCACCACCTCCCACCACCACCACCCACCACCGCCGCTACCACCACCTCCCAACACCATCCACTGCCGCCACCACTACCACCACCCACCACCGCCGCTCACCACCTCCACCCACCACCGCCTCCCACAACCACCACCACTATCCACTGCCCCCCCCCACCACCACCACCATCCACTGCCGCCACCACCCACCACCCACCACAACCCACTACCGCCACCACCACCGCCTCCCACCACCACCATCATCTACTGCCGCCACCAACACCCATCACCACCACCACCACCACCATCCACTACCGCCACTACCCACCACCACCACCCACTACCGCCACCACCACCCACCACCGCCTCCCACCATCCACTACCGCCACCACTCACCACCACCACCCACCACTAACCACCATCACCACCGCCACCACCACCCACCACCACCAACCACCACCACCAACCACCACCGCCACCACCACCATCATCACCACCATCACCACCGCCACCTCCACCACCTCCACCCACCACCGCCACCACCTCCACCATCCACCACTTCCACCACTACCAAGGCGACAGTGGATGGTGGCGGTGGTGGGTGTTAATGAAGGTGGTGGGTGGTGGTGGTAGGTGGTGGTAATGGGTGGTGGCGGTAGTGGATGGTGGTAGTGGTGGTGGGAGGCGGTGGTGGGAGGCGGTGGTGGGTGTTGGTGGTGGTGGCGTTAGTGGGTGGTGGTGGGTGGCGGTAGTGGATGGTGGTGGTGGTGGGTGTTGGTGGCGGCAGCGGATGGTGGTGGTGGTGGTGGTGTTGGTGGCGGTGGTGGATGGTGGTGGTGGGGGGTGGTAGTGGTAGTGGTGGGTGGTGGCGGTAGTGGATGGTGGTGGTGGGAGGCGGTGGTGGGTGGTGGTAGTAGTGGTGGTGGGAGGCGGTGGTGGGTGGTGGTAGTGGTGGGTGGTGGCGGTAGTGGGTGGTGGTGGCGGGTGGTGGCGGTAGTGGGTGGTGGCGACAGTGGATGGTGGTGGTGGTGGTGGTGGGTGTTGGTGGCAGCAGTGGGTGGTGGTGGTGGTGGGAGGCTGATGAGGCGAAAAGTGTACCGCTTTTAAGGGGTCATTTAAGCCCGAATTCGAGATTATTTGATCAAATATTGCCCTAAATCATTACTTTTGTCATTTTAGGTACTTTTGGAGAGAAATCTGGAAAAGGAAGCATTTTGGACGTTTTTGGAGCATAAAAGTGAAGAAAACGGCAAAGTCTCAAAATTCCTTGCTGGGAACAGTACCTGACGGCGTTAAGCTTCTACACGTGACGGCGTCAAGAGTTACAAAAGAGGTAGATGTGGACTTATAACGTGACGGCCCAGAGAGTTTTCAAGCTTAGGGCCTGACAGCGTCACCAAGGCAGTCAGGGTCCAATTACACATGACGGCCCAGAGTAATTTCCTACATGACGGCGTTGCAAATGGATCTAGGCAATACGATTTTTATCATGGCGGCGAGTTGACGGCGTCACGAGCTAATACATGACGCCGTCAAAGTGTAAACTCTATATATAGTTTTCCAAATTTCATTCTTTTGTGTGCAACTTTGAGGGAATAAACCCTAAGACGAATTTCCAGCGTTTTCAAGGGTTTTCAACCCATTGATTTTTCCATGTTCAATTGAAGATAAGTATTCATTCAAATCATTCAATATGTCTATGTGTTGTGTGATTATATCTTACGCTTGTCTTCTCTTTAACATGCTAGGCTAGATTTTCCTTGTGTTTGCTTAGATGTAGTGAAACCTAGATGTTAATTATGGGTTGATTGTTTGTTTATAATTGTTACGGATGATTGTATTCGATGTTAGGCTTAAGAAAACTGGTAGACTTCCATTGGTAACTTGCGTGAACGTCTTAAGAAACATGATCGGAGGTGTACTACGATTTTTGGTTGTATTTAATGCGTAAGAGAATTCTAATGATCCCATGTTAGGAGCTTCTAACGGCTCGACATAGGAGTGAAGTAGGATCTTATAGAGTTAGGGAATATTGTACACGACCCTACGACTAGTATTAAGGAATATGACCCGTCATCCATACAATTGTAACAAGCTAATCAACCTGTAAAAGATATCTAGGGAGTAATGAAATCTAAGTAAACACAACTTTCCTCATTATTGTTTCCACCACATTAGTATAATAGTTTAATTTTTATTTCTTTTATTTTATTTTGATTGCATCTTTAGTTTATTAGGTTAGTTGACTAGCAACTAATTCCGCCCACTCCTTCAAAACCCGAGATTTTACTTGCTTTCATAAAAAATATAAGAATACCAAAAGAATCATCCCTCACCTCTAGACCTAGTTTAGTAGGCTTTCTAATCCTAGCGACACTATCACTAAGTTGAATGATCAATCCCCCGGTACTTGTCACTATACTATACTACAATGATCATGTACACTGCCTGGTGGGGGTTGTAAGCTTCTCGAGATCCCGTGAGAGGTAAAACCTGTTGCGAGGGCGCAATTCTCACGTATCAAGTTTTTGGCGCCGCAGCCCGGGGAATAGTTGTTAGGTCACCATATTGATTTCACACAAACAAGAATGAGATAGATATAAGGAGTTGGGTGAATATTTGAATGAGAGAAATATAAGTGCAAGAGTTTCCTTATGATTTCAAATAAACAACCAAGTTTACAAGAGACCTAAGACTAGTATATATAGGTAAGGAGCTAGGGCAACACTCCTACTCCTTCCCTTCTCATAATTCGTATGGGCTTAAGGCCCATGGACTTCATTCTTAAGCCTAGTAAACTTAATACAAAATGTAAATGAAAGTAAATAATAACTAAGCAACCTAATATTATTACAAATGACCGAGACTTGATAAAATAGTAAAACTTTGATCCCAACAATCTCCTCCTAAGGGTCGGTCATCACGGTTGCTTGACGTCTTTGTCATTTCTTCATCTTTGACTTTCATAGCTTTAGACGTCTTTCAATAATCATGAGATATAGTCATTCATCGTTCTTTGTGCCTTGTTCATTGTTGTTGTGATAGTGATCAAATAATGAAGTTATCTACCTTTCGTCACTTCCGCGTTTGTGGTGGTAATCCGCCATTCCAACATGCTCATACATTTTTGAATTCTGACTTATACATGCACGTAGTCCCTTTCTTTCACATAAGATCTTTAGTCTTTATACTTTGTAGATTCTTCTTTTTGGCGTAGAATCTTTCTTTGAACTTTGTGTTGCTTTGATCTTTGAGGGAGCTTTTGATGACTTCAAGATGCATGTATGAGCATGTGGAATCTGTCGCCATAGAGATAGTGTAACCCTGCATGTAAACAGTTAGCAATAAAACATCTGGTACTTACAGATAAGGAATTAGAGATCGTCAACAGCATATTGTGAAGACTCCTTCTAACCCTTATCAAGGTCGTTCCCATATCAGATACTCCCGAGGGAGCTTACAAGACCTACTAAGTAGCTCAATGACTGGGTGAATCGCTGGGGATCACTCCACGACTGTAGACCGCAAAGTAACCACCGCAAACACTAAGCGTAACCCGCAAGGAGTTACCGAAGTGACCTGCTGTCAGGGTTGTTTGATGTTGACCCTGGCAGGATTTCCGTTCAATCATTGAGAAATACTTATGTAAATTCTCTCATAAACGTTCTCGGCAGATTGCTAAGATCTACGAAGGACTCGATAATTTACAGCTGGTGTCTATTGATGTAGAACACCAGTTGCAGAAATACTAAGTGTTCCTAAGAGATCTTTGATGTATCTCATGGCTCTAGACTCGAAAAGTGCACACTTAGGTTTCCTATGCGGAGGCTAGGGAGGGGTCTCCTGTTTCAATATCAACCATCTCTAAGAGATGAGTCGATAGATTACATCGGTTCCCCGTGAGAATGAAACAAGCTCTTTTAAGAGAACTTGAGTGGTTAAGAAGGTTTAGTGCAGTGCGTCACTGGGTCCATGACGTCTTTTCTTCAATACCGGTGTCACCTTAGTAACAACCAGTAGCATATGAGTTGAACCCGGTGTCTGCCCTAAGGTTGAACATATGGAGGACTATTTCTTTTCACCCTTTTCTTTACTTTTCTTTTTAATTCTTCAACTCCTTCTTTTCCCTTTCATTCTTTTCTCCCTTTTTGTATCATACCTAAGGACTTCTAAGACTATCTATCGGTGATGTCCTTAGGTAGATCCCTCCGGCTCTGGCGGATCATAGGACTGTATTTCCTATCTTAATCACCTTATAACTCCATGATTATCCGACAATAGCCAAGAAACCTTTGAAAATCTCTCAAAGTGTTTGTAAATATCAAACATTTTGTTTAACACTTTGAGAGTTTTGTGTTTATTTATGAAAGGCTCCCCCTTCACATGTGCTCATAAGTAACTAATAAATTTGCACATACGGGAGGAACAAGCACTTTTTTGAATTGATCCAATTTCAGTGTACCTGACCGATTCGAGACACGCTTACATCACTAGTTAGACTAGCTTGAAGTTATTATCTGGCCTGGTCAAGTCCACAGAAAGTTTCTCGAAATGGTACATTTCTACTAAGACAAATCCTTTTCGAGACACGCTTACGTGGCTAGTTAAAGAGTTCCATTGTCAGCTTTTAGGTGACAACTAGCTCTAGTAACTAACATGATGTTATTACCCGTCGAGGATAAGTCTTTTCGAGATTACTAACTTTTAAGTTTCGTCAACTCCTGGGTCAATTCTGAGTCTAGCTCGCATGAGATTTGACTTTAAGCAACTTTGAACTTTCATATTTTAATCACTTTCAGTTTTCTCCCCCTCAAAAATAGCATATGAGATGTTGTTTTTGATAAACTTTTGATGAAAATATGCTTTTTGAGTCTTACGGGGAGATATCAACAAGAACCTTTTTGTTTTTCAAACGATGAGTTTTTCAAGTGCTCCCCCTCAACAAGTGAATACTCATTGAGGTGAAATACTTGCCTTTTGAGCAGAGTTATGAAAATCAGAAAATGTTTGATTAACTCTACTCAAAAGTAAGAAGTCTTCGCTCCTTATATAAGGATTGAAGCTGATGCGTGGGAATCGCAACATGCTTTACCTCTCGAGGGATCTCGAGAAGCTTACAACCCCCACCAGGCAGTGTACCTGATCGTTGTAGTATAGTATAGTGACAAGTACCGGGGGATTGATCGTTCAGCTTAGGAATAGTGTCGCTAGGATTAGAAAGCCTAAATACTAGTTCTAAAGGTGAGGGATGATTTTTTTTGTGTTTTTATATTTTTTAGAAAGCAAGTTAAAATCTCGGGTTTTGGAAGAGTGGGCGGAATTAGTTGCTATTCAACTAACCCAATACTAAGATGCAATCAAAATAAAATACTAGAAATGAAAATAAGCTAATTTATACTAAAGTTGTGAGCAGTAATTGGAGAAAATGTGTTTACTTAGATTTCACTACTCCCTAGATATCTTTTACACGTTAATTACTTGTTATAATTGCATGGATGACGGATCGTATTCCTTAATACCATTCATGGGGTGGCACACATAACTCCCCAATTCTATGAGCTCTTATCTCCTCCTACACCATGCCCAGCACAACTATAGGGATTGTAAACAGTGGCTCATGCATTAAATACAACCAATAAAGACCTAGTGCGCGTTGGTTCATGTTTCTTAAGACGTTCAAGCATGTTACCAATTGGAGATCTGCCAGTTTTCTTAAGCCTAACATATAAATCTTTCATCCAAGACAAGAATAAACAAGTAATCAACACATAATCAATATCTAGGTTTCATTAGATCTAAGCAAACACCAAAGAGATCTAGCCTAGCATGATAGAATTAAGATAAGAACATGATATAGACAACCAGCACATAGACATATTGATTGAATTAGAAGAACACATATCTTGATTAATCATGCAAGGTATCAAGGGGTTGGAACCCTTGAAAAACCTGTAAAGTTACACCAAAATCGTACTTAGGGTTTCTCCCAAAACTTCTCTCTTTAAATGTGAAAAATTAGAAAACTATATATAGAAAAATAGATTTGACGGCGTCAAGAACAAACTTGTGACGCCGTCACCTCGCCGCCAAAACAATCCTCGGACTGCCTAGATCTACTTTTGACGCCGTCAAGACTTATACACTTCCAGGCCGTCATGACTCTTTTACTCTTGACGCCCTTCCAACGTGACGCCGTCAAAACTCTTCTGGGTCGTCATGGAAATTCATGAAATTTGCTCTTGACGCCGTCAAGATTTTGCTCTTGACGCCGTCACCTACTGTTCCCAGCATGGAAAATTAAGACTTTGGCGTTTTCTTCACTTTTATGCTCCAAAAACGTCCGAATTGCTTCCTTTTCCAGATTTCACTCCCAAAGTACCTAAAATCACAAAAGGAACGATTTAGGGCAATATTTGATCAAATAAATTCGGATTCGGGCTTAAATGACCCCCTAAAAACGGATCATTTTTCGCCTCATCATATACCCTTACACTTGAGATTTGCTTGTCCTCAAGCAAATGCGCTTTTATTCTACTCAAAATATAAGTTAGGGGTCATTTAACACTAATATAAAAGTAATTACAACAAATAATCGTTCCACTAAAGACCAATAGACAAGCACGGAGGTCATACACAAGCACCTCACAAATAGTATTTAGATACTCACATCTCTCGGGTGTAATAAAGTGTAAATTACAATATGGAAATGGAAGATATCTCTCACTACCTGTCATAGCAAAATAGATTACCATAGGCTTGGGAAAGGATCAAACCTCCACCACATGGCGTAAACACCTAGGATAAACTATCAAAGAGGTCTTTTAAAGGGTTGTAACGTTAGGTGTAGGGATATGAAATACACGGTTTTGTTGGATAAAGGAAGTTTAACTGGTGGCGAGTTAACAATCTTAGTTAATTATATGTACAATATGGCGTTGCTAAGCCAAGACTAGACTCGACTTAAGCTAATAAATGAAAAATAACAAAAACATAAAATGAACATAGAATAAAAAGGGATGGTAGTCCGTATGTTTTTTTTTTTTTTTTTGATTGCATACACTCTTACCCTACCATCCAAAATAATACATCATAGGGGATGAGAATTCCCCTTACACTTGAATCATTACATACTTTACAATAAACTAAACTAATGACTCGAATTAAGAAAATCAAAACACTTGGAGCACTTTTAAGATTAACGTACATATGGGGGTAATAATATGATGTTCTTCCCCATTACTCCATAAAATAAGTACTTACCCATGAGTCCCAATCGTCCCAAAACAATATGTACAAGGATATGACTCGACTTAGCAACCATGTAATAAATTAGATAATTAACTTAGGGTTTAACAAATAACAATAATGCACTAAAAATGAGCGCATACATGGAAGGCTAAGGCGATTTGGTTGTACATTTAAGTGAGGTGTAACAAATTCTTCCTTTAAGTAAAATGCTTAAAGTTAGAAGCGAAAAGATAGGCTCGGAGGGGTGTACTAGGGGTTTCGTGTACTAAAAATGAGTACAACGCTAAGGGTGTGGGAAAAATTAGTTGACTTAACTAGCCAAATAATATGACTTAAATGGTCAAGTAATTATGATACGGGTTTAACACAAGGGTAATCCTAATGCCTCTTATCATGTAGTAAATCCTACCACACGAATGTAGTCTCACTAGCGGTCTCGAGATGCATCACTAACGCAAGTTCTAGAATCTAAATGCTACCGGCACACTCATAAGCACTAATAATGAATGCTTTTCCTATCAAATCTAAAGGCGAACCTCACATATTTGGGTGGAAAATTTTTCTGAATATACGGTTATGTGCTAGTCATACAATCTCCTATCCATGAGACGCTTGCTATGGCTAAAGTTTCACTCCTAAATGTTGTAAAAAAATTTAAATTTGGCGCTAAAATTGCACTAACTAGTATTTCTCATAGTTTTATTACACATCTACCATCAAACAAAACAAACTCAAGCGAAAGTGCATATGTAAGGTATCATCTTTTTACCCTCCCCTTACACTTAAGATGAACATTGTCCCCAATGTTCAAGTAAAGAATGTAAAAGTGAAAAAGTAAAGAGAATGAAATAAAAAACCCCCGTGATTCGCTCGGTATGGATAATAGAATGGCCAGGTTAAATCTTCCTCCAAGAAAATGAACAATCAAAGCTTCCCTTCCAGAATATAAATCATCTTCTTGTCATACATAACCTGTAAAACCTGACAAAATAGACAAGACAACCTCGCGTAAAATCGGCGGCATCCTATATAAGTTTCTAAATCCTAGAAAACAAGATAAGATATAATGCTTGTGTAATGAAGTTTGCAGATCTCCTGGAGATTATAAAACTAAATAATTCACAAAAACCATAAGACTCCGTTAGAAAAACAAAACTGGTAAAATTTCCAGATTTTAACTCCTGACGCCGTCAAGAGTAAACTCCTGACGCCGTCAGAATTGACCTGCAGAAATCCTTATGTTAAGTTTCCGGAAAATTTCTGGAAAAACTTGGTCCTACTTCCTGGAAAAACCTGCAAAACTTCATTATGACTCAATACAAGCATTTGACTCTAACAAATACGAATATACATGCTCATTTAATATTGTGGAGAATCATGATCGGTTTGTTTCTTAAAAACATATTTGGGGTTTCCCCTTACACTTATCTTTTGCAAAAATACCTTTAGGTGGAGTTAAGACTAGGCCAAAACAACAAAGTAAAGTATTTCCACTATTTAGTTTAGAAACATGATCTACCAACAATAAAAATAAAGCATGCATACGGAAGCAAATAAAATCAAACAAACAAAATAAAATCACACAAAACATGGGTTGCCTCCCAAGAAGCGCTTGTTTTTGTTCGAGTCACGAGCCTGACTCTACCCTTACTTAACGAAAATAGGGGAAGTTTTCCCTACACTTAGGATTAAGTGCGGGTGGAAGTAGCGATACACACCCTTAGGGTAGAAATATGCCTTGTGAGGAACGTGTGGTGGATGAATTATATGCTAAAAGGGCTGTGCTCCTATCATCATAACCTTACCAAATTCAAGCGGGTTAATGGGTGGATTAAGATTTTCTCCTAGAAAGGGATCATTTTCTATCAACTTCAAGAGACTACCAGTTGGGGATCTATCTTGACCTAATAAACCCGGTTTAAACCCATAATGTTTCTTGCGGTCAATCATAAATGGGTGATGCAAGCATGTAAGGTCATTTTCCACTCCTATATTGGTTTCCTCTCTACAAGGCTTAGAGTCCACTACCTTTATCCTAAGACTACCTGGACTACATGGGTTGATGGGTGGGTCGTCTCCTCTTTTGTCTCCTAGATGTATATCTAAGGATGAAAAGTTGTGTGAAGATTGAGGTCCCGGTTCATCAACACTAGGTAATTCCCTAGAACTAAGAGTAAGGTTATCACTACAAGTATTCAAACCTATATCCTCTAGTGGTGTTTGGTACAAGGGTTCTACCTCTATTTGGGCTCCTATAGTCTCTTCTACTTCTTCCGGGTAAGTCACGGATGGTGTGTATTCCTCAAGTGATGGTGGGAGTTGTGGGGTACTTTGTAGGTTTGTGTTATTTACCTCATCCTTCCTTTTCTCAACATCACCTATATCCTCATCACGTGTTTTAGTAGAATCTAACCTAAACATGTTCCTAAGTATCTCAAATCCTTCTCTAGCCATTTCAAGTTCTAAGTCTGATTCATAAGAACCTTCCTCAATAACTTGATTACAATGCTCAATTTGCCTAAAGGATTCATCTTTTTGCTCAATATGATCATGTTCGGCTAAATTCTCCTTAATTGTTTCCTCAAGTTGTGATGCATACAAACCCATCAATTCATTGAACTCATGGTTCACGGTTAGGAGGCTTTCCTCAAAAATTTTCCAAAGGGTCTTACTAAAAGGAATTGATCCTAACAATGATTGTTTAATATAGGCCACACATGCGCATAACTCATCAAACCTATCAAACTTTACACTCATCTCTTCTTGTATATATCTAAGATCACTTAAAAATTCATTGGAACAACAGGAAGCAAATCTATCCGAGTAACTAATTGTTCCTCTATTGTTAATGATCTAAATGGAATCTCATCCGCCATAAAGACAAATGAAAATGGTTTTACAAACAAAGGGAACAAAGAAAAAGATAGACTAAAGAGAACCTAAAAATAAAAATAAAATCTTACTAGAAAGGAATCTAGCAAGTAGACCTAATAAAAAGAAATTCTAACCTAGACAATAACTATTCCCCAGGCTGCGGCGCCAAAAACTTGATGCGTGGGAATCGCAACAGGCTTTACCTCTTGAGGGATCTCGAGAAGCTTACAACCCCCACCAGGCAGTGTACCTGATCGTTGTAGTATAGTATAGTGACAAGTACCGGGGGATTGATCATTCAGCTTAGGAATAGTGTCGCTAGGATTAGAAAGCCTAAATACTAGTTCTAAAGGTGAGGGATGATTCTTTTTGTGTTTTTATATTTTTTAGAAAGCAAGTTAAAATCTCGGGTTTTGGAAGAGTGGGCGGAATTAGTTGCTATTCAACTAACCCAATACTAAGATGCAATCAAAATAAAATACTAGAAATGAAAATAAGCTAATTTATACTAAAGTTGTGAGCAGTAATTGGAGAAAATGTGTTTACTTAGATTTCACTACTCCCTAGATATCTTTTACACGTTAATTACTTGTTATAATTGCATGGATGACGGATCGTATTCCTTAATACCATTCATGGGGTGGCACACATAACTCCCCAATTCTATGAGCTCTTATCTCCTCCTACACCATGCCCAGCACAACTATAGGGATTGTAAACAGTGGCTCATGCATTAAATACAACCAATAAAGACCTAGTGCGCGTTGGTTCATGTTTCTTAAGACGTTCAAGCATGTTACCAATTGGAGATCTGCCAGTTTTCTTAAGCCTAACATATAAATCTTTCATCCAAGACAAGAATAAACAAGTAATCAACACATAATCAATATCTAGGTTTCATTAGATCTAAGCAAACACCAAAGAGATCTAGCCTAGCATGATAGAATTAAGATAAGAACATGATATAGACAACCAACACATAGACATATTGATTGAATTAGAAGAACACTTATCTTGATTAATCATGCAAGGTATCAAGGGGTTGGAACCCTTGAAAAACCTGTAAAGTTACACCAAAATCGTACTTAGGGTTTCTCCCAAAACTTCTCTCTTTAAATGTGAAAAATTAGAAAACTATATATAGAAAAATAGGTTTGACGGCGTCAAGAACAAACTTGTGACGCCATCACCTCGCCGCCAAAACAATCCTCGGACTGCCTAGATCTACTTCTGACGCCGTCAAGACTTATACACTTCTAGGCCGTCATGACTCTTTTACTCTTGACGCCCTTCCAACGTGACGCCGTCAAAACTCTTCTGGGTCGTCATGGAAATTCATGAAATTTGCTCTTGACGCCGTCAGGATTTTGCTCTTGACGCCGTCACCTACTGTTCCCAGCATGGAAAATTAAGACTTTGGCATTTTCTTCACTTTTATGCTCCAAAAACGTCCGAATTGCTTCCTTTTCCAGATTTCACTCCCAAAGTACCTAAAATCACAAAAGGAACGATTTAGGGCAATATTTGATCAAATAAATTCGGATTCGGGCTTAAATGACCCCCTAAAAATGGATCATTTTTCGCCTCATCAGAAGCACTGAAGTGTACCTCAGGGTCCTTTCATTACAAGTACGGGTTGTACACTGTTATGTGTGTACAAGCCATAAGGAAAAGCAATTCAATCAAGTGAAACAATTGATATTGAAAAGTTAATATCCAAGTGTACCAGTTTAAACTTCATTAGTGAGTGGAGCATCAAAGTCAGTGAACTTTGGTTCGGGTCTTTCGAAGAGCCTGATAGGAAATGATGGTCTGACACCGATATAGCTTTCCAGTCGTTTGATCTGTTCCCATCGAAATAGCCTTTCTTCAATCTTCAAGACAAAGTTACGAACTTGTCTTCTTGAGCTGGATTTCCATCTAGGTTGTTCCCCTTTAGCTATCTTTCGTCGATCATCATTCAACCTTTTGACAAGCCCATCACGAACGGATTTTAGTGTAACATCACAGAATTTATGTATCTCATCGAACCTCATGAAGCTTTGTAGCTTTTTGCTGTTGATGTAGGTGAAACCAAATGAAGGTTCTTAGATGAGAGTAAACTGTGACGTTTGATAGATTCCATCAAATTTGAATTGCGGCTTTGTCAAATTGATCTTCTGTTGGTAACTTTTCACTCTAAGCTGAAGATCTTCCACTCTTTCTTGAACTATTAATCGTCGGATGAATAGAAGTAGTGATGCCATGAAGTTGTACTGAATTTCTCTCTCGAATCCACGCATTCTTCCTTAAACCTTTTCGAGATACATGTCTTTGATGTCATTGAGATTAAGGTTTGGAAAGTCTGCTTCGGAGAATTTGTACTTCTTTTCATCTTGTCGTTTAACCACAATCTCACGCATGAACATGTAGTTAAACCGTTTCGACTCTTGAATCTCCAAGATAGCAATGATCTTAGATTTATGCTTCACATTTTCCAATGATTTCTCTCCTAATCTACTAGTATAACCGAGACGACGACGTTCTGGCCAGTGTTGAATCCCGTGTAGAGCATCTCTGTCGTAAGATACGATGGATTTGCTGAAAACTGGAGTAGACTCTTCAATTGCAGGAACTTCGTATCTTGCGGCTGGTACTGAGATTGTGAGTGAGGAAGCATATTTCTTCTTGGATGTCTCTTGGTTGAGTTGGATGTTATGAAGATCTTTGTTGAAGAAGAAGCTGTAAGTTAGCTTGGGTTTATTTGGAAATCCTGTCAAAGGTAATGGTTTAGTCCAGTCAGTGAAGTAAGGCTTTTCATGGTTTTTGGAACTGAGATCGATATTCACTTCAGGATTTAGCCAGTCAAACTTGCCAGACATTGCACTAGCTATATTCTGCATGTGATACTCGTATTCCACTTTGTTTCCAGATCTGGACTTAAGGAATTCCTGTGCATCCCTATTGATTCTTCTGAGCTCCCCCTTTGTAAGTTTCTCAATCTGAAGATCCTTCATAATGACTTGTGTGAGTTGTAGTGTGTTGCCTGGAAGGGGTTCTTCATCTTCGAGAGGAGGCTGAGCTTGTACCAATTCTGTCAACCAGTCATTCTCAGGTGTGTCGTCATTTTCGAGCCATGAATGACGTCTTCTTTTCTTTTATTTCTTAGACTTGGATGGAGCATCCTTGTCTTTAGCCTTAGATGGTGACGATGGTCCGGCGTGAGAATCGGGAATAGGAGAGGCACGGTAATCGGTGTCAGGTTGACCTTGGTAGTCATCAGTTGGTTCCATGAAAGTTTCTTCCTCTTCAGTTGGACATTGACCGGTAGCTGAGGTGTGTTGTTGATTTCCAGGAGGTGTGGAGTCCTTTTGTGGTTGTTATGAAGATGAGGGACCGGTTCCAGACTTATGTTTCTTACCTTTTGAATTCGGGTCCGGGTCGTCATCTTTCCTTGACCTCTTTAAGGTTCCAGCAGCATCTTTACATGACTCTTTCGACAAGTTAGCATATATAGCATCAACAAGTGCCTTTTCTTCAGTAGTCTGTGTGGTTTTGTAGGCAACTTTGTCGTAGAGTTGAGCAAGCAGGTCATCGAAGGATAATTCAGGGACGGTTGGAGTTGCAGTAGAAGTTTTAGCAGTGTGAAGCATGAATGGTGTGGTTGACAACATTTTCCTAACGACACTTCTGATTCTGTGATCCAAGTTGTCCTTGATTGGTTCAATGAGGTTTGCGACTTCAGGAGTGACAATCTCAACTAGATTTTCAGTAAGATAATCTAGTGTGACAGTCTTAATAAATCCTGTGTAATCAGAGTTCAAGAACTTATCGATCAGCTGCTTTGACTCCTGAAAATCTTCAACTTGTTTGGAAAGACCGGTAACCATGGTGGTAAGTTTGTTGACTTGCTCCTGAAGATCAATTGGTTGAGTCGGTTCATTGATTGAATGTTGCTTTGATGCGGTTTCAGAAGGTGTGGGAGATGAATGCTCAGGTGATGATTCGGATGATGACTCATTGTGAGAGTTTGAAGAAGAAGCAGGAGGAGTCGGATCCTTTGGTGGAGAGTCTTGAGGAGGTGGAGGTTGCACTGAGGAAGTCTGCTGAGAAGATAATTTGAGAAATATGTCGGTGTCGAAAGCATTCTTCTCTTCATTTTCTTTTCTTCTTCGTTCCTCTGCTTCCTCTGCTTCTCGTGCAAGAAACTCTGGAGTAATGAGGTATTCATGTTCCTGATCCGTAGCAATGTACTCTTGTCCGCTGATGAGTGCTCAAACACTCATCATTTTTTGTCTAATCTGAACTACAAAACATACAAAAACACTCAGAAATGCATCAAAACACTAAAAATATTTCAAAATTGTGTTTTATATGTTTTAGATGCAAAATGAGCAAAAACAGATGAAAAACGTACAAAGTTTGCAAAATTGGCAGTTTCAGTCCCTCAACTTTCATAAAATTACAAAACTAGTCCCTGGATATTCAAAATATAGAAAATTATCACCAATGGTCATTTTGAAATCTTAAATTGTCATATTTAGGCCTTTGGTGAAAAATTGGAAAAGTTTTGAGAATTTACAGTTTGGTCCCTGAAGTTTCAGATTTTGCCAGATTTGGTCCCTAGTGGGATATTTTTGAAAGAAAAATCATTTTTGGACCTTGGGAAATCAAAAGTTATCAAAATTGGTCCCTGGGTGAAAGTTTGGAGAAAAGTTCATTTTGGTCCCTCAAGTTTCAATAAATTGCAATTTTAGTCCCTGAAGGACCAAAAGTGAAAATTATATTTTTAAAACCTTGGACTTTTGAAAGATGGCATGTTTTACCCTTGAAACAAGTTTGAAAAGTTTACAAAAATAGCCCTTGGATTTTCAGTAATTACATGTATGGTCCTTGTGATTTGTCATTTACCAAATGGACCCTTAAATATTAAAATCCCAAACCAAATCTAATCCAAAACCACCCCTGATCCAGTAACACAGCCCCAAGCCCAAAATACAAAACCGGCCCACCCCCCATTTTTAATACTTCTCTCGTTGACCCAAGTCAAACCCCATCCCCCGTGTTACTGTTCACCGTCCTCCATCCCTAATCCACCATTATCATCCCTAATAACCAGGGTATTTTGTCCACCCCACTTCCCCATTTTCCTCACCAAACACTCAACCACACCACTCCAAACCCCCTCCTCATTAACTCCCCACCAAACTCCCCAACTGCTCCAATACCCCATTTTCCCGCCAATATGAGTTTAAACGGCCATGATCAATTAAGCCAATCCAATGGCTGAGAGCAAGTGGGAATAGTCAAAGGATGCTCCAGGGCTTATAAAATGAAAAGAAAAGAGCAGAAAGAATGGTGGTGTACCAGTAGTATAGTTTAGGTTTAGTTATTGTCAAATTAATGCAATCTTGTTTTTTTTTATAATTATAGCTTGTGTTCTGTTATTTTTTAGTTAATGTAACTTTTCAATCTTCAAGTGTAAGACTTGTATCATTTGCAGTGTTAATGAAGTTTCAAAGATTTTAGTAAAATTCTTGTTCAAAGCCTTTTAGCTGTTACTCCTTGTTGTTCAAGCTCATTTTCAGTTTAGTTACAAGTTTTTTTTTATATACAAGAAGCATTAAACTCCATTTTCACTCAGTCACCAAAAATAATTCTCTAAAATACAAATAAATAAATAAATAAAAGAATAGAAAATCAGTTCTTAGAAAGAATGAAGCATGGAGAAGGGATGATGTGAATTGACCTGGGTTTTAGAGCTTATTGGTAAGCTATAGGTTATGTTTTGAGGTCTTGGTTGCATGATCTGATCATTTAGCCAATTGTAAGCAATTTCCTAAACCTTTGCTATTTACTGTATCAATACTTGTTTTAGGTTTATTTATGCTCAATCTTGCTTATTAGGTGTAATTATAGCGTGTTAATCAGTAGGTAGTAAGAACCTGAGTTCATTTTATCTAAATCTCTTGTGAATCAAAATCAGTTTTTAATTAAGGGTGTGTTTGGTTTAATAGCATACTCTGTGATGTAGTCTGTGTTAGCTGCTATTATTAGTTCATGCATGTTTCTTTATGTCTTATTAGGTTATTTTACCCATAAAATCCAGTTGTGTTTTGGAAAAAAGTCAAAACCTTAGTTTTGGTACCCTCACAGTTAATTGTGAGGGATTTGGGTTCTAAAATCTATCACAATAGCTACAATATATGTTAATTTAGTATAATCTAGTTCAAATATAGCTTATAACTTCAATTATAATCAGTGTGATGTGATCAAAGTTCAAATAAGTCAAAATCTCAAGTTTCTATAAAAAGTCAAATTGTTCATCTCAGATTTTTCCATTTTTGGAATGATTTATTTTGAATTATGTGTTAGGATCTAGCCCTTGAAACTTGTTCCTAATCAAAGCCTCCCAGCTCTTCTCCATAATCCCACATAGTTTGTATTTTTAAGAATTTTCTGCTGGGCCCCACATTGCCCCAAAGACACTTGCAGGGCAAGCATCTGCCCTGCTGCATCAGTTACACAGCCACCACCACAACTTTGGTGGTGGTTTCTGACCACCTCAGTGGCCCCCACTACCCAAACTTTGCTCCATTGAACCCCCTCCTACCAGGTTCCTTGAATTGACCACTAGTTTGACCTAAAACTCTGTGGACCCCACCTAATTTAGTCCCTAAAATCTGTCCCCATTCTCAGTCCTCAATCAAGTTTCAAAGTGCTTATTGTTAGCTTATAGCTTATTCTGTGGTTCCCTAGTGATTTTTCTAGCTTATTCATGATCTCTTAACTTGTTTGGACCTGAATCAACCAGAGTGGGTCCCACCTAAGCTGATTTTAGTTTATTTTGCCCCTTGGTCAACAAAAGTCAACTGTCCAAGCTTATTGAGCTTTCTCAGCATATTTTTAAGTTCCACACTTTTTGTTTTTATAAAAGTTTTTCATTTTTAAGTATAAAATAGGTTGGTAAAAAGAAAATCCAGAAAAGTCAAAGTAATTTTAAGTGATAGTTTCTATTTAATTTTATTTAAAATTTCTTTTTCATTTTTATATTTTTATTAAGTACTTAGCTATTTTATATTTTTCTTAAATTCCTCTTATATTAAAGTATTTATAGTAATTTTCTCAGATTTTTATTTTATCATGGGGTATTTACTAGAATTAATCTTACTTTTATTAATAATTAATTAATATTAAGTATTAAATAGCTTAATTAGTTTTTATTAAGTAAAACCTAGTTTTTATATTTTTCCTAGCTTTTATATATTATAAAATAATTTTTGGAATTTTTCCATAATTTTCTAAGTTAATTTAGTATTATTTGTAATTTAAATTAGTTTAAATAGTTTAATTAAGATAATTAGTTTTTAATTAATAGAAAATCCATAAAAAGACAAAAATATTTATTTTTATTTTTTATACTTTCTTCAAGTTCTTTTTAAGGTTTAGAAAATATTTTTGCAAGTTTTTAGTTTAATTTGTAGTGTTTATCATTTTTAGTTTATATAAATTAGGTTTAATTTACTTTTAAAATAGTTTTAATTAATTAAATAGTATTTAAATATTAAAATGATCATTTTAATAATTTCATTTTCATTTTAAATTTTCTTTTCATTTTAAGTTTGTAAAAGTGTCATTTTCACCCCCTGTGGGTTTTCAGATTTCAGTTTTTACGTTTTATTTTGTACGTTCGCGTTATTTAAAACGTGAATGTACGCGTTTTTAGATTTTAAGCGTTTTTAGGTATCTAACTTTCACGTAATCATCTTTATAGCTTATTTAAGCTATTTCATTGTACAATTCAGTAGTGTAATCACTCACAAACCCTTTTCCTATCCAAATTCACCCGATCACAAAGCCGTTTGTTAACCATCCACACCTCGTAGGGACATAACGACCCGGGGAAACACTATATTCCGCGGAGCATTGACTCTAGGCTGTTTGACCTTGTTGACCATCCCTTGGTCAATTTTTGGTTGACTGTTTGGAGCCAACCATCCGCCAACATTCTCCTCTACATTAGCAGTCTCAGTCATATTGATGTCTCCTGTGTAATCTGTGTCTTTAACTATGTCATCAGGTTGTGAAGCTGATTCTAAAGTGGTGGACACAATGGGAGGAATCATGCTGCTTGTAGCTCCTTCATGTTCTGATTGATCGACTGGTGGTGGTGGTGAAGGTTGAGACTGAAGTCGGCTTTCGAGTGCTGCTTTCCTTTGTTCTTTGAGAAGTTGCTTTTCTTCAGCTCTTGTGTCGACAATTATACTTTTCAGTTTGCGTTTATCGACCAACTGTTCAACGATTGGTTCGTCTTCTTTATCATCATTTGGCTCATTAATCGTGATCCCTTTCCTTTTTCTAGACTCTGCTTCAAAAGTTTCAAGACTTTGTTGTATCGCGATCTCCGTTGCAGGAAATGCTTCTTCAGGTACTCTAACTCTTCGTTCAAAGTCTTGTTCTTCTTCTTCTTCAGATTTCGTGTCGAACTCAGATTCGCTTTCAGAAGGTGGAGGTGTAGGTTCATCTTGAAGAATGTACTCAGGAGTTACTTTCTTCTTTGGCTTGGTTGCAGACTTAGGTTTGGATGTCGGTTTAGGTTTGGCGGAAGTCTTGGGTTTAGCAGATGGTTTATCTTGGGAGCAGCCTTAGACTTAGTCTGAGGTGAGCCAGTGGTGCTTGTAGTACTCCCAGATTTCACACTTCCTTTGCTGCGAGTCTGTATAGTAGCTTCTTCCTGTACCCCTTTGTAAGCATTATCATAGTAGTTGTAGTTCAGATTTTTCTTGATATTGTCATCAAGAAGATATTCGGGAAGCCTCATTCCTTTGATTTTGGTAGAGGAAGTGGTCGTCTTGATGAAGGAGGTGGTGAAGTCGTCCTCGAAGAGGTGCTTCGGCTCATTAGGGTCTGCCATCCTTTTGATAAATTCTGGAGTGTCTTTGCAGAAATGTTCAATGAGAAGCTTGGTGAATCTTGTGAACGGGATCATAGTCTTTACACGTTCGGTTTGGATGTTGTAGACTATATCGTTCATGATTGGAACTGCAAAGTCAATAGGTGTCAAAGTCACCATTCCCCAAAACGTTTGTAAATGCTCAAGTCTGGGATGTTCGTGACCACTCTTTCTTCCTTATATAGATCTTACAACTAACAGACAGAATGTTCTCCAGGGCTGAGGTATATTCTTGGCATTGAATCTGGAATGTTTGACCAAAGGTAATTCATCATCAACATCATATCCTAACTCAATAAAGAAGTCAAGAAGGTCCAGTTCAGGTAGTATTGGAGCAAATTCGTTGTCAGTTTGAGGCAGGAGAAGGACTGTGCGAAGGACGTCGTGATCCACAGTGTAGACTTGTCGATCCAGCGTAACAGTGAAAGACTCATCATCCAAATTCACCTTAGCCGTAAGCCAGAACTGATGAAGGTAAAACAGAGGAACTGAAGTAGAACTGTTGAGCAGATGTTTGCATGGATGTGCAAGTAGAATATCTTTAACAATCTTGCACGAGTTCTCAGTAATTCTCAATTTGTCGAAATCAACTCGTGGATTGTTGTTGTCAATCATAACGTTGTAGTTAGCGGGAGTGATATCATCCATGGTGAGTAGTGGAAGAGTTTGTTCAGAGATATTCTCGTTGTGTTCAGCCATGTTATTCTGAAAAACATTATCATAAACCAAACATCGAGATTTGTTACGAGTTAGCACGATTGCAAAGTTTGATTATAGATAAGCATATAGAATCATGTAAGCACGTATGGTTCAATTATTTCATGTATAATGATAGGAGACGTGTACTTAGAGAGTCCATTGTAATTATGAATCACATATGCACAACGAATTATCACAAATAACATCACATTATACATTGATAAAAGTCCATTAGTTCACATTACATGTTTTCGAAATTACAATGTTCTCTAAATCGTACATAAATAACTTTATCGAAAACACATGAAGATATAATCATAATTTCGAAAAGATGTCACAAGTACCAAAATTTTCGAGAATCAGACAAATAAGAACATTTTCGCAAACTTGCAAAGTGGGTATTTTTCAAAAAATTTTCCAAAGTATGTTTTCGATAAAGATTTATCGAGAACATCCCAAATGAAATAATTTTTGAAAATACTCATTAAGTATGATTGCGAAAAATGACTTAGTGGTGATCTCGAAAATTTGATCACAGGTGAAGGACTTTCGCAAACACACATTTTCGAAAAAAATAGCATTGTGATAATTTTCGAAAAAATCCATCACAATGACATTTTTCGAAAACACTGTGTTCTCGAAAAATTTTCACCTATGCTGGTAATTGCGAAAAAAGCAGTTTTCTCGAAAAAATTCTTATACAAGAATTTCGAGAATCATCCAACGTACGTTTCTGTGAGAATAATAGTGATCCAAATGATATAACCTGTTGCAAATGACGATATTCAACGATTAGAAACAAACTACACAATCGTATACAGTGATTTCGAAAATGATCCAAGAACACGTTCTCGATAAAAAGCAAAATCATGATACAATTGAGGAAGACAGGTTCTTGCATATCACAAACGTACATTAGAAGCATATAGGCACAATAAGTTAGCTCATATAAACACAAAACGAGAGTACCCCTTTTAGAACGAAAACCCTAAATATCGAGAATCATGTATTCATGGAAGTTTTTCAAATTAACGGGAACATGGATGATACATACACACAAGAGACCATAACCCACCAAGAAAAACACAAAAACATTAACAAATCAACAAAAACCCAATTCGTACCAAAACCCTAAATTTCGAATAGTGCTCGATCATGAAGGAAAGTATGATTAATCAACATAGGAAAGTTAGAGACAAGTAGTGTGACTAAACCCCTATCAAAATTCAACCTCCCAATCATGAATTGATAATATTCGAAACATCATAAACCCTAGCTATACAAAACAAAAAATTATGAAATCTAATCGTTAATTTCGTGATTAAACGAAAACCATTGTTAGAAATCATCTAAAGATCATATAGAAACTTACGTTTTGAAGATTGAAAGCTCGGATTTTGCCTTTGAATTACAACCGTAGGTTTTGAAAGGGTTTTATTTGTTTGAAATTGCTTTGTATTTTAGAAAAGGACGGGGTGTGTAAGTTTTGTTGTTTTAGAAACTTTTGAGAATTCTCACTTTTAGTCCCTATACTACCAATAATGTGTAATAAGTCCTAAACTTAGATGTAAGTAAAGACACAAAGATATACTAACTTACGACACCATTTTGAGAAAAGGAAGCGAGATATGAGATATCTTATGAAATCCCGAAACAACGCATCAAAGGTAGTATGCAAGTATATCGTTTTTGAAAAATTTATAAAATTTAGGCGAGACTCCCCCTCAACACTTGTAAAATAACAAGGTGTTGAAAGAGAGTGATATACTTGCATTTTTTTTAAGTAAAATATTTAGAAAATAAAGAAAAAAAATTATTTTACAAAGATAGTTAAATTGTTGATGTTTGACACTTTACTTTTGTTTTAAAAACTTTTGCAAATCAAATGGTGTTAAACATCGCATACCAATTTGGTGAATTAAACTTGCAAACCTTGATGGAGCTACGGGTTTTGTAAGTAAGTCCGCCAATTGGTACTCAGTACCCACAAAATATAATTCAACTGTACCCTTCTCGACATGCTCTTTGATGAAATGATATCGGAGATCAATGTGTTTGGATTTGCAATGATGAAATGTGTTACAGGAGATTGCAATGGCACTCTTAGAATTGCAGTAGATCGGAATCTTGTTGAATAGGTAGCCATAGTCTTTAAGTTGTGATCTCATCCAAATGACTTGAGCACAACAAGCAGACATAGCTACGTATTCAGATTTTGTAGATGACAGTGATGTGCAGTCCTGCTTCTTTGATTGCCAAGACACAAGTTTATCTCCAAGAAACTGTAGGCCACCTGATGTACTTTTTCGCGAGTCTAAGCATCCTGCATGGTCAGCGTCTGAAAAAGCTATTAGTTTAAAACCAGAATCCTTCGGATACCAGATCCCCAAGTGGATGGTTCCCTTTATGTATCGAAGGATTCTTTTTGCCTCATTGAGGTGTTTTTCAGTTGGATTAGCCTGATAGCGAGAACACATAAAGACATCAAATACAATATCAGGTCTACTAGATGTGAGATACATGAGGGACCCAATAATACTTCGGTATTTGGTAAGGTCAACTGGAGTCCCATGTATATCATCATCTAGTTTAGTGGAATTGGCCATCGGTGTAGTCATAGTATCACTACTTTGCATACCATGTTTCTTTAAAATCTCAAGAGCATATTTGTACTGATTTAGAAAAATTCCACGGGGTGATTGATGAACTTGTAGTTCTAGAAAGAACGTAAGTTCACCCATCATGGACATTTCAAAATTATCTGTCATTAATTTTGCAAAATCCATTGAGTAATTTTTGTTGGTTGAAGCAAAAATAATGTCATCGACATAAATTTGAACGATTAATAAGTCCATCCCGTAAGTTTTTGTAAACAGTGTTGGATCCACCGAGCCTAGAGTAAAATCATTAGCCAACAAGAATTTAGAAAGCTTATCATACCACGCCCTGGGGGATTGCTTTAGACCATAGAGAGACTTCTTAAGCTTGTAGACATGATTTGGACGTTCTGGATCAACGAATCCTTCAGGTTGACTGACATAAACCACTTCTCGGAGTTGACCGTTCAAAAAAGCCGTTTTCACGTCCATTTGGTAAACAATCATATTCTGATGAGCAGCAAATGCTAAGAATATCCGTACAGCTTCAAGTCTAGCTACAGGAGCAAATGATTCTTCAAAATAGATTCCTTCTTCTTGAGAGTAACCTTTTGCTACCAAGCGTGATTTGTTGCGTATGACCGTGCCTTCTGCATCCAGTTTGTTTTTCTAGATCCATTTTAAACCAATGACAATGATGCCTTCTGGTTTTTCAACCAATTCCCAGACTTCTAATCTTTGAAAGGTTTCGAATTCTTCTTGCATAGACTCAATCCAGTTTTCATAAGTCATTGCTTCTTTGACATTTTTAGGTACGGTTTCACAAACTGTGAGTGCATAAATGCAAGTTTCACCGTCTGTGTGAAGGCGTTGTCTTGTCATGATAGGTGCATATGGATGGCCAATAATTTGAACTAAGGGGTGATCTCTAGTCCATTTGTGTGTCGAAGGATGAAGTTGATAAGTATCTCGCAGGTGAGCAGGACCCAAATTGCGTGAAGATGACTCAGCAATGTCGGGGACAGGTTGAGCATTTGCAAATGGGTTAATGAATGGTTCTGGTTCATGCTCTGCGGGTTGTGGAACTGATAAAGGTATGGAATCTCCAGCTGATTGTCGTGAGTTGGATCCGGTTTGTTCTGTTGTTGTAGGTGATATGATTGGAGGACCGTCTCTTCCAACAGTAGTTGTTGTTTGTTGAGGTATATCAGGTTCTTGATGTTGATCAAGATGTGCAGCGGAATTTGGTGTGGCCTCAGATGGACGGTTAACAGGCGTATCATCAAACAATGGAGCAAACAAGATTTCCACTTCTTTACGAGAAAGTGACAATGGTTCAGCCAAAGAGATCGGAAAGTTAAGACGGTTGGTTGCGGGTCCTAAGCCATTTTGTTCAGAAGCCATCTGAGTGAGTTCATCAAAATTAGCATGAATAGTTTCTTGAATTTCCCTAGTACGACGATTCCATATCCGATAGCCTTTTAAATTTTCACAGTATCCTATAAATATTCCGATGTCAGCCTTTGCTTTAAGTTTACCTAAATCATCACGATCATTGACTGGGTAGCATAAAGCTCCGAATACATGAAAGTGAATGATGTTTGGTTTCCTTTTGTGAACAATCTGATATGGGGTTTTGTTATGGCGTTTTGTGATCATGCAACGGTTTTGGGTGTAACAGGCGGTTGAAACAGCTTCTGCCCATAAGTAATCTGGTAATTGAGCATTGATTAACATCGTTCGAGCAGCTTCCACTAACGTTCTGTTGCATCTTTTGACTACTCCATTCTGTTCGGGAGTGCGTGGAATAGATGTTTGATGTTCAATTCCCACTTTCTCAAAATACGACCTTAGAGTCTGATTCTAAAATTCTGTGCCATTGTCAGTTCTTACAATTCTGACTGTGTTGCGTAGCTGAACTTGTATGTTGGTGAGAAAGGTGATGATCATTTGAGGAGCTTGATCTTTACTTCGAAGAAAATAAACCCAAGTCCAGCGAGAGTAATCATCAACAATTACTAATATGTAGCGTTTACCGTTGATTGTTTGAACACGCATTGGACCACACAAATCCATATGAAGCAATTGTAAAACATGATTAGTACTGTGTTCAGGTTTTGATGGAAAATGAGCACGAGTACTTTTTCCTTGTTCACAGGCTGGACATAGATGATCTTTGGCATAACGGAATCTTGGAAAGCCTTCAACTAATTTGTGACGAGCGAGATCAGTCATCGTTTTGAAATTCAAATGAGAAAGGCGTTTGTGCCATAACCAGGATTTAGTCGTTTCAGCTTTGGATAGAAGACAGATTGGAGATGAAGCGATCATGTCAGACATAGAAATTGTGTAAAGGTTAGTGCCACGTTTGCCAGACATCAAATCATTGCCTTGTAGATCACGAACAAAACAGGTTTTCTCGCGAAATGCTACTTCTAAATCTCCGTCACAAAATTGACCAACTGAAAAGAGGTTGTGACCCAAGCCTTCAACATAATAAACTCTGCTAATTTCAATATTCCCATGCATGTAGTCTCCGTAACCCATGATTAAAGCGTATTGATCATTCCCGAATCTGACAGTTCCAATAAACTTTGAGATAAAGTTTTTTAATAGTTTGAGATTTCCTGTCATATGTAGGGTGCAACCGCTATCAACAATCCAGAGAACGATCTGAACCACCTGCATCAAAAGAAGACGACAGAGATGGAACAGAAGTAAGGGTGGAACCGGAGGAAATTGTGGGTTCCTGTTGGTTAGAAACACAAATATTTAACAATTTAGGAATCCATTTAAAATTTGGTTTGTATTGTAACCAACGTTGCCAGTTCCAACTAGTTTTTGCTTTGTTCTTAGTGAATGCACTAGCTTTTGGCGTGTTCCTAGAATTGTTGATTGCTGCTTTTTGGTTGACTACAACATCATTTGAAACTGTAGTAGGCGTTTTTCTTAAGGTAGACTTAGAGGCATTAGTGGACCTAGAAGAAGAGCCGGATCTACGTTTCTTTTTACGGTGTAAGAGATTATTAGCTACACATTTGGTATGATCACCAGATAACACACTTTTACGACAAAACACACAAGATGCATTAATATTCAAAACATTAGAAGGTTCATCATTCGTTACATAAAGATTTGGATTACAATTTGTCAGATTAGAATCTAAATCAGATGCAACATGAGTTTTATTCGAGTTCCTAAGGTGAGCTTCTACTTCTTGCACTTCTAGTGTTCCACTTTTACGTTGCGAGAGCCTAGTCTTTTTAGCCTTTTTAACTCTTTTTGGATTTGTGCTTCTAACGCTCTTAGGGAAAACTAGACCTGTGGAAGTGGAAGAGCTAACATTAGAACTTTTAGCATGCTTACCCTTATCTGTTCTGTCTATTTGAAACATTCCTGGTGCTATCACAGTGGTGTTAATAAACTTTCCTTTTTGAAGTAGCTTAATTTTCTCTTTCAAATCAATGATGATGTGTTTTTTGTCATGAATATCAGACTCAAGTAAACCATTGCAATAACGAATGTCATCGCGGTTTTGTTGCCATTCGGCGTTTTCAATTTTTAACTCCGCAATTTCATGTTTAAGTATACGACATTTGTTTTTGTGAGACTCAATCTTGGTACGTAGTTGCAATTCTGTTTCAATATGTTGAGCTTGACGCCAATCAATCTTTTGTTTGAGTTGACAAATTTCGTTTGAAAGTTTGTTTATCACATCATCACTGTTTTGACGCAACGTTACATATTGATGTTTCAATGTTTCATTTTGTGACTTCAACGAAACAAGTTCAGCACAGTATTCTGCAAATAATTCAGCATTGCTGGAAAAATAGAGTTCATTCATGAGAAAACTATGAATATCAGCATGAAGAAGTTGTTCCAAGAGTCGATCAGAATCTGTTTTCAAAAATCGGTTTTTGCTTTGTTAAACCAAAATTGCATTTTCATTAAGAGCGAAAATTTCTTTCATATCTTTAACTTCTTTTTGGAGTTCCTGTTCCCAACGAGTAGCACAATAACGCAAATTTTGAACTAAAGGCAGAATTTGTTTTTGAAAAATGTCTCGCTTTTCCCGCTCGTAAGCTGATTGAAAAGTAAGAATTTTAATTTGCGAATGATGTTCAATGACGTTTTCCAAATTATCGATGCCTTTCATGAATGTTTGAAAATAGTCTAAAACTTTACAGCGTGTAGGTAATGGTGTCACATGACCAGAAGATGGTAATGGACCATTTACTTGTGCCACGGGTTTGACAGGAGCTCCATCGGAAGATGAAACATAAGACTCAGTAACATACCATGAGTTATATTAAGTTAAGGTGGCCTTAGTTACCTATGGTATTTGTCTTATTACCTATTTCTAGTTGATTTATGACTTCAAGTTGTAAAATGATGAAATCTTGAAGAAAGTTATAAACTTGACAAACTTTTTCAAAAATTTAACTAATTTCGAAAAAAGTACAATAAATCCAACTCGTGACTTTGAGAAAAAGATTGATACTTTTGTGTTTGAAATGATTTGTAGCACAAATTTGTAAGCAAATATGTGATAAAAAAAAAAAAAAAAAAAAAAAAAAAAAAAAAAAAAAAAACAAGAAAGTACAATTTTTTTTTACAAAAATAACGAATTAAAAAAGGTTTGAGGATCGATTTCAAAGAGAAAAACAATAACTACACCTTCATATGGCGAATGATACCACTTGTTAGGTCACCATATTGATTTCACACAAACAAGAATGATATAGATATAAGGAGTTGGGTGAATATTTGAATGAGAGAAATATAAGTGCAAGAGTTTCCTTATGATTTCAAATAAACAACCAAGTTTACAAGAGACCTAAGACTAGTATATATAGGTAAGGAGCTAGGGCAACACTCCTACTCCTTCCCTTCTCATAATTCGTATGGGCTTAAGGCCCATGGACTTCATTCTTAAGCCTAGTAAACTTAATACAAAATGTAAATGAAAGTAAATAATAACTAAGCAACCTAATATTATTACAAATGACCGAGGCTTGATAAAATAGTAAAACTTTGATCCCAACAATAGTTATTGTCTAGGTTATGATTTCTTTTTATTAGGTCTACTTGCTAGATTCCTTTCTAGTAATATATTTATTTTATTTTTATAGGTTTTCTTTAGTCTATCTTTTTATTTGGGCCTTTGTTAGTAAATTAAGTTCATTGACTATTCAGTTTGCCATTATGGAGAACGTGAATCCGCCCTACTACCAACCACGAAATTCACCCACTCCAAATGACATCTTGATGTTCAAACAACATCAAGATGAACCTATCTATGATGCATGGACTCGTTTTAAAAATTTACTCCGAAAAGTCCCAAATTGAAATATTTTACCATCGTGTCGACCACTATAACAAAATGGACATTGATCATGCCGCAGATGGGGACCTTTGGGGATTAAGTGCTGATGAAGCATGGGAAACCATAGAGAATTGTGCCCAACTTGCCAAAAAATGGACAACCCAACAAGCGTTGTTACAGATCAATTGATCGCAAGTTTGAGGGAACAAGCAAGAAGTTTGTTTGGGGATAATAGGTCTATAGATGACATACCTAGGTACATGGAGTGGTTTAATTCCACCGTAATACAAGATGAACACATAGGTAATCCAGATACAATGGAGGATGAGGTGGATAATATAAGCCCACTTAGTGCTCCACAAGTCCCACCATCATTTGAGGCATACACACCGCCCGTGACATACCTGGAAGAAGTAGAAGAGACTATAGGAACCCCAATTGAGGTAGAGCCCTTGGACCAAAAACAACTAGATGAAATAGGTTTGAATACTTGTAGTCACAACCTTTCTCTTAGTTCTAAGGAAGTTCATATTTTTTATGAACCGGATCCTCAACCAAATCCGTTGCCTAATCTTTCATCCTTGGATGAAAATTTAAGAATTGAAAAAGGTCCCAATCCACCAATCAAACCATATAGTCCGGGTAGTTTTAGGATAAAGGTGATAGACTTTAAGCCATGTAGAGAGGAAGCCAATATAGGAGTGGAACATAACCTTACATGCTTACATCACCCATTTATGATTGATCACAAGAAACATTATGGGTTTAAACCGGGTTTATTAGGTCAAGATGGATTCCCAACTAGGAGTCTCTCGAAATTAATAGAAGATGATCCTTTTTTAGGAGAAAACTTTAACTCACCCATTGACCCAAATAAACTAGGTAAGGTTATGATAAAAGGAGCACACCCGTTTGAGCATATATTCATCCACCACTCTTCCCTCACGTGGCATATTTCCACCCTAAGGGTGTCTATCGCTACTTCCACCTGCACTTAATCCTAAGTGTAGAGAAAACCTCCCCTATTTCCGTTAAATAACGGTAGAGTCAGGCTCGAGACTCAAACAAAAACAAGCACTTCTTGGGAGGCAACCCAAGCTTTATTTGTTTGATTGATTTTATTTGTTTCCGTATGCGTGTTTTATTTTTATTGTTTGTGAATCATGGTTCAAAGTAAATTGTGAAAATGCTTTATTTTGTTTTTAACTTCGTCTTAATTACATATAAAGGTATTTTGCCAAAGCTAAGTGTAAGGGGAAACCCAAATTTGTTTATAAGAACGAAATTGGACATGAACCACAACAATATTAAATGAACATGTGTATTAGTAATTGTTTGAGTCAAATGCTTGTATCGAGTCATAATGATGTTTTGCAGGATTTTCCAGGAAATAAAGCATAAGTTTTTCTAGAAATTTTCCGGAAAGTTAACATAAGATTTTTCCAGGAACATTCTGATGGCGTCAGGAGTTACAACCTGACGGCGTCAGGTACCAAAATTCTGAAAAATTTTGCGAGTTTTGTTTTTCTAACGGAGTCTTAAAAGTTTTTGTTAATTCTTTAGTTTTATAAACTCCAGGAAATCTGCAAACATTCATTCCACAAGCATTATATCTTAAATTGCTTTCTAGGATTTGTTAGTATATATAGATTGCCGCCGATTTTACACGAGGTCGCCTTGATTGTTTTCTCAGGTTTAACAGGTTATATATGACAAGAAGATGATATATATTTCTGGAAGGGAAGCTTTAAACGTTCATTTTCTTGGAGGAAGATCTAACCTTGTTGACACACTATCCACACCGAACGAATCAGGGGAGTATTTGTTTTCATTCTTTTACCTATTTTACTTTTACATTCTTTAATTGAACATTGGGGACAATGTTCATCCTAAGTGTAAGGGGAGGGTAAATGATGATAACTTATAGGATATAATTGCACTTGAGTTTGTTTGTTTGATAGTAGGTGTGTAATAAAACTAAGAGAAATACTTGTTAGTGTAATTTTAGCGCCAAATTTAAAATTTTTTTACAACATTTAGGAGTGAAACTTTAGCCTTAACAAGCGTCTCATGGATAAGAGTCGTATGACTAGCACAAAACCGTACCATTCAGAAAAATTTTCCACCCAAATATGTGAGGTTCGCCTTTAGATTTGATAAGAAAAGCATTTATTATTAGTGCTTATGAGTGTACCGGTAGCATTTTGATTCTAAAACTTGCATTAGTAATGCATCCCGAGACCACTAGTGAGACTACATTCGTGTAGTAGGATTTACTACATGATAAGAGGCATTAGGATCACCCTTGTGTTAAACCCGTATCATAATTACTTGACCATTTAAGTCATATTACTTGACTAGTAAAGTCAATTAATTTTCCCACACCTTAGTGTTGTACTCATTTTTAGTACACGATACCCCTAGTACACCCCTCCGAGCCTATCTTTTCGTTTCTAACTTTAAGCATTTTACTTAAAAGAAGAATTTGTTACAACCCACCCCAAATGTGCAACCAAATCGCCTTAGCCTTCCGTGTATGCACTCATCTTTAGTGCATTATTGTTATAAACCCTTAGTTAATTATCTAACTGATTACATGGTTGCTAAGTCGAGTCATATCTTGCATGTATTGTTTTGGGACGATTGGGACTCATGGGTAAAGTGCTTGTGTAATGGAGTAACGGGGAGAACATCAAATATTACCCCCATATGTGCGTTAATCTTAAAAAGTACTCCAAGTGTTTTGATTATCTTGATTCGAGTCATTAGAGTAGTTTATTGTAAAGTGTATAAAAATTCAAGTGTAAGGGGAATGTTCATTTCTTTTATTTTATTTTGATTGCATCTTTAGTTTATTGGGTTAGTTGACTAGCAACTAATTCCGCCCACTCCTTCAAAACCCGAGATTTTACTTGCTTTCATGAAAAATATAAAAATACAAAAAGAATCATCCCTCACCTCTAGACCTAGTTTAGTAGGCTTTCTAATCCTAGCGACACTATTCCTGAGTTGAACGATCAATCCCCCGGTACTTGTCACTATACTATACTACAACGATCAGGTACACTGCCTGGTGGGGGTTGTAAGCTTCTCGAGATCCCTTGAGAGGTAAAACCTGTTGCGAGGGCGCAATTCCCACGTATCAGAGGCGGTGGTGAGAGGCGGTAGTGAGAGGCGATAGTGGGTGGCGGTGGTGAGTGGTGGTAGTGGTGGGTGGTGGTGGTGGCGACAGTGGATGGTGTTGGGAGGTGTTGGTTGCAGCGGTGGTGGGTGGTGGTGGTAGGAGGTGGTGGTGGTGGGAGGTGGTGGTGGATGGTGGTGTTTATGTATTAGGGACTAACGGAGGTTATTTAGTAGGGACCTACGGCGCATTTTTTATGTATTGGGGACTAATAGTGTAACTTATATGAAGTTAAAAAAAAAAAAAAAAAAAAAAAAATCGCCCAAGAAGTACCATAGGTACTAGCTTAAAAGTTAGTATTATGAAAGTACATAGTGGGCCCAAGGATAGGGACACTTGTCCCAAATATGTGAGAGTTGCCCAAGAATTTTCGGGAGAGGGCCGCTCATGAGGTATATAGGGAAGTTGGAAATTTTTTAGGCATATAGGGTACACCTTATTGTACTTATGGGGTGTTTAAGGAAATGCCTCTTTTATTTTCATACTAGACGAGTACCCGTGCATAATAAAGATTACAATATGCTGGCCTTCCAAAAACAAATGTTTTAGTAGTAATAAAAAATCAAAATAAAGCAACTAACCTTAAATTAAGTATCCATTGAAACATACCCGTGAACTGGGATTCCACCCATCTTCTTAACCAACCTTGCATGATTATACTAATTGTGTCTTGTAGCTACTATCAGGAATATTGTAATCTCTTTTGTAACAAAAAGTAATATTCCAATAATAAGGTGAAACTTCTAAAAGATTATCTTATTTTTGTATTATATGATCAAACATTAAAATAGTTAACTTTTACCAATCATATGTATATCTTATTGTTATACATTGTATACATTGCTTATATTTCTGTGTTGCTACATCCACTTCAATGCCAAGAAAAAGAAAAACTTCATGGGAGAAGAATTATAGGGACACAAACACAAAGCAAACGATGTCAAGTTTCATTTAAGAAGAAATTAATATTTGTGTGTGTTTTAATCCGACAAAGGGTTGCACGGTTGGTGCAATCAGCTTCAAAGCTCGCAGGAAGGCTATAAGATTTGCATCAACCACATAAAAATAGTTCCTGGAACTCTGACAATTGAATCAAGGTAAAACAATCCACATATATCGTTTATTATGTTTGCGTTTCGATTTTTAATCTCTTCAAATTTCCATACTTTTATATGCATGCTAGCTTGTAGCTGTTTTGTTTGCATATATGTGCCTGCATTATACAATTTTCTTCTACAACTTCTTATTTTACATGAATGTCAACGTGAAGTTGATCTATCCGAACTTCAGCTCAAAATTCATAAATGTATGTTTTTCCTGTAAGTTTCTTTTTCTTACTAGTAAATTTGTTTGCTCTTGTTCAGTTGTTAGATACAATTAAATGAGTGCATAATATCAGAAATTATTGAAGGTGTTAATAGACTCATTTTGCTTTTTTTCGTCCTTTAATTTAAAATAAAAATTGTTTAGGATCTCAATGCCTTAAAATCTATCAAAATATGCCTTTTAATATATCAAAATTCATCCCAAACTTCTTGAAGGTCTTAAATTTATCAGTCTAAGAAGTTTTTGTTTACTGAATCAAGGGAAGCTGCTGAGCGTCTAGGATCGTGTTTTGAAAGTGATTATGTGATATATATTGTGTTAAATAATGAAAAGGTGCAGCGGTATTTGGATGTGCTTCTTATGAGCTTTTTTCTTATAATCAAAATCAAAAAAGTGGTTAAACACAGGTGGTATATTTAGTATGGCAGCACCATGGGAACATTTGGGGGAAATTGCAAGTGTAGCACAGTTGACCGGGCTCGATGCAGTGAAGTTAATAGGATTGATTGTGCAAGCTGCCAATACCGCTCGAATGCACAAGAAAAACTGCAAGCAATTTGCTAGGCATTTGAAGTTAATTGGAAACCTATTGCAGCAACTTAAGATTTCAGAACTTAAGAAGTACCCAGAGACTCGTGAGCCATTGGAGCAACTCGAGGATGCACTAAGAAGATCCTATATTTTGGTCAATAGTTGTCAAGACCGAAGTTACTTATACTTGCTCGCAATGGGATGGAACATTGTTTACCAATTCAGAAAGGCACAAAATGAGATAGATAATTATTTGAAGATCATCCCTCTTATTACTCTAGTGGATAATGCTCGAGTCAGGGTAAAAAAACTTCCTCTTATGTGTTCTACACTTTTAACTGTAAATAAATTAATTGTGTTATTGCGTAAAAAGTGAATGAACTTTGGTCTAACTCCTTAACTGAGTAACTAACATTTTTTTGCAATCACAAAAGGCTCAAACAATCTGAAAAATTGCATTTAGAGTATTATTCTATGTTAACTAGTTATGAAGTGCTACGCCATACATCACAAAAAAGTCAATATAGTCAAAGTTGCTGAGTTTTCAGCTCCCACGTCAGCACTTTGACCGATAAACGGGTCAGCTTTACCATGCACTGAATACTTAAAAGTTTGAACACTTTTATTAGTGTTTATGAGCGTTTGAGCCTTTTTCATAAAGTTTTTGTGGTTTAAGCTAATTAGTGAGTGTATATAAACTTGATTACCAAAAAATAAAAATCAGACCAAAGTTCTTTACACCCTTATAAAGTGTTGCAACAATTTGAGTAAATTACACATTTTCTTTGACCGTGAAGAAACATCTGTGCAAATTGAATATTTGTTATGATGATACTCCTTGTTAAAGATTTTTTTCAATTTATTGCAAGCAGGAAAGATTGGAATATATTGAAATGGACCAACGAGAGTACACATTAGATGACGAAGATTTAAAGGTGCAAGATGTCATTATGAAGCCGGTGCCTTCAAATACCGACACCGATGTTCTAAAGAAATCAATTTCTTGTAGCTACCCACATTTGCCATTCAATAAAGCTATCAAGAAAGAAAGTGAAAAGCTTCAAGTGGAGTTGCAACATTCACAAGCTAATTTAGATGTAGGACAATGTGAAGTAATCCAACATCTGATTGAGGTTACACAAGCTGTTGCTTCCAAGTCTGAATCAGTGAATATGCAGACTAGTTATTTAGATGTTAGCAGCTACAACAAGAACCACAATGATAGTGAGTCAGCAGTGTCGAGGTTAGAATCTTTTGCTTGTAGTTTACTGAACTTGATTTTGAGTATTGCTTAAAACATATTATATTATTTTGTAGAAGTACATCTTCCATTACAAGCAGAAAAGATTTACTCTCTCATAGAGGATCATATCAGCGTGAAGAATGGCATTCAGATCTACTTGGTTGTTGTTCAGAGCCGATGATGTGTATGTTTAGATCTGTTATCTACCGACAATCTCTTTTTTTATGTGTTTTAAGCATTTTTTTTTTCTTGGAATTGTTCTTATGTAGGCATAAAAACCTTATTATTTCCTTGTGGCACGTTGTCGAAAATTGCTAGTGTAGCAACAGGCAGGCAGACGAGTAAGATATTCCAAAGTCTTGTAACCTTTTATCTGAATGAACTTATATTATATTTATGGTCTTTGTATATATTCATTGCTTTATGAAAAACTTCTTGGTGTTTGCATTAATCAGCTTCCGCAGAGGCCTGCAACGAGCTCATGGCTTATTCTTTAATTTTATCATGTTGTTGCTATACTTGCTGCATCAGAAGGAAGCTTCGTAAAACTTTGAATATCACGGTAATAACCAATAACTTTTTCAATTTTATCATGTTGTTGCCTTAGATTATGGTCATTATCTCTTGCTTCAAATCTAAGTGTCGATTTTATTTTTTGTTGAACATGGACGATATAAATTTGCAACTTAGTATGGTTTCTTTTACATTATTACAATTAATCATTTGACAAAATGCAAAAGTAATTATTGATGGTTAACAAGTAATATAAAACTGGATTTGAACAGGGAGGATGATGCGACGACTTTCTTTCACACTTAATGTGTTGCTGTTGTGCCCTTGTACAAGAACTACGAGAAGTTGAGATGCGAGGAATTCATGGTAAGTCATCACCTAAAATTACTCTAACCAAACCATATCATAGGCCACAAGCTAGAATGGTCAAATCCAAAACATACCGGGAACAATTTAGCTTTGTCAAAAAGTTGATGTTACATGGTATATGTAACAGACACTCGATATTTGCAGGTCCTCAAAAGTCGAGAACAAGCCCACCACCCTGTCAATACATGGAATCCTGAAGTGGATAGGACCCTACCAATCCATACAGACATCTAAAAAGCTAAAAGTTATAGATAGTCACTTGTTTTAGTGTGGCTGATATATGACTGTTATATCTAGAACCTCAGTGGTCGTGGATTTTTATTCCCCTTCGTCGCAACTAAAGAAAGACACGAGGTTACATAATGTGGTGACAACCTTGTTGCAATTTGTTGTTATTTGAGTTCTTATTCATTGACAGCCCTTTTCTCAAGTTTTCATTATCTTCTTACTTGTTAGAGGATTCAACATTTCTGCAAATAATAGTACTAATTTTAATGCTAAATTATACAGTATCAATTTATATTTTGGATGAAAAAAATAAATAGATGGTTAATTGTCTCCCAGACTGTATGCACTTTAACAGTAGAAATTATTTTAAATATATATTTTGAAGAATACCTCGAGACTAGATTTGGCAAAATCAAATTTATGAATGTCACTGCTGAAGTTTTCTCCCAATTGAGCATATGCCTCTGATAGAATTCCTTGACAGGAGCAAGCAGAAAAAGAGAATACCAGTCCAGTCAATTAGAGTTGATTCTAAGAGATGAAACATTAAATTCCCTCGAGTAAGATGGCATACTTTTTTATGGCTGAATATATTTGCATTTGCGAATCTTCTACTCCCAAAATTTTAGCCAAGAACATGCCAAATAAGCACTATTTTGTGCCTACCTCTCAGTAAGCCACCAGAGAATTAACTCGGGGGAGAAACAGCGGCATTGCCGGAAACTTTGTATAGATGGCGAGTCTAATGTTGTAGTATCTCCTAACTAATATTTAAAGGCTCCTTGTACAATATGTTCATCAAGCTGTAAAACCAGAAGTACATTAACAAGCAATGACTTACTTTGTGAAAGCTCTGAAGGCTAAGGATTTTTTACTAGAAAGATTTATTGGCCAAATTGTCAAAACCATTAGTCCATTACTGTAAGGATTGAGCTAACAACAGAATGTACTATCCTCCCTAGAGGTATTTTATGCCAAATTGTTGTTGGATGTGTGGTCAAATTTAGCATAGCCATCAGGTTCTAATTTAATCTTGCAGCTCACTAAAGAACAGCTAAAATTCAACCTATTTGTCAGGTTCAGTTCTGCAATTATACGATCTGCACATGATTAGAAGTTTCTATTTGTGAACGCATCATAAGTTGAATGCAAACTAAAAGAGATGAACATAAACACACAATAAATTATCCATTCCAATTAACCAAATCTCACAAGTCCAAATCACCTCAAAGAAGAAAGTGATACAGAACGAGACTCTTATCAGCGCATGTATGGTATCGGGGAAGTAAATCACAAAATTCTTCCCTAGTATCAAGTAAAAACATAAACCAAGAACCACAACGGACAGATAATTCAAGACATTGGTCCAAAAAAAGTAAATCCTTAAATCCAACAAACCCATACTAATACTGTCATAACAATTCTATCCTTTTGGTTTTTCTTTTATTATTTAAGTCTTTACTCTTTTTTTGTGAATTTTTTATTTTTTTATTTTTTTGGTTTTTTATTTTAAGTTTTTTTTTTTTTTTTTTTGCCTGTCCATGTTTCTCAAAACATCATTTCCATGGGAATCAAAGATAACCCATATCATCATCGAGGTCCACTCTTCTCAAAACAGGAGTTTCCGTTAATAACTCTGGTGTAAGCTTTTAGCCATCGTTGCATGTTTAAAACCATCATGTTGATTACTGAGATGCACGGTCTCGCTCCTCTCCAGCTTGTTGCGACTGACTAGTGAATTCTTCAGGCACCTGAGTTGTTGAAGTAGACTCATGCAATGCAAGCCCATGAAGCTGTGACACCATCCCATCATGATTAGCAGCCTGTGGACTTGATGGATTCGAGTATTGACCAGCTGCAGGCATTATCCATTTCATCCAATCATTTCGCCTCCGTATCTTGTCACCCTACCAGAAAGCACAAGAAAATACTATAAATGAAAAGCTTTTGAGCTAAAATATATGAAAAATAAATTCAAACAATGGTGATTGGTAAGTTGCACATTATCATGGTAAGGAGGATGCGCACCTGCACTTCAACAAGAGTTGAATTCCGCATAGCATCTAATATAAGTTGCACATTATCCGTCAACTGGGAAACCTGTAACACAGCCAAACATCATGACAAAGTGATGGGACTATATCAACACTCGACACAATTAATATCTTTAAACAAGGTTCAGAGAGAGAGGGAAAAAAAAGAGTTTTGCATAATGCATCAATCTAGCTGCCCAGAATTAATTATGAGCTGAGAACATCTAATGAAGTGAACATACAAGTCACTAGTAAGTGATAGAGAGGGTGGCAAATCCTACTAAAACAAGCATGCATCAAAGTTCCATACATGCAGTTAGAATGGTCACTAATAAACAGAAGTAGTGGATGGGTATGATATAAGATAAAAGGACTGGTGATAATAAAAAAATATGCATATGCACTCGTAAGAAGGCCCACTTGTAATAAAGCAGGAGAATTCCATGGTATTTGATACACGCTATAATAATTGTATACATAAATATAAATATATAACAAATATCTCTTGCAGTCATTAGCCAGATAATTTAAAATATATTAGTACCCATTAAAAATAGAAATAGACTCTTTGTAGAAGATATCTCATGATACACATACGATCTATACAGGTTGCTTCATAGGTCATACATAAGTTTTCATGCTAAGAATATCGGTTTTTTAAGCTAGGAAAAATATCGTTCTTATTAATGTATATTTCACTGAGACATGGAGACATATGTATCTTCTATTTTTTTTTTTTAATTCATATCAGTGACTTGCTCCTTGTCGGAAATGTGTAATTTATTTTTAGACTCTTGAAATGTAATTTGTACTACTAATAAAATATGCTTAGTGATTTGGCTTTCCTCGTTGTTTGAAAGTCTCCGCTTCAAACATTTGACAACTTTGCACTAAAATTTTCATCCAGTTATTTCCAAAATTCTTAGGTAAAACTAGATTATGCTTAATTTAGCAACTGAAGAACCAAGAGTTAGCAGTGTCCATAGAGACCCTACAAATATGTGTTTCATCAGGGTCGCTGACAATCAAAACATCTCAAACCAACTGCTTTAACTAATCAGCAATTTCCAAAAAGCACATATCTATGTAGGCTCTTCTAAATGCTCGCAACATTTTGTTCCTTAACAGCAAGTTTGAGCATAAATCGTATTCCTGTCTAGGGATTGTTAAAAAAACTGAAAAGAACATTGAAGTGTAAAGATGTCACATGTTCTGAAAGTTAACTTTGAAATCAACACTAAGAAAGTCGAATCAACAAGGAACTTTATTAGCAATATATAATCTAATGCTTTCAAAAAGCTAAAAAAAAACTGCAGATTAGACAAAGACTAATTCTCAAGTCTGAAACTCTCAACAACGCTGAACATTAAATGCAGATACAAGAGATTAACAATCAAAAATATGTTTTGTAGCCTAAAAACTATTGTCTGACTCTTTCTTCACTCAGATTGTGATCAATCCATATTCTGTGTTTCAAGTAAACTAGGCATAAGACAAAAAATAATAATATATAATAATCGGAGCATTCACATAGAAGTGGCAAAACAGGGGGGCCGGGCGGGCACGGGCCAAACAGGAGCATGTTATATGAATCGCTTTAGAAAATACCCAAAACGACGAAATAAAATTCTCAAACGTAACACCTCATTTATATTTAAAAAATTAAATATACTATATCTATAAGTTTTTCTTTAAAAACAATTGTAATGTTCTCCAATCGATAGAAAATGTGCCCGTTTGTGCCCATTTAACTTTTAAATGGGCAATATTTGCCCATTTCAAGAAAAAGAGGGGCTAAATGTGCCCAAATCTTTTATAAATTTGCCCAAATTATCCCATTTTTTTGAGTTTGGGCACAAATTGCCACCTCTACATTCACACAACGTCAATGCAATGTGATTCCACCTAGTGAGATCTACAAGGTTAGAAAGATATAATTTCTATCTGTATGTGGCCATTTACATTTCCATATTTTTGACCACATCATATGGATGCAGACTACAGAGTGAGCTCTGACACGATTTTAGGGTCGCGTTTATTTGTGAACATTAAAAAAAAAAAAAAAAAAGATGAGAAAGAGCCCTTAATCTATAGCATAGCCAATATTAATAACGAACGAGCACTTGTGCTGGTAAGTAACCCCGATACCAAACCATGGGTACAAGTCATTTGAAGGGTTCCTTGTTTGCATACAGCTAAGACACTATCGCACGATATTGAGTCATTGTACACTAAGATAAAGTCAGTATAATAGTCATGAATTTTTCCTCTTTTAGGCTAAAACTTACAAATATCTTAACTACTTATAAAGCATTAAGGCATAAAAGTCTTAATTGATATTTAGGTATAGTGAATTATTAAATTACCCTTAAAGTTAATTTAAGCCAAATTAGTTAACTCCATCCATTAATGTAAACATTTAGATATGGGAAACAAATTCACAAGATCAAAAACATTTGATTTACACTACATTCAACTTTTTTTGGAGGGAAAAAATACAATTGCAAATTAAAATTACTCACGTAAAACGTACAACCAAAAAATAATGTTCACCGAATAATTTAATTACATTTTTCCTGCCACCGCAACGCGCGGTACCCTTCTAGTATTGTATAAACCTCGAGAGATCATACTCAAACTTACACATGCATAAAAGGTTAAATATGAATCAGCCTGTGTTTCACGTATGAGAGCAGGCATAGACATCTAGAGAAACTAGACTAACTGCAACCAAATGGCCATCCTTTGAATGAATAAAATGGAAACTAAACACTCACATACAGCCAATGTGTAAAAGCTAGAAAGTAATTAAGGACCATTAACAAGTGTTATTTCTATGTTTGTAGTGTGATGGTCTGACACACAAGATGATAGACATCGGACTTTATAGTTGTAATTATTGATCATTAACATGTGTTTTTTAGAGATAATCATTAGCACGCCATGGATTACTTAGACTAATGACATGAAACTAGTGTAGAAATAAATCAAAGACGGACAAAGAAAAAAAATTGTGTATGTCCTTATTTTAGGTTGTAGCTATTAATATTCATTTATCTTTACTTGTTCATTGAATGCCTACCTTTTCTTCTCCCTCATGAAGGAATTAATTTATCTCTGCTTATTTTATTGATTAGGTTTCCATAACATGTCATGTTCAATAAAGCTGTGTGAAAGCTCACAACTCGCAAGCAATAATTCTGAAGAATAAATCCAGTCAAAGCTAAGATCCCATAGAATATGACTTCATTTTTAAAAGTATTAAGCCATAGTCTTGACTCTTGACTGTATCTTAACCAATCTGTGAACAGATGTATTTTTCAGTTATTACTTTCAAGCTTTTACACTTTGTTATTACAAAGTGACATGTTCTGGAACCTAATTAGTAAGCCAACTTTTCAGGCTAGTGGAAAGGATTTATCAACGGAAAGAAAGGATAAGTAGGAGGGAGAAGAAAGAAATCACGGATGACTGAAAATCGGACATCTAATGAACAAGTAAAAAATGAATGAGTGCTTAACAGCTATATGCCCTAAAAAAATATAATGAAAATAAAATTACAGTTGTTTGTGATTCAGGTGCCTAATGTTATTTCTATTTAGTTTTATGTCGAAGTAACACATGTTAATGATCACTAATTATAAGTATTCAGTCCAATGTACGTCATTGTCCATCACACCACATAAGCATAAAAATAGACAAACCAAAAAAAAGTGAGTAGATGGTTGGTAGTATAGTACAACCAGCAGACTATCCAGCAAGAGAGCACAAATACTTTTGACATACAGGTCTGGAAGACAATATAACACTCATACTAAATTTTAGTACTACAAATACGATCTCGTAAAACAAAAGAACTGCTGAGCAGACAAGAACATCACGGCGATGAAGCTTAGTCGAATCATGAATACATGCATATCCATAGCGTATCACTTGTTCAGAGAGCTTAAAGTATATGGTAGCTTTTATAACAGCCATAGGAATAATATTTTAAGATGAAAACCGAAATCTTCAATATTAACTAGGGAAAGGCCTATCATGAGAAACTATAACTTTTACAGAACCGATGAAAAACAATACAATGACCCGCAAAAGATGACGTTAGTACAATAAATTAGCTGCAATGGAAATGTCTCTGTAATTAAGGTGCATAGCATGAGTAAATCAAAAAAAGAAAAGGTTGTGTTACAAGCAGGGTTCTACAAGATAGGTTCATAGTCCATTGTACAATCAGTAGATTGTTCTACAAACTCTTTTGTTGGATATTACTTTAAGACAATTTAATAGTGGATATACTTCAGGAATGAAGCTACATGAAGCATTCAAATGTATAAAATGATAGTAAATATGTTACATTTCAATCTCTATCATTTAATGACTACATGAAAATGTTATGCACTTGTAGATAAATAAGACAACACTAAAAAGTAGGCTTGTACAATCTTAACCTTATCATAAGTCAAATTGTTTGAGATGCATAAAATGTATCTTTCAGTTAAAATGCATGTATATGGACAACAATACTAAAAAAGCATACACTAATAAGATAATAAATCAAAATAATTATTCTTAAGTGCTAACCTTTTTGAAGCCTCCTATTAAGCTAACAGAAACCCAGCCTTGTTCATCCATGTTTCGGCGCAAGTATGTATCTCTAACCAAGTTCTCATTACTGCAACAAAACAGCAGCCATTAGATACTTGGCGACGCCACATGAGAGAAGTTCCAAGTAATATAAAAAAGTCACCTTTTAATTTGCATTATAAAATGATGTACCTGAAATAGTAATCAATTTGGCTCACTAAATTAGCATGCAAGAGGGGGTCAACAGCAAAGTACATTTGAGGTGGTAACGGTGGAACAAAAGGCATGGCTCTGAGTGAATCTGGTGGTGGACCAGGAACATATATTACAGGAGACGGCACATCTGCAAAAGGATTTAACATCAAGCGAAACCACAAAGTTAATAGCATAACCATTTGATAATAGAAAACCTCACCAGGGTACATCATATTGTTGCCGAAAGATTGTACCGGCACAGGCATTGGTTGAGGAATAAAAGGAGCAGTAGTATGTACAGTGGGTCGAATATAGCCCCTCGCGAAACCTCTTGGAGATTGCAAGTTTGTATCTCTGTTATTAAAGCTTCTACTATGTTGATTCCATTCTTGATTCCCACGATCATGATCTCGCTTATAGTTGTTATGATGTTGCCCGCCATTGCCCCTTCTATATGAACCGCGTTGATGATGATGATGATCATTACCACTATGTCCTCCTCTTGGTGACTCCTTGTGCCCATGGTCTCTCGGCGATGGCTGCTCAGCAGAGTTTCCCGGTTTCCCAGATGTATTATGTGGAGCTTCCACTGCCGCATCCTGGCTCGTTGGTGGCGGCTGAGATACCACCCCATTAGCTGTTGCATTTGCACTGGAGCTGCCACCACCTCGTTTCATGGACTTCTGCTTTGCTGGCGCCACATGATTTGGAGTTGAAGTAGTAGCATTCACATTACTAGCACTTGCCTGTTTATGTGATGGAGACGAACTTCCTGTCACCTACATCATAACAAACATATATACACAATTACACACACAAAACCAAAGTATATAGCTGTCAACATATCTGATACAAAAGCTAAAATGTGAATACCAATAGCCAAATTCTTTCAACATGATATGAAACATCGTCAATGCACAACATATACTCATCTAACACCTTTTTAGTAGGGTGTTTGGAATTGCTTATTTTTTTTTCTGCTTATGTTTCTTCTTATAAATAAGTACTTAAAAGAAATAGTGATTGGATTTGCTTATCTTTTATAATAAAATGCAAAATACTAGAAAAATAATTTGTTAAAAAAATTCAATCAATTTAGGTTCAAATGTTAAAATTAATATTAATTATATCGCTATTCTCTAATAAACACTTTGAAATAAGCAGCTTTCTTACATGCTTATCACAAAGAGATAATTGAATCAAAATGTATCTAAATTTACCTTTTTTTCTTGGCTGTGCATCAATCTATCATTTATTTTCTATTACATACTCTGTACACATAAGCATCATCCACTAATTGTACATAGTACGATTAGCAAACTATGTATTTAATACAAAACTCACCCGCACACTTACACTTGCAGGAGGTCTTCCTAGAAGCAGTCTCCCTACCTTCAGGTTTATCCTGGGGTAGTGGTAGGATCTGTCTACATTCTACCTCCCCACACCCCGCCCCAGCGGGATTGAATAATATATAAAAATAGATTGATGCACGACAAAGAGAAAAGGTAAACTTAGATACATTTTCAATCAATTAACCCTCTCCTTATTTTACCTAAATATAAGCAATCCCAAACACCCCTAACTTTTCTATAACATATATCTAAATTTAGCTTCCGAATAATTCGATAAACTAGAACCTTTATAACATCCAATAATCAAACAGAAACAAGCTTAAACTTAACAATTAGATCATTATGATATAAATAAACAACAACTACCTGCAATGCAGGTGTTACCAAACCCTCCGAAAGCGTCTTCAACGACTCCGAAGAAGACGACTTAACCGCAGCTTTAGTCGACTCACCAAGAGCCGGCCAAGCCGTTCCCATAACCGGACTCACAACACCACTACTCTCCACATCTCCTCCATTCACTTTCCTATTCCACACCGGCTTCTTCATATCCTCCGGTGAAGTCTTAACTGGAGACAACAAATCTGACGGCGCCGCCACCGGAGAAACCGGCTCAGGCTCTCCTCGAACAACCTGATTCCACGCCGTGACGTCACCAGATTGATCGGTATTGGCGGCCATAACGTTTAATTAAGTTAATAATAATTTGATGATGATTATGAGAATGTAAGGGCTAGGGTTTCCAAAGATTAATTAGGGTTTGATGGATCAGTTAGGATCCGATCGTACTCACACACAACAAACAGCAAAGAAGCTGTGTTTGTTTTGTTTAAGTTTGTTTGTTCACACACACAAAACACACACCAGTAAATTAATTTCTTCTCTCTCTTGGAAATTGGATGGTTTTGGGGGTTGAAATTACTTTTTTCTCCTTTTTTTTTACTATGGGTTGTTTGGGGGTATGAGGGTAATTTGGGGATTTGGTGGATGTGAGAGTGGTTTTTGGACTTGCTTGATGTGCTTCCTACACTTTTCTTTTCTTTGGGAGAATATTTAGGGATGTAGATAGATACAAGATGAGTTGTTTAGTACATGACCTTGGAGTTTGAGTTAAGTTTTGTTTGGTCCATGTATTGTTGTGTTGGCAAATCATGCTCTTCCTGGCAGCGGGCGCGAAGACCTCAGTTGGAGACGGGGCGGCTGCCCTCAGTTGGAGACGGGGCGGCTTTCTTCACGAAGATGTCATTTTCAAGATAGGGGTGAGCATCGGGCCGGTCCCGTCCCGACCCGACCCGATATCGATACTCTCGAATCTCGATTTCGTCAGAAAATCAAACCGACTCTTGACCCAAAACCATTCGGTTTGGTATCGGGACAGTCCCGATTGGTCGGGATCGGTCAGATTCGTCGGTTTTCTTTGTTGTTTTTCGGTTTCTATCCCGTCCCGACTCGATACCGACAGTCCCGACTCCCGATTGGCCGAAAAATATAAACCGACTCTCGACCCGTTTACTAATCGGAATCGGGACGGCGGGATGGTCGGAATCGGGACGGGAGGCGGTAGTCGGTCGGATATGCTCAGCCCTACTCCCGGCTGACATAAAAGTCCTTCGTGCAGGTGAAGGAGATGCATTTCAAGTATTGTGGTATTGGACAAGAAACCTTTTTTTTTTCTTTCTGCCTTTCTTTCCCATGACGACTAGGAACGGGCAAATCAAAAAAAAAATTATTTGAATTTGGACGTCAACATCCTAATGCTAGTGGTGTTTCACGATCAGCATTGGAAATGAACGGAGAAGTGGTGGAATGTGCAGAAGCACGTATTGGATCGCTCCAGTGCGTACGACAACCTTGTTACGAATTCATTCCAGTTACTAGCCCTACCTTCGGCATCCCCCTACTTGTGGTTAAGGTAACGAAGTCGGGCATGGCCATCTCCCAAAGTGCTACGGGCGATGTGTACAATGCCCAGGAATGGATTCACCACCATATAGATAACTCGCGATTACTAGCGATTCTGGCTTCATGCAGGCGAGTTGCAGCTTGTCGTTCTTCTCTTTTGGAAAATGAATGGTATCGGGGTTAAATTGATTTTTTTTTTTTTTACCTTTATAAATTGTGGGTTGTTTTAGTTGGAGATTTGAGTTAAAGTGACGTGATGGGGATATGAGGGTAATTTAGAGAGTTTTGGATTTGTTGGATGTGAGATTGATTTTAGTCTTGGTTGATGTTGTTCTTACATTTTTCTTTATTTTTTTTCTTTTGGAGAATAATTAGGGATGTCAATAGAAGTTCGGTTGATTGGACATGTCCTTGGAGTTTGAGTTAATTTTGTTTGGTCCATGTATTGTTGTTTGAGTTTTGCTACATTCACAAAACATCCACAAAAATGTATTGTCTATGTGTGATTGCTTTAATCAAAGAGAAAGAGAGAAAGTGTATCAAAATACACAAATTAAAACATGACAACACATTTTTGTGAATGTTTTTGTGGATGTAGCAAAGCTCTTGTTGTTTTGGGAAATCATGAGGTTTTCTGTATACACTGGTGAGATTAATTAGTTCACATGTTTCGTTTTAAGAAAACTATGTAGAGCGTAGTGATCATGATGACTCATCGGTCTGCTCAGAAGAATGTTCATCGAATTCATAAAACGTTACCACTTTCTTAGACTTTGATACGTGAGATTAGGTCTTAAATTCATAAAGCTCGTCTACCTAGTGATCTACACATATACTAACTGGCAGTGTATATGATCGTATGTAGTGAGTCTATGGTAAATCCGATGTTGTTTTCAAGAGCTATGGGCAGTCTATCAATTTGAGTCTAACTAATTATATCAATTTAATTGTCATGTTTAGAAGAAAATGAAATTAAATAAAACAAAGTATGAAATGGAACTAGTTTTAACTATTCAACGGGAGAAAGTGTGTTAACCTAGTTACTACTTAACTAATGCAATGATTCGACTTCCTAGTGCAATGTATATGTCTCGCTCTTATTAGTGGTTCTAATATCGCTAGGCCTAAGTGATCATCAAATACCTAACCTATAATCCTAAGTTATTGATCCGGATGATCATCGTAACCGATAAACCTTCTTAGGGTTTTTACAGGGAACTAGTTGTTAAACTCCCACCTAATCTATGTGACTTCTCACCTCTTGGCATTTAGGTGCCTATTTATGCAAACAATAAACGTCTAACGAGCAAAATTTAAGTGTTTACTCTTATTTAGGAGGTAATAGGGTCAACCCCTATATAACCGAGAGGTCGTCAATCTCTCGATCATCCTGATAACCTAGCTTTGGGATGATTACCTACTTACTAGACTACCAAGAACTAAATCACCCTAGACACTACCATAACACAAGGATCAATCGATAAACACATAAACTATCTAATAAAAACGATAAATAAACGGAATGAAATCAAATCATATCATTAATTAATTCATAGCTAGGTTAACACATGAAGTGTTTAGCCGGACATAGTGTAAAGTGCAGTAAAGTAAATGATTGGAACAATAAATATACTAAACATTGTGTTCGATACAATTATCATAGGTCTATCTATATTCGATGTTGTTTGATGATGGATTCTCCCTTGAAAAGCTCTTGGTTTATGGCTGGAAAACGTCTTAGAATGAAACCCTAGTCGTCCTTCCACTTCTGTGTGGAATGATGTGTATGTTGTGAATGAATTAGTGTTTGTATTATAGATTTCGCTGAGCTCATAAAAGAGGGTATACGCCGTATGTACTTATGTATAAGAGTTCTTTTAAGGCATTGTAGTAGTTACGACGTAGGAATAAAGAGTTACCTACGCCGTATATTCTTTCTGAATGAAAATAATGAACAGCTCTTCATGGTTACGACGTAAGTGTTATGGGCTTAATACACCGTCTTCAATATCTTGATAATCTTCCAAGTCTTCATAATAGATATGGCGTAAATCAATTGATGTGAATCCGCCGTATATACTTCTGAATGGATATGGTGTGAACTGCTTCAAGTATGAATACGACATAGGCATTAGAGATCGTCTAAGCCGTACGAATTGTCTGATCCAGCTTTTATTTGTTTTCTAACAAGTATCTTTTCAATTTCGCATCTTATCGTTCCAATTCTCGAATAAATCCTATTAAACAAATAGGAAGCAATTAAGTATCAATTCTTATAAAAATACAAGAAATGTGGGCATATAATCAAGGGATCTTGATATTGAAATATATACACTATTTAATGTTATCATACTTACTTGTATACTTGTTGGAGCTCATTTAAGACCGCCAAACTAGTAATCTCAAAGATCTTAAATGATCTAATGCTACGAGCCTAGGTTTTGAAATAGAGATTTTTTAAGCCAAGATTGCATAAGATAAGGATTTGTTAGCACTTAAATTATTCCTAATACACTCAAGTGTTAGTACGTGTCAAGAGAAATGTCCCATTTGAGAAGATATTAATACGAGCGAATTAAAACACGTCGAGCAACTTCTAGCAATACCGACAAAGGTATGCATGGAAATCTATCATGATATTATATCATTATAATATCGTTACCCCTATGTGTGTGATTATCTTGTACCTAATGTATATGCTTATCCAATAACTGATCATCTGAGTTTAACTTGTAACTTCAAGGACCATGGTTTGAAATAAGCGTGTATCTTCTCTTAGTTTTTATCAAAGTAGTTCAAGATTGATCGGTTTTGGATATATATGGCAATCAAGTTTAGGTACTCAAGGCAAATCTTAGGATCATCAGTTAGGGACGAAATCAGGACAAATTATAATCGGGTGCACAAAACTTTTTGTAAGTATCTAACTAAATAACACTAGGAATACATTTTGATGGATCGGGTACATTTAAGATACATTTAGAAAAAATTGATGTTTTTTCAAAAATTAACACTACATCAAAAAAATTCATGGGTGTCCTGGGATCCCGCGAGAACCCTGGTTCCGTCCCTGTCAATTGTCATCAGCAGACAATGTGATACGAGTCATGTCAATCACTCATACGTTAGAACCATTGAGGTTGACCCCGATACTATAACGAAAAATCAAGGTAAATTGTGCAAACAAATAAACACCCTTCTATAAAAGGTAGATTCTAATAGTAATGACATCGTGTATCCATTGGGACTAAAACTCGTAACTTTCTTATAAGTCATACCTAATTGGCCGTCAATATTATGCATTTATACAATATTAAATTTGTGAATTTTGTTGATCTGGATTATATTTGTTAAAATTTGATGTTTTGTACATTATATTTGTTTAAAACGGTAAAAAAATATTCACGTTTTTGTACCACATGGTTCAAAAATATCTTAACAAAACTTGAACCCTGTTAGCGTATGTATCCTCCGGATCCATGCCGAATGGCTCGAACCAATAGTCGAACGGAATGGATCGTTCCAAGCGAAGCTGATCAAAATCCTTTAGATGGCGTCATCCGGACGACCATATACTTCCGGATGAACGATCTATCTAAACCTTTTAAAGCGGCATCTAAGAGTCCTTTCACCCGAAGGATCATTGACTTTTCTGGACCCAAGAACACCAAGTATTCAATGCCCTCTCATTTGAAATTGTATGATGGGTCCACTGATCCGGACGACCATATCACAAGGTTTGAAGGAGCAGCCAATCAAGGTGCGTGGCCCATGCCAATATGGTGTATGATGTTTCAGCAGACTCTGGATGACGCAGCTAGGGGATGGTTCGATAGTCTCCCGCGAGGTAGTATTGACAATTAGGATACTCAAAGTGAACAGTTCGTGCAGAGATTTGCCCTTCGGAGAAAATGCATCAGAGATCCCATGGAAATCACAAAGATCGTCCGGCAAGCCAACGAGGCTCTGCCAGAGTTTAAGGAACGATGGACAGATGAAGCTAGTCATATATCAGGTGTCCCAAAAGTAATGCAAATATCTTCTTTCGTGGATGGTTGTAAGGGTCCGGAACTAGCAAAGAGATTCTTTGAAAAAGTTCCCCGAACAGTGACTGAAATGATGATAAGGGTTGATGACTTCATCCGCTCTGAAAGGGCGTATCGGTCGGCCAAAGTGCCAAGAGGGGAAAAGATAGACAACTATAAAAGAGATCACCATTACAATCCGTACCAAAGCACTCAACGATCTCCCTTCAGAGGAAATCGCCAACGGGATAACCATCGAGACGAATTCAGGCCCCGTCGAAACGATCACTTTGTACCCTATGGTCCGATAAGGAACAATAATGTTAATCGAGCAGACTATCGAACGGATTATCGTCGTAACGACATAAACTGGAGGGATACCAGACCAATAGACTTGAATGCACTCACCAAAGCTCCTAAAGAAATCTTGGCAACCGAACATCATCTTAGACCTCTGGCACCACCTCCGCTGAGAGGAAGACCATCGAGAGAAAATATGGACAAATACTGATGAGGCGAAAAATGAACCACTTTTAGGGGGTCATTTAAGCCAGAATTAGAATTTATTTGATCAAATATTGCCCTAAATCGTTCCTTTTGTGATTTTAGGTACTTTGGGAGAGAAATCTAGAAAATGAAGCAATTCGGACGTTTTTGGAGCATAAAAGTGAAGAAAACGCCAAAGTCTTAATTTTCCTTGCTGGGAACAATAGATGACGGCGTCAAGAAGAAAATCCTGACGGCGTCAAGAGTAATTTTCATGACGACCCAGTACAGAAATGAAGGCGTCACAAGGTAGAGTGTCAAGAGTAAAATACGTGACGGCCTGGAAAAAGTTATAACGTGACGGCGTCAGAAGTAGATCAAGGCAGTCCGAGAATTCTTTTGGCGGCGAGATGACGGCGTCACCAATTTGGTCTTGACGCCGTCAGCCTCAATTTCCTATATATAGTTTTCTAATTTTCATTCATAAAAAAAGAGAAGTTTTGGAGAAACCCTAAGGCCGAACTTAGTACGAATTTTACAGGTTTTTCAAGGGTTCTCAGCCCTTGAACCCTTTCATGTGTAATTGAGATAAGTATTCTTTTAATTCAATCAATATGTCTATGTGTTGGTTGTCTATATCTTGTTCTTGTCTTAATTCCATCATGCTAGGCTAGATCTATCTTGTGTTTGCTTAGATCTAATGAAACCTAGATGTTAATTATATGTTGATTACTTGTTTATGGTTGGATTGGGGAATTAAGTGCGCCACCCCATGAATGGTATTAAGGAATACAATCCGTCATCCACGCAACTATAACAAGTAATTAACGTGTAAAAGATATCTAGGGAGTAGTGAAATATAAGTAAACACAATTTCTCCATTTATTGCTCACAACCTTAGTTAATTTAGTTTGTTTTCATTTCTAGTATTTTATTTTGAGTGCATCTTTAGTATTGGGTTAGTTGACTAGCAACTAATTCCGCCCAAATCCTTCAAACCCGAGATTTTTATTTGCTTTCTAAAAAATATAAAAATACAAAAATAATCATCCTTCATCTCTAGAACTAGTATTTAGGTTTTCTAATCCTAGCGACACTATTCCTAGCTGAACGATCAATCCCCCGGTACTTGTCACTATACTATACTACAACGATCAGGTACACTGCCTGGTGGGGGTTGTAAGCTTCTCAAGATCCCTTGAGAGGTAAAGCCTGGTGCGATTCCCAAGTATCAAGTTTTTTGGCGCCGCAGCCCGGGAAATAGTTATTGTCTAGGTTAGAATCTCTTTTTATTAGGTCTACTTGCTAGATTCCTTTCTAGTAAGATTTTATTTTTATTTTTAGGTTTTCTTTAGTCTATCTTATTTCTTCGTGTTTTTGTTTGTACTAGTTTGGTCTTCATGGATTTAGAGAGTCGCCATTTAGAAGTTAGCAAGAGGCTTATAGCGCATAAAAGAAGAAAGAGAGAAGTTAACACATTTAAGGAATTCATTAAGCCAAATAAAAATTGAGTTTACAGACTTCGCTCCAACCCCGGATGAATTGAGTTACCATAGGTTCCTTTTACAACATCCTTGCCCCTCAAAATATAGAAAGACACCATGGATTAGGAGGCATAACTTCATGAACATAAAAATTCCTTGCATGATTGGGTACATGTCTAGAAAGCATACATACATTGACTTAAAAGCACCCATGAATATCATGTCTAGGCTCTATTACAATTGGATAATGAACGAAAGGTTAAGCCCTAGAAAAGACCCGTACAATTCTATTAGGCTATGTAACTTTGTCAGGAGACTTAAAGGGGTACACATCTTTATAGGAAATTTTACTTATCAATGCGACTTTGTAATCCTAGAAGATGTTAGAGGCATTATTGATCCACACCTTGGAGAAGTAGTTTTAGGACAACCTTTTGTTGAGAAGACTAAGATGTATCACGACCATGAGAAGGGGATAGCTCAGTTTACTGATGGGGTAGAGAAGGTCACTTTCATGATGCCTCACATGAAGGAAGAATTAAAGGGCATCAAAAATCTACAAATTGATGATATTCGACCCTATGAGGTTAAGGAAGATGGAATTACTGATGAAGCCTATTATGAGAGGAGGAGAACATACTATTCGGGTTGCATGAATCTAGGCCCGGAATACAAGCGTGATGAGAATTGGGTTAGATGTTTTGAGTTAGCACAAAAGTGGGAAAGGAAAACGTAACCCATGACCTTGAGTCTAGCTACAAGACTCGTAAATAAAGAAAAGCGCTTCTTGGGAGGCAACCCATGTTTTGTGTGATTTTATTTTGTTTGTTTGTTATTTGTTTCCGTATGCATGCTTTATTTTTATTGTTGGTAGATCATGTTTCTCAATTAAATAGTGGAAATACTTTACTTTGTTGTTTTGGCCTAGTCTTAACTCCACCTAAAAGTATTTTTGCAAAAGATAAGTGTAAGGGGAAACCCCAAATATGTTTTTAAGAAACAAACCGATCATGATTCTCCACAATATTAAGTGAACATGTATATTCGTATTTGTTAGAGTCAAATGCTTGTATTGAGTCATAATGAAGTTTTGCAGGATTTTCCAGGAAGTGAGACCAAGTTTTTCCAGAAATTTTTCGGAAACTTAACATAAGAATTTCTGCAGGTCACTTCTGACGGCGTCACGAGTTAACTCTTGACGGCGTCACGTGTAAAAATCTGGAAATTGTACCGGTTTTGTTTTTCTAACGGAGTCTTATGGTTTTTGTGAATTATTAAGTTTTAAAATCTCCAGGAAATCTGCAAACTTCATTCCACAAGCATTATATCTTATTTTGTTTTCTAGGATTTAGTAACTTATATAGGTTGCCGCCGATTTTATGCGATGTTGTCTTGTATATTTTCTCAGGATTCACAGGTTATGTATGACAAGAAGATGATTTATATTCTGGAAGGGAAGCTTTGATTGTTCATTTTCTTGGAGGAAGATTTAACCTGGCCACCTTATTATCCATACCGAGCGAATCAGGGGAGTATTTGATTTCATTCTTTTTACTTTTTCACTTTTACATTCTTTACTTGAACATTGGGGACAATGTTCATCCTAAGTGTAAGGGGAGGGTAAAATGATGATACCTTACATATACACTTTCGCTTGAGTTTGTTTTGTTTGATGGTAGATGTGTAATAAAACTATGAGAAATACTTGTTAGTGCAATTTTAGCGCCAAATTTAAATTTTTTACAACATTTAGGAGTGAAACTTTAGCCACAGCAAGCGTCTCATGGATAGGAGATTGTATGACTAGCACATAACCGTATCATTCAGAAAAATTTTCACCCAAATATGTGAGGTTCGCCTTTAGATTTGATAGGAAAAGCATTTACTATTAGTGCTTATGAGTGTACCGGTAGCATTTAGATTCTAGAACTTGCGTTAGTGATGCATCCCGAGACCGCTAGTGAGACTACATTCGTGTAGTAGGATTTACTACATGATAAGTGGCATTAGGATCACCCTTGTGTTAAACCCGTATCATAATTACTTGACCATTTAAGTCATATTACTTGGCTAGTTAAGTCAACTAATTTTTTCCCACACCTTTAGCGTTGTACTCAGTTTTAGTACACGAAACCCCTAGTACACCCCTCCGAGCCTATCTTTTCGTTTCTAACTTTAAGCATTTTACTTAAAGGAAGAATTTGTTACACCCCACTTAAATGTACACCCAAATCGCCTTAGTCTTCCGTGTATGCACTCATCTTTAGTGCATTATTGTTATTTGTTAAACCCTAAGTTAACTATCTAATTGATTACATGGTTGCTAAGTCGAGTCATATCCTTGTACATATTGTTTTGGGATGATTGGGACTCATGGGTAAAGTACTTATGTTATGGAGTAAGAAGAACATCATTTATTACCCCCCCCCCCCCCCCCCCCCCCCCGTATGTGCGTTAATCTTAAAAGTACTCCAAGTGTGTTGATTTTCTTAATTCGAGTCATTAGTTTAGTTTATTGTAAAGTATGTAAAAATTCAAGTGTAAGGAAAATGTTCATTCCCTATGATGTATTATTTCGGATGGTAGGGTAAGAGTGTATGCAAAAAAAAAAAAAAAAAAAAAAAAAAAAAAAAAAAAAAAAAAAAATCGAAAAAACAAGAAAAAGAAAAAAAAAAGTAGAAAAGGAAAAGAGAAAAAACATACGGACTACCATCCCTTTTTATTATATGTTCATTTTATGTTTTTGTTATTTTTCATTTATTAGCTTAAGTCGGGTCTAGTCTTGGCTTAGCAAGGCCATATTGTACATGTAATTAACCAAGATTGTTAGCTCGCCACCAGTAAAAACTTCTTTTATCCAACAAAACCGTGTATTTTATATCCCTACACCTAACGTTACAACCCTTTAAAAGACCTCTTTGATAGTTTATCCTAGGTGCTTACGCCATGTGGTGGAGGTTTGATCCTTTCCCAAGCCTATGGTAATCTATTTTGCTATGACAGGTAGTGAGAGATATTTTCCGTTTCCATATTATGATATTACTTTATTACACCCGAGAGATGTGAGTATCTAAACACTAGGTGCTAGTGTATGACCTCCGTGCTTGTCTATTTGTCTTTAGTGGAACGATTATTTGTTGTAATTACTTTTATATTAGTGTTAAATGACCCCTAACTTGTATTTTGAGTAGAATAAAAGCGTATTTGCTTGAGGACAAGCAAATCTCAAGTGTAAGGGTATATGATGAGGCGAAAAATGAACCACTTTTAGGGGGTCATTTAAGCAAGAATTAGAATTTATTTGATCAAATATTGCCCTAAATCGTTCCTTTTGTGATTGTAGGTACTTTGGGAGAGAAATCTGGAAAAGGAAGCAATTCGGACGTTTTTTGAGCATAAAAGTGAAGAAAACGCTAAAGTCTTAATTTTCCTTGCTGGGAACAGTAGGTGACGGCGTCAAGAAGAAAATCATGATGGCGTCAAGAGTAATTTTCATGACGACCCAGTACAGAAATAAAGGCGTCACAAGGTAGAGCGTCAAGAGTAAAATACGTGACGGCCTGGAAAAAGTTATAACGTGACGGCGTCAGAAGTAGATCAAGGCAGTCCGAGAATTCTTTTGGCGGCGAGATGACGGCGTCACCAATTTGGTCTTGACGCCGTCAGCCTCAATTTCCAATATATAGTTTTCTAATTTTCATTCATAAAAAAAAAAGAGAAGTTTTGGAGAAACCCTAAGGCCGAACTTAGTACGAATTTTACAGGTTTTTCAAGGGTTCTCAGCCCTTGAACCCTTTCATGTGTAATTGAGATAAGTATTCTTTTAATTCAATCAATATGTCTATGTGTTGGTTGTCTATATCTTGTTCTTGTCTTAATTCCATCATGCTAGGCTAGATCTATCTTGTGTTTGTTTAGATCTAATGAAACCTAGATGTTAATTATGTGTTGATTACTTGTTTATGGTTGTATTGGATGAATGATTTCGATGTTAGGCTTAAGAAAACTGGCAGATCTCCAAATGGTAACATGCTTGAACGTCTTAGGAAACATGAACTAACGTGCACTAGGTTTTATTGGTTGTATTTAATGCATGAGTAAATTCTAATGATCCCATGTTAGGAGATTCTTAGCCGGCTCGACATAGGAGTGAAGTAGGCACTCATAGGATTGGGGAATTAAGTGCGCCACCCCATGAATGGTATTAAGGAATACAATCCGTCATCCACGCAACTATAACAAGTAATTAACGTGTAAAAGATATATAAGGAGTCGTGAAATCTAGGTAAACACAACTTCTCCATTTATTGCTCACAACCTTAGTTTAATTTAGTTTATTTTCATTTATAGTATTTTATTTTGATTGCATCTTTAGTATTGGGTTAGTTGACTAGCAACTAATTCCGCCCAAATCCTTCAAACCTGAGATTTTTACTTGCTTTCTAAAAAATATAAAAATACAAAAAATAATCATCCTTCATCTTTAGAACTAGTAATTAGGTTTTCTAATCCTAGCGACACTATTCCTAGTTGAACGATCAATCCCCCGGTACTTGTCACTATACTATACTACAACGATCAGGTACACTGCCTGGTGGGGGTTATAAGCTTCTCAAGATCCCTTGAGAGGTAAAGCCTGGTGCGATTCCCACGTATCAAATACTGTGACTATCATGGGGAGAAAGGCTATCTCACAAATGATTGTCACAATTTGAAAGAACAACTTAAGAAGGCCATGGAAACAGGCAAACTCGACCATCTGATCAAGGATGTCCGGCAAAGAGATAGGGCCCCTCCACGAGGTAATAATCAAACCAACCAAGGACGAATCATAAATATGGTTCAATATCAGGAGAGGGGGCGAAAGCGCAAAATCGTAGACCAGGAAGAGGAGTGGATGAATGCCCCTATAAGTTTCCCCCCAATCCTACCCGGAGATGTTTCCGATGAACCACTCATAGTCGAAGCGGACGTAGAAGGATATACAGTCCGAAGGGTGTACGTGGACCAAGGTGCTTCGGTGGAGGTAATGTACGAGCACTATTTTTTAAACTTTGATTCCTCTATCTGGTCTCGACTAATAAAAACAAACACACCATTAGTCGGATTCTACGGAGAAGCTATCAATCCGTTAGGAAAAATTGAATTGGAAGTATGTTTCGGAAGTGAAGGGCTGTATCGCCGAACAACCATGAAGTTTGCGGTAGTTAGATCTCGCTCCCCTTATAACATAATACTAGGGCGATCTGGAATCAAGAAACTAAGGGCCATCCCTTCGACAATACATTCTATGATGAAATTCCCAACACTGAGAGGCATAGCCACTTTGGTCACCCGATCAGTCATCATTTTGGAATGTAGGAAGTTGGAAGAAAAGTTCTTGCTGGAAAAAGAAACCAAAATTGAGACTCCTCCGACAACAACAACCGTGGATGAACTCACGAAAATCGAAGAAATCTTGGTCCATCCGGCATATCCGGATAAGTTGGTGACAATAGGAAGAAATTTCTCAAAGGAGGGAAGGAGACAATTGATAACTTTACTCAAAAACAGCCAAGATGTTTTTGCATGGGAACCATCGGATATGACGGGCATGCCCCGATGGATTGCTGAACACAAGCTCAACGTAAATGTCCACGACAAACCTGTTGCTCAAAAGAAGAGGTTCTTCTCAGAGGAGAAGAACCAAGCCATAAACAAAGATGTGGAAGAATGGTTAAAGGCCGGAATCATTAGACTCGTCCGATATCCGACATGGATCTCAAACCCATTGCTAGTAAAGAAACCGGATGACAGTTGGAGAATGTGCATTGACTTCAAAAACCTCAATTCATCTTGTCTGAAAGACTACTATCCGCTACCCAAAATCGACTGGAAAATTGAATCAGTAATGGGATTCCGTTACAAGTGCTTCCTCGATGCTTACAAAGGATACCATCAAGTCCAAATGGCAAAAGAAGAGGAAGAAAAGACGGCCTTCTACACTGATCACGAAACCTATTGCTACGTCAAGATGCCGTTCGGATTAAAGAATGCCGGGGCAACATATCAGAAACTGGTAGATACCGCCTTTCGGTCACAGATTGGTCGAAACTTAGAGGCATATGTAGACGACATGGTCATCAAGAGCCGAACGGAAAAGGAGCTATTAGCCGACATTGCCGAGACATTCGACAACCTCCGAAAGATCAACATGAAGCTGAACCCTAAGAAGTGCTCCTTTGGAGTGGAAGAAGGAAAATTTCTCGGTTACATGGTAACCTCGGAAGGAATCAGGGCGAATCCCAAGAAGACCCGGGCAATTGCCGACATGCAATCGCCAAAGTCACTCAAAGAAATGCAAAGTCTGAGCGGCAAGCTTGCCGCATTAAACCGTTTCCTATCTAAGTCCGCCGAAAGGTCCCTACCTTTCTTTGAAACCCTCAAAAACATCACCAAGGATAACAAAGATGAGTACCGATGGACGGAAGAGGCCGAAAGAGCTTTTCAAGAAATGAAGAAGATGATTTTAGAACTCCCCTGCTTAACAACACCAAAGCCAAAGGAAGACATGTACCTGTACCTATCGGCTACGAAAGAAGCAATAAGTGGGGTAGTGCTAGTTGAAAGGGAAGGACGACAGATTTCGATGCATTACGTGAGCCGAACGTTACATGAAGCCGAAAAGAAATACGCTCCGGTAGAAAAATTAGCTCTGGCTCTCCTACACTTATCCAGAAGATTAAGACGATACTTTGAAGCTCACCCTATTAAGATCATAACGGATCAGCCTATCAAACAAATATTGAACAAAGCAGAAGCCTCCGGACGGTTAACCAAATACACCGTGGAGCTCGGGGCTTATAATATCACTTATGTACCACGGAATGCAATCAAAGGACAAGTCTTAGCTGATTTCATCAATGAAATACCCATCGGACCGGCTGGTCAGGATCCGAAAGGGAAAGGCAGGGAGATATGTGATATCTCTCAAACTGAAGAATGGACACTGTATACCGACAAAGCATCCAGTAAAAAGGGCGTCGGAGCAGGATTAGTTTTAATTAGTCCAAGTACAGAAGAATATACTTATGCCCTCCGGCTGAATTTTGATGCCACTAACAACGGAGCAGAATACGAAGCACTGTTGGCCGGATTGAGAATTGCAAGAAGTATGCAGATAAAGGCGTTGGATGTACGAGTGGACTCAAACTTAGTAGCAAGTCAAATCAACGGAGATTTCACAGTATATACGAAGAGCATGACGAAGTACCTTGCCAAAGCCAAAGAATACATTACTTGCTTCGACCGTTTCAAGATAAAGAATATCCCAAGAACCCAAAACCAAAAAGCTGACTTACTAAGCAAACTTGCATCCATAGCATTTGATCACTTGACGAAAGAAGTCCTGGTAGAGGTGTTGGAAAAACCATCCACTAAAGAAGAAACAGTTAATGCAATAGTAGAAGAAGAGGAAGAGAATTGGATGTCACCCATCCTCAGGTGTCTAAGGGAGGGGATCTGACCGGAAGATCAAAACGAGGCCCGAGCCCTTCGGATGAAGATAAGCCACTATACATTGGTCGACAATGTGCTGTTCAAAAAATCATATCTAGGACCAATGTTACGATGTGTAGGACCCCTTCATGCCAACTATATAATCCGAGAAGTACACGAAGGGGCATGTAGAATGCATTCCGGACCATGATCCGTTGTAGCCAAGCTCATGAGACAAGGCTATTATTGGCCAACCATGCACCGAGACACTAAAGAAGTAATCCAGAAATGTGATTCGTGTCAAATACATGCTCCAGTTCCCAAATTACCAAAAACAGTGTTGACCTTCGTTATGGCACCATGACCTTTTTACTAATGGGCAATGGATGTGTTAGGACCCTTACCCGAAGCTCCAGGAATGGTTAAATACGTCATCGTGGCAATAGACTATTTCACAAAGTGGATGGAAGCAAAACCGTTGGCCAAAACAACCGGTAAAGAGGTGAAAAAATTTGTATGGGACAACATTGTCTGTAGGTTCGGACTACCTAAGATAATCGTCACAGACAACGGAAGTAACTTCATTGGCGACCCATTCAAAAGCTGGTGTGAAAGGTTAAATATCAGCCAGATCAACACAGCCGTGGCACATCCACAAGCCAACGGATTAGTAGAAAGGGCCAACAAAAGTTTGATGAAAGGGTTCAAGTCGCAGCTAGGAAGAGAAAGGGCCGGATGGGTCGATGAATTACCAAACATACTATGGGCATTCTGCACCACCTTGAAGACCAGCAATGGAGAAACACCCTTTAGCCTGACCTACGGAAGTGAAGCAGTTATCCCGGCGGAAATCGGCATGCCTACCTTTCGGACCATGATGGCAAACGCTGAAAGCAATGACGATGAAATCAACCTAAACTTGAACCTGCTAGAGGAACGACGGGAGATGGCAGCAATAAGAGAGGCCAAATACAAAAAGAAAGTGGAACAATATTATAACCAAAGGGTTTGACCTGAAGCATTTAAAGTGAGAGATTTCGTGTACCGGAAAAACGAAGCTAGCAAAGTGGAAGACCAGGGAAAGCTAGGGCCGAACTGGGAAGGCCCCTATCGAATAACGGAAGCTTACCAACACGGCACCTACAAGCTCCAAACTATGGATGATATGGAAATACCCCGAACCTAGCACGCCATTAACTTAAAGAAGTGTTTTATGTAATAGGAGATATCCGAAAGACTTGCTGTAAGGCTTTTAAGCCATTTTCTTCTAATAAAAATCATATGCAGCTGTGCTCCTAGCAAAAAGAAGCTGCCATTTGCCTAATATTTTGTTGTTCAAACATGTCAAACCACTAAGGCCAAGTGCCTAACGGCCAAGAGCTGAATCGTTAAAGCCAAGTGCCTAACGGCCAAAAACCGAATCGCTAAGGCCAAGTCCCTAACTGCCAAAAACTGAATCGCTACGGCCAAGTGCCTAACAGTATAGGTTGCCCTTACGGCCAAGAGCCGAATCGCTACTTCCAAGTGCCTAACGGCACATATTGCCCTAACGGCTAAGAGCCGAATCGCTAAGGCTAAGTGCCTAACGGCCAAGAGCCAAATCGCTAAGGCCAAGTGCCTAACGACACAAGTTGCCCCAATGGCCAAGAGCCGAATCACTAAGGCCAAGTGCCTAATGACACAGGTTGTCCTAACGGCCAAGAGCCAAATCGCTAAGGCCATGTGCCTAACGGCACAAGTTACCCCAACGGCCAAGAGCTAAATCACTAAGGCCAAGTGCCTAACGGCCAAGAGCCGAATCGCCAAGGCCAAGTGCCCAACAACACGTTTTGCCCTAATAATTAAGGACAAATACCAACTAATAAGTATCCGAACGATTTGAATCCCAAGACATATTGGAACAGCCAAGGCAATAATCAACACAATGCCAATAGCAAAATATAAGAACAAATACACATTCACAACCAAAGGGGAAAAATAAAATGATATATATATGATTCAAAAAGTCCGAAGACTATTACATTACTTGTTCCGAATGGCCAACAAAGCCTTACACTACAAAAAGTCGGAACACATTTACACGCTCTACCCATACTTTCACCTAGGCCCAACATCAGCCATCGGACGAACAAACCAAAAACTAACATTAGCTTCACTAGGAGCTCAGAGTACCTTAACCCATAGTCTAAATGGAAGTACCCAAGCTCCAACAGACAATCACCAACGGAAAACTATGAAGAATAATGATAAGCTTCACATAAGATTCACCACACTTGAATCCATAGTCAAAATGGAGGTATGTAAACCTGATGAGGCGAAAAGTGTACAGCTTTTAAGCCGTCATTTAAGCCCGAATTCATGATTATTTGATCAATTACTGCCCTAAATCGTTTCTTTTGTCATTTTAGGTACTTTTGAGGAGAAATCTGGAAAAGAAGCATTTTTGACGTTTTTAGAGCATAAAAGTGAAGAAAACGGCAAAGTCTCAAAATCCTTTCTGGGAACAGTACCTGACGACGTCAAGATCTGACACATGATGGCGTTAAGAGTGGCAAAAAAGGTGTAAGTAGAAAAGACACGTGACGGCCCAGAACATTTGTAGTGTATTTGGCCTGACGGCGTCACCAAGGCCGTCAGGGTCAAAACACATGTGACGGCCTAGAGTATATTTACACATGAAGGCGTCAAGACTGGATCTAGGCAATACGAATTTTATATTGGCGGCGAGTTGACGGCGTCAGACCCTACAACGTGACGCCGTCAGGATGTTTTATCTATATATATTTTTCCAATTTTTCATTGTAAAAGGGTGGAACATTGTGTGGAACATTAGGAGCACAAACCCTAGGTCGAATTTTCATCATATTGTAGGGGTTTCAAACCATTCTTTCATCCATGTTTGAATAAAGATAAGTCTTCTAATAATCATTCAATATGTATATGTGTTATTTGATTCTATCTTATGCTTGTCTTTCTTTTAACATGCTAGGCTAGGTCTTTATTGTGTTTGCTTAGATGTAGTGAAACCTAGGTGTTGATTATTGGTTGATTGTTTGTTAATAATTATTGTGGATGATTGTATTCGATGTTAGGCTTAAGAAAATTGGCAGACTTCCATTGGTAACTTGCTTGAACGTCTTAAGAAACATGGTCGGAGGTGTACGACGATTTTTGGTTATATTTAATGCATAAGTAAATTATAATGATCCCATGTTAGGAGCTTTTAGTCGGCTCGACATATGAGTGAAGTAGGATAGAGTTAGAGAATATTGTACACGGCCCTACGACTAGTATTAAGGAATATAACCCGTCATCCATGCGATTGTAACAATCTAATCAACCGGTAAAAGATATCTAGGGAGTAATGAAATCTAAGTAAACACATATTTTCTCGTTATTGTTTCCACCACATTAGTACTTTAGTTTATTTTCATTTATTTTATTTTATTTTGATTGCATTTGTAGTTAATTGGGTTAGTTGACTAGCAACTAATTCCGCCCACTCTTTCAAAACCCGAGATTTTAATTGCTTTTATAAAATATAAAAAATACATAAAGAATCATCCCTCACCTCTAAACCTAGTTTAGTAGGCTTTCTAATCCTAGCGACACTATTCCTGAGTTGAACGATCAATCCCCCGGTACTTGTCACTATACTATACTACAACGATTAGGTACACTACCTGGCTGGGATTGCAAGCTTTCAAGATCCTTTGAGAGGTAAAACCGGTTGCGAGGGCGCAATCCCGCGTATCAAAACCTTACAACAACAAAAATCTTCAAACAGGAGCGGAAGTATCTTGAGCAGTACTATCCTGGGCTTACGGATTCTCAGTAGCAGGTTTCTCACCAACAACCCCATCGGCAAACCCCGATGCAGCCGCCTCCACATGGGCAGTCGCAGATAAGGAGGGAGCAGATCAGGGAAAATCTCAACAAGCTCTTTGAAGGATCTGTAGACAGTCTTGCGGATTTTCTGGATGTATGGATATTCTTAGGTAAAAGCCTGATCATATAAACGTTGATATTTCCCATCGGCATCCATGTCAAGACCTTCTATATCTCCCAGCAACTCTGCAGCTTCCTACGGCTTTCTACCCATATTAACCCCGTCAATTAACCCTGATTGGTAGTGTAGATTGAAAGGTTCGACCAACGCTGTCTTAAACTCATGACTCCCCATAAGACGACGAACAAACTCCGGAAGAAACTCATTCACGATCCGGTTGCGATCAATATCCACATGACCAGACGAAATAGCCAAACCTTTGTTTTCATTTCGGAGCTCTTGATGGCCCGCTCAAAGCCAGTCTAACTTTAGCAAGTTCAGCCTCTAATGAGTTAATTTTCTCAACTTGATCAGCCAAAACCCTCCTCCATTCTTCTTTATCATTTTCCAAATCCGAGACTCTCCCATTTAAACCCTCCTCTTTAGCCAAACAAACCTGCATGCTCAGATCTCAACTTCTTCAACTCCTCCGGCTCTCGAGCAGCACAACCTGCGTGCTCAACCTTGAGCTTCTCCAACTCACCCTTCATAGCTTGAAACCTTTTGAGACCATCTTTGACCTTGCGGTCGCAATCCTTGTGGACCGCAACGGCTTTCCCGCGTTCCTCCACAGCATTCTCAAAATGGAACAAGAGATCTGCCTGGGCAGTAGCATTTTTACCCAACAGAAGCTAAGCACGAATGGTGGCCTCATCATCATCATGGGCATCAATATACTTCTCTTCCCCAGGAGTGGCAAGATGGATCATCATATCCCGGCACACGGAGGAGTTGTTTATCCTGGTCCCTCTCTTAACCGACCATTCCGGAACAAAGGCCTCATCGGATGAATCGCCCTCAATATCAACATCTTCATCATCATTCGTCTCCTTGCCCTTCCCAGCAGTAGCACCCTTCGACTTACCTAATAACAAGAGAAACAAATACACAATAAGAACCAACAGCAAAATAACACAAAAAAAGAGAACGAACGAAATAACTTACCGACCTCAACACCCCCTTTTTGACCACTGCTTCCCTCCCCACCCACGGAGGATTGCCTTTGCGGCGGAAGTGAACGGATGGGAGAAGGGTTGGGAATGCTCTCGGTAGAATCCAAGTCAATAACCAGAGATTTAGCAGTAGGTCTACTCCCCGGGTCTTTTCACCGAGCCGGACGACTTACCACCAGCACCAACCGGAGGCTTCTTTGAACCCGTCCGGGCTGCCTGTTCCTTCTTCTTGTCCTTAGCATCCAGGACCTTTTCATCTGGAACCTCAACCCTCTGGAGCTCAGCAGTCTTCTCCGGGATATCAGCATTTGAAGCCAAAGGCTGAGTCAAATGCATCTTCACACTTTGACCCTCCCGGAGCTTGTCTCCCTTCACAACGTTGACATTCTTGCGGATAGAAGGTTTCTTCAAATAACCAGCCATGGTAACACCTACGAAAAGAAATTCGAAGATAAAGATATAATAAAAAAATAATATATATATATATATATATATATATATATATATATATATATATATATATATATATATATATATATATATATATATATATATATATATATATATATATATATATATAAAACAAGACAAAGGCTATACCCCTTCCCTCCTCATCCCTCAAAGCAGCCCGGTAACCGGGAAACTTCCAGTAAGAAGATAAGCCCAACAGATACAAAAAATCATGCGGAACTTGGAAAGGCTCAATAACACATTCAGCTAGCTTCTCAGCATGAACAACATTAAACTCGTTCTTCGAAAAAGGATCCGAAACATCTGAATCATGATGCCTCCAAGGCATAGCAAAAGGGAATGCGCGCCTATCTATCAAGAAAAACTCCTCCTTCCAACCTTTCAAGCAAGACGGAAAATTGTCAAAACAAACCTTCCTATTGCTACCCGTCCGTTTCTCAAACGAGAACCAACAACCCTGCTTGCTTAATTTATAAAATACCCTGAAGAAAGTAGTAGTCGGAGGAATATGCATACTCCGACAGTACACCTCAAAGAGAGTCACATGATGTAGACCGAGAGGAACCAATTGAGAGATATGAACCTTGAAATATTGAAGGACTCCCAAGAGGAAAGTGGAGAAAGGAACGTTAAGACCCCCCCCTCAAAAAAGTACTCAACATAAAGACCGATGGCATCAACTGGAAGCTGATCCATCGTCATACCCTTCGGTGGAACCCTCGGATGAAGGTCCAATGGTACCCCAAATGCCTGAACCAAAGCCAACACATCCGACGGACGTGTTTTAGAATATCTCTTTTGAATGTCGTGCTTAACAGACAAATCATCCCCTCCGGCAACATCATCCGGACCAGCCGATACGGAAGACTCCGACATAATAGAGACGAGTAGAGGAGAGGTATATCCAAATGAAAAACACTTAGAGATGAGCAACACATACCTCTTAAAACGCAACGAAAAAATAAGCACTGGATGAAACGTTCGGAAGACGCAGAGCGAAAAGTGTGTCAGAAAATTACAGTGGTAAAAATGAAATCAAAAGGACTATTTATAGGCAAGAAGGAATGGGCGCGAAACGACGTGTCACATGTAGGGTTGACGTGTCATCATTCAAACCATACGATTCAAAAATGCGCACACGTGTTCAAATCTAAAGGACTCAGTAAAAACGACAGCGCTCCTTAAACGACACATTAATTACATTTGGCACCTTCTACACGAGTCTATCCCAACAAAATCATGGCATACCCTCCGGAAACAAAAAAGACAAATTGAGTATCACACCGTTGGTATAACCAACACTATGATACTGGGAGGACATGTTAGCGTATGTATCCTCCAGATCCATGGCGAATGGCTCGAACCAATAGTCGAACGGAACGGATCGTTCCAAGCGAAGCTGATCAAAATCCTTTAGATGGCGTCATCCGGACGACCATATACTTCCGGATGAACTGACCATCCGGACATGCGATAACTAAGCAAATCTAAGTACAAATGGTACACAAGTACACAGTAGTGGAGCACATACAAGCAACCATTAAGGGATTAGTACTAACTATCCTAGTACTCTATATGAACAGCCTATAAATAGAGGAGAAATCCTCAGTTAAGGTTAACTAATTCTCTCGCTCTCTAAACTCTACTTATACTTTTTCTCTCTAAAAATATATACTTACTCTCACGCCGGAGGTTGGTCCTGGGATACACTCCCGGGGCGAGACTAACGGACGTATCTGTCTTGTAGGTAACCGAAGGGACAGATACCAACGAAGGACCACCTGGAACCCGAAGGACCAGTCATAGTCCGGAGGATCCATTCTGCTTGTCTGGGGTAGAAGCAAGATTTTACCTCAACAAACCCACAACCTCTTGATTAGTTGGCACACTTACATGACCAACGGTGTTGGTAAATTTACCTATGATGTCTTAACAATGACTCAATATTTTCCAGTGAGTTACATTCTTGTACTTCCAGAGGTAAATGATTCGGTGCTCTCTTTGGGTCATGTCAAATAAAGAACAGCTTCTTTTGTGAAAGTCAAAATGTGTAAACACTACTAGAACAACTCCCATATGCAATGAGTACAAAAGTTAAGTAGTTAGAGAGTTTTTACAACGCGTCCCACATTAAGTCTCTGTTAATATTAGAGGTGTCAATTTATATTAAAAAAAAAAAAAAAAAAAAAAAAAAAAAAAAAACTTAATTTGAGCTAATTTGTAAAAGATTTGGGCATATTTATCTCTCATTTTTTTTGAAATTAACATATATTTTTAAAAATTAAATGGGCACAAATGAATACATATTTTTTCTCAATTAGAGAACATTACAATTGTTTTTAAAGAAAACTTATATATATATATATATATATATATATATATATATATATATATATATATATATATATATATATACTATATTTAATTTTTTAAACATAAATGAGGTGTTACGTTTGAGGAATTTATTTCGTCGTTTTGTGTCTTTTTTAAAGCGATTCGTGTAACATGCGCACATTTGGCCCGCGCCCGTTTAAACCGTGACCCGTGCCCGCCCATTTTGCCACCTCTAGTTAATATGGCATGATTTAAATAACTTCTCAACAGAGTCTTAAATTACTTGGAAGGTAATTGAATTGGGTTATTGTTTAGGCACTTAGATGTGAATTGTGAAATAATCTACAATTTCACCATTTCATGTAAGTTTTGTATGTACTAAAATAGTAATTTCCAGACGAAAGTATATACGCTTACAATGATGAAAATATTGTATTTTTCATAAAAGGCAAACAAGTAGTTTGTTGTAACATCACTTTCTTATGGATAATCTGCCTTTAAAAATTCCCAAAGGACATAGGCCATACATATTTTCGGACTAAGTAGACAGTCAAGATAGTTCAATGTAAATTGAAAGTACCATCAATGTAATAATATGGCATTGAATTTATCGGTACTATTAATAATGCAAGGTACTGATGATATATAAAATGTTAAAAATCAAGAAGCGACAAAGGGTGTAACAAGTGCAACTGTTCAGAAAATATGTGACATTGCAAGTTGAAAGAAAACAAGGAAGCAAATGACAAAAATCAAAGGTAAGTGGTAAAAAATAGTAGTCCCACATCGGTTGATGTATTATGCTAGGAGATGGTTAATTAAGGTCGAATTATAAACCTCAACATATGGTTTCTTTTGAGATGTGAACACATTATGTGACATTTCACATCTCCTATGAATCCGTTTTTGTATATTTTCCGTAAATATTTTTAATTTGCATTACTTATTTCATATATGTTTTTATCCGTGTTCTCAAAGATATGAATGTATTATGAGACGTCTCACACCCTTTCTACTTTTAAAAATTTGGCTTTTTTTAACAGTAAATGTTATTTCACATATGTTTTCATCCGGGTTCTCTAATTCCTTGGGGTATGGGTGCATTGTGTGACGTTTCACATCTCATCTACTCTTAAAAAAGTCGGTTTTTCATTTTTTTAACCGTTAATGTTTTTAATTACACTACTTGTTTCACATATGTTTTCACCCGGTTTCCCTAAGGTATGGATGTATTGTGTGACGTTTAGCACCCCATCCACTCATAAAAAATCGACATTTTTTATTTTTATTTTATTTATTATTATTATTATTATTATTATTATTATTATTATTATTATTATTATTATTATTATTATTATTATTATTATTATTATTATTATTATTATTATTTATACAGTAAATGTTTTCAAACTACATTACTTATTTCGCATATGTTTTCACCTGGTTTCTGGGTATCAATGTATTATGTGACGTTTCACGTCCCAGCTACTCGTGGAAATCTGTTTTTGTTTTTGTTTTTTTAACGGTAAATGTTTTCAACGGATGGATGTACTTTGTGGCGTTTCGCACCTCATCTGCTCTTAAAAGTAGGGATTTTAATTTTTATTAACGGTAATGTTTTTTTATTACACTACTTGTTTCGCATATGTTTTCATCTAGTTCCCTGAGGTATGTGTGTATTGTGTGACGTTTCAAACCCATCCACTCTCGAAAACTAAAAAACCTAGCTTTTTTAACAGTAAATATTTTATTTCGCATATGTTTGCATCTGGGTTCCTTAGGTATCAGTGTATTGTGTGACGTTTCACACCCAGCCACTCCTAAAAATATGTTTTTTTTTTCCCTTAATGATAATGTTTTTAACGAGTTTAATTTGGCCGCGTGTTGCAGCAGCCTAAAAGATAACATTTTAAGTAAAACAATTAGTTTAGACATCTTTTATATAATAAAAGAATTACATCATTTCGTAGTGTTTTTGCAAAATCCTTCTCATTGGAAAAAAAAATAGACCAATAGGAGAACTCGATTTTGCCACCTAGGTGAAATCGAGCAATATGATTGGTCAATAGAAAGTCAAAATTAAATTGATTTTGTTCAAACTTAACAAATTTGGTTAAGAAAAAAAATGCAAAAAAATATAGATGTCAAATTTATGAAAACAAAAACTTAAAAAGAGAGAAAGTAATTCATAAAACTTTAGTGGTATCAAGAATATATAGTTTTTAATCAGGTTATTACGTTACTATACTGCGATAATGTTATTGAGTTGGTAATCACGAATGTGAGATACCATTCATCTATACTTATGATTTATGTGTTAACCTCTTTTTGCTTCTCGGTAGAATCTGAAAGAAACCTTAACAGAACTTTGGCTTATGTCTTATCTAGCTGATAGTTTTTAGTAACCTTTTTTATGGTTTAACTTTTTTGTTATACACACCAACTTTTAGTATATATATATATATATATATATATATATATATATATATATATATATATATATATATATATATATATATTAATGTTGTATCGAAAACTTCTACACTAAATATTTGTGTTTTTACTATAAACACACTAAGCTATGATAGAATTAGTTGTGAGTTCAGAGGTTTGTTACTAAGCTTCTCAAAAAAGCTTATAGCTTTATCATAAATTTATTGTGTTATGGTAATTGAATAAATCAATAAGCACCTTTAATAAGCATAATCAAACACCCCTTTAGTTATAATATGAAGTTTTCTTATTTGATGTTATAACTAACTATGTTGTTATCTTCACTATAATGCAATATGTAAGTGGTTTTTGCAGTTTTATGATCTTATCACACACACTAAAATGCAATGCAATTTGTTGTGTGTGTTTTTAGAAGAGGATTAAGTATCAACACATGATTGTCATGGGAGGATTTTCTATGCCTGCTCAAGGTATGAATGTATAATTAAGTTGAGTTGCTGATTTAGATAATACATGAATGTATTTTAATGTACCAAAGATGTATTTTCGTGCATATATGGGGAATTTTATGGTAGGAATTCTTAGCAGGTGTCTTTAAATGAGTTAATGAAACTTAGCAGGCGTTTGCTGTCATTCATAACACTATGGGCATCAATCAACAGTCTAAAACATGGGTGTCTTTTACCTTGATGATCTATGCCAATTATAAAGAAAGTTGCACTAAAGTGAAAGATCGGTAAGGATTTAAACAATCTTAAAAGACTTGCGAATGTACTCTTTGTCATTTTTTTTATGCATTTATAATTTACTTATACAAGTAATTATAATTTCCTTATATAGTTCGGTCACAGAAAAAAAATTATTTTTATACATTAAGACATAAACGTAAGATTAAATTTGAGTTCTACCTATCACATCTTTTTTTATTTTTCTTTATATAATAAAGAAGCTATAGTGTAAGCATCTATGTTAATTTGGTAATTTTAAGATCAAACATGAGAAGTAAATAACACAAACTTATAAAAATGCTATTTTTCAAACAAAAATGTACATTAGTAAACATGATATGATGGTTATTCATAAACAAAAAATAAATCAATCTTCAAAGCTATCTAAATATGCTACATATTTTAACAAAAATATAAGTAAAAGAAATATCATGATTACAAAACATATCGTAAATTCATAGCATGTGTTTGCAAAACTAAAAGCATATATCACTAAAACGTCATGTAAGTCAAGTATCATCATGTAATTTTACTTGAATAATAAAATATATTTTTTAACCAAAAAGCATGTTCCTAAAATAATGGGTAGATTATAACACACATACATATGATTTTTTAATTTTAGTTCACCAAGTAAAACCAATTGAAGCATGTTAAGAGATTCATTTCTTAATCGATAATAATACATAATCAAAACGAAATTTTAAAAACCCTGTGCGTGCACATGTATTATAACTAGTATCAAAATATAGAGAGAAACCAATTCCAAAATATAATTCGCATATACGAGAGAAAAGTAAATTAAATAGATATATTTTGTTATAGTTCTTCCTTAAAATTAAGTTATAATAACTTGTTGTTTTTATAATAAAACTGCAATTTTGTTGATAATAATAGATTTGAATATCAATTCTATGTAAGCAAACAACACCACAATTCATATTTTAGTCTCTCATTAACACCAATCTATCACTCATAATAGCATAATATAATTATTAAAGCAATCCCATAAATTCTTTTACTTTTCATTTGTATAGATGCAAAAGATAAAAGAACCAAAATACTCGACTACATGAATTTATTACATAACCAATCGACTACATGAGTTTATCGCATGATCAATGACTTATATTTAGGAAATTGTTATTCATTAAATATTTCATTTGACCATCTTTCAAATTAGTACTTAATCTTACCTAAAACTTGACATTTATTGTTTCAGTTTGGTTTTTCATATAACTATGCCGCAAAAAAACCATATGTATCACACAATAAGTATAACAAGATGAAAATCCGATAGTTAGATTAAGAGAGACGTAAAAAACCCAACATCATATCTAGTTACATATCTTTTATATAATAAAAGAATTACATCATTTCGTAGTGTTTTTGCAAATCCTTTCTCATTGAAAAAAAAATTGGACCAATAATAGAGCTTGATTTTGCCACGTAGGCGAAATGGAGCAACGTGATTGGTCAATAGAAAGTCAAAATTAAATTGATTTTGGTCAAACTTAATAAATGTGGTTAAGAAAAAAAAATGCATAAAAATATAGGTGTAAAATTTATGAAAACAAAAACTTAAAAAATGAGAAAGTAATTAATAAAACTTTGGTGGTTGAATTTTAAATAAATTATATAAAGCTAAGTGTAAAATACAAGTTTTCATGTTTTTTAGTAACTTAAAAAAAAAACAAATAACCCCTTACACTTTATACCCCTTATAGTTTATAATATTAACTTTGTTTAAAATTACATGAGTATTAGTATTAATTTTTAGACTTTCATCATTAAAATTACCCAAAATTTGGTAAATATGCGAATCACTTTTAATACACGTTAAATATTTTTTAAACAAATGTTAGTTTTAGACTTTTCTAGAATATTTTTTTAAATAAAGACTCATGTTATTCTATTTAAAAGTTTACTTTATACGTACACGAGTTTGAATATTAAATACAGCTAAATTATTAGTAACGGGAATATAAATATCAAATGGTAAGCATGATTTAGTATGATATGAAAATAAATATACGATAGTCAACTTATAACAGCGACTAATGAAATTGTTATTTAAAATTTATATATGGATATCTATAAAAACATTTTAAAAACTTTATGGAGCATATTTTAAATTTTTTTACGCTCATTATATGCTACTAAACTCGCACATTTTTTAAAACATAATATCAATAATTAAGTTAAACAACAACATCAACCTCAAACTCAACATGTTTATCAGTTAAAAACGTTATACAAAGCTAATTATTAAAAAAAAAAAATAATAATAATACAAAATGGGTTAGATACTCATTGTTTAATTTAGAAGGTGTTCTCTTTAAATTATAAAAAAATGCACGCATCACAATCCTTATTTGATAACAATCACCTCCTAAATCAAAAAAAGAAAAACTACGTAGGTGATAACCTAACTTTATTCAGTAACGTGATGTTTCATAAAAAAAACCGTAATAGTTGGTTGTTATAAAGGAATTAAAAGTATGTATATGAGAATTATTAAGCAAGTATATATATTTTTTAATCAGGTTATTACGTTGCCATACTGCGATAATGTTATTTAGTTGGTAATCACAGATGTGAGATACAACCATTCTTCTATACTTATGATATATGTGTTAACATCTTTTTGCTTCTGAATAGAATCCGAAATAGTCCTCAACAGAACATTGACTTATCCCTTATCTAGCTGAGAGTTTTTAGTAACATTTTTTATAGGTTAACTTTTTTTATACAGACCAACTTTTAGTAATTTTTTTTAATGTTTTATTGAAAACTTATACACTTAATATTTGTGTTTTTACTATAAACACACTAAGCTATGATAAAATTAGTTGTGAGTTCAGGGGTTTTTTTATTAAGCTTCTCAAAAAACTTAAAGCTTTATCATAACCTTATTGTGTTATAGTAATTTAATAAGCCAATAAGCACCTATAATAAACATAACCAAACACCCTTTTAGTTCTAATATGAAGTTTTCTTATTTGATGTTAGGACTAGCTTTGTTGTTATCCTCACTATAATGCAAAATGTTAGTGGTGTTTGCAGTTTTATAATCTTATCGCACACACTAAAATGCAAAGCAATTTATTGTGTGCGTTTTTTAGAGGAGAATTAAGTATCAACACATGATTGTCGTGGAAGGATTTTCTACGCCTGCTCAATGTATAAATGTATAATTAAGTTGAGTTGCAGATTTAGATATTACATGAATGTATTTTAATGTACCAAATATGTGTTTTAGTGCCAATACGGGGAATTTTATGGTAGGAATTCTTAGCAGGTGTCTTTGAATGAGTTAATGAAACTTAGCAGATGTTTGCTGTCATTGATAACGCTATGTGTGTCAACCAACGGTCTAAAATATGGGTGTCTTTTACCTTGATGATTTAGGCTAATTGTGAAGAAAGTTGCACTAAAGTGAAATGTATGTAAGGGTTCAAACAATCCTAAAAGACTTGCGAATGTACTCTTTGCCCTTTTTCAATCATTTATAATTTACTTATGCAAGTAATAATAATTTCCTTATATAGTTCGGTCTTAGAGGAAAATTATTCTTATACCCTTATACATAAACGTATTTTACCATTACATGTTTTTTTGTTTCTCTTTATGTAATAAAGAAGCTATATTGTAAGTATCTATGTTAATTTGGTAATTTTATGATCAAACATGAGAAGTAAATAGTACAAACTTATGAAAATACAATTTTTCAAACAAAAAGATACATTGCTAAACATGGTATGATGGTTATTCATAAGCAAGGAAATGAATCAATCTTCAACTTATCTAAATATACTACATATTTTAAAGAAAATATAAGTAAAAGAAATACACAATTACAAAACACATCGTAAATTGATATCACGGGTTAGCAAAACTAAAAACATATATCACTAACATCTTTTGCAAGTTAAGTATCATCATGTGATTTTACTTGAATAATAAAATATTATTTTTAATCCAAAACAATTCTCCTAAAATAATAAGTAAATTATAACATATATACATGTGATTTTTTGTTTTTAGTCCACCAAGTAAAACTATTTGAAACATATTAAGTGATTCATTTTTTTAATCGATAATAATATATAGTAAAAAAAAATTTAAAACCCCTGTGCGTGCACAAGTATTATAACTAGTTAGATTCGTAAGTAAATTTAATTACTCACCAGTTCATTGGTGCATTGAGTGTTGGCATGTGCTATTCAAGTAAAAGGCTATTATTGTGGACGTATGGTCCAGACTGGGCCAGGAATGGCAGACAGCGGCCCACTCTACACCTAAACCCTAATTCATGCCATATAAATACATGGCTGGGATTCTCTTCTATGATACAAGATAACAAGTTACTCTAAACCTAACTATTATATGTTATATCGCATCGACACTAACTTGACAGTCGGAGGTGGATCCCGGGGCTACGGCCTCGGATCCACTCCTAACGGGTTCTCTTTGTTGACAGGTCTACTCAGGGCTTGAGAAGACGACTAACGGCCCAAGGAGAGTCGTCGAATTCAGTCCGCGCCAGATTATGTATCAACAGATTGGCGCCATCCGTGGGACCTGACTACGGCAAGTTTCGTGCTCTCACATCGCACCGTGACAAACGGCTGCATAGTTCAGGACTACGGTTACCAACTGCGTAGTTTTTTTTATTACTCGCTATCATGGATCAATGCAATTAATTGAGGTTTGATGTTTTCAATATTAATTCTACAATGATTGGATAAACCTCATATTGATTTATTGTATGGATACTTTAAATTTACATGGTCCACTTGCTACTGGACGATCCTTAATTAATTGTTTTCACAATTTTTATCTCATCATGGGACCACCGTGGAGATTTTTTAAGATTAAAAAAGGATATCAACAATATTTTTTGCATATCTTTTAAATCGGTAAGCATGTATCTTTTATTCAAAAGATTTTATGTAAATCTTTTAATTTGGTAAACACGATTTTATCTAAGTCGCATTAAGTCCGCACGATAGGACCTACTTTATCTTTTAACCGCGAACAACGCAATCACGATAAATCTACCCACGTTAGGTCGTGCGTCCGGACATCTTCGCAGATTGGCGCCATGAGCGCACTGTCACGTACAGGCACCACGATGCTAGTCAATCGCCATGAGCGCACTGGACGAAAGCCGTGGTCCTCTGCGATCATCCACAAAACGTTATAGTCTATGTGGCCACGATAAATCTATCTGCGTCTGTACGTGCGATTAAAACTATTAGTCGCGGTCACGGTGTGTCCATCCGCGCCATTGTTTTTATTATAATAAAAAAGAAAAAGATCAATTAATCGTCATGAGCGTACTGCGTTCACAGATTCGCTACGTGCTACTTTTCTTATATAGTTTGTAAAACCTCACGATAGGTGTAATTCACACTACTACTTCTCTTATGTATTAATTATATATGCTATGTGCTATATATTGTTTCACGCTAATCTTTTACTTCACTAGTTTTTATATGTTGCAATTCACGGCATATACTTTTAATATTTGCATTAAGTGTTTTTCAGGATTTGAATAACTCAGTTTAATGCTCCTACGCGAGTAGCACCATCAAACTTGGGGGGCTACCAGGGTATATCCTACCACTGTTTCCGTACAAGTCATGCAGGCATATTTGGAAGCAAATCGTACGTAAGAGGTATTGCAAGCCCGGTACAAAGACGGATTTAAATATTCGCACCATCTTGCCGCATGGGAGACGTCCTCTGTAGGTTGTAAAGATGAATGTAATGTTCGCGCACACCGCGCACCTCTGTCGAGAACAGCGCGCATCCTTGTCGCGTACAGCGCGCATCCTTGTCGCGCACAGCGCGCACTTCTGCCATAGAAGCACGTCTTCTGTCGCACTATGCTGCATCGCTACTGATACAAAAGGTACGCCCTTACCCAGGATGCAACATACGAGATCCACCTTCACAATTGTGAGACAATCACAATCGCAATCCGAGTGCGCATTGTTGCATGTGGGCTGCGTAGTATGGTCTGTCCTATGTGCACACAAGTTGCGCACACATGGGCCATGTCGTCATGGTTGATTGGGCCTACGCGGCCATGAATATAACTTAAGCCTAGCATAACATAGCCACGCACTATGTCATACTAAACTTGGGGGGCTTGTGGACGTATGGTCCGGACTGGGCCAGGAATGGGCCAGGTCCGGCAGACAGCGGCCCACTCTACACCTAAACCCTAATTCATGCCCTATAAATACATGGCTGGGATTTTCTTCTATGATACAATATAACAGATTACTCTAAACCTAACTATTATATGCTATATCGCATCGACACTAACTTGACCGTCAGAGGTGGATCCCGGGGCTACGGCCTCGGATCCACTCCTAACGGGTTCTCTTTGTTGACAAGTCTACTCAGGGCTTGAGAAGACGACTAACGGCCCAATGAGAGTCGTCGAATCCAGTCCGCGCCAGATTATGTATCAACAATTATCAAGTAGCAAATCAGATTCGTATGTATTGTAGTCGTTTAACTATGCGTGCTGAAAATGGGTTTGCTAAGTCTTGGTGTATATGTTCAGATGACACGTGTCGAACGATTAGTGTCTTCATGTGTTCAAAGGACTTGGTCTAAAAGAACGCATGCCGGACGGTGAAAAAGATCCTTTTACCCGACAGATCATACCAAGTACCATACCTGAGTTGCCTAACCAGGATATTGCGGGATATTGTTCCCCACGTTACCTGACACCTAGCACCTAGGCTAGGTGTAGCTCGGCTCGCTCCATACCTATGTTGTCATGTACATTACGTTGGGGTAGTATAAATACCACAAGCTCGCATTTACTCTCTCATTTATACTATATAGTTCGGCTTACTCTCACGTCGGAGCTTGATCTTGAATCAAACCAAAAGCGAGGTTAACGTGTGTTTACCCTTTGTGTAGATGGTCAGAGGACTCCACTACTATTCTGAAGGAACTTACACATGCCTCGGACCGAAAGACAGATTTTTACCTCAACAATAAGCATATAACTAAAAGTAAATACCATTATATTTTTTGATTCCATTTGGTTCTTGGTTGGTTTATCAACTATGAGGACTCGAACAAATATTTGGAAACAAGAGGGGAGAAAGTGGCATAGCAAGTTAGGATGGGGTGAAGAGCTAACAAAATCATATCACCATCAGCAACAGATTCCCTCGAAATTTCACATTTTCTTGGTTTTCCACTTTTCACTTTTCACTTTTCACTTGTGCTTGACTGCTTTTCTACCGGCAACCGGTTACTTCTGGTTTATTTCCATGTAACTACTACCATGACAACCGGCACGTGTCCTTGCCACTGTTCTTAGAAATAAGTCCTTGTCTCCCAGTATTTATTAATAAAACCGTCCCTAAGACTATGTTTATTGGTGACCTTTGGTGTGGGTTGTGGGTTGGGGTCACGACCGATTCTCCCTTTACAACTAATCACAAATTGACATATGGCAATCGGTTGTGACTTTAGGTCACCAAGTGACCACAAGTTGGCAATCTCTTGTGACCGGTTGTGACTTTAGGTCACCAATAAACATAGTCTAAACTTTACATTTTGTTACTTTGTCCATGTCTTATATTGTATCCCCTCCAAACGTCTCGATCTTACACAGATGTGACAACATGGATATATCAAACTTGTTGGTTAGCTGAGTTGGGTTGAAACAAGTACTCCGTAATATTTTCTTACCGGTTGGAATGGGTCAAACTGGTTACCAACTAGTAACTTCTATTAGTTCTATTGGTTTGACTCATTTAACACATTTGAGATATAGTGAAATACCGAAAATGGCTCAGCCCAACTCAACTCAACTCATTGATGGGTAAATGAGTCGAAATTTCATCTATCATTTTACAGTTCTTGGTAAGAGGAGTGATCAATACTTCAAGCAGCGTCTCTAAATATGGGAAGTTGAAATCAACCGTCCTAGTTTTTCTAGTGTTTTATACCAGAACAAAATGATATACTGCAAGCAGGATCAAGCGTTGGTTCTATTTTTATATCAGAAAAGGGTTCAACAGGTTCTTAGACATTGGTTCTATTGATGCTCTATAAAAGCACAAGGAACGTTGATCCAAATAGAACAATACACAGGGAAGATGGACCAAGTGCAGCGAAGCAAATGACACTGGGATTCAATTCACTCCAAACGTTCTTCTCAGCCTTGTACAGTGAACGATACCATGAACATTTTCACACAACACCCAGGTTCTTAGCACGCAGTTTAATCATGCATTTTAATACTGAGGATCTCACACTGACACCTATATAGCAACTTAGAGCAAAAGTTAACAGCATAATGAATCTAATCAAGATTAACAGTAACACAATGTTCCTGCAGTTGGATCTTTGAATTGACAGAAATAGGACTAAAAGGAACATAACTATCATATTTTCTAAATTCCAAACCAGATGCGCATCGAAAGAAAAAGCACAAACTGATACCAAAAACAGAGCTTATACTTAATTACACGAACACAAAAAATAATGAAACTTCTCATATCAAGCGAATATATCTATACATAATCCCCGGAAACAAGTCTCTACAAAGCTAGAGCATAACAGATCTATTGATGAGCAAATCACGAATGATACGTATCCCATTCAAAAGTAGGTTCTGAGAAAACCTCGTAATCAATGGGTCCATCTATAACATTCTCAACAGTTTGTATGTTTTGCAACAATGCTGGCTGAAATCCATCACTCTCGGAAGGTAAAAGTTTATGCACTACTAAAACCGCAAGGGTAAATATGGCTTGCAACTTCGTGGAATCCCCTCTAACCGAAAAGAATAAAAGCATCGATACAAGGAATAAATCAACACAAATCCTCATTATAAACAACACTGTATCCATTAACCTCCCATCATTTCCAGCAGGAAATCCTCGGACTCTGTAGACAAACAGAAAGTTGTACTTGTCAACAACGTATCTGTAGCCAAAGTAGATTGCACCCACAGGGACAATAAGAGGAGAAAACGAAGAATAAATCAAGGTCAAGGCGAAGATGGTCAAATTGAACGCGTAATATTGGGCAAAATCAAATGTCTGCTTGGGGACGGGTGAGGTTCTACTTATGGGATATTCAGAAAGATCTTGTCCCACCCCATTACTAGAATGATGATCAAGTGAATGCTCGTTAGTTGGATTGATCAACGGTCTCTCAAGACCTTCAATATCTTGGTTTTCTTCAAGAGCATACTCCTCAGTTTGTTCTGGTACAAGTTGCAGCATATCGTTCTTCCTAAACTTCTGAAGTTTCTTTTTAATCCAAGGAATTGGTGCCAACAAATCAAAAGAAATCCCCAAGAACGTGCTTGTAATGAGAAATGCCACTGATGAAAGACATGATCTTGACAAGAAAGACACACTCATATACTCCTCAATTCTTTTACAATCCTCGCCATCCAAGTAACACTTGCCCATATTCAAAATCGCACTTTCTAGTGATGACTCAACCATAGCCCTCAAAAGTATAAGGTTCACTAAAAAGAAGCATACCATCTTCAAAAGTGCAGCCCTTTGCTCACCAGAAACAGTAAGATGACGTTCAAATTTTGAAAGATATGAAAGAGCCGAAGGAACCACTATATACATGCTCACAAAAATAAGAACGTTGGGCAAAAACTGAAATATTATCGTTGCTAACCAGCTTGAGCTTTGTAGCCACGTTAACCATGACTGAGCATTATCCATTGCTTCTGCATTAATAATCCTCCCAGCACTCTTAAGCGCGCTGATTACAGCAAGTGGTGAGCTGCAAAACAAAAGCAGCAATAACAGGCACGTGTTCACAAACAGTCGTCGAACCTTGTGAGATAGTGTTGTAGACCCCACATGGTTCCAATATATATCACTAGCCAACGGCGCCCTTTCGACCTTCCAATGATTCCTCTGAAGCTGCAACTCCATAACAGAAAAGAACTTCCCAACTCGTTTCTTCTTCTCATTGCGAAAATCCTGAACCGCCTTATTTGCAGTATAAACATCTTTAAACACCACAAACGCAACACCCGCACCCTTAGCTCTCCCATCTTTATAAGCCGCCATTTCCATCTCCAAATCAGCTCTCCGTTCCTGCAACTTCCTCAACTTCTCATCATCCGAAAACCCCAACTCCTCATTAACCCGTCTCCACAAATCCTTCACATTTTGCCAAACCTCACACAGTTTCCCCCACACCCCGTCATTCAAATCACACAAAACCCCATACTGAACATCCTCGTACAACAAAGACTCCGCTTCCATCTTACTAACCAACTTCGTCACATCTTCTCTAACCTTAACCAAATCCGTCGCCAAATCATCCAACGCACACAAATCCATCGGCACAATAACCTTATAAACCTTCCCAGGATACTTACTCCTAAAATACTCCACCAACGCCTCCCTCTCCACACCTATACTCTTCGGTATCCCTTGCACCATCAAGGTAAAAATCGCAGACGAATCAGCACTACTAGGACTACTAGGATTCCCATACCCGTCTCTAAACCTAGTAACCCTCAAACGCCGCTCAATCTCATTAATACCATAATGCACTAACACAACCACAAACACAACAAAAACAAAATGCACCCAAAGCAAATTCGACCCTTTCGCTATATGACTAATGGTAGTCATGGAAAACTGATCAACCATAACAACCCCCCCTGCATATAAATTCAAAGGCAACAAAACAAACACGCAGACAATCGCAATTATCATAACTAACAAAAAACTACCCCCTTCTATTAATAGAAACTGTGCAGCATCTGCACCGCAGTGGCGCGCTATTTCGCGCCCTGTGGCGTGCCAAACAGCTAAAAGCTTGGAAATTATAGCAGTAGGACCCGGCATACGCCGATGGTCGCTACGAAGCTTGACGAATAGGAAGATTAATACACATGTGATTGTACCTATGGCGGATATGTTTAGGAGGTACTGGATGTTGCCGTACCATGTTGGTTCCAGGTAGTCGTTGTCGCCGGAGGAAGGTGGTGGTGAGAGGGTGGTGGTGTACGGTGATTGTGGTGATAGGTTCATGATTTATGGGGTCATCAAGTGAAATTGGATTAGGGTTAGGGTTAGGGTTTACGTTGTGATGGAATCTTGGTCGGATGAGTAACTTTTTTGGCCAGAGAGGTATCAGAGGATGGATGATTATACAAGCGATTATTATAATGAAGAAATAGCAAATAGTAATATAAAAGCATTTCTCATATTTATCTTTTTTCTTTTTATATGGTTATGGTTATATCCATAGTTTATAAAATCTCGATCATGATTTTACGATTTTATCATACTATAAAGGAAAAATAATCCCGATCTCACGTTGGATTTTAGATAGGTTAAGATCCCGATTTTGACAATATGATCTTAATTCTGATGTGGTCTTACTTGTCTCAAACCGTAAACTAAAAAATTACTAAGTTATATCTTATGCTTTATAGAATTTAAAAATGACATGGTATCTTCTTAAAGATATCATATTGATAATTTATATAATTTAAAAAGGACATGGTACAACATTTTCATAAAACATTTATATAATTTTATGTTTATAATATATGATAATTTGCAGATTAGAATAATATTTCATATAATATTAAGAAAATGACATTATAGTAAGATCTTTGGATCCTGATTTAATTTTACGATTTCAATCCTGCAAAAACAAAAACGATCTTAAGTAGAATTATGATCTTGTAAACCTTGTTATATCTAGTGAGTAGGGGTGTCAACTGGGTCAACTCAATAAGACCTTATTGGGTCGGGTTGATTAGGGTCCAACGTAGTTTATCGGGTCAACAAAAAAAACCCGATAGTCTAATAGGGTCGGGTTAGGGTTTTAATTGATTTGTTATCGGATTATCGGGTTGACTCAATAAACTCGATAAGAGAAAATGATCCATTAACAAATTTATAAATTTTGAACTAATGCTTGTTTAATGTAGTAGTTCATTAGTCATAATTCTTGAACAAAATTTTAAATTGCATCTTTAAACTTGATTCTAATGTAGTTGCATAATTGCATCAGTAGGACAGAGGTTAATGGCTTTTTTCTGTATTATAATTTATAACTTGACTAGTTATAATGTCCGCGCATGCGCGGGTTTTTAAAAATTTTTTTAATCATATATTTTTATTTATTAAAAAATAAATAATTTAATCTTTATTTTGTTTGATTTATGATTTTTAATTATAGTTTTTTATTATTAAAGATAAGTATTTAAAAATTTTAATCCTATTATTAATTGCATCTTATATATATTTTTTGTATTTATTTTCTACTTGTGTTAATTGTATCTTATTTATATTTTTTGTATTTATCTTCTACTTGTGTTATGGATAAATATAAAATGTTACCTAATAAGAAAATATCATTTTTTTTAAATACAATTATTACTAAATAAGGTATGAATTGATTTTTTTGAAATGGAAAATTCCGAATAGGGTTTTGTTTTATTGTATAAAAGATTAGAGCTCGAGGTGTGGTGAGGAGGTTTGCCTTCTTATTTGGGTTTCATGGGGTACCACATCACTTTAACTAACCTCTCTTTACAACCTCTTTCACTTACAACTAACTACAACTTACTCATTTGAGCCTACCACTTACACTTTTATTTTATTTTTCACTAAAAAAAAAAAAAAAAAAAAAAAAAAAAGTCTAACAACAAATACAGCATAAAGCCTCGTCGTGCAGACGAGCAACACCAACTTAAGGAGTTATGAGGAGTTGGGCTGGTGTGATGGCGAGGGATGAAGAGATGCCATGGTGGCAACGGCGAAGGATGAGGAGATCAAACCTCCAACTCTTACTTGTAACCCCTGACAGAATATACGTTAGTTGCTTTTCTGTATTTGCATACTAGTTATAATGCCCGCGCACGCGCGAGATTTTTTCTAAAATTTTTAATAACATATTTTTGTTTATTAAAAAAACAAATAGCTTATTTTTTGTTTTTTATTTTTATTACGGTTCGTAATTTTGTTTTATAATTATGTTTGATGTGTGTTGTAAAAGTTCATATACGTTATTTTCGTAGAGGGTAAAAGCTATGAAATAGCCACGTACTTTTAAATTTTGGCCGACTTGAAAGGGTTACCTTTTTATTATCTTACAGCTTCAAGTGACGGTAAACCCAAAATTTGGGATTTAATAACACCTAATTGTTTAGAGAATATCAAGTCACATGTCAACACTCTATTTAAACAAATAAAAATTTATTCGTGAAATTATTTTAGTGTTGAACTATAATTGACCTTTTAAAGCATCTTTGCAAGATTTAAGACTCGTTCTTTAATATTTCATGCATTGGTCCATTGCAAGCATCCATTCTTTGAAAGAGTATAGAACTTGCAGAGTGAGTACATGAGGTAAGCTACTTTGTTAACTTCCTACAGCCATGTCTAAATGAATAATATATATCGACAAAATCAAATGCACAAAAAGGGATCATAAGATCATTCATACCCTTTGATCTCTAATAAAAACTATTTCTGTCCAACAAAACTGAAATGATTTTGATATTAAGATCATGACTATTTATAACATAAGAATACTCATGTAGTAGATTAGTACCATGTAACTAATTGGCCAATGTAACTTGATTTGGCTCCTAAACTTTTTCTCTTTGTTAGTTGTTGACTTTCTGTTCATGATCATAACTATTGGAAGACAATAATCATTTTCAGATGGTACTGAGTTCAAGACCAACACTATGCGATTGGAAGTCGATATGATTGTTTTCAGACGTGCGTATCAGAAAGGGGGTTGTTAAGATGTTTGCTTCTTCAGTTGAGTTGTTGGAATTGAAAATTATGCCCTTCACAGTATTTCTTTTTACATCCTGTAAGCAAGCAACCCAAAATGTCGGTCTTTTATCGTTATATGTTTCTACGAAGAACTGGACAAGATGATGTGATTGTACAAATGGTAAATATATAGCTCTTTATGCTTCTTCTAGATAAGTGTAAATTTAAATCTTTTAAAACTCACATGGTCTGTTTTCAGATCGATTTTGATATCTCCAAGCATTGGGAAGAACCTATACGATATGGCACTTACGATGATTAGAACAATAACAGGAAGTTAATTCTTGAATGGTCCCATTTTACTTCAAAAGATGACATAGTGCAACATTTGCTTATTTGGTATTAAAACCTAGCATTCTATAAAAGATAGAATAAGAAACATAATAAGAATATTAGCTTACATGTAGGTTCAAATTATTGGTACTCACCTCTCTTAAATATACGTCGTAGTTTCAAGGCATACTCGCTCTTCACATCCATGTTATTCAAGGCGCCTGACCATTGAAAAAAGAAGAAGCACCAACGTCAGCTCACAACACCACTAAAGACTAACCTGGCCAAAGAAAAAAAGAACCAACATCAACTGATTTATTTGCTTTCACATTTTCTAACATTACCGTGTTTTATAAAGATGTATTGAATTCTTATCAGTTTTGGAAGCATGTTTCAATTTGTTTTGTATTTAACTATGTAAGAGTTTTTCCCACTCTAGCCAGTTTCTTGATAGCAACCTTAAAAAATGCATAAAAACCATCAATAGAAACTTCACTTGAGTCTCGGTAGCCCATATAACCAATTAAGAAGAAAGAAGCATTAGAATCTAGCTTTAATATTGTATGCAGAATTGCAGACCAACATAAAACAATCATCAAAATTCAACTTTAGAGTTTCTAAACCATATCCATTAAAGTACCATAACATTCATGAGTGATAAAATTACCTTGTTTTTACAATATTATTGATTTGTTATAGTTAGATATATGAATCTGTTGGTGAATAGTTATGGCGTGGGTTTGTTTGTTAGGGTGGGGATGCACAGTGAGAGATGGAGAGAAGAAAACATATTATGTTTGACATTATTTGGTCTTTCGTGGATAAAAGCGTATTTTCTCTTAATTTTACAATTTGATCCCAATCTATTCATTATTAAATCTTAAGTACATGCGTATTCTGAGAATTTTTCTATACATCTCTTCTCAATCACGAATTTTTAATTTTTTATACCAAATAAAGAAATGTTTAATATTTTTAATTAAATACATTTTAAATAAATAAATAATAATTAAAAAAAAATATTACTTAATAAGGGAAGGTTGAGTTTTTCAAAATGAAAAAGTTCCAATTTATGATTTTGTTTTATTATATAAAAGATTTGCATTAGGCGAAATGGCTACTTATAATATATTTGGACTGCTTGTTTTCTCGTTATCTATTGGGCTCAAGGATATACAAATGTCATAGCGGTCTTTTTTTAATTAATTTCTTGTTTAGCATACTTTAATATGTAAAGCAGTTTTCGAGATAAGATTAGCATGTAACCCGATAAACACAACCCGATAGACCGAACCCAATATACCCGATAGCTTATCGGGTCAGATTGCGGGTTACTTTTTATTTTTTCAAAACCAGATAAACCCCAAACCTGACCCGATAACCCGATTGACACCCCTACTAGTGATATATATATATATATATATATATATATATATATATATATATATATATATATATATATATATATATATATATATATATATATATATATTTCAAGTATTCACTTATCAAGGAAAATAGATCAAAATAAGACGACCGTAAAAAAATATAATTTATTTTTATTATTTTTAAAAAATAGGGTAAAAAATAACAACTTTATGAAAAGATTTGAAATTATACCTCAAGATAAACAATGTTAAAAAATTGTGAAAGAAGTCTTTTAACTTAGAGTTTTTTTTTTTTTTTTTTTTTTTTTTTTTTTTTTTTTTTTCACAAAAAATGAAATTATAATGCACATCAACTTAGTAATAATTATACTATATAACATTTATTGTAGTGAAACTTGGAGCCGATACTGCTACAAAGCCGCCAGTTGGGAAGTCGGCTCTAGGGAGGAGGATGGCTCTGGTTCAATGAGGAGCCGCGACTCGAGCCGACTGTAGCAACCTATAAAATTTCACGTTTATTAATAAATGTTAATCAAGAAGTAATCAAGTATTATTGTTCACTTAACCATTTTTAGACAAGAATTTATTTTTTTGCTTACATTATGCAACAATGAATCAATATGTAATAATTCACATTTCTTTGAAACAAGCTCGCATGCGTACCACAATATTCCAAGTCGTGACCAAATCAACCCGACATAAAATTTTATCATCAAAACACCACAACACACCATAACCCTCCCCCTAGTCCCTCATTTCTTTCACTGGACCTAGAAACCAAACTGGACTTTTAATATTCCACATTGAGCCTTGTTATACATTGAACCCAAATCAATAAACCCATTTACAACGAAACCGGACCCTGATAACATTCATTGGGCCTTAACCCAACACTTAAGCCCAACAGATTAATCCTATAATCCTTAACTATGAAAATCCCAAGCGTCCCAACCTTCAATTGCTTTAGCTCGATAAAATGGAAATTTGACACACAAGGTATACTACAAATTGCACAGATCAATTCAACTCATATCATAGAATTAGGAATGACAAAATTTTAAGTTCTATACGATCGTTTAAGGGGAAAACAAACCACAAAGTAAATCGAGTTCGACCAAATTCCAAAACATGACCTAAGTATTGAAATTTGTTTCCAACGTTTGCAAACACATCCTAAGTGCCTAAAATGGGTAATCTTACCCTTACAAATGCTTTTCTATGCGAAAACACGTCAAACGTGCCTCTCTTAAATTGTTTTGGTTACGTTACAACGTTATATGTACATATTCGAACCTCTAAATCTCAAACTAAACCATGGGGTATTATTAGACATGTAGAATGTCGAATTGGCTCATAAGTATACCCCAAGAACTATATCCTACTCGTATATAACCCCCAAAGCCCCCTAGGACTCCAACTCGATCACTTTCATATATATTTGGTCACGTTAGGAGTCATTTTGGACCCTTTCGACCCACAACCTCTTAAACAAACATGTACCCACTTCTCTTGCTATCAAAACACAACATTAGACACAATATATTGTTACTAGACACAAGAGTATACGAAATAAAATGTCAAGGTCGGTTCAAGTTGCTTGCTACTCACTTGCCTTAAACCCGAGACCTCCAACTCGTTTCACACGATAGAAACACTTGGAAATCTACTTGCAATACTCCTCAAGTGCCCTACTCCATAGCCTCACTTCCCCATGCCTTTATCCTTATCTCTTATTCTTATTGTCTCCCCAACCTGCCTCTCATTCGTGTATAATAGAAAGCCATGCAACCCACACATACGTACACTCAATAACTTAAAACTAAAACAAACTTCAAGTGTTTTTCTCCTTGAGATACGTACGAGAGAACAAGGCCAGTTACTAGGTGATTCAACACGTGATCAAGGCACCTAGAAGCCATTCGTGATTGCTTGTTGTGTGATCAAATGTGCCACAAACTTCACACACAAATTCCTAGTCCAACAGTTGAGGTCTCCCCACCCTTTTATATTGTCGTAAGTATATCTCAAACACTTGGTTTATTTTTAGGTACCTTAAATTGTTTCATAACATGTTCAATCCATGAAAGCTTCCTATTTTATGACTGTGATCCTCTACGTAATACCTCGATTAGTCTTTCGTTGTTATATTGAAATTTAGGGGGTGCTACACCGACCGTCTTCTTAGAGGGATTTTCCACTTAGTTGGCACTTAGTTGTTGGGTTGGCTACATGTAGTACACCTATTTTTTATCCGTTTATTTTACCACTTTAATCTTAGGGTTGGTTGCATGTTGTACACATGTTTTCCATTATATCGATACTAGAACCACTTAAAAAAAAGCATTGCTTGTTCATTTGTTTAGTCTATATTCCATTATGTCAATGCTAAAACCATTTACAAAAGCCATTGCATGTTCATTTGTTTAGTCCGTAATTTCTCTTTCTAAACACACATAGTGGTTGTTGTTGGGTTACATCTGAGAGAGCGGTGAGTGTTTAGGGTTTCGGTTTTCAAGAATCGCTAGTGAGGTTTCATTGTCGTCTGATTTGTTAATATAAGGTATTTTAGGTTCCTTTTTTTAGTTTGTAGATTTCTGGATACGTGTTTTTTTGTTTAATCTTTGTGAAAAGTCTTATATGTGATAATGAGTGCTGATTTTATATGGTTTGCTAAAAGTTGTGTTTTATTTGGATCTTTCCATATATTTTTTTACTTTGCATTCTGTTAGAAGATTTCTATATATGTGTTTGTGTTTGTTTAAGCTTTTTTTGTAGGTAGTACTAATAATTTGATGGTGTAAAGTGGAATTGTGTTTTGCAGTCAATCTTAGTTTTGGCCTGGCGAGAATCATATGGTATAGAAGTACTTGCTTGACAATCTTTTGTCTGCAATTACAGGTTAGAGAAGGTGATGTTAGGAATACAAATATTCCTGTAAAAGTCTCGGTCACCTAATTATTTTAATAGCATTAAGTTAGCTCGTAGTTAGTTTAGTTATTAGTTAGAATTAGATTTAGTAACATCGTGGAAGAAGGACGGGTCTTTACCCACTGTATGCCTGATCCACAGCCCGGGTGTGGGCGCTTTATCTTTTGTTTGTTAGGAACTATAAATACCCCTCTCCACATGTGGAGAAGGTTGAATCTTCTCATACACTTTAATATAATATTTCACTTTCTCTCTCAAGGTTCCAAGTTCTCTCTATTCTTCCTATTTCTCTCAAACCATACGCCACCTTAATCACTAGTAACACCATGTTTGTGACTTAGTTGATATTCTACAATTGGAGCCAAGGTTTCATCTTAGGGCCTTGGTGAATCTTATTTGGTGTGGTTTGTGTAGTTTTGTGAGTTAGTAGTGTTTTTCTTGAAAACATATTGGTTTGAATTATCTAGTGTTTGTTGACATGTTAGAGGTGTACTTTTATGATCATTTGTGTTAGGGTTACATTATTTCTCAGTTGGTTTTGCCATATCATACGTATTTTTGAAGATTGGATTCGGTTTAGGTCGAGTTTCTTGATTGCGATTAGCTCCACTGTTCCATTGCTTGTCTGCGATTTGCTCTAGATCTCTGTGGTTAGCTGTTTGCGATTACTATTTTGAGTTAATGAACAAAACGCAAGGATAGTGACAGATTTGGACTATTATAGACTGCGACTAGCTCCTGCGGTTAGGTGGTCTGCGTTTTAGTACTTGTGGTTTGCTATTGTGGTTTGCTTTTCCTGTGGTTACCACACTTGCGGTTTTGATCATCCTATGGTTTGCTTCTTGTTGTAGTTAGTGCCTTGCGTGTCACTCACCTTGTGGTTTGTTTACTCTGCGGTTAGTTACTCCCTGCGGTTATCTCACCTTGTGGTTAACTCACCTTGTGGTTACCTCTCCTTGTGGTTACATCTCCTGCGGTTAACTCGTGAAGTCTCATGCGGTTAACTTTCCCTACGATTTGCTCACCTTGCGATTAACTCTTCCTGCGATTTGTTCATCTTGTTGCTGCTAACTTCTACGTTGCGGTTTGGTCATTTAGGTTGCGACTTTCTCAACTTGTTTGGCAATTTACTAAGTGATGAGATTCATGTGATAGGTTAATCATTTTGCAATTCATGAATTATTGTAACTTTAGTCGTTCCAATTAATCTAATTGTGATCTGACGTTGTGAGTTAATCCTTACGACTTGACTAATCTCAATTGGATATATTGCAACTTGACTTGTCACAACTTAACACTTGATGCAAACTGTAACTCATCTGGTATCTCTCTATTAGTTTAATCTGCTAAATATATCTTCCGGTTTCTTTTGTTGACTTTAGTAAAATCCCTAGAAAGAATCATTTCTCGGTTTAAGTCACAAAAGCTGTAAAATCCCGTTTGAAGACTTTGAGATGTCGACAGTTTCAGATGACATTCAAGCTGCTGGGTCTGACACCCGACTTCCGATGTTTGACAGGACAGATTATGAATCATGGGCACAAAGAATCAGATTGTATTGCTTGGGTAAAGAAAATGGTGAGAACATTCTGCGATCTATCGATGAAGGTCCTATGCAGATGGGAACAACCAGAGATGCTATCTCCACGGCTGAGGATGGTTCTGTCGTCCAGGGAATTGATAGACCACGCACTTACAATGATCTCAATGATGTTGAAAAGAAGCGCTATGATGTTGACATTCGAGCCTCCAACATCGTGATACAAGGGTTACCCAAAGATGTGTACAAGCTAATCAACTTCAACACTCAAGCCAAAGCTGTGTGGGACAATGTCAAAATGCTTCTATCTGGATCGGAGCTGACCAAAGAAGACCGTGAATCTCAATTGTATGATGAGTTTGAGCATTTCAAAATGAATCCTGGTGAAAACATTACCGACTACTATGTCAGATTTCACAAGCTGGTTAATGACATGAGAATGATCAGAATGACAATGCCCAACATTCAACTCAACTCTAAGTTTGTGAACAACATGTCACCTGAGTGGGATCGTTTTGTCACACCTGTCAAGCTCAACAAAGGATTGAGAAATACGAACTATGAACAATTGTTTGCTTATCTACAACAACATGAGAAGCATGCTGCATATGATCATCAATTAAGAGAGAAGCTTAATCCAACTGTCACCAATGACTCACTTGCTTTCATGACTAGTATGGTACCAACTACTCAACATGTGTCATCAATGGATCACTCATCTCTACAGTCATCGGCTGCCATGAATACTCATCTTGACTCAGGATACTCTCATACTGACAAGATGATTGACAATCTTTCCAATCAAGTGTCTCTGCTAGTTCAACATTTCAGGGCTGCACTCCCATCTTCCAACAATCAACTCAGAACTTCCTCCGATCCACGTAATCAGGCTATTGTGGAAGACGGAAAAGTAATGGTGCAAAACGTTCAGGGAAGACAGAATGTGAATCAAAGGAATGCTGTGCGGGGTAACTTTCAGAACAGAGTTGGAAATATGAATCAGGGACAAGGAAGACAACCAAAATGTTACAACTGTGGGGGTCTAGGTCACATCGCCAGAAACTGCACTCAGCCAAAACGTCCTCAAAACTCAGATTACTTCAAGGACAAAATGTTGCTCATGCAAGCTCAATAGAATGGAGTTGTGCTAAATGAGGAAGAATTGGCGTTCATTGCTGGGGATGATGGAAAGACATTTGATGATGATGTGGATGAACAACCAGTTCAGGATTTAGCTGTTAATGATCTGAACATCTTCCAGGAAGAGGATTGTGATGCTTTCGACTCAGATGTTGATGACGAACCCACCGCTCAGACAATCCTCATGGCTAATCTATCATCTGTTGTCTCACCCACACAATAATCTAGTCCATCCAAATCATCCATCATATCTGAGGTACTAAAATTATATGATAAATGTGCTGACTATGATGAACAAAAGACCTTCAATGATATACGACAAAATAATGTTAGTGAATCAAATGAGGCTGAATTGGAAACCATTAATGTGTTCCCAACTGAGCAACATTCGGATCACGACAGTAATTCTGACGTATCTTGTGGAAAGTCTTCTGTTGCATGTGATAATGATGTGATGCATGAACAAATGATATATAACGAAGTACAACAAAATGATGTTGCTGAATTAAATATTGCAGATTTGGGAAATAGCAATATTGTCCCATATGAACAATATGTAAAGCACAACGTCGAGTCTATTGTATCAAGTAATATATCCTCTGTTGATGACGATATGTGTGAATTGGATGAGTACACTGCTGTTGCACCTGATGACACCTTAACCACTAGGATAAATACTCTTAAGGATCAAGTAAGGTTCTATGAACAACGTGCAAAATTTGAACTAACAGAACGTGAACAAAAAAATGGAATGGCAAATGCATGCTTACATCATTGAACAAAATTTAAAGGAAATGGCCTTTAAACAAGAGATTAAATCTTTTCAAAATCAACTTGATCGTGCTTTTAAGGAAAAACAGGAAATTCAGGATAGTTTAAATCTCCTGAAAAGTGAATTTCAAGAAAAGGAAAATAAACTGTTAAACGAATTTTCCAACGTTAAGGAGTTGAAAAATAAACTTGAAAACAAGTTGTATGTTCAAGGCCAAACATGTCAAATAGCTCAAATGATGGAAAAGCACATTTGTTAGGAATACGATTATTCATATGAAGACTCGGTCACCCCGAGTATTGTTTAGCATATTGTAGCTCGTAGTAATTATCATATTAGTTAGTATGTAGAGTAGTATTAGTTAGTATTTGTGGAGTCGGGTCGGGTCTCTTACCCACTGTCAGCCCGCTCCACAGCCCGTTTCAAGGGGCGTTTACATTGTAACTATATATACCCTTTCCCACCCATGGGAAAGGGTTGGACCTTCATTTGCAATCTAACATTCAACTAGTTTTCACACACAAGGCTCCCGACTCTCTCATCTCATTCTCTCTCTAACTTCTCACTAGAAAATACATCTTTAATCATCCTAAAACACATAACCATCCATGTTCTTATATTAGAATATAATACAATTGGTATCAAGAGCCATGGTTCTATCCTAGGATTCATGGTATGCTCGAATTTATAGTATGGTTTGTGGTTTTAGGTTGGTTCGAATTTTTTCTAGTGGTTTTCACACGAGTTTGATCTCGTTTGGGGTTTGTATTGGTTAGTTTCTTGTATTTCTTGATTAGTAGTGTAGTAGGCATCTCGGGTTACTTTTAGTTTTATCATTTCATCGCTTTTGTGGTCTTGGGAGGAATTTTGTTAGCTATTTCTTTCCAGCGAGTTGATTTCTTCTTGGTAGAGGGTTGGCAGGAATCACTAGCGAGTTGGCGTTAGCGTTTTGGCTCTTTACTATTTTAGGACATACGGACAAATCGCTACGAAAGGGACACTTTTGTCTCATTATTAGTGAGTTGTCAGATTTTGGAGTTTTGTGGTTCTGGCGAGTTGATCATTAGCGAGTTGAGTATTAGCGAGTTGGCATTAGCGAGTTGAATAGTTAGCGTACTGACAGATAGCATGTTGGTATTAGCGAGTTGTCAGGTTTTGGTACTAGCAACTTGATATTCAGCGAGTTGATTCGTAGCAAGTTGACTGTTAGCATGTTGTTTACCAGCTAGTTGACCATTGGCGAGTTGCTACCAGCAGTGAGTTGTGTATAGCGAGTTGGGTTAATTGTGCTGGTACTAGCGAGTTGATAATCAGCGAGTTGTTTCTTGTCTAGCGAGTTAGTGCAGGTTTGTGGCGAGTTGAGTTATTTCAGCGACTTGGTACTTGTAGCGAGTTAAAGCCTTAGCGAGTTGTGATTATCTTAGCGTGTTAACATTTGTGAAATTTGTGAGCTGTAGCGGCTTAGGTTGTTATTTCTACTCCTTCAGTAACTTGACGTTGTGAGACTATTCCTACAACTTGACTTGTTATTTCAATAGTAACTTGACGTTTTTGACTTGTTTTCTGAGAAGTGATTGTAATTCGACTTGTTGCAACAAAACACAAATTTCACGTGTGTTTAACAGCATGATACGTGCAACTACTCAGTCTTCACAGCATGGCAAGCACTGCATCGGATGACATTCAGGCAGCAGGATTGGATACTCGTCCTCCTATGCTGGACAGAACCGACTATGAGTCATGGGCACAAAGGATTCGTCTATACTGCTTGGGTAAGGAAAATGGTGTGAACATCCTGAAATCCATGATGATGGACCTTTCCTCATGGGGACAACCAGAGACACTATCGCAGCTACTGATGACCATCCTGGGCAGTTGGTCCAGAAAGACCTCGTACCTACAATGATCTTTCTGATGAAGAAAAGAAACGCTATGATGTTGACAGTAGAGCTTCAAATATTGTCATTCAAGGGCTTCCTAAAGATGTCTACAAACTCATCAACTTTAACACAGAAGCCAAAGCAGTTTGGGATAATGTGAAGATGCTTCTTGCAGGGTCTGAGTTAACCAAAGAAGATAGGGAGTCTCAGCTGTATGATGAATTCGAGCACTTCAAAATGAATCCAGGTGAAAGCATCACTGACTACTACGTCAGATTTCACAAGCTAGTTAATGACATGAGAGCCATCAAGATGACAATGCCCAACATTCAGCTCAATTCAAAATTCGTGAATAACATGGCACCTAAATGTGATAGGTTTGTTACAGCTGTCAAACTCAACAAAGGTCTCAGGCATACTAATCATGAAAAACTTTATGCATATCTCCAACAACATGAGAAACATGCAGCTTATGATCGGGTAATGCGAGAAAAGCTCAGTCCTACAACAACAAATGAGTCTCTTGCCTTTGTGTCTAATGTTCAACAACTTACTCAGCCTTCAAATGATCAATCTCAACCACCTTCATCCAGGTCTACCTCAACTAGTGGACAAACATCAACTCCCTCACCACCAGCCTTAAACACCCATCTTGACTCTGGTTATTCTCATATCGACATGATGATTGATAACCTCTCCAACCAAGTCTCCTTATTAGTCTAACAGTTCAGAGCTGTACTTCCACCAACTAACAACCAACTCAGGACTTCGTCTAACCCACGTAATCAGGCAGTCATTAAAGATGGAAGAGTGGTGGTGCAGAATGTGCAAGGAAGACAAAATGTTAATCCAAGAAATGCTGGTAGAGATAATGGGCAGTATAGAGTCGGGAATGCGCTTCAAGTGCAAGCTAGGCACCCTAAGTGCTATAACTGTGGAGGGTTGGGCCATATAGCTAGGAATTGCACTCTTCCAAAGCGTCCTCAAAACTCTGAGTACTTCAAAGACAAGATGTTGCTAATGCAGGCGCAAGAGAATGGTACTGCTCTGGATGAAGAAGCTTTGCTCTTTCTAGCTGGTGATGACAAGAATACGTTTGATGCTGATGTGGATGATCAACCTGTTCTGGACATGGCACTCAATGATCCGAGCATCTTCCAAGTTGAAGACTGTGATGCTTTTGATTCGGACGTTGATGAAGAACCCATAGCTCAAACCATCTTCATGGTTAATCTGTCTGCATCTGCATCATCTCCACAGCAATCTGGCTCCTCTATCACTTCTGCTATCTCTGAGGTACCAAAGCCACAAAATTCTAATTTGAATTGCTCTATCAATCCACAGGGGGCATGTGACTCGGTACAACCCACGAATATTGACAACACAGATATCACTAATATGGGAAATACCAATAATATCCCATATGAATGGTATGTGAATGACAATAAAATGAATGTTGTACCCAGTGACATGCCGTCGGTTGATGCTAGAGAACTTGAGTTACATGAGCACACTATATACAACCCTGATGACTCCTTGATCACTAGAGTTAACATCCTTAAGGATCAGGTGGCCTTATACGAGCAACGTGCTAAATTTGAACTTAATGAACGTGAGCAGAAAATGGAATGGCAATTGCGTACTTACATATCTGAAAACAATGCCAAACAAGAAACATTGAAAAAGGAGTTAGTTTCTTTAAAAAAAACAATTGGATCAAACTGTCATGCAAAGACAGGAAATTCAAAAGGGGTTGACTTCAATCAAACTCGACTACCAAGAAAAAGAAACCAAACTTCTAAATGATTTTTCAAAACTTAAAACGTTGAAAAACAAATTGGAAGATAAGTTGTACATGCAAGGCCAAACCATTCAATCTGCTCAAATGATGCAAAACCATAGGAAACTAAAAGATGAATTTAGTGAACACGATGCCTCTAAGTCTAAAGCCAAATTTCTTAGAATTGGTATAGGTGCTCAACCTGCGTTTTATGATGCACACACTATGCTTGACCCTAACCATGCCCCTCCTGATGTGAAATCATATGATGAGATTGATGAGGCTGAGGATTGAACTAGGGAAAAACTTGCTGAGCGACTTAAGGATCCACTATGCGTTGCTAAAAATATTGTGTTTCACCATGATTATACTAATGACAATCACTCAGCTATTTTTGTCCCTCAAAAGAAAATCCTTCCTGAAAAAGTGTTCTGGAATATTAACATGGAAAAAATGAAAGCTGAAAGAATCATTAGTAACACACGTACCATCTTTAGGATTGCTGACCCGACCATCTATCCCCTGCACACACCCCAACATCTAGTACCATATACCTTACCCACACAGTGTAATACCCTAATTGCGTTATATGTTCTAGGCTAATTGTTTAAAGATTTTGAAAAAACATGTCAAACTAGAATTACACCAACGGGGATTACAGAAGGGGAAAGGGGTTTTGAGCAAACAAAGCAGTGTTACCTAACTGAAGTCATGCCATTTTTCGACCTTCTTAAAGAACACTTTGAAGGCCTTAAAACCACCATCAATAATGATGTGAATCAAATGAAAAAGGTTTTTAAAGAGGTGGAAAATGAGGGTAACCAATTGGCAATCGATCTCAAATACAGTGAAATTGACAGAAAAAACATCCTCATCATGAATGAGGACTTGATTGCTAATTGCATTGCACAAGATGTCTTTTACACTGTTACTGGCTCTGCCCTATCTACTAAGCAATTTCATGAAATGTCCATTACTTTAAATGTATTTCAAAATCGTGTGATTGAGCTTGAGGGGGAGAATTACAAACTAAACTACAAAATTCAAAACGACGACCATGATAACATGGTCAGGAGTTTTTCAAAACTAGAAGTTGATAATTTTAACTTGCAACTAAAATACCAACATTTGAAAGAAAACGTAAAAGTATCAAATGCCAAGACATCTTCGGATGCTCCTGAATTTGATACATGTTTTGAATTAGCCAAAAAGGATGATGTAATTCAAGCTCACTCAAACACGATTCGGAAGTTGAGGGCCCAAATTGCACAATTAAAATTGAACAAAAGCGATGTGACCAATACCAATTACCAGGAGTCGATAGATTCTCAAAACTTTCAGAAACAGGGCATGATCAATGAGTTACAACATGAAAATAAGTGGCTTCGTGCTGAAATGTCAAACGCTAAACAACGTTACAAAGAATTGTTTGAGTCTATTAAAATAACACGTGACCAAAACAATGAAAGAGTTACTTCTTTGTTAAATGAAATTGAGAATCTAAAGACTATGGTGAAGGGTAAAATGCCCGTCGTTTCATGTGATCATGCAATTTCCAATGTACATGCTTGTAAGAAATATGCGTGCGATGCTGTCAATGTCTCTCTTCCCCATAGGAACAATAAGTTAGTTCATAACAACTATCTTAAGAATCTTAAGGATTGTCTGGCCATGCTTAGAGAAACCATTGAAGATGAAAGGATATCTAAACCAAATGATGATGTTGTTATTGGTGCTTGCTTCCTCACTAATAGAGCCCAGGAACTATTAGAATATGCCATAGGATCATGCCCCAAGAATGATAACAAGTCGGAAAGGTCATTTGCATCGCATCCTAACAGTGGCAACAAACATGTTACATTAGATCATCCCCAAACCATGTCACAATCCACCATCATGATCACCGGTAAACAAGTAGCAACTAATCATACTAATGTTCCCGTCATTGCTTCTACAGGAGTAAAAGGTGTATCTAATGCTAGCAAGTCACAGCCTAGGGGCAATACAAAGAATGATAGGACCTTGCCGGCTAAGAGTACACTTATGAAGGTAGTAGAAGAATCATCTAGGAACAATAAAGTTATGCTTAATGAAAGGAATCGAGTTGATTCAAACATTTGTGTTAACAATGATGTAATTAATTCGAATTCTGGTGCTATTTGTAAGACTTGTAACAAATTCTTATTTTATGGTAATCATGATGCTTGTGTTGTGTCATTTCTTAAATCCACTATGAAATCTCCAGTTATGAATGTCTCGAGTGTTAGACGGGTAAAACAAGTATGGAATAAAACATGAAAAGTGTTCACTAACGTTGGTTATCAATGGAGACCTACTAGAAGGAAATTCACTCTAAGGGAAAAGTGCCCAATGACTAGGATCACTAACTCCAAATTTGTGCCTATTAAGAAGTGGAGACCTACTGGTAGAATGTTCCAAATAGAAGAACTTAGTACCACTCCTAGTTCTAGTGCATCAAAATGTGAAAGTTCCAGTGAGATATCTGTGACATATGATAATCCAATATTTGTGTGTGCTAACCAAACGGACCCCAACTGTTTGTGGGGCTCCAACTTTTTCAGTTATCCACGATTGTCTGGTTTCAAATGCAGGTCATACAAATCGTCCTTTGGTATTTGGACTCAGGCTGCTCAAAACATATGACTAGAGATCGCTCGCGGCTCAAGAATTTCTTGGAAAAGTTTATTGGTACGGTTAGATTTGGAAATGACCATTTTGGATCTATAATGGGTTATGGGGATTACGTCTTTGGAGATAGTGTGATATCCAGAGTTTACTACGTAGAAGGACTTGGGCACAATCTATTTTCTGTTGGTCAATTCTGTGACTCTGATCTTGAAGTTGCTTTCAGAAAACACACCTATTTTGTTAGAGAATTAGATGGTGTTGATCTCCTCAAGGGGAGTCGGGGCACTAATCTTTATACCATTTCTATCGAATACATGTTACGGTCCTCACCAATTTGCTTGCTTTCTAAAGCCTCCAAGAACAAATCATGGTTGTGGCATCGTCGTTTAAACCATTTGAACTTCGGTACCATCAATGAACTCACACGTAAAGATCTTGTTCGAGGCTTGCCCAGACTTAAGTTTGAAAAAGACCACTTGTGTTCCGCATGTCAAATGGGCAAAAGCAAAAAAGCACACACATAAACCCAAGACTATCAATTCCATCATGGAAGTCCTACACACTCTCCACATGGATCTCTGTGGACCAATGAGGATTCAAAGTATCAATGGAAAGAAATATGTGCTGGTTATTGTTGATGATTTCTCTCGATTCACGTGGGTAAAGTTTCTACGATCAAAAGACGAGACTCCGGAAACCATCATCAAACTCATAAAAATGTTGCAAGTTCGTCTCAACAAAACAGTTAGATTCATTCGAACTGATAATGGAACGGAGTTTGTGAACAAACAACTTACTCAATTTTATGAAGGTGTCGGAATTAGTCATCAAAAGAGCATTCCACGTACTCCTCAACAAAATGGAGTTGTTGAAAGATGCAACCGCACATTAGTTGAAGCTGCAAGGACTATGCTCATCTTCTCCAAAGCTCCTATGTTTCTTTGGGCTGAGGCAATTGCAACAGCATGTTATACACAGAATAGATCCTTGATACATCCTCTCCACTGCAAGATTCCATATGAACTGGTCCATGGCAGAAAACCGGATCTTTTGTTTCTTCGTGTATTTGGTGCATTGTGCTATCCAACAAATGACAGTGAAGACTTGGGGAAACTCATGGCCAAGGCTGACATTGGTTTCTTTGTTGGCTATGCTCCAGAACGAAAGGGTTACCGAATCTACAACAAACGTACCAGAGACATAATGGAAACAATCCACGTCACTTTCGATGAGCTGACAGAGCAACTGGTTCCTGAACAATCAAGTTCTGGACCCGTACCTAACCTCTTGTCTCCTGGACCTATAAGCTCCAGGCTTGTACAGAATCCCACTCCTGCTACTCCCTTCGTACCTCCTACAAGTGATGATTGGAAAAAACTATTTGACCCCATGTTTGATGAATACTTTGAACCTTAAAATGTGGACGCTCCAGAAGTCACTGTCATTCCACAACCAGCTGGGGTAGCTAATTTCCCCAATTGTTAATTCTGGTCCATCCACTTCGTTGTCATGGGATCCTGAAGCTCCCACCATCAGTCATTCAATCACCACATCTAATGGTCAATCATCATCTGTACAACGAGTTGCTACTGTAAATAACTCTTTTGGTGAGAATCCCTTCGCTCCACCCGATAATGAGCCGTTTGTTAACATCTTTGCACCTGAACCGTCAAATGACGCTACATCCTCAGATGAATCAAACACGGCTACCTCAGTTCCCTACTCTCAACCTCATGAACACCTTAGGAAATGGACAAACGACCACCAAATTGACAACATTATTGGAAACCCCTCACGCCCGGTATCAACCCGTAAGCAACTTGCTACCGACGCTTTGTCGTGCTTCTTCAATTCTGTCCTTTCTAAAGTTGAGCCTAAAGATTTCAAGGATGCAATGTCTAAACATTCATGGTTCACTGCTATGGTAGATGAAATTCATGAGTTTGATCGACTTGACGTGTGGAAATTAGTGCCGCCTCCTGAGTGTGCTATGATAATTGCTCTCAAATAGATATTTAAAGTGAAGCTTGATGAGCATGGAGATGTTTTAAAGAACAAGGCAAGACTTGTGGCAAAAGGATATCGTCAAGAAGAAGGTATTGACTTTGAAGAATCCTTCGCACCAGTTGCTAGAATTGAAGCCACAAGAATATTTCTAGCAAATGCCGCTAGTCAAAATATGGTGGTGTATCAGATGGATGTTAAGACCGCATTTTTAAATGGCGATCTTAAAGAAGTGGTGTATGTAAGTCAACCTGAAGGATTCATGGATCCTGAATGCCCTAACCATGTGTATCGCTTGAAGAAGGCCCTTTATGGTCTTAAGCAAGCTCCCAGGGCGTGGTACGGCACTTTGTCAAAATTCCTTCTTGCCAACAAGTTCTCCAAAGGTGTTGTTGATCCTACACTCTTTACCAGAAAGACGGGCAAAACCTTTCTTCATGTGCAAATATACGTAGATGACATAATATTTGCCTCTTCTGATCCCAAAGAGTGTGATCACTTCTCCCAAGAGATGAGTTCTGAATTCCAGATGTCCATGATGGGTTAAATGTCCTTCTTTCTAGGCTTGCAAATATCTCAGAATCCCAATGGGATCTTCATCAATCAATCCAAGTATGCTAATGAAATCTTGAGGAAATTTGGATTTGATTCATGCGACACTGTTGATACCCCTATGATGGAAAGATCAAAACTTGATGAAGATGATATCGGAATCCCTGTTGAACAAACCAAGTATCGAAGCATGATTGGTTCCCTAATGTATCTTACTGCTAGCCGACCGGATCTTCTTTTTGCAGTCTGCATGTGTGCTCGGTATCAATCCAAACCTACCAAGAAACACCTGGAAGCTGTCAAGAGGGTCTTTCGGTATCTTAAAGGAACAATCCACTTGGGCCTATGGTACCCAAAGGATACTTCTATGGCCCTCACCGCCTATTTGGATGCTGACCATGCGGGATGTCAGGATACTCGTCGAAGTACATCTGGGGGTGCTCAGTTCTTGGGTAACAAGCTAGTTAGTTGGTCTTCAAAGAAACAAATGAGTACTTCAATATCCTCCATAGAGGCTGAATACATTGCCATGTCCTCGTGCTGTGCTCAGATTCTATGGATGAGGTCTCAACTTTCGGACTATGGCTTCATGTGCAACAATATCCCTATGTATTATGACAATAAAAGCGCGATTGCACTTTGCTGCAACAATGTCTAGCATTCAAGAACTAAGCACATTGAAATTCGACATCACTTCATCATGGAGCAAGTTGAGAAAGGAATTGTGGAACTTTACTTTGTGAGGACTGAGTTCCAGCTTGCTGATATCTTTACCAAAGCACTTTCTAGGGATCGATTTCAATTTATCCTCCCTCGCCTTGGTATGAAGAGTCTCACTCCTGAGGATCTCATAAGTCTTCAGGAAGATCAGGAGGAGTAAAGGGGTTGTTTCATATATCCTTTGTACATAGTTTAAAACAAAAAGAAAATAGAAAAATATAAAACTTATAAAAATCATAAAATTATGAAAAATATTAAAATCCAAAAAATATTCTTCTTTCGACATGTCTCTTGTGTAATCAATATTATGTACGTTTCTAGAAATGTCATTCAATAATGACACGGAAACATACATATGCTTGAGCAAGAGTTTTTCTTTTTAATAATGTTTTTTCTAAAAACATGTCGTTTCCAAAAAATATTCTGTCAAATGGTTTGCTATTACTTCAGATAGCAACCCGGTCTTAGTATTGGGGAAAGTTCGTCGCCAAAAAGACGACTGTTCCTTACAAAGGCATGAATTACTTCATATTCGTGCCTTTCAGATCTGATGTACGCTTAAGTGCATCATTTCTGGTAAAAGAAGAGAAGTCTTCTTTGCATCTCAAATACTTTTCCTTCAAAGATTCTTCGGGAAAGTATTTGCTCCAAATTTGGTGGTACCATGGTTTTTGAAGATCAAACAAACCTGAAGAGTTGTTTCAAAATTTACCACTCAATCGATGCTATAAAAAAAGTAATACTTTATGCAAAATGTTTAATGTTAAACTGTGTCATCGATTGAGGGGGAGAATGATTTCGAAAACTATACATCATCAAAACAATGATCTTTGTGCATAACTTCAAGTGGATTAAGTGCAATTGTTATGTGTTAGTACATGAATTTTTCATGAGTTTCGCGCTAAACTCAAAATCTTTTATAAACTCATCATCTCTAACACATAACATACTCCCTCAAGGTTTTAGGGGGAGCTTAAATGTCGTCTCAAAATTAGTCATTCTTAAAAATGTCACATCCTTCTCTAAAACTTTATACTTATTTAAATCACTTGGGATCACAAATCTCAAATTGATTTGAAATTTTGATCGGGGGAGAAGATGTGATTTAAATATGAAAAACTGATTCAAAAGTGATGTTTTTGAACATGTAAACAAAAAACTGCTCTTTCCTATGTGCCAATCTCTTTCGCATATCAATGCACATATTGAGGGGGAGCGAAATGATTTGTGTAAAAGGATCCTTGCATCTCATATGAGTGCATCTCAGTCTTGACTCATGAATTGACGAAACACAAATGTCCTTAATCGAAAGGACTAGTCCTGGACGGGTAATAACTTCAAGCTGGTTTAACCAGTGATGTAAGCGTGTCTCGAAGAGGACTAGTTTAAGTAGAATGTACCGTTTCGAGAAACCTTGGGTGAATCTGATCGAGCCGGGTAATAACTTCAAGCTAGTTTATCTAGTGATGTAAGCGTGTCTCGAATGCCCGGTCATGTTCTCTCAAGGTAGATCAATTCAAAAGTGCAACTCTTCCCGACATGTGCAAATTTTCAAATCAATACTTATGAGCACATGTTAAGGGGGAGCATTTGAAAATGACAAAACTCTCAATGTGTTAACAAAATGTGTTTCTAAATCATAAACACATTGAGAGAATTTTCAATGACTTGGTAAATGGCAACTTAGGACAGTCATGGAGTTATAAGGTGGCTAAGGCTAGGAAAACCGTCCTATGATCCGCCAGAGCCGGAGGGATCTACCCATGGACAATACCAAATAGATAGTATTTAGATGTCCGTAGGTATGATTATGAAAAAAGGAGAAATGTGAGAATGGGGAAAGAAGGGGTTGAAGAATTAAAAAGAAATGAAATGAGAAAGGGTGAAAAGAAATAGCCCTCCAATTATTCAACCTTAGGGCAGAAACCGGGTTCAATTCATAATCTACTGATTGTTGCTAAGGCGACATCGGTATTGAAGACAAGACGTCATGGACCTAGTGACGCAATGCACTAAACCCTCTAGCCACTCAAGTTCTCTTAAAAGAACTTGTTTCATTCTCACGGGGAACCGGTGTAATCTATCGACTTATCTCTTAGAGATAGGTGATATTGAAGCAGGAGACCTCTCCCTAATCTCCGCATAGGAAAACCAAATGCACTTATTGAGTCTAGAGCCTCGAGATGCATACAAAGATCTCATAGGAACACGTGCTACCTCTACCCTGGTTGTTCAACATTAAGGACACCAGTGGTAAAATTATAAGTCCTACGCAGATCTTGGCAATCTGTTAGAACATTCATGAGGGATGTTGTTGTTGCAACACCCAGTGATTGAATAGAAATTCCTGCCAGGGTCAACATCAAGCAGCCCTGAAAGCAGGTCACTTAGGTAATTCCTTGTGGATTACGCTTAGTGGTCGCAATGGTTACAAACGATCAACAGTCGTAGAGTGATCTCCAGCGGCTCACCCATTCGTTGATATACTAAGGTAGTTCGCGTAAATCCTCTCGGGGGTTTGCCGATTGGGAACGATCTTGGTAAGGTTTAGAAGGAGTCTTCACACTATGCTGTTGACGATCTCTATTTCCAAACCTATAAGCACCGGATGATTTGTTGCTAACTGTCTACTTGCAGGAATTTCTAACGGTTGCGGGTGATTGCTGAAAAGCTGCTGATCAATCAACACATGCTCACACTTCAACTTCAAAACTCAAAAGATATCATGATCATTAAATGGGCTTCAACCGTGCTTCCTCAACTCTGATGAAGAAGATCATGATCCTGAAAAGTGTGAGCATGCCTACACAAAGAGGTTCATATCACATGGAGACATCACTACTCCAAGATGACTTTCAAACATTCTTTTGGCGCGTAGCTGATGTTATTTCCAAAGATCATCCATCACACTGAAGGTGTCATCTAGAGTCTTCCACTTCATGCACAAAGATCTCAACAATGAAGAATCAATAGGCTACGAGCTACAAAGATGTCGTCAAAAATGCAATGACTCAACATTTATTTTCCGGGGTGACCTCCCTTAGGGGGAGATTGTTAGGAATACGATTATTCATATGAAGACTCGGTCACCCCGAGTATTGTTTAGCATATTGTAGCTCGTAGTAATTATCATATTAGTTAGTATGTAGAGTAGTATTAGTTAGTATTTGTGGAGTCGGGTCGGGTCTCTTACCCACTGTCAGCCCGCTGCACAGCCTGTTTCAAGGGGCGTTTACATTGTAACTATATATACCCTTTCCCACCCATGGGAAAGGGTTGGACCTTCATTTGCAATCTAACATTCAACTGGTTTTCACACACAAGGCTCCCAACTCTCTCATCTCATTCTCTCTCTAACTTCTCACTAGAAAATACATCTTTAATCATCCTAAAACACATAACCATCCATGTTCTTATATTAGAGTATAATACAACATTAAACTACGGGATAAGCATAGTGATAAGGATTTAGGACTGCCTAAAACAAACTTCCTTAAGAGCGTTAGAGCCTCTCAACCTGCCCTCTATGATGCTAAGGTTATGCTTACTCCCAATCATGAACCACCAAATAGCTGGTCTGATAAAGAATTGGATGAACTTGATTCTGCCGATAGAGAGAGATTTGATAAAAAAAAAATGAAAGATCCAAAGTGCATTAAACACTGAGTCAGTGTTAAGCCCCATGATTATGATGAACAAAATCGAGTGACTGTTTTTGCACCTCAAACTAAGTTAACACCGGAACAGGTATTTTGGCCTTTAGACGTTGAGAAAATGAAAGCTGAGGAAATTAAGGCCAAAACATCCCAAAAGTTAGCTGCCCCAACGGTGTATCTCCCTAATACACCGATGCACTTAGTTCAGTTGTCACTTCCCACGCAATGTAAAACTCTTATTAGCATTTATGTCCTGTGTCAAATGTTCATTGATTTTGATAAAACATGTAAAAAGAGAATCACACCAACGGGAATCACAGAGGGTGAACGGGGACTTGAGCTAACCAAAGAGTGTTACTTAACTGAAGTCATCCCATTTTTTAAACTAATCAAAGAACACTTTGAGGGTTTACGACAATCCTTTGATGTTGAGCTTAAGGAAATGAAAGAAGTGTTTAAAAATGTGGAAAACAAGTGTAAACAAAAAGCAATAGATCTTCAGCATAGTGAAATTTCCAGAAAAAATATTCTCATCATGAATGACAACTTGATTGCTAAATGTATTACACAAGATGTGTTCTACACTGCTACAGATTCTTCTCTTAATGCTTGTCAATTTCGTGAAATGTCTATTGCTTTGAATAACCTTCACAATCGTGTTGTTGAGCTTGAGGGGGAGAATGTGAAATTGCTTGAAAAAAATTCAAAATGATGATCATGACAACATGATCAAGCATCTTTCTAAACTAGAAGTTGATAATCTTAACTTACAATTAAAATATCAACATTTAGAAGAAAAAATGAAATTATCAAAGGCCAAGACATCTTCTGATGCTCCAGAATTTGATGCATATTTTGAATTAGCAAAAAGGGATGAAAAAATTCAAGCTCACACGAACACGATCAGGTTATTGAGGGCTCAAATTGCCCAATTGAAGTCTCCCATGAATGCTGTGATCGACACCCATAAACCAATGTCTGCAGATTCTCATAACTTTCAACTTCAAAACACAATCAACTTACTTAAACATGAAAACGATTGTTTTCAAGCTGAAAATTCTAAAGTTAAACAACATTACAAAGAGTTATATGATTCTATCAAGATCACTCGTGATAAAACCAATGAAAAGATAACCTCTTTGCTTAATGAAATTGAGAATCTAAAGACAAAGCTGAAAGGGAAAATGCCGATTAATGAAAGTGACAATATCAATTTTGTGGTTTGTAAATGTAAAAAAATATGCATGTGAGGCTGTTTTTATTCCTCTTCCCCTTAAGAACAATGAGCTAGTCCATAGTGATTACCTTAGACATCTTAAGAACTGCCTAGACATGACCCGTGAAACCATTGAAGAAGATAGAATGGTGAGACCATCTGATAACTCCCTATTGGATGTTTGCTTTATCAGCAAGCGGACACAAGAGTTGTTAGAATATGCTATAGGTACATGTCCCAAGATTCCCAACATGCGTGATAAAAATGGCACATTGATAAGGCGAAAAATGATCCGTTTTTAGGGGGTCATTTAAGCCCGAATCCGAATTTATTTGATCAAATATTGCCCTAAATCGTTCCTTTTGTGATTTTAGGTACTTTGGGAGTGAAATCTGGAAAAGGAAGCAATTCGGACGTTTTTGGAGCATAAAAGTGAAGAAAACGCCAAAGTCTTAGTTTTCCATGCTGGGAACAGTAGGTGACGGCGTCAAGAGCAAATCCTTGACGGCGTCAAGAGCAAATTTCATGAATTTCCATGACGACCCAGTAGAGTTTTGACGGCGTCACGTGGGAAGGGCGTCAAGAGTAAAAGAGTCATGACGGCCTGGAAGTGCATAACTCTTGACGGCGTCAGAAGTAGATCTAGGCAGTCCGAGGAGAGTTTTGGCGGTGAGGTGACGGCGTCACAAGATTACTCTTGACGCCGTCAAACCTATTTTTCTATATATAGTTTTCTAATTTTTCACATTTAAAAAGAGAAGTTTTGGGAGAAACCCTAAGTACGATTTTGGTGTCACTTTACAGGTTTTTCAAGGGTTCCAACCCCTTGATACCTTGCATGATTAATCAAGATAAGTGTTCTTCTAATTCAATCAATATGTCTATGTGTTGGTTGTCTATATCATGTTCTTGTCTTAATTCTATCATGCTAGGCTAGATCTCTTTTGTGTTTGCTTAGATCTAATGAAACCTAGATATTGATTATGTGTTGATTACTTGTTTATTCTTGTTGTGGATGAATGATTTATATGTTAGGCTTAAGAAAACTGGCAGATCTCCAATTGGTAACATGCTTGAACGTCTTAAGAAACATGAACCAACGCGCACTAGGTCTTTATTGGTTGTATTTAATGCATGAGCCACTGTTTACAATCCCTATAGTTGTGCTGGGCATGGTGTAGGAGGAGATAAGAGCTCATAGAATTGGGGAGTTATGTGTGCCACCCCATGAATGGTATTAAGGAATACGATCCGTCATCCATGCAATTATAACAAGTAATTAACGTGTAAAAGATATCTAGGGAGTAGTGAAATCTAAGTAAACACATTTTCTCCAATTACTGCTCACAACCTTAGCATAAATTAGTTTATTTTCATTTTCTAGTATTTTATTTTGATTGCATCTTAGTATTGGGTTAGTTGAATAGCAACTAATTCCGCCCACTCTTCCAAAACCCGAGATTTTTACTTGCTTTCCATAAAATATAAAAATACAAAAATAATCATCCCTCACCTTTAGAACTAGTATTTAGGCTTTCTAATCCTAGCGACACTATTCCTAAGCTGAACGATCAATCCCCCAGTACTTGTCACTATACTATACTACAACGATCAGGTACACTGCCTGGTGGGGGTTGTATGCTTCTCGAGATCCCTCGAGAGGTAAAGCCTGTTGCGATTCCCACGCATCACACATCCTCATCTAGGAATTTGAAGAAGCATGTTACTTTTGATAAACCTTTGGCTAATTCTGATCATAGCACATCACCACCTAGAAACCAAACAACTGTGCAACAATCTAGTGTTCCCCTCGTCAATTCTACAGGAGTAATCAATGTCACTAAAGCTAGCGGGTCAAAGCCTAAAGGCAATAAAAGGAATGATAGGACTTCGCCTGCTAAGAGTGATCAAGGGAAGAAAGTATAAGACCACCTTAGGAATAATAAGATTGATTTGAATGAAAAGAATCGTGTTGATTCTAGTATTTACGTTAAGCGTACTGTAATTAATTCGAATTCTAATACTACTTGTAAGACTTGTAACGGTTGTTTAATTTCTGGTAATCATGATGAATGTGTTGTGTCTTTTTTGAAATCCTCTTATAAATCCCCAGTTAAATTTGCTAAGACGCAAAAACTGGAAAACAATACTTGGAAAGCTACAGGAAAAGTTTTTAACAAAGTAGGATATCAGTGGAAACCTACTGGAAGAAAATTCACTCTAGGAAACCAGTGCCCATTGACTTACATGCCTGACCCTAAGTCTTTAGAGGTTAAGAGATGGAAGGCTACTGGTAGAAAATTCCCTTTAGTGACCCAATGCCTTGATAGTAAGTCAGCCACTTCCACTAACATAGGTTCATCTGTGAGAACCAATGAAAATACTGATCCTGTATCTCTTAAGTATGCATGTGCTAACCTATTGGATCCCAATTACACTTGGGGATCCATGTTTTTCAGTTATCCATATCTGACTGGTTTCAAATGCAGGTCGTACAAATCGTCCTGTGGTATTTGGACTCAGGCTGCTTAAAACATATGACTGGGGATCGCTCTAGGCTCAGAAATTTCGTGAAAAAGTTTATCGGGAGTTAGATTCAGAAACGACCACTTTGGAGCTATTATCAGGTATGGTGATTATGTGTTTGGTGATAGCGTGATTTCTAGAGTTTACTATGTGGAAGGACTCGGGCACAACTTATTCTCTGTTGGACAATTCTTTGATTCTGATCTTGAAGTGGCCTTCAGAAAACACACATGTTTCGTTAGAGAATTGAATGGAGTTGATCTCCTTAAGGGAAGTCATGGAACAAATTTGTATACCATCTCTATTGAAGACATGATGCGGTCCTCACCCATTTGCTTGCTCTCTAAGGCCGCAAAGAGCAAATCATGGTTATGGCATCGTCGTTTGAACCACTTGAACTTCGGCACCATTAATGAACTTTCTCGTAAAGATCTTGTTCGAGGCATGCCTAGATTGAAGTATGAAAAAGATCATCTCTGCTCATCATGTCAATTGGGTAAAAGCAAGAAACAAACTCATAAACCAAAACCCACCAACTCCAACACTCAAGTACTCCATACCCTTCACATGGATCTGTGCGGACCCATGAGAGTGCAAAGCTTCAATGGGAAAAGATATATTCTTGTTATTGTGGATGATTACTCACGATTCACATGGGTGAAGTTTTTAAGATCCAAAGATGAAACTCCCGAAATCATCATAAAAATAGTCAAGCAGTTGCAAGTAAGGCTCAACAAAACCGTTAGAATCATTCGCACTGATAATGGAACTGCGTTTGTTAACCATCAACTCACTCAATTTTATGAAGTATCGGCATCAATCATCAGAAGAGTATTCCTCGAACTCCTCAACAAAATGGAGTTGTTGAAAGACGAAATCGCACACTAGTTGAAGCTGCTCGCACTATGCTGATATTCTCAAAGACACCAATGTTTCTATGGGCAGAAGCCATTGCTACTGCATGCTACACTCAAAATCGGTCATTGATACATCCTCTCCAAAACAAGACACCGTATGAGCTGGTGCATCTCAATAAGCCTGATCTCTCCTTTCTTCGTGTATTTGGTACCCTGTGCTATCCAACAAACGATAGTGAAGACTTAGGGAAGCTTAAAGCTAAGGCTGATATTGGGGTATTCGTCGGATATGCGCCAGATCGAAAAGGGTACCGAATCTACAACAAAAGAACCCGACAAATCATGGAAACAATCCATGTCACGTTTGATGAGCTGACAGAGCATACGGCTCCAGGACACACCAGTTCTGGACCCTCACCAAATCTTTTATCTCCTGGACCAATAAGTTCGGGACTTGTACTGAACTCCAACCATGTCACTCCTTATGTTCCTCCTACAAGTGAAGAATTGAAAATGTTATTTGATCCTATGTTTGATGAGTACTTTGAGTCACAACCACCTCATGAACCGGTACAGCCGGCTGCTGAACCTAATATTATGGCTGAGAATGCACCTAATGATACAAATGGTCCATCTACCTCCATCTCTCTTGATTTGGATGCACCAGAATGTAGCAACACTCTAAATGAATCAAATATTCAATCGTCTTCTGAACACCAAGGAGTGGCATCTGATAACTCATGGGAAGTCAATCCATTTGCACCACCTGAGGAAGAACCATTTGAAAATGTTTTTGCACCTGAATCCTCTAATGAAGCATCTTCCTCAGAAGATTCAAACAATACTATATCAGTTCACTATCCTCAACCTCATGAACATCTCAGAAAATGGACAAATGATCACCCCATGGACAACATCATAGGAAATCCCTCACGACCTATGTCCACCAGAAAACAACTTTCCACTGATGCCGTGTGGTGCTTCTTCAACTCAGTCTTACCCAAAATCGAACCCAAAGACTTCAAGTATGCCCTAACAAAGGTATTTTGGTTCACTGCAATGCAAGAAGAAATCCATGAGTTTGATCGTCTTGATGTATGGGAATTAGTACCACCACCTGAATGCGCAATGATCATTGCTCTCAAATGGATTTTCAAAGTTAAGCTTGATGAGCATGGTGATGTGTTGAAAAACAAGGCTCGATTAGTTGCGAAAGGATACAGTCAACAAGAGGGTATTGACTTTGAAGAATCATTTGCACCTGTCTCTCGTATCGAGGCCATTAGAATCTTTCTTGCCAATGTAGCCAGCAGTAACATGATTGTTTATCAAATGGATGTTAAGACTGCCTTCCTGAATGGGGACTTAAAGGAGGTGGTTTATGTTACTCAACCTGAAGGTTTTGTGGACCCAGAAAGACCTAATCATGTATATTGCTTAAAGAAGGCACTCTATGGTCTCAAGCAGGCTCTGAGAGCTTGGTACGACACACTTTCCAAGTTTCTCCTTGCAAATTGATTTACCAAGGGTGTAGTTGATCCTACCTTGTTCAATAGAAAGACTGGAAACAACCTTCTTCACGTTCAAATCTATGTTGATGATATCATCTTTGCATCGTATGATTCTAAGGAATGTGATCGCTTTGCTACGGAAATGAGTTCCAAGTTTCAAATGTCTATGATGGGACAAATGTCTTTCTTCTTGGGGTTAAAAATCTCACAAAACCCGAGCGGCATCTTTATCAATCAAGCCAAGTATGCTAGTGACATCCTCAAGAAGTTTGGCTTTAATTCAAGTGACATAGTTGATACACCCGTGGTTGAAAGATCCAAACTCGATGATGACTCAACTGGATTAACCATTGATCAGACCAAATACAGAAGCATGATTGGATCTCTCATGTACCTCACAGCAAGTAGGCCAGACCTTCTTTTCGCCGTATGCATGTGCGCCAGATATCAATCCAAGCCCACCAAAAAGCACTTGGAAGCAGTCAAGAGAATCTTCAGATATCTCCAAGGGACAATCCACATGGGTCTTTGGTACCCTAAAGACAATGCAATGGCTCTCACGGCCTACTCAGATGCTGATCATGCGGGTTTTCAAGATACTCGCAGAAATACTTCCGGAGGTGCTCAATTCTTGGGTGAGAAACTTCTCAGCTGGTCATTCAAAAAGCAGATGTGCACTTCAATATCATCCACAAAAGCTGAATATATAGCCATGTCCTCGTGCTGTGCTCAAATTTTGTGGATGAGATCACAACTATCAGATTATGGGTATGATTTTAACAAAATCCCAATGTATTGTGATAACAAAAGTGCCATTGCACTGTGTTGCAACAATGTCCAGCACTCCAGAGCCAAGCATATAGACATTCGTCATCACTTCATTAGAGAACAAGTGAAGAAAGGGATAGTGGAACTCTACTTTGTGAGAACGGAGTTTCAGCTGGCTGATATATTCACAAAGGCTCTTTCTCAGGAAAGATTTTAGTTCATTCTCCCATGACTTGGGATGAAGAGCCTAACTCCAGAAACTCTTAAGTCTCTCCAGGAAGAGAATGATGATTGAAGGATTGGCTTCACATATCCTTTGTACATAAGATTTATCAAAAAGAAAATGAAAAAATATAAAACCTATAAAAACCATAAAAAATCTGAAAAATCACAAAAAATGCAAAAATATTCTTCTCACGACATGTCTCTTGTGTAATCAAAATTATGTACGTTTATAGAAATGTCATTCAATAATGACACGGAATCATACATATGCTTGAGCAAGAGTTTTTCGGTTTCAAATAAAGTTTTTTTCTAAAACATGTCGTATCTCAAAATATTCTTCAAAAATATGGCTTGCAGTCACTTCAGGCTGACTTCAAAATAATGGCTTGCTATTACTTCAGATTGCAACCCGTTTTTCAAATGGGGAAAACACGTCGCCAAAAAGACGGTTGTTCCTTTCACCGGGTGAAGTTCACCTGGGCATGGATTACTTTATATGCATGTTTCCTTGATCTAATGTACGCTTCAGTGCATTATTTCTTGATAAAGAAGAGAAATCTTCTTTTTATCGCCAAATACTTTCCCTTCTATGATTTTTCCGGAATGTATTTGTGCAAAACTTGGTGGTACTATGAGATTTTGATTGAAAATCAAATTGAATCTAAATTTTGATAAAATTTTTCACTCAATCAACGACTTTAATATTTTATGAAAATATTTAAGCTTTAACATCCGTCATTGATTGAGGGGAAGAGTGATTTCTCAAAATTTTATGTATCATCAAAACTCTCCACACTTTGTACAAAAACCTTGCAACAAAACGATTTGTGATGGTTATGTGTCAGAATGAGAACATTTTCAAAGAGTTTTCGTTAAAACTTAAAATCTTTTGTAAACTCATCAAATCTGACACATAACAACCTCCCTCACAGATTGAGGGGGAGCATGAAAAAGGTTCCTTTTATCAGAAAATATTAAAACTGACCGCATTTATCTCCCAAAAGCTTTCTAACTTATTTAAATCAATTGAGATCCAAAATCTCGAAAGATTGGAAATTTTTAATCGGGGGAGAGAATGTGATTTAAATATGAAATCTGATAATGAAAAGTGATCTTTTGGACTCAATAAATAGGCTCCCACATATGTGCTAAAAACTTTAGAACATCGATGCACATATTGAGGGGGAGCAAAAGGCGTTTGTGGAAGTTATACCAAAGACCGACCATTTATCTTTATGCATGGAGTTATAAGGATGGATAAGGTTAGGTATGAGTTCCCATGATCCACCAGAACCGGACGGATCTTCCCAAGGACAATCCTCTAGATAGATTAGAAGTCCTTAGAAATGATTGAAAAAAGGAGAAAAGTGAGAAAGGGAAGAGTGCGGACTGAGATAGAGCTAGGACTGGAACAAAACCAACAAGGTTCTAGTGATGAAGTCTCGGTAAGCACTGAAGGGGTTGAAGAATAAAAAAGAAATGAAATGTTAAAAGGGTGAAAAGAAATAGCCCTCCAAATATTTAACCATAGGGCAGAAACCGGGTTCAACTTCATATGCTACTAGTTGTTACTAAGGTAACACTGGTATTGAAGACAAGACGTCATGGACCCACTGACGCACTGCACTAAACTTCCCAACCACTCAAGTTCTCTTAAAAGAACTTGTTTCATTCTCACGGGGAACCCTGTGTAATGTATCGACCGCTCATTGCGAGCCATGTTGGTACCTAAAACAGGAGACGCCTCCCCAGTCTCCAGGAGCGGATCAAAACGCACTATTGAGTCTAGAGCCAAAGAGATCATCCATAAATCTCGATAGGACACATTCCAAATATGCTTATTGTTTCACACAATGTGGAAAATAAGATAAAATATTTAGAGTCCTACGCATTATCCTCGTGGTATTGCTAGAACATCCGAGTGATATGAAAATATTCACGATGAAGATGGAAATCCTTCTAAAGCGAACATCTTTCAAGCTCTTGGTAGGTGACATGTGAGATCCATCTTGGATCAATGATCAAGTGACAACTGGAAAGCAACAATGGTGCGATTCAAAATTGAATCAAACTTGTTCCAGGATATGGATTGACGGATACTTTTGCAAAAACTTTCACTGTGCTCACAAACTTACTTTCGAGCACATTGATTGTGTAAAATCTTTCAAACAAAAGTATTTTTGATGGAAATGTGATTTAAAGTTTAAAACTCTCGTCGTGTCTCAAAAATGTTTATCATATGATACGCGAGTGATTTCTATAAATCAATTTCTCATCAATCCGTGAATATTTATTCACCAATTCACTCTATCGTGTTGTCTGCTTTGAGACGTTCCGGTATGAGAACATGCTAAGTATGAAGATTCCGAATTGGATTCTTCGGAAAATTAATTACTACAATCTGGAAATTCCTGTCAAGGAGAGTCTTCTTTAAAAGAGACTCTACCTGATCACAGGTCGGTTTTCACAAAACCGGGGGGGGGGGGGGGTAGTCTATCCTCGCAGAACGAATGAGCCATATTCGTTCTCTATCTTTATTGCTAACTGTTTTATTTCAGGGACACATATAAAGATGGCGTTAATGGCTCCTACTTCCAGCTGAATCGGGTCAATCCATACCTCATGCTCACAAATCCTCCTCACTTTCAATGATGAAGAGAGACTTACTACAACGAATGTTGAGAGACTACCAAAAACGTTTCCGCAACTCTGATGAAAAGTCTCCTGACCCGTAAACTCTGATGAAAAGTCTCCTGATCCAGAAGGGTGTGAGCATAATGGTCCTTAAGTCACTACATCACATGAAGGCGATACTAATGTGGATGAGCTTGGAGATTTACTGTGGCTGATGATCTCAAAGAAGTTCAAAGATCACACATCTCAAAGGAACTCCAAATCACAAGTTCATTGCTTGGAGTACAAAGGGTGCAGAAAAGTGAAGAATCAGAACCTACAAGCTACAATGACTAATGAATGCTTAAAGATCAAAGAGCTTAAGTTCCAAGGTGACCTCGCTTAGGGGGAGATTGTTAGGAATACAAATATTCCTGTAAAAGACTCGGTTACCTAATTATTGTAATAGCATTAAGTGTGCTCGTAGTTAGTTTAGTTATTAGTTAGAATTAGATTAAGTAACATTGTGGAAGAAGGACGGGTCTTTACCCACTATATGCCTGATCCACAGCCCGGGTGTGGGCGTTTTATCTTTTGTTTGTTAGGAACTATAAATACCCCTCTCCACATGTGGAGAGGGTTGAACCTTCTCATACACTTTAATCTAATATTTCACTTTCTCTCTCAAGGTTCCAAGTTCTCTCTATTCTTCCTATTTCTCTCAAACCATATGCCACCTTAATCACTAGTAACACCATGTTTGTGACTTAGTTGATATTCTACATGTGACATTGCGTGTGTGGTTGGTAAAACTATGTAATTTACTTCCGTTGTTCGGTGCTTTATTTGTTGCAGGTTTTTAGTTTGTTAGTGTTGAAGGTTTTTAGTTTTTTAGTGCATTAGGTGTGTTATGTTCATACAATTAGGGTTTACAGTAAGGGAAATTGACCAACTTTACTTCAAATGTTTGATGTTTTGGGGTGTTTTACGATATGTGTTGTTGTTTTAGGGTTTGAGTGTTTGAGTTTTGGGATATTTTCTGATGTGAATGTTAAATGCATAGTTGTTTTAGGATTTGGGTTTATTGAAGTGACATTGCCAACCATAGTTTTGGCATGGAGAAAACCACATGGTATTAAATTCAATCGTATTTTCAACATATTTGATATTTTAGCCAGTGTAATAGATTTAGGAGTCCAATGACTGTCATAAAGCAAGTTGTGTAAAAACTAAATGCGAAATGGTAGGTTCGTGAAACGTTTGTTAGGTCAATTGATGTGTCACTATATTTGGTGTTAGTAGAAATGGCGGACATGAGTGTATAGCAAATGGTCTAACCAACGTCTCATATGTATTTAGCTTGCACAACTTTAGCTTTTATATGTTGTTTGGACGACAGAGAAAAATGGTGTTTGACATTGATTTTACAGCTTCATAGCTCGCTCGCCACTTAATCCTTGAGGTTAGCTGCATGTTTTCTAACTGTTTTCCATTATCAAAATATAAATAAGATTAATTTTCTTTGTGACAGAGAAAGCTTACTAACTTTTCATCTAGGGGTGGTTTTGTCTTCTTCTTTTTTTACTATTTACTTATCGGAAGTAAGTCATAATTTTGGTTTGTCAAAAATCAGACAACATAAAATGGAATTGTGCTTTGCAACAAACCTTAGTTTTGGCGAGGCAAAAAACCGTATGGCATAAGATCTATCTGTATTTGCATCAGATTTGATATATGAGCTAGGGTAACAGATGTGAGATTTCAATGGTTGTCATATGTTTTGTATATTTAATTTAGAGAGTATTAAGGGTATGTTCTTATGTCTGAATTCATATTTTCAGCTTTTCAGTGATGTTGTTATCGTAGGAGTTTCGTGCACGATGCACCAAAGGTTTTTACCACACGTGTTAGTTGCAAGACATGTACATGTTTTATTTTTAACGTTAATACTTCACATTATATGATGTAATACCTGATTAGGCAATATACGTGTGTTTCTATTTGTTTAAGGTTTCTGATTTCTTTTATAGTATGATATGTGGTCACAAGTGTTGATTTTATACACTGTGTATAATCTATGGTCATAGTTGCTTTGTGATATTCTTTAAAGTGTGATATTTGGTCATAAGTACTGATTTTATATGTTGTATATAAGTTGTGGTAATGACTGCTGCTTTTATAAGTGCTACATGCTATTTTTTACCTATGCAAAACAGGTGCTTCCTGATATCGTTTAAATTCTGATTTGTGGTCATGAATGTCGATTTTATACATTGTGTATAAGTTGTGGTCATAATTGTTGATTTAATAAATGCTATTAATTAACAAAGGAAATTGATTTTTCTATTTGGAATCTGATGTGGTAATTTGAACGCTAATACTTTACATTATCAAATGTTAGTTCACGGTAATTCAGTTTATACACGATTTTTTGTAAATCAGATTGAGATGATTGTTTCTTTGATATGCTGATTCGGTCCCCCAATTAGCCTTAATTTTGGCGTGTCAAAAACTTTCTTGGTACAGTTATTAATAGATTGTTCTTTTCTATATTCATGCTATACAAGAATTGTCAGCTGACATAATAATGCTCGGGTGAGAAGGATGGAAGAAATCACTATAAAGGTTATGTACTTCTGTATATCACTTGAAGTCGGATTTTGCTTATCAAGTTGGTCTAGCAGCCAGGTGTCCATCCTGAAAATCTTCCTGGTAAGCGATGTATGATTTTGTCGGGGTGGTGACGTTGCTCAACTTTGGAGGCGATTTGAACAAAATAGTGGAAGAAGTGGTAATGTACGACTTAAGGGGGATCAAGCTCTATAGGTCATTTTCACCTACATACTTATGGTAAAATCGTAACAACAACTTCAAAAATTAATGACGAATTGATGAGGTTTCTAAGATTGAAGGATCAGCGAGCTAAGTGAAGGGTATTTCATAGATGATTTTATTTTTGATTTTGAATTTAGGGTTTCTAATGAGATGGGGGAATAAATGGCAAAAAAGTGATTTTTTTAATACTCTTTGGCCCTCACTTCCTCCCAAATTTCATTTTCCTCTGCCAGCCACAGGGTTTCAAACGCGCCTTTTCATGAAAATTAAGTTCCTTATTGAATTTACTATTCACCTTTATTTTTCTAATAAACACAATAAATAAGAAGATTTGAAATTCAAAACCCACAAATACCCCATAATGTAACCGAACACGACTTTAAGTCGTCTTAGAATTTTAGATTTAGTGTAAATAGTGTGTTGCATCTAATTGTACATTAGTCATTTTTATGTTGTATTACTTAAAATCTAATAAAAAAATGCTTTGGTGTGTGATTAGGAAAGAGAATTATTACTTTATATATATTTTTAGGTTAAATTACATAAGGGATAGTTTAGTAACTTCTATTGTGTTGAATTTGTAACATTTCAACATGCAGTTGTATTTTATATGTATTATAGATATTAAAGTATGTTAGTAATTTTTAATCTACTGATTGATTTAGTATGCTCGGACTTGGCATTAAATCACACGCATGGAACTCGTTGGTCCCAAACAAAGCCAATATTCTTATTCAGCATCTCGCTATGGATATGCTCCCATTTCTTCTAAAACTTACGCATTTAGGTATAAATGTTGCTTCGGTTATGTGCCCTTTATGTGATGAAGTTCTAGAATCCATCGAACATATCATGGTTCATTACTCGAAAGTTAAAACCAATTTGTTGATTGAGTCACTTATTCATGATAACTTTTTCGTTTATCTTTCGAAGATATCTCAAGCAATTTTGCTCTTAAAAAATGTATGCTAGGTTTTAGTATAAAACAACGACCAAACTGAACAACCCAACTTCATATTTTCAAATGGGTTAACCAAATGGCGACAATAAAAAACATACGCGCGTCTAATAATAACAAGCATTACATGATTTCATTTAATAAAGAAAAAACGTATAACTCTAGCAAGCTTCTTTTCTTTTTTCTTTTTTTTTTTTCCAAAATGAAGTAAATGATGTTTTCAATCATCATTGTATGGAAATTGATACATAGCATCACATTGATAAGATGACATACTCTATGAGCTGAATGTGTATTTTTTTCTTTGAGGAAGAAGAACCAAGAGAAAATTTAAGTCATGAACTTGTCAACCATGAATTGTGTACACAATGCTTCTTCAGATGCCATGTTTCAAAATTTGATCAATTAGTGTGTTTTATAAAGCTAGAATCTATAAGATATGATAGAATCAACATACTAAACAAACATTAGGTCATCTTCAACCATGGTTTGTAAACTATCATTTTCTCCACATTTGAAGAACGGAGTATTAAAATTCATTTCCAACCATGCTTCAAATTTGGAGAAATTTTTTAAGCATTACTCAAAATCTTCATATTCATCCTCCAAACATATAATAATGTATTATACACATAAAGTAATGTAAATAAATTTAGTCAATGGGCAAAAATAAAACTAATTTAAGCCATCTCCAACCATACATTCCAAAAATCTTCAAATTTAAAGGAAGAAAGCATCTTTCATTAACATTCTTCCTCAAAAAAACATATGTTCTCCAACCATGGTACTCCATATCTTAACTTCAAATCATTTTATACTAAATTAATGTACTTTCAACTAATAACATGATATAAATCTATATTACTTATGTATATATTACATTATTTTATGATTTAGAAGATGAATAGTGATCCTCGAAATATAAAGAATTCTCAACAATGCTCCAAAATAATCTTCAAATATGAAGCATAGTTAGATATGTTTTTGTGTTCTCCATTCTTCAAATCAGGACAGATGTTAACAAGGCCAGTCTAGGCCACAACCTAGGGCCCAATATTTTATAGATGCAGCAAAGTCTATGTCCCATATAGGCATATACATACATATCTGCATAATAGGCTTTTTAGTTTAATTTTGTAGCTTTTTAGTCAAATTTAGAGGCTCTTTTTAGTCAGATAATAGCCTAATTACTTCCTACTTAAAAAAAAGTTATTCAAATTTCAAAGATAGTAAAGTATTTCCGGTATCCTATATTTGAATCATAGTTTTTGGTCGAGACTTGGAGTTACTAACCTTTGTTTGTGTATTGAGATCTCTTAATTAGTTTTCAATTAATAGCAAAACTCATATATAGATATGTTCTAAAAAAATATCATTAACAACTTAACTCACGAAATGCTAAAAGAATGATACTTTTGCATGTTAGTTATAACAGTTTTTGTAATACTAGTATTGACAAACATTTTTACGAAACATATAAATTATGCATGTTTAATAGGGCCTATTTTTGTAGTTATGCCTAGGGTCACCGAAATCCCCCTGCTCCAGATACAAAGAAATATTTTATTTGAAAACCGTGGTTGGAGATGACCTGCTATAAAAAGGTTTGAAGCATGTGGTTGATGATGATGATGATAAAAGATGCCACCCTCTTTTAAATTTGATTTTTTTTAAGCATATCATTGAAGATGGACTTAAGATACAAAGAATCGCTCATAAAAATTGTATAATATTACACTTGATATTTGATGAAGGAATTACAAGAATTAATATAAATGACATTTTAAACCACATTCAAAAATTGCTATATCCACAGTAGGTAAACCCATTTCTAAAAGCCTGCGCCTTTCTTCACCTTCTTGTTATCAATGTCCGGTTAAATTTCTTGAACCTTTTCCCATTTTTCATTTCATTGTCTACAATTTAAATCCAAGGTGGTTCTTCATGTCAATGTTCTGAAAGGCTCAAGGCGCACTAAGGCGCAAAGGGGGGCAAAGAGCCTCGAGTCGAGGCGCATTTCAAGGCGCGGGATTCATGAATGCGAGGCGCAATAAATACATTAAGTTTTTTATAACATATGTTACCATTTATGTAGCTTAAATAACACAAAATAACATAAAAATACTTAATAAATGCCACATATTGCCATTATATAGATTAAAATGGATCAGTTGTCACTTCTAAAACGGATCAACTCTTTGGCTCGATGACCTATATAGAGATTAAAATCCATATCAGACTAAATATGTTTGTGTCATACACTTGTAGCTTACATCTAACAAAGCTCACAATTTAACCCAAAATATCAAGCAAGCAACATATTAACATTCAAGGCAAAATGCCACATTTTCATGATAAAATGTCGTAAAGAAAATACTTAATGAAACAAAGTAACTTCTTAAAGAAAATTTTAATCAACAAAATAAAAATAAAATCAATTCAAATTTACAAATCATACAAATACTCACCCTATGACTTAAAAGGCCTATGTATCTTATCTTAATATCATATTAAAAAAAAAAAAGTGTTACATCTCCTAGGCGCAAAAATCCCCAAGGCGCAATGGTGCAAAAAGCCCCCGAGGCGCGTACTTTTTGTGGGCTTCATGCATGTCGTGAGCCTCGATCTAAAAAAAGCCCAAAGGCTAGAGCCTTATGCGCCTAGGCGCGATTTTGACAACTTTGCTTCATGTATTTCTAAGGTAGGTCCTCGAAAAAAATTACATATCGCTTCTAAACAAACTCATAGTCTAAGGTGGTTCCTGGGCACCACCTTGCTAAGACTAGGTCCGCCTCTGGTAGGAATCACCTAATATGTGCACCACCTATATAAAATTTCGAACAATAAGATATTCTGTAACAAATTTACTAGATGACAAATATGTCCCAAGCCCGGTGTGGGGTTAGGGTCCATTAGGGTTGTAATCTATAAATATCGATAATAATATTACAACCCTAATGGACCCTAACGCCACACCGGGCTTGGGCCATATTTATCATCTAATATGCTAGACGTTGAATAAACTCATAGGTGTAACTTTATTATTGATTGATATTTATATATTACAACCCTAAAGGATCCTAACCCCACACCGGGCTTGTGCTATATTTATCATATAATACTCCCCTGCAGTGTGAATGGCGAAATCGTGAAAGCTCAGACTGGAGTAGTAAACTAGAAAAAAGAAAAGAAAAGCAAAACATTAACGTAATAAAAGCGCAACTTTAGTCGACTCGTAACAAAAACGTATCAACGGTCGACTTTAGTCGACTTGTAACAAAGCAGTACCAAAGATCGCTTTATTCGACTCGTAACAAAACCGTACCAACGATCGAGACTGGTACCAAAACCGTACCAACGATCTACTTTAGTCGACCGGTAATAAAGCCATACGAACAATCGACTAACAAACAACTTATAAAACAACTATAACTTTTTTATATAAAAAACAAAAATAATAAATGATTCGTCATCGAAGATCTCACGCCTTAAGTAGGCCATGTTGCTTTAGCAGACATTATCATCCCATGATAACGCCAAACAGGCCAAGTGCACTTCCAATGATTTCAACACATAAACCACAAACCAGGTTCGATGACAGCCACAATAACTCCATATATAGCAACAACTTCCAGTTATATAAATCCCTCAAGCAGCACCGAGAATAGAGACACCCGATGGAGATAGTGATACCCACCTTTGCTGACGTGGTGGCCGCCGCCACTTTCCCTCCTCTTTTCGTTACGGCTGCTGACTTTTTTTGCATCGCCTTCTTCTTACTCGCATCTGACACCATCGTGAGATTTGACGGTAGTGAGGGTAGATTTAGGTTTTAGTGTGTTAGGGTTTGTAATTGTGCTTCGGTTTTTCGGCGATCGGTGATGGAGACAACGCTGGTTAGGGTTTGGTATCTTATACCATGTTAGAACATTAAAACCCCGTAGGTGTAACTTTATTATTGATCGATATTTATAGGTTACAACCCTAATGGACCCCAACTCCACATCGGGCTTGGGCCATATTTATCATCTAACAGGTCTGAGGTCTGAGAATCAAACCCGCTCTGATATCATGTCAGAACATTAAGGGCCCGTTTGGTTTGTTGATGGGTGATGAGGCGAAAAATGATCCGTTTTTAGGGGGTCATTTAAGCCCGAATTCGAATTTATTTGATCAAATATTGCCCTAAATCGTTCTTTTTGTGATTTTAGGTACTTTGGGAGAGAAATCTGGAAAAGGAAGCAATTCGGACATTTTTGGAGCATAAAAGTGAAGAAAACGCCAAAGTCTTAATTTTCCATGCTGGGAACAGTAGGTGACGGCGTCAAGAGTAACATCCTGACGACGTCAAGAGCAAAATTCCATGACGATCCAGTAGAGATTTGACGGCGTCACGAAGGTAGGGCGTCAAGAGTAAAAGTCATGACGGCCTGGAAATGATTAAGTCTTGACGGCGTCAAATGTAGATCAAGGCAGTCCGAGAATAGTTTTGGCGGCGAGGTGACGGCGTCACAATGTTTGTCTTGACGCCGTCAGACCCCTTTTCCTATATATAGTTTTCTAATTTTCACATTAAAAAGAGAGAAGTTTTGGAGAAACCCTAAGTACGAACTTGGTGCGAATTTTACAGGTTTTTCAAGGGTTCCAAGCCCTTGATACCTTTCATGTGTAATTAAGATAAGTGTTCTTTTAATTCAATCAATATGTCTATGTGTTGGTTGTCTATATCTTGTTCTTGTCTTAATTCCATCATGCTAGGCTAGATCTATCTTGTGTTTGCTTGGATCTAATGAAACCTAGATGTTAATTATGTGTTGATTACTTGTTTATACTTGTCTTGGATGAATGATTTATATGTTAGGCTTAAGAAAACTGGCAGATCTCCAATTGGTAACATGCTTGAACGTCTTAAGAAACATGAACCGACGCGCACTAGGTCTTTATTGGTTGTATTTAATGCATGAGCCACTGTTTACAATCCCTATAGTTGTGCTGGGCATGGTGTAGGAGGAGATAAGAGCTCATAGAATTGGGGAGTTAAGTGTGCCACCCCATGAATGGTATTAAGGAATACGATCCGTCATCCATGCAATTATAACAAGTAATTAACGTGTAAAAGATGTCTAGGGAGTAGTGAAATCTAAGTAAACACATTTTCTCCACTTATTGCTCACAACTTTAGTATAATTTAGTTTATTTTCATTTATAGTATTTTATTTTGATTGCATCTTTAGTATTGGGTTAGTTGATTAGCAACTAATTCCGCCCAAATCCTTCAAACCCGAGATTTTTAATTGCTTTCTAAAAAAATATAAAATACAAAAATAATCATCCCTCACCTTTAGAACTAGTATTTAGGTTTTCTAATATAGCGACACTATTCCTAAGCTGAACGATCAATCCCCCGGTACTTGTCACTATACTATACTACAACGATCAGGTACACTGCCTGGTGGGGGTTGTAAGCTTCTCGAGATCCCTCGAGAGGTAAAGCCTATTGCGATTCCCACGCATCAATTTTTTGGCGCCGCAGCCCGGGGAATAGTTATTGTTTAGGTTGAATTTGATTTTTATTAGGTCTACTCATTAGATTCCTATCAAGTGAGATTTTTTCTTTTTATTTTGTAGCTTTCTCGTAGTCTATCTTTTCTTTGTGATTTTGTTTGTAACTTGCTTCAAATGGACTTTACACTTAGACTTCTAAGATTGCAAGATAGGGTTGAGCGGCTAACACACCAAAGAGTTCAAATTACCTCATTTAGAGACACCTATGAATCATATGAGCCTTCTCCTAGGATAGATTCTTATGAACAACCTCCATGTTTAAGATCTAGTTTTAGTGAGGCCAATAGGAAATGCGACCTAGTTTGCCAAGGAATTATGGAGAGAGCCATTGCAACAAATCATAAGTTGGATGAAGCACTAGGTTTGCTATTATCACTACCTAAGAAAACAATTGAGGAGGATTTAGCCGAGCATGATCACATTGATCAAAAAGACCTAGGTTTTATGATCGATGATGATGAATCTCCGAGCCTATCTTTTCGTTTCTAACTTTAAGCATCTTACTTAAAGGAAGAATTTGTTACACCCCACTTAAATGTACAACCAAATCGCCTTAGCCTTCCGTGTATGCGCTCATTTTTAGTGCATTATTGTTATTTGTTAAACCCTAAGTTAACTATCTAATTGATTACATGGTTGCTAAGTCGAGTCATATCCGTGTACATATTGTTTTGGGACGATTGGGACTCTTGGGTAAGTACTTATTTTATGGAGTAATGGGGAAGAACATCATTTATTACCCCCATATGTACGTTAATCTTAAAAGTACTCCAAGTGTTTTGATTTTCTTGATTCGAGTCATTAGTTTAGTTTATTGTAAAGTATGTAAAGATTCAAGTGTAAGGGGAATATTCATTCCCTATGATGTATTATTTTGGATTAAATATTGCCCTAAATCGTTCCTTTTGTGATTTTAGGTACTTTGGGAGAGAAATCTGGAAAAGGAAACAATTCGGACATTTTTGGAGCATAAAAGTGAAGAAAACGCCAAAGTCTTAATTTTCCATGCTGGGAACAGTAGGTGACGGCGTCAAGAGTAACATCCTGACGGCGTCAAGAGCAAAATTCCATGACAATCCAGTAGAGATTTGACGGCGTCACGAAGGTAGGGCGTCAAGAGTAAAAGTCATGACGGCCTGGAAATGATTAAGTCTTGACGGCGTCAAATGTAGATCAAGGCAGTCCGAGAATAGTTTTGGCGGCGAGGTGACGGCGTCACAATGTTTGTCTTGACGCCGTCAAACCCCTTTTCCTATATATAGTTTTCTAATTTTCACATTAAAAAGAGAGAAGTTTTGGAGAAACCCTAAGTACGAACTTGGTGCGAATTTTACAGGTTTTTCAAGGGTTCCAAGCCCTTGATACCTTTCATGTGTAATTAAGATAAGTGTTCTTTTAATTCAATCAATATATCTATGTGTTGGTCGTCTATATCTTGTTCTTGTCTTAATTCCATCATGCTAGGCTAGATCTATCTTGTGTTTGCTTGGATCTAATGAAACCTTGATGTTAATTATGTGTTGATTACTTGTTTATACTTGTCTTGGATGAATGATTTATATGTTAGGCTTAAGAAAACTGGCAGATCTCCAATTGGTAACATGCTTGAACGTCTTAAGAAACATGAACCGACGTGCACTAGGTCTTTATTGGTTGTATTTAATGCATGAGCCACTGTTTACAATCCCTATAGTTGTGTTGGGCATGGTGTAGAATGAGATAAGAGCTCATAGAATTGTGGAGTTAAGTGTGCCACCCCATGAATGGTATTAAGGAATACGATCCGTCATCCATGCAATTATAACAAGTAATTAACGTGTAAAAGATGTCTAGGGAGTAGTGAAATCTAAGTAAACACATTTTCTCCACTTATTGCTCACAACTTTAGTATAATTTAGTTTATTTTCATTTCTAGTATTTTATTTTGATTGCATCTTTAGTATTGGGTTAGTTGATTAGCAACTAATTCCACCCAAATCCTTCAAACCCGAGATTTTTAATTGCTTTCTAAAAAAATATAAAATACAAAAATAATCATCCCTCACCTTTAGAACTAGTATTTAGGTTTTCTAATCCTAGCGACACTATTCCTAAGCTGAACGATCAATCCCCCGGTACTTGTCACTATACTATACTACAACGATCAGGTACACTGTCTGGTGGGGGTTGTAAGCTTCTCGAGATCCCTCGAGAGGTAAAGCCTGTTGCGATTCACACGCATCAATGGGTTTAGAATTAAGATTTAGATTTAGATTTGGATTTGAAAATGGTTTTAAAAGTATAGTTATTAAAAGATACGTTTGTTTTAGAGTTAGGAAAGGAGCTGTATTCAAAAAATTTAATATTAGTTAACTCTATAATTAAGAGGAAAGAAAAGAATAATATAATGGACCTCACAAAATATGAGTTGAAATTGGAGGCAAATGCAATTTTTACGTTTTTTATCAAGTTTTTGCACAAACAACAAGAAGTTACTATAGAATCTACCCCAAATCCCACCTATGGGTGTATCTTTTGTAAAACCCGTACTTTAATGCTACAAATTTAAATCCAAAACATAAAAGTGTCTAACCAAATACATTTTTTCAAATCTAATCCCTTCTCCAAATTAAAAACCTACCAACCAAACTGGCCCTAAAACCTCATAGGTGTAACTTTATTATAGATCAGATATTTATAGATTACAACTATAATAGACCCTAACCTCACACTAGGCTATCATCTAATAAAATTAAGTGGTCACCAAGTATTATTTTATGCCGATCATAACTAGTAACAAGATGAAAGTGTCTGTCGCATTGCGGCGGTTTTTACGTGTTATTTGTTTTTACTAGTGATTAGTTATACCGCTTCTTTTTTAAGTCGGTATAGAATGAGCATATTTTTTATTATTATTATTATTATTATTATTATTATTATTATTATTATTATTATTATTATTATTATTATTATTATTATTATTAGATAGTGTGATTTAGGTATTCACGAAAAAAAATTAAGACATTTAGATTGCAATAAATACTTCTTGGTGATACAATGTACTAAAGGTGACAAAACATTAGAAGCTGAAATCGTATTTGCATTTACTCTCGAATTGAAATCGGGTTCACATATAGTTATACCAGCTACATATCCACGTGGACTTGTTTCACTACCAACATAGGTTGGCTTAGAAGTATCACCAACTTTAAACCTTTTTCTAACATCTTGAACACCAACACCACTTACAGTAGGTGTAGGCCTTACTTCGTTTCTTGGTAAAGCTGGTGCTGGTATATTTATAAGATCTTTTCTAGGAACAACTTTATTTTTTGTTCTCATATTTTATTACTGTACGTAAAACGTATGACACATGATGAGGCGAAAAGTGTACAGCTTTTAGGGGGTCATTTAAGCCTAAATCATGATTATTTGATCAAATATTGCCTTAAATCGTTCCTTTTGTCATTTTAGGTACTTTGGAGAAGAAATCTGAAAAAAGAAGTATTTTGAACGTTTTTGGAGCGAAAAGTGAAGAAAATGGCAAAGTCTCCAAATCAAGCTGGAAACAGTGCTTGACGGCGTCACATATTGCTTGTGACGGCGTCACGTTATGGCAAAAAGGTGGATATGAAGTTTACACGAGACGTGCCAGAATGTTTTTGGGATTTAACACATGACGGCGTCACCAAGGCCGTCAAGAGCAAATTACATGTGATGTGTAACACCCCCTAATTTGAAACATGGCAGCGGAATAGTAATTAGGGTGTTACGGTGAGGATCGAAGTCATAATGATAGAAAACAACTCGAAAGAGACGTTTTAAAACATAAGTTCATTAATAAAATTTCAAATACAAGAAGTCACTATCAAAGTATTATAATAAAAGTTTTTATGTTCTAAACTAAATCAAACATCATTTATTTTACACCATTATTTAAATAAAGTAGATAAGTTTTGAAGTTTTGCCGCCCGTTCCATGCTTGCTTCCCCTGCTAAATACCTGAGATACATGTTTAAAAGTCAACGAAAATGTTGAGTGATATCATAGAGTTTGAATTTAGTAATCATTTTGATACACAAGTAAGATTGTATTAGAAATACAATCAGTTTAAAAATTGATATTGCAGTATATATATTGCTTTAAGTCTCATGACACGCAAAACGTTAACAAATACCGTAAAAACGGAGGTATTTATAAAATCAATGATAATTTTGCCCTCGTGTAATAGGTGATTTGCCAATTTCTATTTTTACTCAAATATAATTATCACGACTAATACGACTAACCACATGCATAATGGCATTTCGTCAAGTATTAATGGGACAGGCTGTCAAACCTTAAATAGATCTATTCATTATATTCGCGTTCATATAACAGTGATTAATGGCTCATGATCAAGGGTCTTTTGGCAATAGGTAACTTAGGCATATATCAAGTCAGGAAGCATACAGAAAATTACTTGTGATATATTTATAACATGTATCCTCACGGAGTTTGAAATTAAGTAATTGTAAGGCTATGACTCACCTTGATTGATACTGAAATGAAGAAAATAAAGTCGGACGAATTTATGATAACGGCTTCGAAACACAACCTGATAAATAGATTTATCTGAGAATTTGACCAAATATTATTTGGTAAATACGAACGAATAACGAATAATAATTATTCATTATGACGAATAGGTGATGTGCAGTGTATTTCTTGTGATATGCATGATATGACAAAATATGTTATTTAATTTATCCATCGAAGTTTTACCTTTTTAATCGTAAGTAAAATATTAACTTTTGAAATATCGTTATATATATTATTAACGTTACGTTAAATAATATATATAAATAAAAATAAAAGTTTATATGCAATACGAAATAAATTTACGAAAATAGAAAATAAATAAGAATATAAAATAGATTATGTTTAGTCCTTGTCTTTTTTCCAATTTTACCATTTTTACTCTGACGATGTTTGCGTTATACCGTTAGTCATTTTTATAAATAAATTACAACTATAGTCCTCTAATTGTCCAATAATCAATACTAGGCTTAGAATATTAACTTTCATCAATTTTTACCCTTAAGTTTCTGTTTTTACAGTTTTAATCCTTACTTTTCAATATTTACACTTTTAGTCCTTCTAGGTGTCGTCGCGTTACATTTTTAGTCCAAAATTACAAAAATGATTATAAAAATTTTCTAAAAATTTCCGTGGCTTATTAAGTCAATAATAAGCTGATTTCAACTGCTTATTTAATGAAAAGCTTATTTTTTTAGCTTATGGGCCCTTAACGAACCAAATTAAGGCCCGTTAAAATTTTTAGAGGCGAGGGCATGGAAAATGTTTTGGGCCTGGCCTTGGACTATTTTTATGATTCTACAAACGTTTCATATGGGCCCAGTGGGCTTATGGATTTTTACATCTTATTGGGCTCAGTATAAGCCCAAACGAAATATTAAGTTTTTTTAAATGAATTTTGGATTTGAAAACCTTGTGCATGCCGATTCAAAATGAATCATTTTATGTGTCGAAACGTGAGTATTTTTACAAGTTGTATAAATGAAAGTGGTAGTTTTCTAGGTGGTCTATTGAGTCGTGTATAAATATGGTACTCTTGTTACGTGAAATTTAATGATATACAAGCGTTTTGTAGCATGTTTGAATCGTTTATATATTTGAAAAAGTTATAAATATTTCTAAGTGTTTGAACAAGTTTTCATACAATGTAACATGGTTCAAAATATGATCGTGTGATGCATGTAACGTTTAAGCTAACGTGAACTTTGTGTGCTACGTGACTCTTAGGCCTTCCAAGATAGAGGCTAGCCACGTTCGTTTTCTATACGACAATATGTATATGAGAATAATACGTAAAATGTATATACGATCGTACAACTATATATATGATGCATGAAGTGATTTTAACGTGTGAACTTGATGGAAATGAGTAGGAAATAAGTTACAACACCCTTTAGGTGGTAGAGAATCGAGAGTGAATGGATGGAACACAAGGAATATCACGTTCAACGTATAACCCAAATGATATATGTATAAATCAAACCCGATAACTCTTTTCTTGCGTCCAAACGAAATAGCAATCGACTTATGGCTCTTAGGAGTAGTTTTTAGGAAGAAAGAAATAATTGAAGGTGTATGAGAATTGAGAAGAACGGGTGCATGCATATATGCTATATACGGTGTCAATTTATCACACGTATATGTGAAATATTTCAAGGAAACCATATGAACAATGCATGTCAGTAAAACCTAGGTTCTAGTGTGAGTTATATTGTTAAAATATGAAATGAGAGTGCACAAATAATGGAGAGTTGTCTTGGTGAATCATGCTCATGTCGACATCCATTTTATTGCATACTCGATTTGCATAATCTCGTACCACTTGATTATAGCTGATCATAGATGACATTTAAACATGAAAACATGTTAGAAATGTTATTAGGAACACGTAGAAACAAACGGGAATCAAAACGGTTAAGTTTTGAATAAATTATGAATCGATTGATATGAATATATGTCAAACACATTGCCATTTAAAAACGTATCAAACGTCGTCCAATGAACTTGGGATTTGACACACTAATAGTTGGCTAGGTGGTAAACAAGATGGTGTAAAAATATTGGCACGTCGTGTGTAAGAATTGAGAATAAACGAGGAGTTTTGGGAGGCTTGATTTCTAGTCGATCGAATGAATTAATAGGATTTGGAAGTTGGGCTTGTGACCTTGGGCTTATGAATAGTGTATGTGGTGTTGGGCTGGAATAAGATTAAGGGTCCGTTTGGATTAAAATTGTAATTAGGAAATTTAATTAGGTTTAAGAAATATAATTAAGATTAAAAGAAATATTTAGGTTTCGAGTAACGTGTCGAGGATTAATTCCGTCATTTCGTGAATTATATTATTTTGTGATAATCGTCAAAATAATATAATAAGAAAAATTTCAAATATTTCCCAGAAAATAGGAATTAGTAACGATAACGAAAGATTATATATTTTATTAACGATATAATTACAAGAAATTTTTACAAGGTTCTACATGATGGCCCAGAAAACTTATAACATGACGGCATCAAGTTAATACCAGATGGCCATCTAGTGTAAGTCTGACGCCATCACGTGTTAATTGAGGCAGGACACCACGTGTTAACTATCACAACTTGCGCGCGCGGTAGCTGTTATTGTTTTGGCCATAACTTTTGCATACGAACTCGGATTTAGGTGATTCAAAAGCCCACGAGAAGAGGACGAAGAGTTCTACAATTTTGGTGAAAAAATGGTGCTGACGCCGTCAAGTATTAGGGCTAACGCTGTCAGATCGGACCGACAGAAACATAGTTTATAAATACAACATTATAACTTCATTATTTGTAAGCCCCCAACCCTAGGTTCGATTTTAGGGTTAGGGTAGGTATTTTTCCAGCAACTTAGAGGGTTTCAATCACTCCAAAAACATCTTGTATTGGTTTGTTGATTCTATCTCAATTATGTCTATCATTATTATTGTTGATTGCTCTTGATTGATTATGCGTTGCTAATTCACCTTGTGTCTACTTATGATTATGTGAAACTTGTTTATAATTGATTAGACCTTATTGATTCCTTGTTGATGTTTGTGTCTATCTTCATCAATTAGAGTGTGACACTTCGATAGGTCTAATTGGTTTAGTTTATAATTCTTGTTTCTTATTGTCTCTTGTTTGATTGATTGATTGATTGATTTCGATGTTCGGCTTAAGAAAACTGGCAGACTTCCAATTGGTAACTTGCTTGAACGTATTAAGAAACATGAATCGGATGTGTACTAAGATTAATTGGTTGTATTTAATGCATAAGTGACTACTAAGGAGGCCATGTTAGGAGCTAGTTGTCGGCTCGACATTGGTAGAGGTGGAAGCTTAGAGATTTGGGGAAGATCGTACACGGCCCCACAAATGGTATTAAGGAATACAACCCGTCAATTAAAACAAGGATGTGAAAATTCAATAGGTAGAATTGGATAGCTACCAAGGAGTAATATATCATAGGTAGATACGCTTCACTTCCCTCGTAGAACCCTAGTTTATTTTCCTACACATTAGTTTAAGTAATATCTTTTGGGTTAGTTGATTAGCAACTAATTCCGCCCCTTCTTCCAAAACTCGAGATTTTTACTTGCTTTCCATAAAATATAAAATACAAAAAGAATCATCCCTCATCTCTAGACCTAGTTAGATTAATTTCAATCCTAACGAAAACTATTCTTTGAGTTGAACGATCAATCCCCCGGTACTTGCCACTATACTATACTACAATGGTCAGGTACACTGACTAGTGGGGATTGCAAGCTTCTCAAGAGACCTTGAGAGGTAAAACCTTTTACAAGGTTGCAAAACCACGCATCAAGTTTTTGGCGCCGCAGCCCAGGGAATAGTTATTGTTTAGGTTGAAGTTTATTTTGATTAGGTCTACTCATTAGATTCCCTTTTAGTGAAATTTTTATTTTCATTTTATTAGCTTTCTTTAGTCTATCTTTTCTTTGTGTCTTTGTTCGTAAAAACCTTTCCGTTGACTCTTCCGTTCACCATTATGGAGAACGTGAATCCACCATACTACCGACCACGAAACCCATTCACTCCTAATGTCATCTTGATGTTCAACCAATATCGAGATGAACCTATCTATGATGCATGGACTCGTTTTAAAATTTTACTTCCAATAGTCCCTCATCATGGTTTCGATCTATGGTACCTAACTCAAATCTTAAACTATAGTGTCCACCCGTATGACCAAAGGTACATTGACGATTTTACCTTAGGGAATTAAATGCTAAAGAAGCATGGGATGCCATTGAAGATTATGCCCAATATTATTATAGAGTAGATAACCCAACAAACAACATCACAAATCAATTAATAACAAGTTTGAATGAGCAAACAAGAAGTTTTTCTGGGGATGATTACTCATGGATACCTAAGTGGATGTCGCCTAATACCATAGTACAAAACAAACACATAGGTAATCTAGATACAATGGAGGATGATGTGGACAATCCAAGCCCACAAAGTACCCCACAACTCCTACCATCGTTTGAGGCACACACACCGCCCGTGACTTACCCGGAAGAAGTAGAATAGACTTTAGGAATCCCGATGGAGGTAGAACCATTGAACCAAACACAACTAGAGGATATAGGTTTGAATACTTGTAGTCACAACCTTACTCTTAGTTCTAGGGAATTTCCTAGTGTTGATGAACCAGAACCTCAATCTTTACACACCTTTCCATCCTTAGATTTACATCTAGGAGACAAAAGAGGAACTGACCCACCCATCAACCAATATTATTCGGGTAGTTTTAGGATGAAGGAAGCCATTCATTCACCCCCTTCACCTCACGTGGCATATTTCCACCTTAAGGGTGTGTATCGCTACTTCCACCCGCACTTAATCCTAAGTGTAGGGAAAACCTCCTCTATTTCCGTTAAATAAGGGTAGAGTTAGGCTTGTGACTCGAACAAAAACAAGCGCTTCTTCGGAGGCAACCCAACCCATGTTTTTAATTGTTTGATGTCTTTTATTTTGTTTGTTTGTTTGTGTCATATATGCTTAATCATAGTTGTTAATTTTCATGTTTCGAATAATTTGTAAAAATGATTTATTTTGTTTTTAATCTCGTCTTAATTGCATATAAAGGTATTTCACAAAAAGATAAGTGTAGGTAAGTTTTTATTTTGTTAAAAAGAACGAATTTCGAACATGAAAAATTCACAATTCATGATTAGCATATATTCTATCTTGGTTGTGGGTCAATACTTGTGGATATGTTTTATGAGTTCCTATTTGTAATTCATTCCACAAGTATCCTATCCTTTAATTGTTTTGTTTTTATTTCTAAGTCTGGAATTACATCTAGTTGTGGTTTTTCATTGTTCGGTTTGATGCTTTGGTTTTTGTGTTTGCTGATTACAGGTTATATTGGACAAGAAGATGATTATATTTATGGAGGGAAGCTTTCAACGTTCATTTTCTTGGAGGAGGATCTAACCTTGTTACCACATTATCCACACCGAACGAATCAGGGGAGTATTTGTTTCATTCTTTTACCTTCATTACTTTTACATCCTTTTTATTGAACATTGGGGACAATGTTCGGCCTAAGTGTAAGGGGAGGGTAAATGATGATACCTTAGAGAATGCAATTGCACTTGAGTTTGTTTGTTCAATAGTAGGTGTGTAATAAAACTAAGAGAAATACTTGTTAGGGCAATTTTAGTGCCAAATTTAATTTTTTTTACAACATTTAGGAGTGAAGCTTTAGCCTTAAGCCCTTAATGAGCGTCTCATGGATAGGAGTTGTATAACTATCACAAAAAAACCGTACCACTCAAAATTTTCCACCCAAAATATGTGAGGTTCACCCCTAGATTTGTTAGGAAAAGATCCTTATGAGTGTATCGGTAGTACTTAGATTCTAGAACTTGCGTTAGTGATGCATCCCGAGACCACTAGTGAGACTACATTCGTGTAGTTAGGATTTACTACATGATAAGAGGCATTAGGATTACCCTTGTGTTAAACCCGTATTATAATTACTTGACCAATGAAGTTATAATTACTTGACTAGTAAAGTCAATTAATTTTCCCACACCTTTGCGTTGTACTCATTTTTAGTACACGATACCCCTAGTACACCCCTCTGAGCCTATCTTTTTGTTTCTAACTTTAACCATTTTACTTAAAAGAAGAATTTGTTTACAATCTACCCCAAATGTACACCCAAATCGCCTTAGCCTTCCGTGTATGCACTCATCTTTAGTGCATTATTGTTATATGTTTAAACCCTTAGTTAATTGTTTAAATGATTACATGTTGCTAAGTCGAGTCATATCTTGTACATATTGTTTTGGGACGATTGGGACTCATGGGTAAAGTACTAGTGTTACGGAGTATTGGGGAAGAACATCATATATTACCCCCATATGTACGTTAATCTTAAAAAGTACTCCAAGTGTTTTGATTATCTTGATTCGAGTCATTAGAATAGTTGATTGTAAAGTATGTAAAAGTTCAAGTGTAAGGGGGACGTAAATCCCCTATGATGTATTATTTTGGATGGTAGGGCAAGAGTGTATGAAGAAAAAAATTTAAAAATCAAGAAAAAGAAAAAAAAATAGAAAAAGAAAAAGAGAAAAAAACATACGGACTACCATCCCGTTTTCTTTTATGTTTGTTTTAGGTTTTTGTTAGTTTTTGATTAACTTAAGTCGAGTCGAGTCTTGGCTTAGCAACGCCACATTGTACATGTAATTAACCAAGATGATTAATTCGCCACCAGTAAATATTGCCTTTATCCAACAAAACCGTGTTTATCATATCCCTACACCTCACGTTATAACATTTTAAAAAGACCTCTTTGGTAGTTTATCCTAGGTGCTTACTCCAAGTGGTGGAGGTTTGATCCTTTCCCAAGCCTATGGTAATCTATTTGCTATGACAGGTAGTGAGAGATGTTTTTCATTTCCATATTGTGATATATATACTTTATTACACCCGAGAGACGAGAGTATCCAAACACTTAATGTGAGGTGCTAGTGTATAATTTCCGTGCTTGTTTTGACTAAGGTAGAATGATCATTTGTTGTAATTACTTTTATATTAGTGTTAAATGACCCATAACTTATATTTTTATTGGTGGAAAAGCTCATTTGCTTAAGGACAAGTAAATCCCAAGTGTAGGGATATTTGATGAAGCGAAAAGTATACCGCTTTTAGGGGGTCATTTAAGCCCTAAATCGTGATTATTTGATCACATATTGCCTTAAAACGTTCCTTTTGTCATTTTAGGTACTTTGGAGAAGAAATCTGAAAAAGAAAGCATTTTGGATGTTTTTGGAGCGAAAAGTGAAGAAAACGGCAAAGTCTCCAAACCAAGCTGGAAACAGTGCTTGACGGCATCACATATCGCATGTGACGGCGTCACGTTATGGCAAAAAAGTGGATATGAAGTTTACACGAGACGCGCCAGGGTTAGGGTAGGTGTTTTTCCAGCAACTTAGAGGGTCCGATTTTATAAGCCCCCAACATTATAACTTCATTATTTGTAAGCCCCTAACCCTAGGTCCAATTTTTGGGTTAGGGTAGGTGTTTTTCCAGCAACTTAGAGGGTTTCAATCACTCCAAAAACATCTTGTATTGGTTTATTGATTCTATATCAATTATGTCTATCATTATTATTGTTGATTGCTCTTCATTGATTATGCGTTGCTAATTCACCTTGTGTCTACTTATGATTATGTGAAACTTGTTTATAATTGATTAGATCTTATTGATTCCTTGTTGATGTTTGTGTCTATCTTCATCAATTAGGGTGTGACACTTCGATAGGTCTAATTGGTTTAGTTTATAATTCTTGTTTCCTATTGTCTCTTGTTTGATTGATTGATTTCGATGTTAGGCTTAAGAAAACTGGCAGACTTCCAATTGGTAACTTGCTTGAACGTCTTAAGAAACATGAATCGGATGTGTACTACGATTAATTGGTTGTACTTAATGCATAAGTGACTACTAAGGAGGCCATGTTAGGAGCTAGTTGTCGGCTCAACATAGGAGGAGGTAGAAGCTTAGAGAGTTGGCGAAGATCGTACACGGCCCCACGAATGGTATTAAGGAATACAACCCGTCAATTAAAATAAGGATGTGCCAATTCAATAGGTAGAATTGGATAGCTAACAAGGAGTAATATATCATAGGTAGATACGTTTCGCTTCCCTCATGGAACCCTAGTTTATTTTTCTACACATTAGTTTAAGTAATATCTTTTGGGTTAGTTGATTAGCAACTAATTCCGCCCCTTCTTCCAAAACTCGAGATTTTTACTTGCTTTCCATAAAATATAAAAATACAAAAAGAATCATCTCTCAACTCTAGACCTAGTTAGATTAACTTCAATCCTAACGAACACTATTCTTTGAGTTGAACGATCAATCCCCCGGTACTTGCCACTATACTATACTACAACGGTCAGGTATACTGCCTGGTGGGGATTGCAAGCTTCTCAAGATCCCTTGAGAGGTAAAACCTTTTGCAAGGTTGCTAATGAGGCGAAAAATGAACCACTTTTAGGGGGTCATTTAAGCCTGAAATTGAATTTATTTGATCAAATACTGCCCTAAATTGTTCCTTTTGTGATTTTAGGTACTTTGGGAGTGAAATCTGGAAAAGGAAGCAATTCGGACGTTTTTGGAGCATAAAAGTGAAGAAAATGCCAAAGACTTAATTTTCCAAGCTGGGAACAGTAGGTGACGGCGTCAAGAGCAACAATTTGACGGCGTCAAAAGTAAATTTCATGACGACCCAGTAAAGAAATGAAGGCGTCACAAGGAAGAGCGTCAAGAGTTAAATACGTGACGGCCTAGAAAAATATATAACGTGACGGCGTCAGATGTAGATCAAGGCAGTCCGAGAATTCTTTTGGCGGCGAGATGACGGCGTCACCCATTTGGTCTTGACGCCGTCAGTCTCAATTTCCTATATATAGTTTTCTAATTTTCATTCATTAAAAGGAACAAGTTTGGAGAAACCCTAAGGCCGAACCGTATACGATTTTTACAGGTTTTTCAAGGGTTTTCAGCCCTTGAACCCTTACATGTGTAATTGAGATAAGTGTTCTTCTAATTCAATCAATATGTCTATGTGTTGGTTGTCTATATCTTGTGCTTGTCTTAATTCCACCATGCTAGGCTAGATTTATCTTGTGTTTGCTTAGATCTAATGAAACCTAGATGTTGATTATGTGTTGATTACTTGTTTATGGTTGTATTGGATGAATGATTTCGATGTTAGGCTTAAGAAAAATGGAAGATCTCCAAATGGTAACATTCTTGAACGTCTTAAGAAACATAAACCGATGTGCATTAGGTTTTATTGGTTGTATTTAATGCATGAGTAAATTCTAATGATCCCATGTTAGGAGCTTCTTAGCCGACTCGACATAGGAGTGAAGTAGGCACTCATAGGATTGGGGAATTAAGTGAGCCACCCCATGAATGATATTAACTTATTAAGGAATACAATCCGTCATCCACGCAACTATAACAAGTAATTAACATGTAAAAGATATCTAGGGAGTAGTGAAATCTAAGTAAACACATTTCTCCACTTATTGCTCACGACCTTAGTTAATTTAGTTTTATTTTCATTTCTAGTATTTTATTTTGATTGCATCTTTAGTATTGGGTTAGTTGACTAGCAACTAATTCCGCCCAAATCCTTCAAAACCCGAGATATTTATTTGTTTTCTAAAAAATATTAAAATACAAAAATAATCATCCTTCACCTCTAGAACTAGTATTTAGGTTTTCTAATCCTAGCGACACTATTCCTAGTTGAACGATCAATCCCCCGGTACTTGTCACTATACTATATTACAACGATAAGGTACACTGCCTAGTGGGGGTTGTAAGCTTCGCAAGATCCCTTGAGAGGTAAAGCCTGGTGCAATCCCTACGCATCAAGTTTTTAGCGCCGCAGCCCGGGGAATAGTTATTGTCTAGGTTAGGATCTCTTTTTATTAGGTCTACTTGCTAGATTTCTTTCTAGTAAGATTTTATTTTTATTTTTAGGTTTTCTTTAGTCTATCTTATTTCTTTTTGTTTTTGTTCGTAATTTTTCACCACCCGACATCATGGACGATGGGAACATCTTTGAACCCGTCATCCCACCACAACGAAACCCACCACTAGAACCTCTTAGGCCCCGAACCTTAGGAGAGTATTCTCGACCTAGCCACCAAGGCTACCGAAACACCATTGAGCTCACCGGAGCCAATGTGACCCCCTTGCGATCCGACACCATCCGGTTGGTGCAAAGCGGATGTGCATTCCATGGACTTCGTTCCGAAGATCCAAATCAACATCTTAAGGACTTCCTTAAAATCGTAGACTCCATAGACCTAGATGTTGAAACTAGAGAGACAACCCAATTACGCCTATTCCAATTCTCTCTACGGGATCAAGCTAGTCAATGGCTTGAGCGTTTACCCGCGGGATCCATCACCATATGGGATGATCTCACCACTCGTTTCCTTGCTCAATTTTTCCCACCGGGGAGAACTACTAAGCTTAGAAATGACATCTTGATGTTCCAACGACATCAAAATGAATCTCTTTATGAAGCATGGACTCGTTTCAAGGACTTACTCCAAAAAGTCCCTCATCATGGCATAGATCTTTGACTCTAAGTCCAAATCTTTTATGACCATATCTATCTCTCCACGAGGCGATCCATTAACCAATCGGCCGGTGGTAAGCTACGTGATCTAAGTGCGGAACAATCATGGGAACTCATAGAAGATCTTGCTCTCTATGACAACGAAAGTTGGAATGATCCCCGTGATTTGAACAAAACGGTCAAGGCAATATCTTTGCCTTCGAACAACTCTAGCACTCCCGACCGTAGGATCATGGAACTTGAGGACCAAGTCAAGTTTCTCATGAAATCTTACGAAGCTCCTAAGCCTTCAAGCCAAGTGAACAAAATCACTTCTTCATGCGAATTATGTAGTGGTCCCCATGACACTCGTGATTGTGTGGAACTCCCCGGAACAGCTTTTGCGGACTACGCATCCTCGCGTACCGAAGAAGCGGGAGATAAGTGATACACTTTCAAGCCCGAGCCAAACCCTTACGGTGATTCCTACAACCCCTCTTGGAAAAATCACCCAAACCTTAGGTGGAAACAAAATCAACCCAATTCTTCCAATCCGCCTAATCGTTACCAACCAAACGGTCCACCCTCCAACCGTACTTTCAACAACAATCCTTCTAACAACTATGGTAGTACCAACAATCTTGAAGGATTGATGTCTAAATTCATGGCATCTCAAGAAGCTCGCATAGCTAGGTTTGAAACCGAATTCAACCAACAACAAACGGAGATGACCAACAAGATAGATAACTTGTTGAAAGCCCTCAACAACCAAGCGTTAACTACACCTAGGAAGGACACTAGGGACACCAATAACGGAATCCAAATTAAGGACCCCTCATCATCTAAACATGTCCACTTTGTGAATGTTGTCACCAGTAGGCCAATAGATAAGGAGATAGAAGAAAGTGACAAGGATGAAGTTGGAATAGAAACCGAAACTAGGGATGAAAGTAGGGAAGTTGAGGTTAATAAGGAAAAGGAGTTAGAGGAAGTAGAAACTATAGAGAAGTACTTTGATAAGTTGCCCACCAAGGAAGAACGGGAATACCATAAGGATTTATTCGATAGTCCCGAGAGACCATATATCCTTGGCACACCCCTTATCAAAATGGGAGACCCCTCTAACATCAACATACCATGCAACATCGGGCATATGCATATATGGAAAGCTTATATCGATCCTAGATCTCCTGTAAACATCATGACTAGGACTTACTATAATTGGGTGATGAAGAAGCAACTTGATTTTAGGATGATGCCCAATAGGAATTTGATAAGTAATTTTGTAGGAAGAGTGAAGGGATTGCATGTGATTATAGGCAATTTCACTTATGAGATCGATTTTATGATAGTAGAAGACACTCGTCCGGTGATAGATGATTGCCTAAGCCAAATAATCTTCGGAAAACCATTTGTTGAGGTCACTAGGATGAGTTATGATCCGACTTTAGGGATAGTTAGATTCAAGGAAGAGAATGATGAGATTGCCTACCAAATGCCCTACAAAATTAAACAATACCGCCTTCTCTCTAATATAGAAAAGGAACACAAGCAAGCGGCTTATTATAGGAATGATGAGGATAGACGTAGAGGAGTAGAGTATGTGAAGAATAGGATGCTTGGTTTCTACAAAGAATGCTTGCAACTAGGTCCGGAATACAAAACTGGTTTAGAAGACGACCTAGAGAGTGAAACCAATGATGAGGTCACGTAGCAACCCATGACCTTGAGTCTAGCTACAAGACTCGTAAATAAAGAAAAGCGCTTCTTGGGAGGCAACCCATGCTTTGTGTGATTTTATTTTGTTTGTTTGTTATTTGCTTCCGTATGCATGTTTTATTTTTATTGTTGGTAGATCATGTTTCTAAACTAAATAGTGGAAATACTTTACTTTGTTGTTTTGGCCTAGTCTTAACTCCACCTAAAAGTATTTTTGCAAAAGATAAGTGTAAGGGGAAAGCCCAAATATGTTTTTAAGAAACAAACCGATCATGATTCTCTACAATATTAAATGAACATGTATATTCGTATTTGATAGAGTCAAATGCTTGTATTGAGTCATAATGAAGTTTTGTAGGATTTTCCAGGAAGTAGGACCAAGTTTTTCCAGAAATTTTCCGGAAACTTAACATAAGAATTTCTGCAGGTCACTTCTGACGGCGTCACGAGATTACTCTTGACGGCGTCACGTGTAAAAACCTGGAAATTTTACCAGTTTTGTTTTTCTAACGGATTCTTAAAGTTTTTGTTGAGTTATTAAGTTTTATAATCTCCAGGAAATCTGCAAACTTCATTCCACAAGCATTATATCTTACTTTGTTTTCTAGGATTTAGTAACTTATGTAGATTGCCGCCAATTTTATGCGAGGTTGCTTTGTTTGTTTTCTCGGAATTTACAGGTTGTGTATAACAAGAAGATGATTTATATTCTGGAAGGGAAGCTTTGATTGTTCATTTTCTTGGAGGAAGATTTAACCTGGCCACCTTATTATCCATACCGAGCGAATCAGGGGAGTATTTGATTTCATTTGTTTTACTTATTTAACTTTTACATTCTTTACTTGAACATTGGGGACAATGTTCATCTTAAGTGTAAGGGGAGGGTAAAATGATGATACCTTACAGATACACTTTCGCTTGAGTTTGTTTGTTTAATAGTAGATGTGTAATAAAACTATGAGAAATATTTGTTAGTGCAATTTTAGCGCCAAATTTAGAATTTTTTACAACATTTAGGAGTGAAACTTTAGCCATAGCAAGCGTCTCATGGATAGGAGATTGTATGACTAGCACATAACCGTATCATTCAGAAAAATTTTCCACCCAAATATGTGAGGTTCGCCTTTAGATTTGATAGGAAAAGCATTCACTATTAGTGCTTATGAGTGTACCGGTAGCATTTAAATTCTAGAACTTGCGTTAGTGATGCATCCCGAGACCGCTAGTGAGACTACATTCGTGTAGTAGGATTTACTACATGATAAGAGGCATTAGGATCACCCTTGTGTTAAACCCGTATCATAATTACTTGACCATTAAAGTCATATTACTTGGCTAGTTAAGTAAACTAATTTTTCCCACACCCTTAGCGTTGTACTTATTTTTAGTACACGAAACCCCTAGTACACCCCTCCGAGCCTATCTTTTCGTTTCTAACTTTAAGCATCTTACTTAAAGGAAGAATTTGTTACACCCCACTTAAATGTACACCCAAATCGCCTTAGCCTTCCGTGTATGCGCTCATTTTTAGTGCATTATTGTTATTTGTTAAACCCTAAGTTAACTATCTAATTGATTACATGGTTGCTAAGTCGAGTCATATCCGTGTACATATTGTTTTGGGACGATTGGGACTTATGGGTAAAGTACTTATTTATGAAGTAATGGGAAAAACATCATTTATTACCCCCATACGTACGTTAATCTTAAAAGTACTCCAAGTGTTTTTATTTTCTTAATTCGAGTCATTAGATTAGTTTATTGTAAAGTATGTAAAAATTCAAGTGTAAGGGGAATGTTCATCCCCTATGATGTATTATTTTGGATGGTAGGGTAAGAGTGTATGCACAAAAAAAAAAAAAAAAAAAAAAAAAAAAAAAAAAAAAAAAAAAATTAAGAAAAAGAAAAAAAAATATAGAAAAAGAAAAGAGAAAAAACATACGGACTACCATCTCTTTTTATTCTATGTTCATTTTATGTTTTTGTTATTTTTCATTTATTAGCTTAAGTCGAGTCTAGTCTTGGCTTAGCAACGCCATATTGTACATGTAATTAACCAAGATTGTTAACTCGCCACCAGTAAAGACTGCCTATATCCAACAAAATCGTGTATTTCATATCCCTACACCTAACGTTACAACCCTTTAAAAGACCTATTTGATAGTTTATCCTAGGTGCTTACGCCATGTAGTGGAGGTTTGATCCTTTCCCAAGCCTATGGTAATCTATTTTGCTATGACAGGTAGTGAGAGATATCTTCCGTTTCCATATTGTAATTTATACTTTATTACACCCGAGAGATGTGAGTATCTAAACACTATTTGTGAGGTGCTAGTGTATGACCTCCGTGCTTGTCTTTGGTCTTTAGTGAAACGATTATTTGTTGTAATTACTTTTATATTTGTGTTAAATGACCCCTAACTTGTATTTTGAGTAGAATAAAAGCGCATTTGCTTGAGGACAAACAAATCTCAAGTGTAAGTGTATATGATGAGGCGAAAAATAAACCACTTTTAGGGGGTCATTTAAGCCCGGAATTGAATTTATTTGATCAAATATTACCCTAAATCGTTCCTTTTGTGATTTTAGGTATTTTGGGAGTGAAATCTGGAAAAGGAAGCAATTCGGACATTTTTGGAGCATAAAAGTAAAGAAAACGCCAAAGACTTAATTTTCCAAGCTGGGAACAGTAGGTGACTGCGTCAAGAGCAACAATTTGACGGCGTCAAGAGTAAATTTCATGACGACCCAGTACAGAAATGAAGGCGTCACAAGGAAGAGCATCAAGAGTTAAATACGTGACGGCCTGGAAAAATATATAATGTAACGGCGTCAGATGTAGATCAAGGCAGTCCGAGAATTCTTTTGGCGGCGAGATGACGGCGTCACCCATTTGGTTTTGACGCCGTCAGCCTCAATTTCCTATATATAGTTTTCTAATTTTCATTCATTAAAAGGAACAAGTTTGGAGAAACCCTAAGGCCGAACCATATACGATTTTTACAGGTTTTTCAAGGGTTTTCAGCCCTTGAACCCTTACATGTGTAATTGAGATAAGTGTTCTTCTAATTCAATCAATATGTCTATGTGTTGGTTGTCTATATCTTGTGCTTGTCTTAATTCCACCATGCTAGGCTAGATTTATCTTGTGTTTGCTTAGATCTAATGAAACCTAGATGTTGATTATGTGTTGATTACTTGTTTATGGTTGTATTGGATGAATGATTTCGATGTTAGGCTTAAGAAAACTGGTAGATCTCCAAATGGTAACATGCTTGAACGTCTTAGGAAACATGAACCGATGTACACTAGGTTTTATTGGTTGTATTTAATGCACGAGTAAATTCTAATGATCCCATGTTAGGAGCTTCTTAGCCGGCTCGACATAGGAGTGAAGTAGGCACTCATAGGATTGGGGAATTAAGTGCGCCACCCCATGAATGATATTAAGGAATACAATCCGTCATCCACGCAACTATAACAAGTAATTAACGTGTAAAAGATACCTAGGGAGTAGTGAAATCTAAGTAAACACATTTCTCTACTTATTGCTCACAACCTTAGTTAATTTAGTTTTATTTTCATTTCTAGTATTTTATTTTGATTGCATCTTTAGTATTGGGTTAGTTGACTAGCAACTAATTCCGCCCAAATCCTTCAAAACTCGAGATATTTATTTGCTTTCTAAAAAATATAAAAATACAAAAATAATCATCCTTCACCTCTAGAACTAGTATTTAGGGTTTCTAATCCTAACGACACTATTCCTAGCTGAACGATCAATCCCCCGGTACTTGTCACTATACTATACTACAACGATCAGGTACACTGCCTGGTGGAGGTTGTAAGCTTCTCAAGATCCCTTGAGAGGTAAAGTCTGGTGCAATCCCTACGCATCAGTTGCAAAACCACGCATCAACACGTAACATAAATGATTAGATTTAAGAACTTTCATCGATATTTTTAACAGGTAAAACAAATCTGAAACGAAAAACTAACTCACAAACCTAAAAAAACATTAAAACAATAAAAAAATAAAAAAGAGCACAAAGTGCACGAAACAACAAACAGATGTATATGACAACATCTTCGAATCTAAAAACTTCTAACCTTTGCAGATTGAGAATGGCAGTTTCTAGTCGATGGATCATATCAGAATGCGTTTAGCAAGCCGAGGTTTATGATAAAAACGTAGATATATATTAATATTAACAAAACATATAGAAAAGACGATAACAAATAAAGAAGCAGACCAAATTTGTTTTATGTTGGGCTAAGAGAACCTAGTAATGGGCCAAAATTTTTTTATATTTTATTCTAAATCGTAGGAATTTTAGTATATATAGATAATAAGAGTCAAGGCTGCACGTCCCTTTAATTACTATATATACTAAGGCGTGAAGGAATATTTCGCCAAGATTCCATGCATAAAATATTTGCTCAGATTAATTAAAGGCCCGTTTGGTATATAAGTGGGTTTAGGATTTGGATTTGGATTTGAATTTGGATTTAATGTAAGAGAGAAAAAATAAAATGATATAGGAGAAAAATAATATAATTTAATTAAAAAATTACATTTTTATAATTAATGAAAGTATTGAAAATTGGTTTTTTATTTAAAAATGAAAAATAAAATTGTAATGTGTGATTGGGATTATTAAAGGACCTACAAAAATATTTGATGTGACATTACTTTGCTAAAAACCCGTATATATAGGGCAAGATTATCACATGCCCATGTTTGAAAGAATTAGTCCAAAGACTGGGCCTCACAACTTCCAACTAAACATCAAACTTTTGCTTTCATCCTTAAATCATATCCCAACCCCATATCAATCAAACGGGTCCTAAACATTAGTATCTCTTGGGCTGCAACACGGGCTCCTTAGACCAGTCCAAATAATTGTGTTGGCCCGCTACTAATTATTATTATTATTATTATTATTATTATTATTATTATTATTATTATTATTTTATTACATACGGAGTAATACACTAATACATGTGCTTATTTGACTTTTACCAAAATTAAATGTGTGTCTCACACAGTCTACATATTGAGAAGTGAGTACTATGCAATGTTTTGAAAACCGGGTTTGAAATCGACCCGGTCAAGTCATCGGGCACCGGGTCAACCGGTTAGACCAGTTGAACCGCCAGGTCAACCCGGTTTTCAATTTATTATTTTTTTATTTTTTTGACCGGGTCAACCAGTTCGACCGCCGGGTCAACCCGGGTTTTTATTAAAATATTTTGAAAAAATGAAACCCTGCCAGGTTTTGAGAACCGGGTTGACCCGGATCACTCAAAACCCGGCGGGTCAAACCGGTTAACCCGGTTTTAGAAACCCAGATTGTTTTGACCCGTTTTTTCGGCCGGAACCGGTCGAACCGGTTAACCCGGCCCGGTCTACCCGGGTTTTAAAACCTTGGTACTATGTATTGTTTTGAATATCCACCAAGTGTTTGTGACAAAGTTCTTATGAAATTACTTACTGGCAATACAGAGTTCTTATGAAATTTAGCACTGTTTACTTATAGCAAAGTCATAAAATTCAAACTTTTTGATGTATAATAACTCATTTGACATTCAAAACAAATAGTTACTCAAAACAAATAGCAACCATTATTGAGCTATAATAGTGAGATCACTTTTGGTTGTACCTATTTGATTGTTTATGTTTCATCTTTTTGTTTACAAAAATTGAGATGACCAGTGACTTATGTGTGAATGCTTCTACTGGTGTAAAATAACGAAAGTTGTGAGTAGTCAAGGGAGTTGAGGTTTTTATTTATTTATTTATTTGTAAATTGTTTGATTTTTATTGACAATTTTGAAAAGTGTTATGTTTGATTTTTATGGATACAATTGGAACGCTTCTGACTTAAGAGGTTAACAACCTTACACAAAAGACAAATAAATAAACTTTTATCACACAACAATAACACTGACCAAAACTAAAAAGCCCCGACGTAACGCGGCGGGTGCCGACTTTCTCGTTATGAACCTAATCTCATAATCTCATTGGTAACACAAGCTCTTTTTATAAAGGGAACCAAATAGTCCAACTATATAAAAGAGACGTGCATGTCTATGTGGTGACACTTTGTACTTTGCATTCTCCAACTAATGCTTTGCTAAAACGTAAAGGTAATGTGCATGTAATGTTTACTTTTATATGTGTTGCTATGTTAGTTAGTTTGCCACACAAATGTTCATGTGTGACATATCCTATTATCCTCAGAACACATGTTACATGGACATTTTGTATAATAACAAGACATAAACAATGACATGCATATGATCATTGGAGTAACGTATTGAGTCTTAGATATTTGATATAAGTGTTTAGACATAGGAAGCTGTTTCAGGATCATTAGTTATTATTTATAGATGTAGCGTTAACATTGTTTCGAAGGAAAAAAATAATTTTTAAAACACACCCATAAACTATCTCACAAGTTACAAAAATTGCTTGATAATTTTGCCTTTTGACAATTTTTTACATAACAAATTTTATTTATCAAATATCCAACAAATATACAACGATTCTTTAAAAAAAATATACCAATAAAAAGATGTTTATATTGCAGATAAAATGAGTTGAATATTACAATACTTTAGACTAATGTACGATTTATAAAAAATATTAAAGTTTAATATATGTTTTTTTGAATAAAGGGAGATTTACATGTATATTCTTTTCGAAAGTTGATATTACATAAATATCCTTCTTAATTTTGTAATTAATCAATGTCCTTCCTAAACTTTTGTAATTAAATCAATATCTTGTTCACACTTTTAGAAAGATATATATGTTCAAAAATCAATTAAATCATAATTATATTGATTTTAGAATATGAAACTTTTATTTATCTTTATATTGATAATGATCATATTATTCATACATTCTTTTTGGTCTCGAACGACAAAAGAACGTGATGATGCAATTACAAAAGTCTGGATAAAATATGAAAGAAATATGGCTCATATATATTTATTTATTCATATGCATTTTTTACCTCGATTGAAGAGAGAACATGTTGATTTTTGTTTATATACATGACAATTAAATGTTTGAGAAGGATATTGATGTAATTTTAAAAGTGTGAGAATGATATTGATATAATTAAAAAAGTTGGGGAAGGATATTAATGTAATTATAAAAGTTTATGAAGGATACTAATGTAATTATAAAATTGAGAAGGATATTGATGTAATATTCAACTTTTGTAAAGACATATATCTAAATGTCCCTTGAATAAATTAGTATAAAATTTAACACACACCATTAAACTATCTAATAATTTACAGAAACCACCTAAAACTTTATTCTTTTAAACATATTTAACAAAAACAATTCAAAACGCACCCCTAAACTGCATAACAAGTTAAGAAAACTACCTTGAACTTTTACTTTTTACATTCTTTTTGCTATACAACAAATTTTATTTATCAAATATCTAATAAATGTTTAGCAAATTTCCTTATAAAAAAACATATTAATAAAAGGTTTTTAAATTTTGAATAAATACTTACGTATGATTTTATAAAAAGGTCTTTAAGAGTTTACAATCAACTTGTTATTTTTCTGGTAATAGGTCATAATTTGGCAAATTTTTTTTATAAAAAATATATCAACAAAAAAGTTTTTAAGTAGCGAATAAAATGAGTCTCATATGTCAATTCTTTTGATTTACATATGATTTTATAAAATTAGTGATCAAAATTCTAAAATCAATTAATTATATTTTCAGTAATAAGTCAAAATGCTTACGAATGTTTGAGTGATATAGACAATAGTTGGTAAAAAAAAATATAAATGAATTGCGTTATACAACTTAGTTATATAAAAACATATAGAATCGAATTATATAGAGATACGAAATATTTTTGATGTAAAGTTAAAATAATTAAATAATTTAATCAGGACTGTCCTATTGATTTGGGGGCCCGATGCAAAATCACGAATAAAGCCCTCATAAATCACGAAATGTTTAACTATTATGGAAAATAAAAAGTTCTTTGATATTAAGCAAAGACAATAAAAATTTAACTTTGATAATATTTAGCAAAAACACTAAAAATTCAAATCATTATATATTTAGATATGTATAAAACTATAAATATTAATAAATGTATACTAAATTGGAAGCCCTTACACTGAGAGACCCCGTGCGATTGCACCACTTACACATGTTAAACGCCGCCACTGAATTTAATTGATCAAACAATACATCGTATTTAATCCTCGTTATTTTTGCATTATAATGCATAAAAAAAGGCCAGCTGTTTCTTGGCAAGCAAAACAGCATTTATTTGGCACTCGTGGGGACACATGACCCGCACGTGGATGGATATGCATGTGATGTGATTTATCATCTAATTCCTTCAAACCCCAAGGTGATTAAACAAAAATTAAATTTTGCCTTGTCTACATCTTATTTTCTTTAATGTTTTTGATCAAGGACATTTTTTTTTCAGCACAACATAAATCAAAGTCATTTATATAGACTTGGCCTCCACGGACAACAGAATAGTCAACAAGGAAAAGGTCTACACAAAGAAAAAGGCACAATGTTAAGGACTAATGAATATACATTTGAGCCTTATTGAAAGGGAAATTTGCAAAAGTGTGATCAAATATGACATTTATTTTAACTGGACCAAAGTTTGTAACATATTTCTAAACTTAAGATCTTTTATGAAATGACGAGATTATCCTCACTTTATATACGAATTATCACTTGTATTATTGGCCACAAAAAACATTTTTTTCGTGCAAATTACACTACTATTGTCTTTTATCCTCATGTATATGTAAAATACATAGTTTTTAATCAAACTAATTATACTAATTAATAGACGTTTTTTTGATCATCTTTAATTTAATGTCCATTTTTTTTTTTTTCGTAAAATATTATAATATATTCGTAATGGAAGCTTTTGCGTTTTATAACTTGAAAAACAAGAATAATTGACATATTACGAGTTAATTGCGAAGCATTACGAAATAATAATAAATTAATTAATGTCTACTATCTCGGGTTAAACTTTTTTTTTAATCCCCAAGTACATTTTTATGGATTTCTCTCATTATTAACTAAAGTAATATATACTCCATATACTTATATTTCTCTCGATTTTATTATTCGAATTCATTATGAAGTTATTTACAAAATACAAAATTTTAAAATCTCTTTTATATCTTTTGAAAAAAATCTACACACTTTAAAAAATATATACAAGGTAATAACTAAAACTATTAAACAATTTATATTAAAATTTTAAAAATTTAATCTTCTTTCAATTGAGAACAATTGTACTCATATATAAATAAAAAAAAAAAAAAAAAAAAAAAAAAAAAAAAACTGATACTTTAATTTTAAGGTTTGTAAAAATCATTTCGTAATAGGCTTCAATTGCGATGCATACAAAACCAAAAGCATCGAATTGAAAATAAATAGGCAGACAATGATGTAAGGATGTGTAAGAGTTCTGTTATATGTGAAAAGATGGGAATATCGAAATATTAAAAAAATAACCATAGTTTTAACAACATTTTATAAAAGTGATTTAAGTTAATAATAAATGTCATTTTGAGTCACAGTTTTGCAAATTTCTCTATTAATAATAGTTAAACAAGTTTACATAATTATCACTCAACAAACTTATAGTAAAACTCTTTTTGTTTTACATCACTTTTCATCCTGACAATACTTTGTACATTTGTTAGTATAGAAAGTTTGAGCTTATGAAGTATGAACTATATGAGTATGGTAAATTTATGTATAGCTTTTAGGCTACTTTTAGTAGGATCATTCTGAAATTAACTTCATCACCGTCATCTCAACATCACATTAGCTTTTTTTTTTTTTTTTTTCTTTTTTTTTTATAACCAACTTCACCATTAACTTAGTGTAATAAGACAACCAATTTCATCACCTAAACATACCTCACAAAAACATTCAATAAATACACACACAAAAACCTCTCACAACTCGGTCATTTGCACGACCGAATCTTTATTTTTTCCCTTCACGACGTATCTTGGCTGGGTGGCCGTAATAAAGAGATGCATTCTCCTTATGTCTTGAACGCGTCTTCGACACCTTATTACGGGTGGTTTTAGAGTTATGGTAAACAAAAAGGTTTATTAATAATTTAAAAGCAGAGATTATACATAAATTTGCCGCAATTGTTAACTTGTCATTTCATTAACAATCGACAAGTATTTGACTTTTTTTTTTTTTTTTTTTTTTTTTTTTTTTTTTTTTTTTTTTTTTTTGTATAAGAAACAGAGTATGTGTGTATGGCGATACATTTGCTAGAGAAAATAATCAATGATGATGATGATACAAACATAATTGGGAAAAAGTGGTTAATAAGTAGTAAAGAAGTAAAACGGATGTGAAATTCATATAGTGACTTACGAGCAATAGTTATTTATACCAGAAATTTATGTTCACATAAATTTTATAAAACAAATTTCATAAAATGACATGGTTATGTGTTATTAATGTTTTTCTCTCTTATTTTCTCTTTCTCATATTTATTTACATAAATAATCCACGTGGTTTGTCAGGTTTAACGGATATTGTTCATGTTTATTTTTTTCCCCGGGTCATATTCCTTTAGCATTGATTCGTTACGGATCCAGTCCTTATGGTTTCATCACTGTTAATTTTCTGTTAATCTTGCATGTGCAACACACATGGAAGGATATTTTGGTCTTTTCTCTGCTTCATCATCAAACTCTACTTTTTTCTTTCAGTTTTGTTTGATGAATCAAACTAATTTACAACTATTATGTACACAATCAATGAACTATTCCGTATTTTATAAAATAGTAGTAACAATTTCAATTTGCTTTAAGACAAAAGAAAATGAAATAAAGAATCAAAAGCAAGCAAACCCATGCATCCAACACACACGTAATCTCACGAAGGCACAAATTCATAAACATGCAATATCTTTGCCGTAGACCGATGATGGTAGCGGTGGACTGGTCGGGCCGATAGTGAATTGGCCGAAGAGAGGGTAAAGGAATGCATAAATGAATTATTCAAACCCACAATTCTAAAAAAATAACAATGATTCACGTCGAGCTCTTTATAATGGAAATAATGAAGCAAAGATTTAGATTTTGAAAAAAAAAATATATATTGATATTAACGTACGGTTATGTTCCCTACAAAATACTAACATAAAAATATATTGAAGAAAAAACCAAAAGAGAAGAATTTAAGGGCAGTTTAGCCATTTAACTAGTTCTCAAATGCATTTAACGAACAAAACTAACGGAGTTAGGCCTGCTAGACAAGATCTGTAACATAGAAACCATGGACCGAATGTGTTCGGTCCGGTCCGGTTTGGTTCTTCGATCGATCCGGTTTGGGAAGGCAAGATGATCGATTGTACGTAAGACCAGATCGGATCGAACCGGACCGAGGACCGAACATGAGGTAAAGTGTGGACCGAAAACCGAACCGAAATTGGTTCGGTCCAGTCCGGTTTCTCGGTTCGATCCGATCCAAGGTCCATTTTGTTCACTCTTACCTGATGCACATATTATTTTTTTATACATAAAAGCAAAAACATTAATATTAAATAAAATTATATAATTGAATATCAACTGTGATTTTAACATAATTTATTTATTTATACTGTAAGTTTTAGGAAGATATGTGCTTTTTAAACAGGGTTGAGCATCAGGTCAAAATCGACCCGAACTGATCAAACTTAAACCGATTTCGTGAAAAACATGAACCGAGAATTGAACTGCAGTGACTCGGTCGGTTCGTTATAGACGGTTTAGGTGTGCTTTTCTCGATTTTGGTATGAATCGATGCAAATCGAGCTGATTCGAAACCGAAAAATATAAAATCAAAAACCGAACCGAATAAGATCAGTTTGGCTTGATTTTTCCGTTTGATTTGGTTTTCAATTTGTTTTGCTCAACCCTTAAGAATGAAAAGAATGAAGAAATCTACCCTACGAGTCCAACACTAGATGATGGATATAAAGTTGCCCATCATAGTTTTGCATATTTTGTCTAAAGCAATCGCTTTCCATATTTCACATAATAATTTGAACATTTTTGGCGTTATTATTACTTTAATACAAGTCTTTTTCAGTTTTTCTGTAAGAGAAATATAATTTTATTTGTATGTATACAAAGTGGAGTCAAACTTTACTTACACTTTGATATAGATAATTAATTCAAATTATTTTTCTAATAGTTTGATGATACATGTGAGTTGTGACCTTTTCTTTACTAGTAAAACATTTTAAATTGGTCAACAAAAACCAAAACAATTTGATAAATATATGTTAATTTCATACACTATTAATTGTATCATATAATTTCAATTTTGAAAATTTTATTTATACAAATACAATCAACAAGTCTTTTCTTTTAACATACAATAGCAAGAACTTGAATAGCCGTTATTGCATAATAGTGATTTTAAAAGCGTCGCTTACGTAATTAATCGATCAACAATAATGCATAAGATCCACTTATCAGGATCAAAGATGGTTCCGCCAAATACCATTTTTTTTTACCAGGATCAAGTTTGCATCAATCACCATGACATTCAAGCCTTTAACGAGTTATTGTTCTCATTTAAAACGTTACAAACTGTAGTTAGATTGTGTTAACAAAAACGCTTATTTTTAAACCAAAATCATCTTACCTAATAAGACACGACCTTTACGATCATACCACTCAAACTCTCATCCGATCAACACAACTGAGTTAATCAAAAGACGTAACAACAAGTTTCTTTCAGAACACCCAAAACCCGACGATTAAAATATATAAAAAAACCCAATGTATTAAATAGTACTTAAACTCTAGAAAACAAAGAAAAAGCAATGAAGAAACACAACACAAGGTGTTGATCCAAAAGATGAGATTTTGTTAGAAAAGTAGTCCTACTTCTCCAACCCCAAAAACCTTTCAATTATTTCTTTTATCTTCTCCTTCCTCCCCTTCTTCCTTTCACTTTCTCTCCTCATCACATCTTCTCAACATAATAATACTACACATATTTATATGTATATGCACACTTTAATGGATCTATAGATCTGAACCCACTTAATAACTTAGCTCAAATCTTTAAGATCTTTGTCATAAGAATCAGTAGCTCAAGCCCAGATAAAAAAAAAAACAGCAAACTTTGACCTGTAAGTTGACTTTTTTATATATGTTTTTTGATGATTTAATGCTTGTGTTTTTATATAAAGTTGTGATCTTTATAGCATTTCCTTAATGGGTTTTTGTTTAAGTGCATGATTCTTGTTTACCATTCTTCATTTGACTGATTTATTGTCTTTTTGTTAATGTTTGACCAAGAAAATATGGTTTGACCAGTTATGTTGACTTTTTGCTTATTAGATTTTTGGATCCTTGTTATTTATATTTGTGTTATTAATGATGATTGAGCAGTGATTAAGAAGATTGTTGCTTTGGGGGAGTTTAGTTATTTAGGAGTTGTTTAGATTTACATCCATATTTGGATGTTGCGAAATGAGGGATGTTATCACAGTTAATAAAGCTTTTAAAAGCCTGCTGGCTGCCTTCATCGGACCGTTATGATAATAACGGTTCGGATGGCGTTGGCAGGCAGGAGGGGCTGCTTTGGTATAAAGATATTGGGAAGCATTTGAATGGTGAGTATTCTATGGCTGTGGTTCAAGCGAATATGTTGCTTGAGGATCAGAGCCAGATTGAGTCGGGCTCGTTGAGTTTTCTTGATTCCGGTCCGTATGGGACCTTTGTTGGAGTTTATGATGGTCATGGCGGGCCTGAAACATCGCGATATGTTAATGATCATCTGTTTCAGAATCTTAAAAGTGAGTTTATTGATCTGATTTGGTTGATCATAGTTTAATGGGGTGTTTATGGTTTGCTTATTACTGCTTATTTTGTTTTGATGCAGTAAGGGGTGTTTTGGATTGTGTATTTAAGTGCTCATTAACTTAATTCAAAAGCAAATAAGCAGTTCTAAGTGCTTGAATAAAACTGCTTATCTGCTTATTTTTAGAGTAAATGAGCAGTTTAAAATAAGCAATCCCGAACACCCCCATAAATAAGCAGTTTTGAGGGATTTGTGATTGCTTATCCTAACGGCTTATTTGATTATCGAGGATGAAATAAGCAGTTTTGAATAATCAGTCAAAGAGTTACTAACGTTTTTATAATTATTTCAAAAATTATATGCAGTTTTAATAAGCAATCCCACACACCCGTGAGTTTCGTTACAGATTGATAATTTATACTAATGGGATTTTATAATGTGTAGGATTTACTACAGAACAAAATGCAATGTCTATGGATGTGATCCGTAAAGCGTATCACGCTACAGAAGAGGGATTTTTATCTATTGTCGCTAAACAATGGACGGTGAAACCACAATTAGCTGCTGTTGGAACGTGTTGTCTGGTTGCTGTTGTTTGTAATGGAACGCTTTACATTGCTAATGCTGGTGATTCACGTGCTGTTTTGGGAAGAACCGTGAAAGCAACTGGGGAGGTTATAGGTATCCAATTATCTGTGGAACATAATGCAAGTATAGACTCTGTTAGACAAGAGCTTCATAGTTTGCATCCTGATGATCCGCAAATTGTGGTATTAAAACATAACGTGTGGCGTGTGAAGGGGCTCATACAGGTACAACTCATGCATGTTTTGAAAGTTATCAACCCTTTTGTTGCTCCATAAGGGTAACAAACAGTGACAAAAATATGTGACAAAATCTTTTCTTCTTTCTAGCTATTTATTGTTTCTCGCTCGTTATCTCATTGTTTGGAATTTTATTGCAGATATCGAGATCTATAGGTGATGTTTACTTAAAAAAGGCAGAATTTAACAGGGAGCCGTTGTATGCTAAGTTTCGTCTCCGTGACCCTATCAAACGCCCTATACTGACTGCTGATCCCGCAATTTCCATGCACGAAATCCAACCGACTGATCAGTTTCTCATATTAGCATCAGATGGTCTCTGGGAGCATCTTAGCAATCAGGACGCTGTTGATATAGTACAAAATAATCCACGTAATGTAAGTTTTTACACATAGCAAGAATGTCCATGTTTTGAACTAAAAATGCAAAGTATGACGGATCATTTGCAATTAGATACATATACAAAAATTGCTAATGCATTAAATATGATTACAAAACCTATATTAATACAATGATGATAATAAAATCTTTTTGAATGAAGAAATTTGGTAGGTTGTATGCATTACAAAAAGAAAAATAAACTAATATTCAGGCAACTTTCAATGTATTTGACATGTTTACGGCTCATATGACCATTTTCTATTTTGTTAATTGTTAATTTGACCCAAATAGGCCAATATCATATTAGTTAACAAACTTTTGCTGTTTCTTTATTGCAGGGAAGTGCGAAAAGATTGGTGAAAACCGCCTTACAAGAAGCTGCAAAGAAAAGGGAAATGAGGTACACAGATTTGAAGAAAATCGACAGGGGAGTAAGGCGTCATTTCCACGATGACATTACAGTTGTAGTTGTGTTTCTAGACTCAAATCTGGTAAGTAAAGCCAGCTCATGGAAAGGCCCTACTTTGTCTCTCAGAGGTGGTGGCGTCAACCTCTCAGGCAAAACTCCGGCAATACCACTATGAAACGTCGTCTAAGATCATGTACCACTTTGGATAGATTCTGTTTAAGATTAAAAAGGTAATTTCCCATTTCTAATCATCATTCCCTGTATAATTTAGACTTTTAGCTTGGGAAAATAGATTACTTTGTTTGTGGGAGACGAAAAATGAGAAAAGCAAAAGAAAAAATGCAGAATGTTGACGTCATAGAGGGGGAGAGAGCTCAAAATGTGGGTATGGATATTTTGAAGAAACCCTTTGAAGATTGTGTTGTGTAAATCTTGTAAAACTTGTTCGTAGAAATTTGATATATTTTTTTTTTACCATTTACAGTTTCCTTTAAATCGATTATCGATTTTTTTCTTCATAAATATAACTGGATGTCCTTTGTTTGTGAGCATGTAAAAATCCAAAGCATTCCTTTCACTTTGTAAAAATCGTACGATTGATTACTAGAGAACCCTAAGGCCGAACTCATAATTGAGTTGATAGGTTGACGAAACCTGTATGTAGGCTTTATAAGATTGAGCCAGACTTTGATCGAGGTTAATTAAAGAATATACGCTATATCTGCATTATATTTTCTTGTTACATAAACGCCGAAAACATAAGAATTTAAGTCGACTCTATATTAGTTTGAGCTCGACTTGTTATATGTTCAATCTCATCTTTGGGGCTCTATAAAAGTACTCCCCAAATTAGGCTTGAGATAACTCAACAATAGCCTGACTTATTTGCATCTGATGCACACTATCATGTCATGTATATTTGATGGTTACGACTATGTATTTGGTGCAAAAGAAAAAATGGTGTGCGGCATTGAAAGTAATTTATATGCCGCCAAGTGCATAAGCAAAAACGCAACCCTAATCATTATTAAACCATATTCTTTACACATTCGTGAATCAATCTCGAGGGATACTTAAATAATCGTCCATACAAAGGCTCATCTCCTCGTCAACGGCTTTACCCTCACTATCCACATGAAAAACGAAGCTATCAGCTTCTAAACATCTCAAGCTTGTACTTTGAAAAGAGATGCTATCCATTTCTACTCGAAATCTTTGAAGCCCAACACCATCTAGACTTACTGAACTATCTTGTTCCGTGGCTTGACCATCTCGGAGTTCCATCGACCTACCTCTGCCCGGTGCCGCTATGGACCGTGACGGCCGTTGGCGACGAACAGAGCCATTGGCTGACCACAGAGCCGCCTCCAGCTCTTTGTATACTTGAGTCATGGTTGGCCTTTGTTTTGGCTCTGTGACCACACATCTTAGACCCAATAAGCCCATTTTAAGCATGACATCCATGTTGCATGGCTCTATTAACAGATTTGTATCTATGATTTCTTCAACACTACCTCGCTCCAGATGAGGCCTTGCCTAAAAACAGATAAAAAAGAATATGTTATAAAGGGAAATCCTATAATCTATTATGTCTATTATCAAATGTTTTACTTTGTTTGTATTGATTTTGACATCTATAAACTAGTGAATCTAGAAATGCTACTACAATCATAGACTGAGTCATACAAACAAACTAGTTTTCCGCCAATGGTTTTAAGGTTGGTACATGGATTTTATTTAGGTACCTCTTTGACAATTTGGTAATTTAACTTACCCAATCGATGATGTGATAACTGGAGCGACTCCGGTTGGAATCAACAGCAGGCCGAGCAGCAATGAGTTGTAAAAGAATAACTCCGAAGCTATAAACATCGCTAAATGGGCTCAAATGGAAACTTGTACAATACGCCGGATCAAGGTAACCCGGCGTGCCTTTGATCTGGCTACTAACATACGAATTATCCCCTACAGGGCCGGATCTAACTAGTCCAAAATCTGAAACTTTGGCTTCGAACCCATCTCCAATGAGAATATTGCTTGGTTTTATGTCTCGATGGATTATGCTTGGCTTAATTCCATGCAAATGAGCTATGCCTGTACACCATAAATAATACAACAAACCTAAATATTTATAAGATCTTGGTATACATCAAAGAAACACGCCGTACTTTGACATGTACATGTTTTAAATTGTCAAATATGCGTATAATCTATATGTAGTTCGGTCTGGTTCAATTTTGGCTAAATATAACAGATACATGTTTACCTTTAGCAGCTTGGATGGCTATATTTACTCTTTGCCTCCATGTTAAGGGCTCTCGATCCCTACCTTTTAACACCATCCCGATTAGAGCTAATTAACATCCTAACATGATATCATTAGTTAGTGACTGGTAAAAAAAATGTTTTATGTATTAAACTTACCCACAATATGTTCAAGCAATGAGCCATTTGAGACGTATTCATAAACCAATATTTGCACTCCCTTTGTTCCTACATATTAAGAAGTAAAAAAAAAGAAAAAAAAAAAAAGGTATTGGTATTTTGTTGCAATGTAAAGCTATAGACCTATATATCAACATAAGATAGGGTTTTACGAACCGGTTTCTTCACAATATCCGACTAGACCAACTAGGTTTCTATGCTTCACCTTCGAGATTAACTTCACCTCTGTTTGAATTGAAAAAAATGGTTAAAGAGACGAAAACTAAAGCATGGTCACATGTTACTAACTTAGATTATACCATTTCGGAATTCTTTTGTGCTTGTGTACGAATCATCACGTGCTCTCTTGATGGCTAGGGTAATATCTCCTTCGAATGTTCCTTTGTACACATTGCCAAATGCACCTGATCCAATCAGAAACTCTTTTGCAAAATTATTTGTAGCAATTTCAAGCTCTTCGAGCTGAAATTTCCTCAACATTAGCTCATTAGCATCTATCTTATCTGTTATACCAAACATAGAAAACAAATCATCAAACAGAAAAATACACATTGGTCATATTATGAGTTTTTCACATACAAACCTTTTTTATTCTCCATTCGTCGCTTGAATGCCGCTAAAATTTTATTCTTTTTACAAAAACATAACACAGTTGCCACAAAGAGGATGATGCTACAAACAACCAAAGTTGCCCATAAATATTTGTTGTTTAGAATCGAATTATGAGGTTTTTCATTCGGAAACGTTGGCAGTGACGGTGAAGACACTGCAGGCTGCGTATCTGCCATTTATGGTATGAGCCGCGTGTTCTTTGACGAAAACTCAAGCTTAAAGTTTCATGCTAGTTGTATTGCCATTTTGTCCAAAGTTTTTGTTATTGAAAGCATGGTGAATTTCCTTTTTCGCCAAGCCGGCAATTTAAATTGTTTCATGTTGTTTTCAATCTGTCATTCTGTCTTATTATGGTATATATCTCTTTTTTAACTTATCAAAGGTACATGACTATGATCACAAATATTAATTATACTAACTTTGATTCATTCTACTCATACATTAGTATATTGTGGATAACATATTTAGTAAATTCGTATACTTCATAAGTTTTAAAACCTAATGACCAAGTCCTTTCTTATTAAGGACGGCACATCACACATGAAACCAAAACAATAACAATCATTATCTATTTTAATGCACTTGATATGCATTATAATTTTGGAATCAACATCCACAAGACCACAAATACATAAACAATCATTATCTTGGTTAGTCTCGCGAGTACAGGCAAAATTCTTATAAATGATGGAGGGTCAAAAATAAAATAAAAAATGGTTGTGACTAACGATCTAATACGTTGTCATTTGTCAATCAAGTCACAGACTTTTTTTTTGTTGAAAAGAGATTCCTAAAGTCGATTAATAAATAGAGACAAGACATGTATTTTTGAATCTGAATACAAGTGTGCACATAGAATGGTAAAGTCAAAGAAAATAATCCAAAATTTAACAACATTGGCCCAATCAGACGACACGACGCCATTGTGTATTATTGATTGCCAAATGAGTCATCCAAACTTCACTATTTTCACAAGAGTAGTGCTACGGATTTACAAAAAGAAATCCACAAAAGAGATGTATCATGTGTTGATTGGTGTGTTTGAATATATTTTCCTTTTTTTTTTCTTTGCTCCACCAATTAACACATGACACAACTTTTTTTTGGATTTATTTTTGTAAATCTTTTGTGGTAATAGCACTACGCTTTTCACAATAATACTCTTTTTACTTAGGTTTTGCTAACGATAGCCTTAAGAGTTGTCGTTAAAAAACATTATTTTATTACAATTATTTGTAAAAATAAAATTCAACCAATCGCAATCAAGTGTCAATTGTGTATTCACTATATCCTAAATTATCTCCACCTTTTTCAGAATTATCATCCAATTAAAAGCATTCATAAATGATGTTGTAATAAAATTTATTTGCTTAATGACAATTCTTAAGGCCCTTAGCAAAACCCTTTTTACTTTATGTAATATTATAAAAAGTAAAAAATATTTTCTTGAATATAAGTGTAAGAGTTTGGTTTTATAGATTTTTGATAATGCACTCATAGGCTCATAATGACCCAATAAAACAATGCATCATTAATGATATTAGACGAGTATCCGTACATAGCAACGAGATTTTATAGCGGCATATAATTTTTAGTGATAAAAAAATTTATGGGTTATAAATAAAAAATAATAAAAGTTTGAGGATTTGGGGATTAAACATAATGTTTTGAAACCCGGTTTGATCCGGGTGGTTTAACCGGTTAAACCGTTCCGAGCGAACCGGGTCAGCCCGACGAGTTGGGTTGAAAAAACGAGTCAAATTAAACCGGGTCAACCCGTCGGGTTTGAAGCGTCTTGGGTCAACCCGGTTTTTGATGTGTATTAATAGCAAACATTTCAACACTTCAATACTTTTCAAATGTATAGCTACTTTCCAAATGTGCTAAAAGTTTGACCATTTTTTAACATTTCAACAAACCATTTTTACTTTATATGTAGTAAATATAGATTAGACGATTACCCGTATATAGCGACAATGATATATAATAATGTTAATTTGTGTATGCAATTTATTATTATTATTATTATTATTATTATTATTATTATTATTATTATTATTATTATTATTATTATTTTTAATGTATATAGATGTAGAGTAAGTGAGAGTGAAGAAAGTATTTAAATACTTAATAGATTGCATTGTCATTCTAAGTAAGTTATTTTAATCTAAAAACATTACTTATTTTTTAAGCGAGTGTGTTTTCTCTTTATATGTTGTATAGATAGATAAGTGGTCATTTAACAAATAACAAAGTTCATAATAATAATAATAATAATAATAATAATAAGCATGTAACTTTTATAGCAATAACTTTAAGGGTAAAAACTATAAATGCTTAACGTACTTATAAAAGCAACTCATTCTACATACTATACTTTTTTTATTGTCATTCTTCTTAACAATGTTCAAGTGAGTAGTCATAATGCCTCCAAAATTCATGTTCATATTTGACCGCAAAATTTGTGTTCTAATTATGTTCTAGTAGACTTCAATACATGTTCTAATGATTTAACAAATATATATTTGTATTAAATCATGTTCTAATCTGATCGGATGTAACGATTTTGGGTATTCAAAATTAGTGGATTCGCTTAGATGGATACCGTCTGTATTAAAAAGAGTGTGAGAGTAACCATGATGTTTTCACCATTGCCTAACCTAACATCAGCTACACACTGCCGATCAGTACTTGATGCGACCCGATTGTTATCCAAGGTGCTATGTTTTGTACCATGACCTGTTATGGACCCTCATTTCCTCCTCAGCAAGCAGTGAATATACCCTTTTTCATTGCATGAAAAGCTCCAGTCGCCATTAAATCTTCAAAAAACTTTCTTGCATATCCACCGATTGACATTGATATTACATCCACCCCATCAACGATCGCCATGTCGAATCCAGTTAACAGATCCTTGTCAAAACAACCACCCCAATACACTTTGTAAGCTGCAATATGGGTCGAGTCCACCGCACCTCAGCTGCTATACCAGGACACCAACAACTATGGATGCAATGTGTGATCCATGGCCTTCTTTGTCTAAAGCTGATAGATTTAGGTCGGGCTTAGTAGAAATGTAGGAATTTGAGGCACCAATCACTTTGCTGTTCAGTTATCAGCAGAAATATTTGACAAAAAATACCCAACAGATTTTCTATTAGACTTAAATGAAGAAAATGGTATTTAACTCTTTTTGCATAAGAGAGAAGCATAGTGTTAGGCATTATGATAATTGACGTGAATACTGTTAAGAAGAATGACAATAAAAAAAATTATAGTATGCAAAATGAGTTATTTCTTTAAGTACGTTAAGCATTTATAGCTTTTGCCTAAGATGGATATGTGGGAAATGACTAAAATATCCTTAATAAACCATTTCAGTTATGTATTATGACAAGTGACGTGAATATTGTTAAAAAGAATGACAATATAAAAGTATAGTATACTTTTTGTAAATACGTTAAGCATTTATACTCCGTCTTAAAACTTAAGTCCATTTTGACATTTATTTTGTAACTTTGACTTTAATTATATATTTTCGTGTTATATAATACTTGATGAAAATTATAACAATGAAAATACATTTTAAACATAATTCATTTATATATTTCGTATCAAGTATTATATAACAGGATAAAAATTATTAAATTCAAAGTTGCAAAATAAAAGTTAGAATGAACTTAAATTTTAGGATGAATGTAGTAATTTTTACCCTAACTTTAAATTAAAAGATGTAATAGCGCATTTCGGATTGTGATTTCATAATCTAGCATCATAAAATTAGTTATGTTAGAAGAAAATGACCGAAGTACATCTTTTATCTAAATTTCTCGATATATGCATATGCTGACAACATTTTGTTTCAACATGAGAGAATCATTTTATCCATTTTTTAAACTATTTAAACTAATTAATTTGCCCTTATAACAATGAAATCCAATTTTTTATTAGATATTTGTATATTAAAATAGGGATAATACATGATGAAGCATCCGATTATTAAAATTTTAACATTAGGCCATCTGATTATTGAAAATAACTTATAGGTCACAAAACTAAACGTTTGTTTTCTTTTACACCAATTTCGTTCTAATATAATCAGGATTATGTTCAACGATAAGAATGAACATAATACTAACATATTAAAGTCGTACGAACAAAAAACTAATCATCAGATTTCTTTTTCATCCTTCATTACTTTTGATAATATATAATCACACTTAAAACAAAGGGTATAATTGGTACTTCACACTAAACTTGTCATTCATATTGCGTTAATGAGTTTGAGGTTGGTCACTTAATTATGCACCGAAAATTTCAGGTATAAATTTTGCCAGGATTGAGTAAACGAAAACAAATACATAATTGGATGACCTATATTAGTTTTAATAAACAGACGGACTAAAAAAAAAAAAAAAACCCTTAATAACTTGGGCTACCTTGACATACATTATCCTTTAAAGTATAAAAAGAGTAATGATTGAGAGACCTAATCTTAGACTTAACTTTGTGACTAAAATTACATACCAATAATTTATTGGTTATAGTTGTAACAACATGGCTCAGTTTGTTAACGAATTAAGTCCACACATATCAGCCACAAAATAAGTCGCAAGTTTTATGTCTCTCAATAAAATTTCATATCAAAATTATATATGGATTGACATTCAATAAGTCAAATATGTCTTGCTTGAGCAGAGGTACATATAAGTCATAGAGTAGGAAATGGATGAGTTTCCCATTAATGAGAACCTAATAGCTACTTACTCTTGATATTTTTAGAGACTTTAGTCACCAAAACCATTCTAATGACAAGATATAATCAAATGTTGTATTTCATGTGATAAGACTTTGCATATTTTATCGATTTTGTTAGTCATGAGCAAAACTAGTAAAAAGATGCAGCAACAAATGTCCAAAATTGACAAAAAAGAAAAAGAAAAAAGAACCGTAATTTGTACTATGCTGCAATGCAAGATTCAACCGGAACACTACGAAAAATAGACCATTACAGTCGAGCGCCACTTAGCAATAGCTTCGTGGTAGTAATATATTCTTGGGTTGTAAAAGCACAACGGAACCTTAGATGCAAACATACTATATCCGCTTAGAGCACCAACACGGCCTAGCAGGTATCAAGGGCGTCTTACTAACCAAAAGGTTGTGGATTCAAATCCAATGGGGACAAGGTAGATACATGTTTGTCTGTGTATGTGTGTGCGCGTGTTGTGAGAGTACTTGCTCAAAAGAGAAGCACACATACTAAAAAAGAAAACCTTCCCATAAGTAATATCAAGAAAATGAGATAGAACAAACATATTTCGGTACACGAAATACAAATCTCCAGTGAAAAGTTCTCAAACATAGGGGGAACCACAAGGACTATAATGTTAATTTTATAACTAATCGACTCTCAAATGTATAACATTACATATACTGTATAACCTAACTACATATACTATCAAAGAAAATACAAAATGTAGTATATCGACATATAAAAAACATCTATGTGTGAGAAGACGAAAAAATGTCTCATTTTGGGAATTTACAGAGAATAAAGAATTAATTTAGAGGTCGCGCCTGCATAATGGACAAGATCCGTGTCGGACCAGCCATTTATCAATGCAGGGCAGGTGAAACATGTGATGACATTGTGGCAAACTTCTCACCGTTTCTCCTAGTTGGAAATCCTGAAAATATGAAACACCAATTAATAAAAGATTTATGATAACCTCAAAAATAATCTAGAAGTCGCTCATTTGACATTCTTGAGCAAATTGTTTTTCAAGAACATCATATGAGTACGATCATAAGTGCAGGAAAAGAAAATCAAACATGGTATTTACGTGGTTTATTAATTTGTCTACATCTTTCAAAATAAGATACAAATAGTACAATGGAGTAGCTAAAAGGGTGTTTGGATATTCATTTCTAGAGTTCTTGTATGCTGGAATCAGATAATAAACTATAATAAAATGAGTTTTGAGAAAATACTGCTATGTTTCTGATGTTTGACAAATATAACTATTTTAATTTTTTGTTATTGTGAAAACTAGAGATACTTTGTTAAAAGGGAATAGAAGTATCTCAAAACAGTTTAGAAAATGCGTAAATCGGTAATTTTATTTTTCTCCAAGATTATCAGTTTTGTTGCAGCTAGTATTTTTTTTGTTTTTTGGAAAATTGATTGTTGAGAACTGATACTTAAATTTATTCAAACATGTCATATGTGAGAAGCTATAGCCAGTTGTAAAGAGAAGTTTTATTACCTGAAGGCATACAGAGCACGAGACTTTATCTCCCGAATCATCTAAATTATTGTTAGATGTAACTTTGATCTTAGGTATCTTTTCAACTGAATATTCAGGTAATCCTTTAGAACCACCAATGTCGAATATATTCTGAACCTCGTCAAAGCTTGTTTCAACCGCTCCCATCTGAAATAAAAGACCAAAAGATCAACAATAAGAAACCAATAATTTCTTTCTTTACGCTACATTCTAAAACAGCAAAAAGTCATAGAGTGATAGAGTAGATTCCAAAAGATCCAATTTTGCAAGCGTTACCTGACTCTGTACTGCACTCAACATAGCCGGACCAATCCTTTCACGAACCAGTCTTCCACTTAGCAAGCTTACAATGACGTCAATCTGTAATAAATATAACAAAACCAACATTAGCTATCTGTTTAACACAAATATAGGGACAAATAGTGAATGAAGTTCCAAAAATTCATCACCATTTCAGTAACATTATCAACTCGTCTCTTCTCACTGACCAGATATTTCTCGAAAACTTGAATAAAATTTGGGGCAAGAAGGCTTTATATCAACCATTTTGGTGAGATGCCCTCGAATCCTAATTCAAATGAGATCTCATAAAGAAAAATAAAATATTTGGAAATTCCTATCCATCTACAACTGAGATTTATCATTTGATCCCGAATCGTTGTATGATTACATTTGTATTAGTCTTATTCCATCTACTCTAGGATTAGGGGCGGTTTATTCTTCATGACTCTCTAATGTATTTTGTAAGACTCGTTGTTGTGACACACGGTTATAGCACTCTTGGGAACCACAAACATTCTTGTTATTTAGCTTTTATCTCTTGATATATTTAACTTTGTGAATAAATCAAAACACCGTGTAAATGTAAATTAGCAGAACTGCTCACCAAGTAGAGAATGCATCCGACGCCAGATTCATCAGACTGCCACAAAAGAAGCGAAGATTCGAAAACCTCAATGGAGAAAACAGCACCAGAAATGGCTCCAACTGCAGCACCTCTAACAAATCCACTCTCGGTTTCTTGGCCTATCAAAGCACCAGTCATTGCTCCTAATAAAGTACCCACTGCAATTTGAGAATATCACCCATTAACTCCAATCATGAGGCAAAACAGCTTAATTTACTTATTCAAAACAGCTTATTTCAATCACAAATATCCAAAAAAAGGGGTGTTTGGGATCACTTTTTACAGCTTATGCTTATATGCAGAAGGAGATAATTATCAAAAGCAACTTATTTACTTTTTGTTCCATCAATAAATATCTGATCTATATAAGCTATTTCAAACTGCTTATTTCACACTGTTCTTTTCACCCTTAAAGTTGTTACTTGTTAACTTTTATAACACAATAAGAAGATAACCCAAACACCCTTTAATTCAAACCCAATAAGCACATAAACAACTTTAGAAACCAATCCCAAACACCCCATATTCATAAAAAAAATACAAGTTACCATGATCAAATAAACGATCACACAACATAGAAAGAAAAACCTTAAATTAACAATAAAGAACACATGAAACCAAAACCAAATAAGAAACAAAAAAAAAACCCAATTGAAAAAACCAAAAACCCATATAAAAAAACCAAACTTTATAAAAAAACACAAACAAATTCAATCAAATCTTTTATTAAAAAAAAAATAGCAAAGACAAACCTGTAGCAAAGAAGAAAGTAAAAATAGCAGAGAAAAGATTTCCAAGAATTGTGGAAGCAGCAGAGCTGAAGAAATCTTTAACTTTCAAAGCCAAATTTCCAAATGAAATCTGAGAATTAGATAGACGAGATGGGTGGTATGTAAAGAAATCCATTTTTTTTCTTTTTTTGTATCAAGAAATTTGATTGGTTATGTGAAATAAATATGATGATGATGATGATGATAAGAAGAAGAGGGTTGAAAGAAAGTACACGGGTTTTTAATGTTTTGAGAAGAGAAGAGATGAGAAATGAAGAAATAGGAGGAGTTGGTCGTTGATAAAAGAAGGTGAAAGGAAACCACTATCAAACTACTTTGCATTTATAGCTTTTCTCCAATATTACAAGGAGGACTTTTTAGTAATTTTTTTTTTTTTTTCTTTTTTTTTTTTTTTTTTTTTTTTTTTGGAACGAAAGAAAAATGAAATGCGATATTTTAAAACCCCGGTTGAACCAAACAAGATTGGTCATCGAAACCGGTTTTGAGAAAGAAAAACGGGTGGAAAGACTAGTTTATTTCCGATTACTGAAAGCTTGGCCAAATCAGTTAGAAAACTGGTTTATGAAATAGTGATCCTATGTGATATCCTTAAATTTTTGGCAAAAGTACCAATTATGATAAACTAGCAGCGTACTCGCGCGTTGCAGTAGGGTACACTGAAATAAATCTTTCAGTGATTTATGTATTCTATTTTTTTTTAACAATAAATTTACAGATATCAAGAATGTCATGTGACGTATTTCAACTATTTAACTAATGACAATGATTTTCATTATATAATTGTAATAATAAATATTTTAGCAGGCAATGCTTTTTCATCACTTAAAATATCTATTTGATTTATATAAAGCTAAGTTTTATAGATACGGGTGTTTAAAGAAATCTATGAAAACGACAAACTGAGCCGACCCGCTCAATCAGAAACCGCAAAAAACGATAACTAAGAAATCGAATCCGAAAAAAACATAATTGGATAAAAACCTCTTATCGCGATTCGATTTTGGGTTTTTATTTTTAAATATCAGCGGTTACCCGAATCGAACCGTGTTTTATATACATGTTTTAAATAAATTGATGCTAGATTAGAAATATGTACATTAGAATAAAATATAGAGAAAAATATTTTGTAATTTGAGCTTTATTATTTATTTGTATTTATTTGCTGTTTTAGTGTTTGAATATTTGCAACTTTGTATAATATGCTTTATTATTTGTATTAGTGGCATTTAATGCTGGAATTGTATTTAAATTGGTTGTATAATATGTTTCATAATTTGTATTTCTTATGTAAGGGTTTTTAATAACTGCATTAATTGTATTTATTGACCAATTAATTTATGTATGTAATTGTGCAAAAGTTAATTGTACATAATGTTTTATAACATGTATTGTATTACTTAAAATTAAGTTTAGTAGTGAAGTAAATATTTGTACCATAAGCTTTATACTTTGTAATGCTTAAAAATAAGTTTTGAAAGATTCCTTCTTTATATGTAGTATAAATAAAATTACGGAGAATTAAGATTTGAATTGTCTGTAAAACGGTAGGAACAAAGGTATGAATCTTGAGGATTTTTGCAAAGGGATGTGATTTGTACACTATTTCTTTTATCCATCTACCACTAAATCATGCATAGTAGTGCTGTACTGTGTGCAAAGAGAGGTGATTTGTACATCATTTCTTTTATCTTTTATCCAGTTTAGCTAATGTGATTTTTTTAGGCGAAAATTTTGAGAAAAAAAATTAGTCGTATATTGAAGTGTATATTTGTAGAAAGATAATTTAATTATCGTCGCGATTGTATGAATTTTTTTGTGTAACGATTAATGGTTTGCGAGATATTTAATTTTTAAAAAAAGGTGAAAGTTTTCTTTATTTGTTTTGATAAAAAAATAATAGACCCGATTGGTTCATTTGATATATTCTATTTAACAATCGACAATTATACATACAAGAGTTTTAAAGTGTGTAAAATATAAAGTGTGAAGCGCAAGTTATATTGGATTAGAGAGCTTGAATTCATGTAATTTATACTCCGTACCTTTCTAATTACGGCTAAAGATTATGCTTTCAAATATATTTCTATTTTTAGTGGATGAATTTGACTTTCTAATAAAACTATGATTATTGATAAATAACATGGAGTGTTCTAATTATATGTAAATAAATTAATGAAGATATTTAGAGATAGGAGATAAGAATAAGAAGATTCTTATATTCAACAAAAGAAGTTGGTGTTGGCCAAGGAAGAAAAAAATGGTGCTTTAGCAAAACTTGTAAATATCTAAGTTGAGTATTGGTATTTGGTTGGTTCATAGGAATTATAAGCATATTTTATGCATAGTAATCAAACTATTTTAGTATTTTTATATTCTTGTTGGTACGTATTATATCAAAAAATATTATCGATTGTATATAGTACTTCAACTTGTGAATATGATAACCATGTTGAATAATGTTAACTTCGTAGGAATAAGTTTTATTGACGCACTATTTATAAAGACATTATAAAACTTTAATGGACACAGAGCCTACAGATGGGTTTGTCTATCCTAATCTATCATTTAATACTTGTCGCAATTCGAGCGGCGAATTACAAAAAGTGGGGTGTTGGAGCAAAAAACATGAGAAACTATAATTTATTTGTTGTTGAAATCATCCAACGGCAAGCGAAGATAAGTATAAACTGTAGCGCTAAAAACAACATAACTACTAAAGCTTGTTAACCATTTGTGTTAACCATTGTTGTGAATAAAGGACAAGAAAGAAGGCAGAAGGTTTTTGTAGTATTGCTTGTTAAACGTTTGCTTAGGCTGAAAGTAGTTGTTACGTCGCCTCATCTTTCACATCAACGCTACCTGGCAGATTTCTCTCCCCTTTCACACCCCTTCACCTTTCACCTGTAATGGTCACCCTACTCCTCACATTTCATTAAAATACATACTTTAACAAACATACCTCACAAAATACTCACACACTCAGAAACCAAATATTTAATAATTAAACATACATACTTTGCACAAATGCCAAGAGGTGAGCTGCTCACCTTTCGTCCTTTTTTTCTCATAGTCACACATGACATACATGCTAAGTTGTGGATTTCAAGCGTGAGGTAGCACCTCACGAGTGATAAAAGTGCTCTATGGACTATAAACGTGTGATGGAGGGTGTGATTGGTGATCTATTTGTTTATTTTCACAAACAAAGATGAATACGTGAAAACTGTGATGGAGACTGGAGAGTATGATTGGTGATTTATTTGTTTATTATCACAAACAAAGATAGAGACGTGGAAACTGGAAAAGGTGAAAAAAAAATATGTTAGGGTTGGAGATTTGACGGGGTTGTATAAAAGAGACGGCTTGATGACCGACTACTGGTCTGAAGATCATACCTGCTCATGGTACCATGTTGAATGATGTTAATCTCGTGAGAGATACGTTTTATTCTTTTATTTATGCACTATTTATAAAGACAGTACATGTAGAGATGGCAAAAAACTCCGAACCCGACGGAGAATCCGATATCCGACCTCGATTTGACCGGGTAATCCCCGAGTTGACCGGGTATGGGGATGGGGTCGAGGAATCCCCGATCTTGAAAAGTAGGTATGGAGGCGGGTATGGTAATACCCTCGGATCCCCAAACCCGTCCCCGTAGAGATGGCAACGGGGTCCAGGTATGCGAGGAATGGTTGATACCATCCCCATCCCGAAGTTAAATAGTTATCCCCATCCCCCTCCCCATCCCCGCCGGGTGTTGCAATTACATCCCCATTCCCGTCCCCAATGGGGAATCGGGGATTTTTCCCCGTTACATAATTGATATTTTAAATATATTTCAAATGGTGTAACCATACTGACAGCAAACAAAGTTTATTCGTTAGAGTAAATTAAAGCGTTCGACACAAAACATGTTTCTAAAATTATGGATGGTTATTTTTAGAGGATATTTTCTATTAATGAGATTTCAAACATAATATAGACATATAATGTAATTTGTACAGAAAATATATTCGGGGACGGGTTCGGGAAGCCGAGGGTATTACCATACCCGCCTCCCTACCTGTTTTTCAGTATCGGGGATTCCCCGCCACCATCCCCATACCCGGTCAATTCGGAGATTACTCGGTCAAATCGGGGTCGGGTATCGGATTCTCCGTTAAGTTCGGAGTTTTTTGCCATCTCCGTCGGGATGGGAATGCTATCAACCATTCCCCGCATTTCCGGCTCCGTTGCCATCTCTAAATACATGAAACTCTAATAGACTCTAAGCCCACATATAAGCTTACGCCTGGCACAATTTATCATCTAATACATTGTGAGCTAGTGTTCGATTTTGTACAATTTGAGGTTTATAACAATAGAGTCGGTGTGAATTGCATCTTGATTTTGTCATGAAATATATAAGTCACAACGCCCTTTATTATAAAACGTGTTTCACGTTTCTTAAATGAAGCAAAACGTATGTTTTGAGATTCTTGAAATCCTGTCGAATCTTTCACTTCGCTTGATTAGTAGTAATTCAATTTGATATACCAACTGCAGAATATAAATTGCTTAATGCTTAATCAAATAAATAACCGTACGTTATGATAGTTTTTTTATTTAAAAAATAATAATTTATTGGTTTAAGATATATAGTTTGGAGATGTGGATTGGAAGATATTTTGGACATGGAACCAAGTCACCAACTAATACGCAACACATTCAAAGCACATCTGACCTAAACCACAAAACAAAATAAATTTCTTTATGGGGCTATCTCATTCACCCTTCATTTTCTAATTATGTTCCTATGCCTATTATTTATGCAATAAATGGTTGAATTCATGACATATAAATGAACTCTTTCTCCAAAATGTACGTTATAGAATTAATCAAGTATGATTTATTGATTTTGTATGTAGATTTGAAAAAGAAACTAATTTAAATTACTTCTATTACAAAATGTTTTTGAACTACTACGTATTACCTAAATAAATATGTAAATCTAGAAGGAATCTTTGATATGAGAATTTGAGGATTTGATTGTCGATTAACGGCCCCACCAAAAACAAAAATTATGATAATGATAACGATAACGATAACGATAACGTGTACGCGGTTTTGGTGGTGTTTAAGCTTCTAAGTTCTAAATCATCATTAAAAGCTAGTAAATGTACTATAAGTTTTCGCTAAACGTAACTACAATTTGGTTTTTCTAGCTTTGTTCTAGATCAAATAAAAATCTTTGTAACATCTATTTTTGGGTTTTATCGTCATCCTTCATGAATATTGTGCTCAATGTTTCGAAGAAGCTTCAACTATAATAACAAAGATATACTTGTCTAAATTCCAAATATATATAGAGTAGCGTATACTTTTATTAGTACATCAGGTATACATTTGTTTTATAGGCCCATATGCTAATTTCATTTTCTCATCTTTCATCACAGTACGTCAGTTCATCATTTATTCATAGCTAGCCGTATTTTAGTTGTTAACGTAACAATATTTGGACTACAATTAATTTCCTCATTTTCAGTATTCATTGCAAAAAAGATATTTACAATGTGGAACTTGAGGTCACAAAAGGTCAAACTTTTCTTTCAGAATCATATAAAAACAGAAGTTAGAAGCGATAATCACGCAAATTATACTTCAAGATGCTTTAAAAATGTCTGCAAATAGATGGTGTTGTTTCAATCTTGTGGACGGAAAATAAATACCTAGTGATCCAATAATTTACGTTAGTACGTACAATTTCTTCCATTATTTCATACTACTCTTACACAAAAGATAGAAGAAGATATCGTTAATTCATCTGAAATTATAATGTTCAAAAGATTAGTTGAGTAATTATAAGAAATTGGCTACACCCACATAAAAGTATCCACAAAAATAATTCACTCGCTGAAGTGTCAGCGGTTGATTTATTTTTTGTGGGATTCACATCCTACAAAAACAATTACCAGCAGACACCTCAGCGAGTGGATTGTTAGCATTGCTTTAATTATAATATAGATTGTAGGAGCATATAGTAAAAGCAATTTCTTTCCCCTTAACTGATCATTTAAAAACTGGCATGCTACTAGTTAAGATATTCAAATCACACTAAAGATCATGCTTTGAGTTTTTATATGACTAGAGATCATTATTGGACAAATAAGAAACATAATTAGAAATTAATATCAATAGTTTTGTGGTCAATAACAAGGTCGTCCCATGAATTTATAAAAAAATTTAAGTGTTATGGACGAAATTAAATAATGAGGTTTTTCGATAAGGAATTTTATATATAAAGTGTCACCGTTTATAAGATATAATGCAATTAGTTATCTAAACATTCTAACGTATTACTAATTTAAGATATTTTCTCATATAAATATTTTTTTCTTCGTGAAAAATATGTGTACATTATGCATACAATTATTAACGGGACAAATTTTAGAGCCTTTAAAAATTTTGAGGCCCTGAACTGCCGATTATTTTGCACACCCTTAAAGCCGGTCTTCATCAAGTATGTGAACGAACTATAAGTTCTACAGTTACACTCTGAACATGCATGTTTTCTCAATAAATGATATCACCTCAACTCCTCAAGTGTAAATATGTTTATTAGAAGTTTGAACTTTTCATTATGTTGCCTTTTCAATCTTGTTTTAATTTGTATAGACTAAATTTTCATATGAGGCTGACTTTTAGAATACATGAGTAGCCGAATAAAATAAAAGGAGTATTTTCATACATAGGGTAGGGGTATGCTTGACGAAATGAATTAAAGCTAAAGCTTATATTATAAAATGAAAGCTGAAGCTTATGTATTTATAGAGCTTTTTGGTAAATTAGTTAGAGCTAAAACTGTAAAATCATAAAAAAATACATCAAACTGAATTCATATACATTTTCATCTTTTGCCTGATAATCCGTCATATTTTGAAAGATATGTTGGTCAATTGATTGATGATAAGCACCCATAAGTCTGTTCTAATTGGCTTGAGCTTATGCAGTCTTATGACTTATAAAATCTTTTATAAGTATGTGTGACAAATAAAACTTATTTTATAAGCTAGTTTGTTTTAAAAGCTCAAACCCTTATAAGCCATTTCAAGCCCCGACCCAAACACAACAATAATATCATAATATATGAATAATAATGGAGTTATATTAAAACAGATACAAATAAAAAGTGAGAGTTATTTGAAGAAATCGATCATTGTATAATTGTTTTGTTTTTGTGTAATATACTTGACTAAAAACATTTATCAATCATTTAGGTATATTTTTTAAACTACTGCAGTTATATCAAAATTCTAATATTAATTTATTTGAATGCATACTTACATACATGATTAATAGGGTAATGGTTAGGAACAAAATAAACAATTTGATTGGGAGATTGTATATATTATGACAAAATTATATGTTGATACAAAAGTTGGGCGTTCCTTGTTTGGGTTCCTGCTCTCGTACCAATCAGATCTTAATGCTTGAGACCTGCGCACTAAGAAAGCAAACAAACACCGTTAGGCTTATCGTGGGATTGTCTCACACGATTATCCTCCGGCGTGAGAGTAAGTAATCGATTTTTAGGGTTATGTAGAAGAGTTAGGATTGTGAGTCGTACCTTTAACAAGAGTTATGATATTGTTTATATAGGCACGTAATCCTTATTGGATACGTGCTCCTTACTCTTCGATATATATCCAGTTTGATATATATCCCTTAAATAGGAGATATCTATATCAAAACCATAAATAACTTGGGTTTGGGTTTTCGTGAGCCCAAACCATTTAGCATGCTGGCCCAAATCATTGTTATGATAGCCCACTCGTGGTGGGCTTGGGCGTTAGTAATGTTTATCATTTGGGTTCGTGACCCGAATTTAGACTATATGTCATCATGTCCCCCCAGTCTAGTGTGCGCGGGTTGTAACCACGTATACTAGACTAATAATATCAGCGGTAAGCGTGGAGGTCATCCACGTGTCCCAAAATATCACAATAATACCTCGGTAAATGTGGAGGTCATCCACGTGTCCTTCGGAAAACATGAAAAAGTGCATGTACCTTATGGTATCCTAGCCACACGATGGAGATAGTGGGATCCACGTGGCATTCATCCGAGGCAAGGGGAAAACCCTATATAAAGGGCTCCCCGTTTCAATGTTATAACCACAGTGAAAAAACGCCATTTCCCTTTAAATCCTTCTTCAAGAAAACTAATATCTTCGAGAGGTAATTACGCGTGCGCATTTAAAAATGGTCCGTCAATTAGAAGAGTTCCGTTCTGAGATGGACGAGGATGAACTTCGTCAGTTCACCTTCGACTATTACATCCCTCTTGATGTGCATATGGAATTACCGGATGCCGACGCTTGCATCGCGGATTTCCCTGAGGGGAAAATAGGGGTATACAAGCGCTTTTTTGAGTTCGCAAACCAGCGCGTGCCTATATCCCTATTTTTGAGCGACATGCTCAACTTTTACCACCTGCATATTTCACAGCTGCACTGTATAGGTGCGGCGAAAATAACGAATTTCGAGGTAAACTGTCGTTTACTCGTAGTGAGGCCTACTATCAACCTTTTCCGTGCGTTCTACCACACGTCGTGGTCGAACGGGTGGGTGACATTTTCCAAGCGCCCAGGGCGCTATCAGTGTTATACTGATAAAATAGACGCCCTGAGGGGTTGGAGGGAAAGATTTTTTTTGGATAGATGATAAGGTATTCACCACGCTCTCTGGGTTTTATACTCAAGGAGGGCTTCTAAAGGATGAGCGCCCAGATCCCGGTACGTACAGCGTGGAGGATGCAGAGATCATTAATGAGAACCGCATCCCAATCAACTCCTATCCTGAGGAGTTCTTGGTGCATATGGGAATGAACCGCAACTACTTCGGGGGAAGTGATGAGGTGCCAACATTTTTGGATGGAAGCGGCCGGGGTGGGTGCGAACCGCATCCCAATCAACTCCTATCCCGAGGAGTTCTTGGTGCATATGGGAAATGAGCCGCAACTACTTCGGGGGAAGTGATGAGGTGCCAACATTTTTGGATGGAAGCGGCCGGGGTGGGTGCTTGTCCTTTCTTATCCTCGTGTTTATAATGTAAGCTTCCTTGTATATATTGATTTTATCCACTAACTTGCTCTTTCCTTGTTCGTTCATGTGTTGTGCAGAGATGGATCTATTTGCCGTGGTGAAGTTAGCAAAGCCTACGCAGGTGATCGTGGGCATGCGCCCTCTGAGGGAAGGTGAAGTGACTATCTTGGAGGCTACTGCTGGGCGCCTGCTGGAGTTTGCACGAGAAGAGTCTTCTAACTCATCACAGCCTATTGTGAATGCGACACTAGTGCAGACTGTGCCTGCGCAGGGAATGGTGGCACCTGAGCTTGCGCGCGCTGAGTCGTCCACTAGTGCTGGGATCCTCAAAGTGGATACTGACTCTGAAGAGGAGCGCCAAGGTGCGAAGTGTAAAGCTGCTGATGATGGTGGTGAGGGTACCTCCAAGCACATACATCATACCATCATTGTGGATGAGTCCACAGAGGAGGAGACGTCATCGTCTGTTGCTGCGCAGGAGAATGCTGGGACTTCTCCTCCTACGTAAGTAACCTTCATTTGAGTATTTATATTCATACGTGTTTTACGCAGTGCCATTCCTTGACTTCTTTATGTTTGCGTGTAGTGACAGTGCTGTAGGGGGTGATGCAACGTTTGTTGAGGGGTCGGTTCCTCCCCAAGAGGCTCATGAGCATGTGGAGGAGCCGTTGAAGGTGAGTGAGGAGTTGTCTGCGCAACAGCTAGTGGAGGAGTTGGGTGCTGCTGCGGCGCGTTAGGCTGAGTTGGTTACTCAGCTGAGGGCGCGATATGTTGGTGAAAGTAGCAGTCTCGCTCAGAAGGATGAGGAGATTGCTCTGCTTAGGGCGCAGTTAGCTGATGCGCGAGCAGATGTAGAGTCCACAACTGCGTATGCTAGGAGACTCGCGGATGAGAAGCTGTCTTTGATGGCTGAGGTGAAGCGAGAGCGCGCTGAGACTGACCAACACAGGGCCAACTGTGCGTGGGGCTTAAGGTACCTTCAAGAGAATAGAGCCCAGCACTTCACCAATCTTAATGAACTTCGCGAACGTGTGGAGGAGGCTCTAAAGGTGCAGGAGAGCAAGCTGCGCAAGTTGAGTATCGAGTATGATGAGGAGTTGTATCCTCATCTTATGTCTACTATTGCTGAGCGCAGGTATGTATCTTCTTTTTTAATTCTTTATTCACCACTATGTGTCATAATATCTTCGAATGCGTGCATTGTTGTATCCATAGGTGGTTGATCAGCCATGGTCTGCGCTTGGCAGCCATGGGCACGCTGGAGTCCCAGGAAGTCGTGGAGGCTTTTGGGAAAGTTGTGGAGTGCGCCATAGTGCGTGGCAAGGTGCAGGCTGCAGAAGAGCTTCATGAGAGCAAATTGCTGACGGTGCCACTTGCGGAGGTGCCTGGGGTATAAGGCGGATGCTTTTGATGAGCTAGTGGAGGTCATGGAGAGGATGAAGGTCTTCGACTTTCCTCATATCGCCCGCTTAGAGCGTGATCAGGATTATCCGATCAGTGTGATCATGCAGGGCCTGACTCTGGCCAAACACATAGCTGAAGATGCGGAGGCGCAACCTGACTTCTTTTTGAAGCCAGGCGATTCGCAGCTGAAGGTGCCTGTCTTTTCTCGCCCCCGCCACATGCTCAATCCCTTCGCTCTTGAGAAGGAGATTTCTTTGAAGAAATGTTTAGAGGCGCATGAGACAAGAGCTACACATAAGAAGGGCGTGAAGGGGAAGGCCATTCTTTTCGGTGTTGGCGCAGCCCATCTCCCCATGTCTGATGGGATTCCCGTTAGCGTACCAACGGTATCTCAGGAGGATAGCAGCCTTTTAAGAAGGCTGAGTGAGGCTGGGGAGTTGGCGTCTACAGCTAGTAGCTCAAGTCATAGGCGTGCTCATAGCATTTAGACATGTATGGATTTTTGTGGATGTAGTTTATATAAACTCATGATTCGTATAATAATATTTATCTTTTTTGTATGCCTTGGTTGTATTATTTGTACTTAGAGTGTTTTCTTTTGTGTAAAAGAGTATCCAAGAGTCAAATTGAAACCGAGACATATAAAAGATGACTTGTATTAAGCACATAACTTAAAAAAATCATAAGTGTAAAGATAAACTTGCATTGTGTTGCAATTACTATATCAAATGACCAAGAGTCTTGGCTCATAAATTGCTAAGCATGTACAGTATACGTGATGTTGTGCATCCTTCGTGGAATGCGCATTCAAACTTACTTCAACGTCTTGAAGGTAAGGCACTTAGCAAGGATGCGTGATCCAATGTTGATGGGTTTGCAACCCTCTTACTCGACGAGTTAGTTAGTAGGTTTACTCATCCTTTCTGCCATCGTAGGTCTTAATAAGTGCATGCACGCCATGTAGGAAAAATTTAAAATAACAATATTGAGACATAAGGAAAAATGTAAGCAATAAAGTTAAATGTGTTATGGAGTTAGCTAGAAACCACAACATTTTATTAATACTTGCAAGTTTTTTAAGATAAAAGACAATTCCTAAAAGAAAAGAAAATTCAAATACAGACATTTATTAGGAACGTACTAAAGTGCAAGGTTGTCTGTGTGTGGGCCGTAGCCTTTCCGAAAGATAGCATCTCTTGAGATTGCAGATATTCCAAGTGCGTGCCAGCTCATGGCCTTCCATGTCTCGCAACTTGTATGCACCATTGTCTAGTGCATCTGTGACCTCATAGGGTCCTTCCCATTTGGGTCCAAGCTTGCCTGTGTCTTCTGCGTGGCTTGCATCATTGGCGCAGTATACAAAGTCTCCTGGCCTGAATGAAGTATGTTTGACTTTTGCATCATAATACTTTTTCATCTTTGATTTAGCTTTTGCTCCACGTATAGCTGCGCGCTCGCGTCTTGTAACACCCCCAAAATACCGCAGCGGAAGACTGTGTCATAGGGGTGCTACTTCATAATACAAAGTACAAGGTATAGAAAACGAACTCTAAATGAGACGTTTTGAAAAGTTACCATTCGATTAATAAATTCCGAGTTACAAACTTGAGTTCCATAATACAATACATAAGAGTTTTAAGACATATCGAATTGTAAAGATAAAAGCATAAGTCTTCAAAACATGCCAAGCGACTCTATGCTCCATGCAACAGCTTATCATCTTACAGACCTGAGACAAACATGCTAAAGTGTCAACACAATGGTTAGTGAGTTCATAGAGTTTGTCTTAAAATAGTTGAAAAGCCTTAAAGAATGTTCACACAGCAAAGGCATTGTGAATCCACTCAGTTGCAAGTCCTGCTCATAACAACACTTGCAACCTGTGTGTCCACAACCCACTGCTAAATATGTAGTATGAATAAGACATGTAATAGTTCATCAAAACAATTAAGCAATTAGTAGTGAGTCTCTACTTCATCTCCGAAGACCTCACTTGGGAGCCAATTCCCAAAGACAACTGGGAGCCACTTCCCAAAGACAACTGGGAGCCACTTCCCAAAGATAAGTACTAGCTACTAAATAGAACAATGCAATTAAGTATAACACAGTCATGTATGTATGCAATCAAGTATAACACAGTCAAGTATAAATGTTTTGAGTATTTGTACAAGTAAGCAAGTAGTTGAGCATGTGTCTCCCCCAAAGAGTTAAAACAAGTACGAAAAGAGTAGGGGCTATGACTCACCTTAAGCTTAAGTGATGTGAAATGAAAGTGGTAGTCAAATCGCGAAAGTCTCTAAGAGCAGCCTATAATAGAACGTTGCGACTTAGGTTTGGAGTAACATCTAAGAATATGAAGAATTGCCTATATATGTCTTTCATAATGTTCATGATGTAGTACTTAGTATATAGTGTAAGTCTTTGAATATAAATGGTTTATGAAACATGTATAAGTTGTATATCTCTTACTACCGTTCGGGCCGACATAATTCAGAAGTCATGGAGTAAACGTTCGGGGAGCCAGGACACTTTAATTCGTAAATCCACAACTCATCTCGACGGCTTACTTAATGAACTCCTCACATGAGGCTCCCTACTATTGTAGTATTTGATAACAAATATATAAGTTTTGATCCGAAAAGTTACATGTCCAATATTTGAATAAACTTAGTAAAGTCCATTTTTACATGAAGATTGTTATTAGGGTAAGTTTCATAAGTCTTGTATGACAATTTCTTTGTAATATCTCATGGTTCTTTTAGATGAAGTAGATCCAAATTGTTTGTTCAAGTTATCGTCAACTTCTTGTTTCATGTTTTCGCCTAAGTAAGTTTATATGGTCATTTAGTCATGGCTTCGCCGTGACCTTGGTCATTTTTCCATGGTCTTGAGACTCAACCTTGGCTTTAGCCATGGTTGTGGTCTTGACTTTAGGTCATTAGACCTCTTGGTCTTAGTAAATCTTAACTATAATATAGTGACTTTGGTCTAAAATGGGCTGTTAAGAATTTGAAGAAAATTATCACTCGGAAAGCGTTTTCAGGGCTCGAGCTTCTTTGTTCCTGAACGAAAAACGTCATTCCGGACAACTTTCGTGTTTTAAATTTTTGATGAATCGGACCAGAAGGGTGACTTTCAAAATGGCAGAATGCAAAAACAGTAGGTATAGGCAGTTTTGCCGTTTTGGTTTCGCTAACTTCAAATGGTCATAACTTTTGACTCGGGTACTCGTTTTAGGTGATTCAAATTGCTATGTTTTCCTTGTTAAGTCCTATTTAACATTAAGTAAGTGTCAAATATCATATTTGTACTATTTTGGTCGTGGTTCTCCATAAAAGTCATTAGTTTACTTGTTTAAAGATCATAAGTTAACATATATATATCATAACTTGTTTTACCAATTTTTATATATCATGAACATACTAACAAGACAATATATAGTAAGAATGAAACATAAATAGCATGAAAATGATATTTAGCAAGAAAGTATGTTAGGGTTTGCTTACAACTTGAGGCTTTCTAAAAGAAAGGTAAGTAACTAGTAAGGTACGGACTTTGATAGACTTAAGCTTCACTCTTTGCAATCTATGATAAACCGAGTTTATTTGAAGATTATAACGACACCTTCTTGAAAGTCCAAAGCTATTTGAAGATTATAACTACGTCTTTTTGGAGACTTTAGAGTTATAACAACTTTTCTTAGAAAATTTCCAAGATTGAAGATCAAACACTAGTTTTCTTTCAAAAACTAGTTAACTTTCTTACAAAATATAAGAAAAGTGCCTTAGGTTTTAGGACTTGAAGGTTATAAGAAGGTGTGGTGCAAGTTTTCTATGTGTTTTAGCTTGGTATTTATAGGGTAGGAAAAATAGTTAACCATATATTGGGTTAGAATTTAACCATGGTTAGTTTAGACACTTGTAATGATCTAAAGGATCAATGGTCAAGATCAAGCCACACCAAGGTGACTCCCCCCCTAATGGCGATTTGGAATGGATAAGGGGGGGGGGGGGGTGAGGTGGTCTTTGGATGATAATATCCTAGATACTTGGTTAGTTTTGACTCCGGGAAATGTTAACCGTAAATGATTAAGCCTCAAAACGTAAAACCGGGTATCGTAAAAATATGAAACTTGAAAGTATGGTTAAACATGTCAATATAGTCCATAATAAAATATAAAATGATTGGTAGGTTCTATCGGGTGCGAAAACCCTGCTAAAAACTGGAAACACGGGTCTAAAACGCGTAATTCGCGTAAAACGCTGAACTGAAAAACGTAAAATTCCAAAACTTTTGGAATTGTCCTAAAATGAGAGAAAATCATATTTCTATTGTTTATAATGTTTTATGGACATATCGGGATGCTGGAATGACGTTTAAACCTAAAAGTAAATCTCGGACACGGCTTTGTGATTTTTGCAGAAATGATCCGATGAGCGTCAAACTCTCGGATTATCGTTAAAATAGTTTAACTTACGAGAATATGAAATAAAAATTTCTGAGATGAATAGTAAAAGTGAATAGTAAAAGTGAATAGTAAAATGAATAGTAATCCGAAAATGCGAATTGTTACAGTCTCTACCCCTTCAGGAAACTTCGTCCCGAAGTTTAGTGTGTCTAGGTCTCTTATCTTAATAGCGGCATAATAAATCTAGATTTAGAATAAAATAATATGGTAGGATAAGGTACGTACCCGTTACGCATTGCGGGCTTCCTTAGCACCCAAATAGTATGCTCGACCCCGAGGTGGACTAACATTGTATCCACGGTTTGGGTTATTTTCTTCAAGCATTACTGCTAGAGTCGGGTTATCCAGTACTTGTCCCTGTGCCCTATTCAACTTAGGACAAGTATTTCGGAAGTGGTTTGGGCTGTTGCACTCATGGCATGTCTTTTGGTTGTTTCCTATATTGTCCGCATTCGCCTGCCTTGTAACTGATTTACACTGACTTGCAAAATGGCCAGACCTCTTGCAATTATAACACACAGGGCATGGCTCAGACCTCTGATGATGATAAGCACATTTAGTACACTTAGGATGTAGACCCTTATACTTTTTCTGATTAGAAACAGTTGCCGCAAATCCTCTTGCTTTCTTATTATCAACCATTGTACCCATTTGCTCACTCGATTCACCCGTTCCCTTCCTTTTGTCACTATTCTTCAAAGTTCCATTCCTGACCATCTCATCTGTTAGGGTCCCTGCTCTCAATATTGCACTATGAATTGTGGGAGGTTCGGTTGTTTTCACTGTCCCACGAATCTCAGGAACAAGGCCATAGATGTACCTCTCAATCCTTTTGGATTCAGGGGTAACCAGATGAGGAACTAGTTTAGCTAGTTCATGAAACCGATCTGTGTAGGTTGCATGACCAGCCCCTACCATAGAGTGATGCCAAAACTCGTCCTCTAGTTTTTGCATTTCATTAACCGGGCAATACTCTTCCTTCAGTAGTCCCTTAAAGTCGTCCCATGTCATACCTACAGCTGCTTCTCTACTCCTTGCTTGAATCTGCATGTTCCACCATGTTAATGCCTTTTCTGATAGCAAGCATGCAGAATATTTTACTCTCTGGTAGATTGCACAGTTACTGATGTCAATCACTGACTCCATCTTCTCGACCCATCGTGTATATGCCAATGCACCTCCTTTACCATTAAACTCAATTGGTTTGCATGACGTAAATTCCTTATACATACATCCAGTCCTATGGTTGTTGTTGTTGTTGTTGTTGTTGTTGTTGTTGTTGTTGTTGTTGTTGTTATTACCATTCCTTCCTCCATCATTTGTAGCGTCATTTATGCTTCCGTGGTTTCCCGAATTGTTCATGTGATTGCCAACTTGTGTGACTATGGTGGGAAGTAGGTTTTGTAGTTGTTGGGCAATAATGGTGGAGACATCTGGATTTCCACCATCGTTACTAGGGTTACTAGTGTCGTGAGCATCTCCTCTACCTCCACGTCCACCAGTTCTTCCACTATCATTACTAGGGTTACTAGTGTCGTGAGCAGCTCCTCTACCTCCACGACCACCAGTTCTTCCACCACCTCGGCTAGTGCTACGAGTTACTCTCTTTGGTGCAATGATATCTACAAGGAGGGACATTTTGTCGACGTCAGTTATGAGGTGATATTCCTATACTACTTAGTCTTAAATCTTGTCAATTTGAGTCAATGTTGATTAATGTAAGCATGGTCACATATGTCTACGTGAGTCGTGACGCATTTATAATTATGTTGGCCACCATAATTATAATTGCTTCCTTTCACACGTATACATATTACCAGGCACACATATCTCAATAATTGATACTACATAATTGGGTAGACTTTCTATCATCTGCTCTTAAGTTGTGAAAGGGTAACGTAGTCTGGGCATCTAGAGAAGGTGATATGACGAAATGGACTAGTCGCGCTTGTAGAAAGGTTTGAGTGTCGTACTAGGACATATGAACCACTTCTAGGTATTAGAATCATATAAAGTAAGTATAAGGCAAATCATCAAATCTCTACAGGAAACTAATAACCTTTATTTAACTTAATCTTATGTCTTATCAAACAAGAACTGTCACAAGATTAAGTTAATTAAACAATTATTACTTAGCTCTAAATTTTTGATGACTTGACTATTGTCTGGGGTTTCTCCTAAACAAACAATTAGCAATAAGCATATGCGCATGAAGTGTGTGTAAGGCAAAATAAAGAGGAGAGTCTTAATGTTTATACCAGTTATAGTCTAGGTAGTATATGCAACCTAGTTCTCTATAACCAATGCTCTGATACCAATCTGTAACACCCCCAAAATACCGCAGCGGAAGACTGTGTCATAGGGGTGCTACTTCATAATACAAAGTACAAGGTATAGAAAACGAACTCTAAATGAGACGTTTTGAAAAGTTACCATTCGATTAATAAATTCCGAGTTACAAACTTGAGTTCCATAATACAATACATAAGAGTTTTAAGACATATCGAATGGTAAAGATAAAAGCATAAGTCTTCAAAACATGCCAAGCGACTCTATGCTCCATGCAACAGCTTATCATCTTACAGACCTGAGACAAACATGCTAAAGTGTCAACACAATGGTTAGTGAGTTCATAGAGTTTGTCTTAAAATAGTTGAAAAGCCTTAAAGAATGTTCACACAGCAAAGGCATTGTGAATCCACTCAGTGCAAGTCCCGCTCATAACAACACTTGCAACCTGTGTGTCCACAACCCACTGCTAAATATATAGTATGAATAAGACATGTAATAGTTCATCAAAACAATTAAGCAATTAGTAGTGAGTCTCTACTTCATCTCCGAAGACCTCACTTGGGAGCCAATTCCCAAAGACAACTGGGAGCCACTTCCCAAAGACAACTGGGAGCCACTTCCCAAAGATAAGTACTAGCTACTAAATAGAATAACGCAATTAAGTATAACACAGTCATGTATGTATGCAATCAAGTATAACACAGTCAAGTATAAATGTTTTGAGTATTTAAACAAGTAAGCAAGTAGTTGAGCATGTGTCTCCCCCAAAGAGTTAAAACAAGTATGAAAAGAGTAGGGGCTATGACTCACCTTAAGCTTAAGTGATGTGAAATGAAAGTAATAGTCAAATCGCGAAAGTCTCTAAGAGCAGCCTATAATAGAACGTTGCGACTTAGGTTTGGAGTAACATCTAAGAATATGAAGAATTGCCTATATATGTCTTTCATAATGTTCATGATGTAGTACTTAGTATATAGTGTAAGTCTTTGAATATAAATGGTTTATGAAACATGTATAAGTTGTATATCTCTTACTACCGTTCGGGCCGACATAATTCAGAAGTCATGGAGTAAACGTTCGGGGAGCCAGGACACTTTAATTCGTAAATCCACAACTCATCTCGACGGCTTACTTAATGAACTCCTCACATGAGGCTCCCTACTATTGTAGTATTTGATAACAAATATATAAGTTTTGATCCGAAAAGTTACATGTCCAATATTTGAATAAACTTAGGAAAGCCCATTTTTACATGAAGATTGTTATTAGGGTAAGTTTCATAAGTCTTGTATGGCAATTTCTTTGTAATATCTCATGGTTCTTTTAGATGAAGTAGATCCAAATTGTTTGTTCAAGTTATCGTCAACTTCTTGTTTCATGTTTTCGCCTAAGTAAGTTTATATGGTCATTTAGTCATGGCTTCGCCGTGACCTTGGTCATTTTTCCATGGTCTTGAGACTCAACCTTGGCTTTAGCCATGGTTGTGGTCTTGACTTTAGGTCATTAGACCTCTTGGTCTTAGTAAATCTTAACTATAATATAGTGATTTTGGTCTAAAATGGGCTGTTAAGAATTTGAAGAAAATTATCACTCGGAAAGCGTTTTCAGGGCTCGAGCTTCTTTGTTCCTGAACGAAAACGTTGTTCCGGACAACTTTCGTGTTTTAACTTTTTGATGAATCGGACCAGAAGGGTGACTTTCAAAATGGCAGAATGCAAAAACAGTAGGTATAGGCAGTTTTGCCGTTTTGGTTTCGCTAACTTCAAATGGTCATAACTTTTGACTCGGGTACTCGTTTTGGGTGATTCAAATTGCTATATTTTCCTTGTTAAGTCCTATTTAACATTAAGTAAGTGTCAAATATCATATTTGTACTATTTTGGTCGTGGTTCTCCATAAAAGTCATTAGTTTACTTGTTTAAAGATCATAAGTTAACATATATATATATATCATAACTTGTTTTACCAATTTTTATATATCATGAACATACTAACAAGACAATATATAGTAAGAATGAAACATAAATAGCATGAAAATGATATTTAGCAAGAAAGTATGTTAGGGTTTGCTTACAACTTGAGGCTTTCTAAAAGAAAGGTAAGTAACTAGTAAGGTACGGACTTTGATAGACTTAAGCTTCACTCTTTGCAATCTATGATAAACCGAGTTTATTTGAAGATTATAACGACGCCTTCTTGAAAGTCCAAAGCTATTTGAAGATTATAACTACGTCTTTTTGGAGACTTTAGAGTTATAACAACTTTTCTTAGAAAATTTCCAAGATTGAAGATCAAACACTAGTTTTCTTTCAAAAACTAGTTAACTTTCTTACAAAATATAAGAAAAGTGCCTTAGGTTTTAGGACTTGAAGGTTATAAGAAGGTGTGGTGCAAGTTTTCTATGTGTTTTAGCTTGGTATTTATAGGGTAGGAAAAATAGTTAACCATATATTGGGTTAGAATATAACCATGGTTAGTTTAGACACTTGTAATGATCTAAAGGATCAATGGTCAAGATCAAGCCACACCAAGGTGTCTCCCCCCCTAATGGCGGTTTGGAATGGATAAGGGGGGGGGGGGGGGGGTGAGGTGGTCTTTGGATGATAATATCCTAGATACTTGGTTAGTTTTGACTCCGGGAAATGTTAACCGTAAATGATTAAGCCTCAAAACGTAAAACTGGGTATCGTAAAAATATGAAACTTGAAAGTATGGTTAAACATGTCAATATAGTCCATAATAAAATATAAAATGAGTGGTAGGTTCTATCGGGTGCGAAAACCCTGCTAAAAACTGGAAACACGGGTCTAAAACGCGTAATTCGCGTAAAACGCTGAACTGAAAAACGTAAAATTCCAAAACTTTTGGAATTGTCCTAAAATGAGAGAAAATCATATTTCTATTGTTTATAATGTTTTATGGACATATCGGGATGCTGGAATGACGTTTAAACCTAAAAGTAAATCTCGGACACGGCTTTGTGATTTTTGCAGAAATGATCCGATGAGCGTCAAACTCTCGGATTATCGTTAAAATAGTTTAACTTACGAGAATATGAAATAAAAATTTCTGAGATGAATAGTAAAAGTGAATAGTAATCCAAAAATGCGAATTGTTACACGTCTTTCTTCCAAGAGATCCAAGTCTATGCGCCGCTCATCGTCATTTGTTGTGACATTTATTTCCACCGTACGGATAGTTGGCATTCCAATCTCGGCTGGTATGACAGCCTTTGTCCCATAGACAAGAGAGAATGGTGTGTCTCCAGTACTGGTTTTAATTGTCGTGCGGTGCGCCCATAAAACATGTGATAATTCATCCACCCACCTTCCTTTATGCTTGTCAAGGCGCGCTTTTATTCCTTCGCCCAGACTGCGATTCGCGCGTTCAACCAAGCCATTGGTTTGTGGGTGCTTAACTGAAGCAAAGTGTTGTGTAATGTTTAATTGCGTGCACCAGTCTTTGAACGGGTTGTCACATAATTGTTTTCCGTTGTCCGAAATAATCTCTCCAGGTAGTCCAAAGCGACACACAATGTTGTCCCATACGAAGCGTTTGATTTGGTTGCCCGTGATGCTTGCCACTGCTTTTGCCTCAATCCACTTAGTAAAATAATCTATAGCTACGATGAGTAATTTTAGCCCTCCCGCTGCAATTGGAAAAGGGCCTGCAATGTCAATGCCCCATTTATAGAATGGCCATGGTGAGGTGATGGGGGTTAGCTCTTGTTGTGGTCGGTGCGGAATTGGCCTGTGGACTTGGCAATCCCTGCATTTCTTTATCATGTCCCGCGCGTCGCGGTGCATAGTAGGCCAATAGTATCCTGACCGCAGGGCGCGCGCCACTACAGACCGTGGTCCTGAGTGCATACTACATGAGCCAGCGTGAATCTCTCAGAGTACGTAATATGCCTGAAGAGGTCCAACGCACCGGAGCCATGGTTGTAGGAATGAACGTCGATATAGGACGCCATCTCGGAGTTCAAATCTCTGTGTTGTGCGCCGTACCCTACGAGCGTCCTTCTGATCTTGTGGTAAGATTGCTTTGCTTATAAATTCAATGATAGGTGTCATCCACGTAGGATCCTGTTCCTCAATCACCGTGGATATTTCCATCTCCGAGATTGATTTGTTTTTTAGAGTCTTCACCAATACCTGTTTTGAGAGGTGCGCAAAGCTTGTAGATGCGATATTGCTAAGCACGTCAGCTTTCCTGTTTTCTCCTCTAGGGACTTGTTTGATAGTGAACCTATCAAAATTCTGGATTAGAGACTTGGTTTGTTTGAGGTACTGGACCATGTGTTCATCCTTGGCTTCATATTCACCTAGCACGTGGTTGGCTACTAGCCTGGAATCTACATTTGCCTCTAGGTTACGTACACCCATTTGAGTTGCAATGCGTAGTCCAGCAAGTAGGGCTTCATATTCTGCCTCATTGTTTGTGGCTGTGAATTCGAAACGCCGTGCGTAAGTGAATTCCACTCCATCTGGATTAGTGAGGATAAGGCCTGCGCCTGATCCATCCACGCATGAGGATCCGTCTGTGAATAGAACCCATGGTTTTTGTAATTCTTCCTTGCTTGTCGGAGGTGGAGTATATGTATCTGGCTTCTCAACAATAAAGTCCGCTAATATTTGCCCCTTGATTACAGTGCGTGGTCTATACGAGATGTTGTACTCGCTCGATAGCACACTCCATTTTTGTAGCCGTCCTGATGCGTCAGGTTTAGAGATAACGTGTTTGATAGGTTGGTTCGTTATTACAACTATTGGGTGCGCCTGAAAGTATCTATGCAATCTTTTAGCTGCAAATACCAAAGCTAGGACCAGCTTTTCCATAGCAGTGTAGTTAGTCTCTGTCTTCTTAAGTGCTTTGCTCATAAAGTATATGGGTGTTTGAACGGAGTTCCTATCTGTCAATAATACCGCGCTGACTGCTCCATGAGTTGCAGATAAGTACATGATCAATTCTTCCCCTGGTCGGGGTGCGACAAGTTTGGGAAGTGCTGCAAGATGTTGCTTAAGTTGTTGGAAGGCTTCCTCCGCCTCCTCAGTCCAACGAAAGTCTCCCTTTTTTGAGCACTTCGTGAGTATTTTAAAGAGAGGGAGTGACTTGTCTGCTGATTTGGACAAAAAACGGTTTAGCCCAGCTAGCTTTTCGTTTAATGACTGGACTTCTTTCAATGTGGGCGGTGAAGGGAGATCGATGACAGCTTTTGTCTTTTCTGGGCAAGGCTTGATGCCGTCAGGTTCTATTAAATATTCAAGAAACATGCCTTCTGTCGCGCCAAAAGTACACTTCTTGGGATTTAACTTCATGTTTATCTTTCCCAGTGTTTTGAACGTCTCCTCGATGTCGCGCACCAATTCCTCCTCAGTATGACTCTTTATAACAAGGTCATCGACATAAACTTCCAGGTTGCGACCTACTTGCTTTTCAAAGGCCATGTCCACCAATCTCTGGTATGTTGCGCCCGCGTTCTTTAGACCAAAGGGCATTTTTGTGTAGCAATAGACCCCTTAACTTGTGTGGAAGGCAGTTTTTTCTTCATCCTCCTCTGCCATCTGAATTTGATGGTACCCTTTGTTTGCGTCTAAGAAACATTTAAAGGGATATCCACACAAACATTCTATCTTCCAGTCTATTTCTGGTAGCGGGTAGCAGTCTTGTGGACATGCTTTATTAAGATCAGTAAAGTCTACGCATATTCTCCAACTGCCATCACTCTTTTTTTACCATTACTGGATTGGAAAGCCAGTCATGGTAGTAGACTTCCCGCATGATGCCTGTGTCTACCAGTTTGTGTACTTCTTCCAAGATGGCTTTTGCGCGATCTGGAGCTTGGCCGCGCTTTTTCTGCCGTATTGGAGGAAATCCTTGTCGGATTTGTAGCTTGTGCTCCGTGATAGATCGTGGCACTCCAGTCATGTGCTTTGGTTCTCATGCAAAGATATCTAGGTTCTTTTGCAAGAGTGCGCACACAGCTGCTTTGCCTTTTTCAGATAGAGATCCTCCAATTGATATTTGTTGATCTGGGTAATCAGGGTGAATGGCAACCTTTAGGTTTGGTATTTTAGCTGCGCGCTGTTCTGGAACACTCTCCACTTCACTGGTTACTGTGTTGCATTCTTTAGGCGGCACAGTGGTATTGTAGAGGGTGACAATGCCTCCTTCTACTGGAAATTTGAGCATCCCGTATGCTGTGGATGGTACAGCGCGCATGGATGATATTCCAGGTCTCCCAATGATGCCGTTGTACGGTGAAGGAGACTTGATTATCATGAAGTTTATCCATGTTGCTGTAGAGTGTTGTTCATCATCAACGACTACAAGTAAGCGTAATTGCCTCATAGGCCATATCTTTTCTCCTGTGAAGCCAGTCAGCGACGTCGTGGCCGATATTAACTGACTTTGTATCTCAGGTCACAGCCTTTTGAAGTAGTGTTCATACAGAATGTCTGCGGATGCTACTCCATCAATATACATGCGGCGGATATCGTGTCCCCCAGTATGTATCACAATGGTTAGTGGCTCTACTACTGCGTTGTCCGCAGCTAGAGTGGGGAAGGATATCTCATTCCCAAAAGAGAATTTTTGACTGACCTTTTGCTTCGTCTTGCGCTGCCATGACTGTATCATGTAAATAATGTCAGCCTTATCTTTGGATGGCTCTTTCCTACCTCCATTCTTTTGTTTATCCTTCATTTCTTTAATATTCTTAACGAGATGATTCTACCCTCCTTTACTAATTTGTCAATTAGTTGTCGTAGTTGGACACACTCGTTGGTGGTATGGCCCTTTTGTCCATGGTATTCGCAGTATCCATTCCCTACACGCCGATCCTCTGGAGTGTGCATTTGTGGGGGATTTTGGGAAGTTTGCGCCTTCTATTACAAATATCTCCCTCGGAGTCTTTGTGAGGGGGGTATACTTGTCATTATCTCATCCACTTCCCTGACTGCGATAATTCTTGCTGCGATTGTTGCTCTGATCATTAGATTGTCTCATAGGCTGTTCTTGCTGCCTATAATTTGAGTAGCCTTTTTTACTGTCTGCAGCAGCTGCTTCTCCTTGGATAAAGGACCTTGTGTGCTTCATTAGTTCATCGAAGGTTTGGGGAACCTTATCATTTAATTTCCTGATGAGTTCTGGGTTATTAATCCCATTCATGAACCCCGAAATTTTTAGCACTTCAGGACACGCCTTGACGTGTATACATTCATCCTTAAAGCGCTCCACGTAAGCACTGGTTGATTCCCCTTGGCGCTGTTTCACTCTGGCTAGTTCAACAGGGTTCTTAGCGCACTTCCTTCTCTGAGTGAAGTTCAAGCGGAATGCTTTTCGCAACTCTTCAAACCCGTCTATGCTCCTTCGTGGAAGCTTGCCAAACCGAGTTCGCGCATTCCCCACTAATGTAGAGTTAAACATATGACACCACACAGGTTGTGGCCAATTTTTGATAGTAGCAGCGGATTCGAAAATTTTTAGGTGGTCATCAGGATCACCCGTTCCATCATTTGTTTTAATATTGGTGGGCATGCGCCTTTTCTTGTGATCAGAGTAATCGCTGATGCTCCGTGTGAATGCATCAACTTTTTGGCGACGCCAAGGAAGAGATATGTCTTCATCTTCTTCCTCGCGACGTCTTCCTCGGGACTTCCAGTGTCCTGTCTCTTTATCCTCGTTGTCCGAGGAGTCACTTGAGGAGAAGTCATCCCTTTTGCGGCGCTTGGGCCGTTTTTCCTCAGAGGAAGAGCTTGAGGGGCTTTCACTTGGGGAAGTTCGTCTTCCTAACCTGTTGTGAATTCTTCTGCTTCCAGACCTTGAGAAGCTCTCGCTCGGTGAGCGCTGCCGTCCAAGTCTATCTTGTATCCTGTGACTACCAAGTCTGGAGTGAACATTGGTACGCCTCTCACCGTCTTCGTATTCCTCCGAGTATTGTGAATCAGATGCTGTACCGAGTCTATCATGGACATTGGTACGTATTTCATTATTTTCGTGCCCTCCCCCCCTCTGGTAGTGCGGTGGGGATGTTTCTGAGTTAAAGTTAAGTCTGGCTTGTAGGCTCTGGCTTGATCTTCTCCTTCCCTCCTCTTGCATGAGGCTAGTTAAAGCTTTGTAATTTTGTGACACAAAATTACTTAGTGTTAATTCAGGCGCGTCCTCTTCCAGTGCAACAATATCTGCTTCTGGGTTAGGTCCCCTATCTCGATTAGACACGCCTGGCGGCACAGTGTTGTCCACAATGGGTGCCGTTTGATGAGGAGTATTGAAGAGAGTGCACTGAAGTTCTTCAGTGCTTGGGACCACCGTGGTGGTCTGGGCAGCCCCTGTGGGCAATTTTACCGTTGGGAGAGGTAGGGTTGTTCCCGTTTCTTGGTGACCAGGCGCATTGGTTGTCCTAGAGGCCTGCCTAGAAGTCGAATCTTGATGGTTCCTTCTCTGGGGGTCACCACGTGTTTTTTCCAATTGCGGAGTCCGCTAGCTTGAGTTTTTGTGCTTTGTCATTCTAGTTCTTAGTGTAGGGTCCTGTTAGCATTAAAAATATTTATATATAAGTGATGGTCATTCTCATATTGTAACTTTGTGTCGTTTGTTAAGATTTGTAATAGTTTAGTCATTGGGCTTTGGACTTGGCAAGCTAATATGTTATGTGCTATGTTTCATAAGCCTTGTTATCTAATCATATAACCAAGTCCAAGCCCAAGCCCATAGAAAGCCCATAGGGCATCTCATGTATTTTACTATTTAAACACCTCAAAGGCTCATTTGAGGTGTGTGCTTGTGTGTGTATTGTGTGTGTTTTTTAATAAAAGTTCTCTTCATCTTATTACTCTTCTATACTTATTAACGCCACACATATTATACCAAGTCACCATCTTTACTTCATCTAGTTCTTATATTTGTGTTAAAGTTGATATATCTAAGGTCATACAAGTGGTATCAATCGCCTAACAATGATTTAGGAGTGTGTGGAAATCGTTTTCATCAAACTTTCTCTTTAAAAGTTTCATTTTTTATGTAAAAAACGTGTACTTTTCATTAAAAAGTTTTGATTTTTACGTGTTTTAGTGTTAAAGTTGTTGTTTTTATTGAAGTTTTAGTGATTCTAAGTGTTTTGGGAAAGATTTGATCATTAGAAACAAGTGAAAAAGGAGTTTTTGGGCGAAAAAATCGTATTTTTGAAGTTTTCTGGTCATCCTACGCGTAAGTTGGGTGTACAGTACAAGTTACAGCTGTCTACAGTACTATCTACGCGTAAGTTGAGGTCAAAACCCTTTTTCTACGCGTAACTCTGGTCAAAACCCTCTTCTTACGCATAAGATTGATTGTCTACGCGTAAGTTGATGTCTACGCACAAGATCCTACGCTTAAGTTCAGTTTCTACGCAGAAGTTTGTTCTTACGCATAAGATTAAATCTTACGCGTAAGTTTCAGAAATCTACGCATAAGTTTCTTCAAAGGTCCTCTCTTCGTGCTACGGTGACTCAGTACTTCCCTGACTTGGATAAGTTTGTGGAATACTTCGACACGGGATACCTTTCAAGCTTGGATAAGTTTGAGAGATCAAATTGGTTGAAGAAAACCTTACGCGTAACATTCTTACGCATAAACTCTAAGTTTACGCGTAAAAACAAAGTCTACGCATAAACAATATTGTTTACGCATAACTTAGATCTTACGCATAACTTAAAGGTTACGCATAACATCTTACGCGTAAGATTATTCACTTCCTACGCATAAGTTCAAGGTTTTACGCGTAAGAATTTGACTTTTTGACAACCAAACTTCAAACGGCCATAACTTTTGAACCGTAACTCCGTTTTCGACGAATCAGCTGTCAAAACGACCGTGAGACCGAGAAGAAGGACACGTTGAATGATCTAAAGATCATTCAAGCCAAGCTTCGAGGCCCAAATCCACTCCGAACGGAAGTTATTGAGGTTTTAAGGTTCCAGATCAAAATTTTCACCATAAAAACTTGCATCAACTTACACTAAACACTACTCCTACTTCGTTGGAACGATCCGAGAATCAACTTTATCCATCTACACTTCATCAATGGCTATTCAGCAAGATATTCATGCAGCTGGTGCGGAAAACCGACCTCCTATGCTTGAAAAAGGTGGATATCTCCCATGGACAAGCCACATGCTTCGTTACATCAAAACTAAGACTGATGGTAACCTCATGCTCAAATCCATTAAGAATGGTCCATTTCAGCCAAGACAAGTTCAAGTTGCCGGTGATCCAAACTCAACAAATCCTACTGAACCATACATGCGTTTACAAACAGAAGAAGATTACACTGATGAAGACAAGGCGCAGATCAAAGCTGATGATATGGCAATGCATCTAATCCAACTTGGATTACCTCGGGAGATCTTTGCTGCGGTCGACAGCTGTGAAACTGCTCATGCTATGTGGGAACGTGTTAGAAGGATTTGTCATGGAACAGAGATTGGACAACAAGACGTTGAGAACAAACTTCTTACTGAATGGGAGAATCACATCCACTAAAGGTGAACAGATTGAGTCATACTACACAAGGTTTTGCACGTTGATGAATGAGTTAATCAGAAACAAGTTGACACCTCGAACAATTGCAACAAACATCAAATTCGTCAATAACCTTCCAGAAGAATGGGGTCGTTATGTTACAATTGTCAATCAAACAAAGGATTTACATAAGGTGAATTAGGATCAACTCTATGACTTTTTGAAGCAAAACCAAGCTGAGGCTAATGAAGTAAGGAAAGAAAGATTGGCAAAGAATCATGATCCTCTCGCATTAATTGCTACTACACCAACACCGCTACCAGTAAACACACAACAACAATCATCATCTTCCACTCACAACTACATGCAACCTTCATACATTCAACAAACAACACCGGTCTACCAACAATAGTTCTACCCACAGCAACAACAACATGTTATTCCACAACAGCAATACCAACAATTCCAAGAACCAGAATTCACTGAAAATGATGAAGCCACTGCAGCATTGACCCAAGCGTTTGCTTTTCTATCAAAGGCATTCCAAGGACGCTATTCTACACCAACAAACAACAACCAAAGGATTTCATCGAACACTCGCAACAAGCAGATTGCTCAGCCGAGTTTCAATATGGGCAATGGAGGCCAAATGGTTGGAATTTATGGGAATCAGCAAGGATATGCCACTGGAATTAACATGGGGAATCAGAATATGCTGAATGCAGGGAATCAGAATGCAGGAAATCAGTATGGTCAGTATGCAGGGAATCAGTTGGGTCAGTTTGTTGGAAATCAGAGGGGTCAGAATGTTGGTAATCAGGCAATGGGTAATCAGAATAGAAATGTTGCAGCTCCAGTAGTTGGGAATTTAGGAAATGTGAATCAGGGTAATCCGGTAAAGTGTTTTAACTGTCAGGGTGTAGGTCATATGGCAAGGAACTGTCCTACTAAGCCGAACAAGAAAGATCTAGCGTACTTGCAGAAAGCAGTGATGTTGGCACAAAAGGCAGAGGCAGGATTTCAGTTGAATGCCGAGGAGAATGATTTTATGGCTCTTATGGATGACATGGAAGATAGAGAGGATATCGATGCGAACTGCATATTCATGGCGAATCTTCAGGAAGCTAAGTATGACACGGATTCTGACACACTTCCTGTTTATGACACCAATGCACCATCTGAGGTATCCAACTTCAACACATGTCACAATAATGATATATTTGATATGTCTCCTCATGAGGAACAGCATTCTGAGAAGCTAGCACCCACTTATGATACATACCTGGACACGCCAAGTAGTAGCAATACTCCTTCAGCAACTCCAGATGTGAATCATAATGGAGGCTTCGTTTCACAGCATGCTGAGAATGATGAGGAAACACGTGCTTTGTTTGAATCATTATTGAATAATTGTCGTATTGAAATTGAGAATGTGCAAAAGGTCAATCGCGATGTTAAGGCCGCAAATGTTAAATTGACCGCTGAGCTTGAGAGTTACAAATCAACCGTTAAAGCTTTTGAATTTCATAACAAAAGATTGTCTGAATTAGAAACTGGTTATCAAAATTCCGTTTCAGAGAAACAAAAATTGCAACTCAAGTTTGACACACTTGATGTTAATTCTTTCAAAAAGATAAAATCTTTAAACACGGAAATTTCTGATTTACAAAACCAACTTTCTAAACAAAAAACAACTTATTCCAATCTCGAAAAAGAAATGGATGAGTTGAAAAAGGATTTTGCAAAGAAAGAAGACAAACTTTTGGAAGAAATCGTAGAGTCAGAACACATGATTGCTCATTTAGAGGAATTAGTGGTTAAGTCGGGTCAGTCGAGTCAAACAATGAAAATGATTTCAAATCAAATTCATCCGATTTACCATACGAAACATAAAATGGCTCTTGGTAACAACACCCCTTGTAATCTCAAGAAAGCTCAGCAAGAACATAATGTTTTGTACAATGGTAATGTGATTTATACCAAACATGATCCTCCCGTCGTTCGGGATTCTGTGCTAACGATTGAACATGTCGAAGAGAGCATTAATAAAATGAAACAAAAGGATTTGAAACCCATTGATTACAACAAATTGAACAAACTTTCGGGAATCACTTTTGTTCCACAAACAGAACCGTCTGTGTTTTCCATTAAACGGCCATTTGTGAAATTCTTGTCTAAAAAGAAAGTTGTTTCCAAATCTCTTTCTAAATTAGAACAAATGTCCTCTAACAACACTTTTAAAACAAGTGAGGCTAGAAACATTCTCGATGAAGTTAAAATGAGAATTCAAGAACTTCAAAAAATTGTTAAATCTAAAACTTCCATCGATATTAACAACTGGCATTCTAGTTTTCACATCGAATAGAAAAAGGTGTTTCAAAACGAAATTACTATTCCACTGAATAACATCAGCGCGAGTGTAAAAAATTTTGAACAAGCTTTCTTAAAAGAAACGGCCGACTTTGTCAAGGACCACAAATCCCTGGTAACCGAAGCTAATGATATTCGTGAAAACATGATTGTTTTGGAAAACCTAAATGATTCTCTCTTCGAAGCTGTTATGACCACTGACATTATGTCCATCATTTTACAAACATATTCTGTTCAAGACGATGAACGACTAAGAGTTGAGACCTCCGCAATTGTTTCAAAATATGAAAATGCTCTTATAAAGCTTGAAAAAGAAAATGTGTCATATTTTAAACAACTTGATCGGAAAAAGGAAGAATGCAAGTATGGCAAATTGTCGTATGAACGTGACTTAAAGAAAATGAAAGAGCAAAATGATCTTTTGAGGGCTCAGCTTGAAAGTCAAAAAGGAAAGGGTGAGGAAACTAAGTTTGCAAAACCATTGACTTCGGAGAAACCAAATGTTTCAAACACAGTTCAAAAACCTAAAATGTCAATTTCACGGTTTGCTCCAAAAGTCGATGAGAAAAAGGATTTGACAAAACCAGTCACTCTAACACCCTTCCCCAAGAAAAGTGAAAATGTAAAGATTGTTGATAAAGGAAAAGCGGTTGTCGAAACTCCTAAAGTGTTAGCACCTGGCCTTTTTAGGATTAGTCCCACTAGTGCGTTTGCCTCAACATCTAAGACAAATGATAAGTGCATAAAGGCTAATTCTAAAGTATCTAGGGATGCTAAAAAGGACAACAATATAAATCCTAATGTGTGTGCCTTACCTTCTACAGGATTAGAAAGCACCTCTAGGAGCAGCAGACTAAAGCCTAAGAGAAATACAAGGAACAATAGAGTCTCGCCTGTCTCTAAGAGTAGTAGCAAGAATAAAGTTGAAGAAGTAGAAGAACACCCTAGGAATTTATCGCTTTGTAATAAGAGACATGTTTCATCTGAATGTAATGTCGAACGTACTGGTTCTAATGCATGTAATGACTCTGTTTGTTTGATATGCAAGAAATGTTTAATTAATGATGTTCATGATGAATGTGTTTCCAAGAATGTGAATGTTACGCCTGAACAGAAGAATGTTCCAAAAAGACCTAGTGCTAGATCCAGATCTATAGAAAGATTAGTTGCACGATTTAGGATTACCACTATTAGTCGAATGCCTAGGAACTATCTTAAGTTTTGTATGTGGATTCCGACAGGTAGAGAGTTCACTCTTAAGGACGACACATTAGAAATAGCTCAAGCTACACAAGTAGCAACTGTCTATGAGTGTGATTCTGCTTTTACTTCTAACCCCATGGAACCAAATTCAAAACGGTTTCCAAATACAAACTCTTCTGTTCTTGGCAGGTTATCGAAATATGTCTTTGGATCGTCGACTCGGGTTACTCCAAGCACATGACCGGGAATTTAAAGCTGCTGATCAACTTCATCTGGAAATTTATGGGAACTGTACGCTTTGGAAATGATCATGTAGCAGCTATCCAGGGTTATGGAGATCTACAATTTGGGAATATTTTAATCACTCGAGTTTACTACGTGGAAGGGTTGGGACACAACTTGTTTTCAGTCGGGCAGTTTTGTGAGGCTGATTTAGAAGTTGCATTCAGGAGAAACACGGTTTTTATTCGAAATTTGGTTGGTGATGATCTCTTAACTGGTAATCGTGGTACAAACTTGTATGCTATCGACATCAACCAAATGGCCTCTACATCACCAATTTGTCTTATGACAAGGGCAACCGAAACTAAGTCCTGGCTGTGGCATAGACGTTTATCCCATCTCAATTTCGACACCATCAACAAGTTAGCCAAAGACAACATCGTCACCAGACTTCCTAAGTTCAAATACACCAAGGAACACCCATGTCCATCATGCGAACAAGGAAAAAGCAAAAGAGCATCATATAAACCCAAAACCGTACCTAGTTCGGAAGCAAGGTTACATATGTTGCACATGGACTTATGTGGCCCAATGAGAGTTGAAAGCATTAATGGGAAAAAGTATATTCTTGTTATTGTTGATGATTATTCAAGATATACTTGGGTAAAGTTTTTGAGATCAAAAGACGAAGCACCAGGCATCATCATCACCTTTCTGAAGCGTATTCAAGTTCTACTTCAAGCTCCAGTAAGGATTATAAGAACAGACAATGGCACAGAATTTACAAACCAGGAGTTACGATCTTACCTTGAAGATGTTGGAATCACACACCAAACATCAGTTGTTAGAACTCCATAGCAGAATGGGGTAGTTGAAAGAAGAAACAGAACTCTTGTGGAAGCTGCTCGCACAATGCTAATTTTTTCTAGTGCACCACTATTCTTATGGGTTGATGCTGTAGCCACTGCTTGTTTTACTCAAAACCGATCCCTAGTCCATCCAAGATTCAATAAAACCCCATATGAGCTAGTGAACAACCGTAAACCTGACATCTCTTACCTTCACGTATTTGGCGCTTTGTGCTATCCGACGAATGACAGAGAAGATCTAGGGAAGTTAAAAGCTAAGGGTGATATTGGAATCTTCATTGGATATTCAGAAAACTCGAGGGCATTCAGGGTGTACAATAGAAGAACGAAAAAGATAATGGAGACGATGAATGTGAAGTTTGACGAGATTTCACAAATGGCTTCTGAGAGATACGCTCTAGAACCCGCGCTTAATCCGATGGCTTCTAATCAAAACGGATTAGGACCCGCACCAAACCAGCAGACTTCTGGACACATCAGTTCAGGACTCGTGCCTAATGGAGCTCATTCAACAAACACGGACAAACCTTCAGAACAAGAACTGGAAAATTTCTTCGAGTTAATGTTTGATGAATATTATGGTGGAACTTCGACAAATGCATCTCATCAACATTCCGCTGCACCCGCTCAAAATCAACCACCACCACCACCACTGGATGCATCTACAACAATCGAAGCTGAAGCACCAACTACCTCAACATCATCTACATCTACTCAAGCCACTCCAGTACTTGAAACTGAACTACCAAGAGTTGATGAGCAAAACCAAAACATAAATTTTCAAGAAGAACCTACAACTAATTCAAACGATGTTGCGTTAGAAGAAGAAGAAGCATTTGAAAACCCGTTTGCATCAGACTCTGCTGAATCTTCTTCAAGGTTACAAGAACCATCTAACACACATTCGTTCAACCAAAGGTACCCTTCTACGTTTCAATGGACAAAAGACCATCCATTAGTACATGTTATTGGTGATCCTTCAATGCCAGTTCAGACGAGGAGACAACTTGCCACTGATCTCGAATTGTGCATTCTTCAATGCCAGTTCAGACGAGGAGACAACTTGCCACTGATCTCGAATTGTGCATTTACATTTGCTCAATAAGCACGAAAGTACCTAAGAACATTCAGAAAGCAATGGCAGAAAACCCATGGATTGAAGCGATGCAGGAGGAATTTCTTCAATACCTGTTACATGATAGTTGGGAACTTGTTGAACGACCACTTGATAAACGTGTTCTTGATCTCAAGTGGTTGTGGAAGAACAAACTGGATGAGGAAATGACTGTAATTCGCAACAAAGCTCGTCTCGTGGCTAAAGGTTATCCACAAGAAGAAGGGATAGATTTCGAGGAATCATTCGCGCCTGTAGCTAGACTTGAACCAGTCCGGATTTTCTTAGCCTATGCAGCTCACAAAAACATCACAGTCTATCAGATGGACATTAAGACTGCATTCTTGAATGGAACTCTGAAAGAAGAAGTGTATGTGAGTCAGCCAGAGGGATTCATCGACATAGATCATCCAGACTACGTCTACAAGCTTAAGAAAGCCATTTATGGTCTAAAACAAGCTCCAAGAGCGTGGTATGACGAACTATCATATTTCTTGCTTAAAAACAATTTCACCAAAGGAACGGTTGATGACACCTTGTTTATCAAAAAATTCAAAGATGACATTTTGATCGTTCAAATTTACGTGGACGACATAATTTTTGGATCAACCAATCCTAACCATTCAAAACATTTTGAAAATCTCATGAAAAGCAAATTTGAAATGTCCATGATGGGGGAACTAAAATTCTTTCTTGGTTTACAAATACATCAATCCCCACGTGGTATTTTTATCAATCAAGCTAAATATACAACAGAGATTTTGAAAAAACATGGAATGGAAAATTGTGATTCTGTTGGTACACCAATGGTCACTTCACCAAAAATAGGTGCTGATTTGTTTGGAAAACCCATTGATCCGAAGAAATATCGGAGCATGATCGGTTCTCTCATGTACCTAACTGCTAGCCGACCCGATATTCAATTTGCTGTTTGTTTGTTAGCACGGTTTCAGGCAAAGCCTACCGAACTTCACCTCAAAGAGGTTAAACGGATCTTTCGGTACCTACGAAGCACCATTAACATGGGACTTTGGTATCCGAAGGATTCGGGGTTTAATCTAACAGCATTTTCAGATGCAGACCATGCTGGTGATCAAGTTACAGCAAAGAGTACATCAGGTGGAGCACAATTTTTGGGTGAAAAGCTTGTAAGCTGGTCGTCAAAGAAACAGGATTGTACTGCGCTTTCAGCCGCCGAAGCCGAGTATGTGTCTCTATCTGCGTGTTGTGCCCAAGTTCTTTGGATGCGTACACAGCTCACAGATTATGGCTTTACTTTTGACAGAATACCTATGTATTGTGACTCAAAAAGTGCCATAGCCATCTCGAGCAATCCCGTACATCACTCTAAGACGAAGCATATCAAAGTCCGCTACCATTTCATCAAAGAACACGTGGAAGAGGGTACTGTTGAATTATTTTTCGTTAAGACTGATTACCAACTCGCCGATCTATTCACTAAAGCCCTTCCAAAAGAACGGTTTGACTATTTAGTTCGACGAATTGGCATGCGAAGCCTAACTCCTGAGGAGCTAGAACGTCTTCTCGAATCTTCTTGAAAAATGTTTTCAAAATCGCTTCGCTGTAAATATTTTTGAAAAAACAAAATACAAAATTTGAAAAACCAACAAAAACAAAATACAAAAATATAAAATTTCAAAAAATACAAAAACAATATAAAATCAAAAAATCCAAAAATATTCTTCTCACGACATGTCTCTCGTATAAATCAATATTCTGTACGTTTCTAGAAATGTCATTCAACAATGATACGGACATGTACAGATGCTTGAGCGGGAGTTCTTTTAATGTTTTTCTAAAACATGTCGTCTCTCAAAATTTTCTTCACGATGGCTTTCGTATACTTCAGTACGAAACCCGTACGTTCAATGATGACTTCTGATTATTTCAAATCAAGGACTCGTACGTTCAATGACGAACTCTTTTTCAAAAAGTTCGAGTCTAAACAAACGAAAAAGATTTCAAGCATAAACTCGTTTTCAATACAAAATTCTTGAGCACTTTTTCAAGATTGTTCAAAAGATTTCTCAAAATCTCTCAAAATTAGTGCTCAAGATAACTCCCTCAAAACCCTTAATTGATTTTAAAATGTGCTATCATTAAGGGGGAGTACAAAAACAAAAATGTTCCGTATTCATGCAAAATCAAATCTGTCTTTCTCTCCAAAAGCTTTTTCTTAATCAGTTGATATAAAAAATATCACATTATGCTATTTTTTAGGGGGAGAAGACATGATTAAAATGTGATCAAAGATGTTTAAAGATTGTGGCTGAATCTCAGAAGAGCTCAACTCAGTAAGTACCAATGAATTGACGAAGCTTAAAATGTCAGTAATCGAAAAGACTTGTCCTGGACGGGTAATAATTTCAAGCTAGTCTAACTAGTGATGTAAGCGTGTCTCGAATAGGACTTGTCTGAGTAGAGTGTACCGTATCGAGAGACTTTCTTTGGACTTGACCAGGACGGGTAATAATTTCAAGCTAGTCTAACTAGTGATGTAAGCATGTCTCGAATCGGTCATGTTCACTGAAAGCGGATCAATTCAAAAAGTGCAAACTCCTCACGCATGTGCAAATTTCTTAAATATTTCATGAGCACATGTGAAGGGGGAGTCCTTCAAAAGAAATGCAAAACTCTCAAAGTGTCCACAATGTGTTTTATTATCATAAACACTTTGAGATATTTTCAAATGAATGGTTTTATGGCAACAATAGGATAGTCATGGTGTTATAAGGTGACTAAGGTTAGGAAAAACCGTCCTATGATTCGCCAGAGCCGGAGGGATCTACCCAAGGACAAATCTAATAGATTAGTATTAAAAGTCCTTAGGTATGATTGAAAAAAGGAGAAAGAAGGGGTTGAAGAATTAAAAAGAAAAGATATGAAAAAGGGTGAAAAGAAATAGCCCTCCACATGTTCAACCTTAGGGCAGACACCGGGTTTAACTCATATGCTACTGGCTGTTACCATGGTAATACCGGTATTGAAGACAAAGACGTCATGGACCCAGTGACGCACTTCACTTAACCTTCTTAACCACTCAAGTTCTCTTAAAAGAGCTTGTTTCATTCTCACGGGGAACCGGCATAATCTATCGACCTGTCTCTTAGAGATGGTTGATATTGAAGCAGGAGACCTCTCCCTAATCTCCGCATAGGAAACCAAATGTGCACTTATCGAGTCTAGAGCCCCGAGATTCATCAAAAGATCTCATAGGAACACATGATATTCTACACTGGTTGTTCATCAATAAGGACGCCAGATGTAAACTTTAGAGTCCTACGCAGATCTTAGCAATCTGCCAGAACATTTATGAGAGGATTCACCTTCGTGATTCTCAATGATTGAATGGAAATTCCTGCCAGGGTCAACATCAAGCAGCCCTGACAGCAGGTCACTTCGGTAATTCTTTATGGGTTACGCTTAGTGTTCGCGGTGGTTCCATTACGGTCTACAGTCGTGGAGTGATCCCCAGCGACTCACCCAGTCATTGAGCTACTAAGTAGGTCTTGTAAGCTCTCTCGAGAGTATCTGATATGGGAACGGCCTTGGTAAGGGTTAGAAGAAGTCTTCACACTATGCTGTTGACGATCTCTAATTCTTATCTGTAAGTACCGGATGTTTTATTGCTAACTGTTTATATGCAGGGACACTTCATCTCCATGGCGACAGATTCCACGTGCTCATACATACATGTGGAAGTTAAAGAAAGCTCCCTCAAAGATCTGTACAACACAAAGTTCAAAGAACGATTCTACGCCAAAAAGAAGAATCTACAAAGTATAAAGACTAAAGATCAAAGTGAAAGAAAGGGAACTACGTGCATATGAATATCAAAGTCCAAAGATGTATGAGCATGTTGGAATGGCAAACAACCACCACAGACGCAGAAGTGACGAAAGGCAGATAACTCCACATCACAAAGGAACAAAGAACGATGAAAATTCAGTCATCAAAGATCACAAAGCATGAAGGAACAAAGACTAAAGACTATTCTACAACGACACACAAAGTTAAAAACAAAGAACACGGAAGACCCACTCACGTGGAGCATCATTCGAATGACCACCCCTTAGGGGGAGATTGTTAGCATTAAAAATATTTATATAGAAGTGATGGTCATTCTCATATTGTAACTTTGTGTCGTTTGTTAAGATTAGTAATACTTTAGTCATTGGGCTTTGGACTTGGCAAGCTAATATGTTATGTGCTATGTTTCATAAGCCTTGTTATCTAATCATATAACCAAGTCCAAGCCCAAGCCCATAGAAAGCCCATAGGGCATCTCATGTATTTTACTATTTAAACACCTCAAAGGCTCATTTGAGGTGTGTGCTTGTGTGTGTATTGTGTGTGTTTTAATAAAAGTTCTCTTCATCTTTACCTCTCTTTTATACTTATTAACACCACACCTTTATAACATCAAGTCACCATCTTTACTTCATCTAATGCTTATATTTGTGTTAAAGTTGATATATCTAAGGTCCAACAGGTCCCACGGATGGCGCCACTTGTTGATACAAAAGTTGGGCGTTCCTTGTTTGGGTTCCTGCTCTCGTACCAATCAGATCTTAATGCTTGAGACCTGCGCACTAAGAAAGCAAACAAACACCGTTAGGCTTATCGTGGGATTGTCTCCCACGATTATCCTCCGGTGTGAGAGTAAGTAATCGATTTTTACGGTTATGTAGAAGAGTTAGGATTGTGAGTCGTACCTTTAACGAGAGTTATGATATTGTTTATATAGGCACGTAATCCTTATTGGATACGTGCTCCTTACTCTTCGATATATATCCGGTTTGATATATATCCCTTAAATAGGAGATATCTATATCCAAACAATAAATAACTTGGGTTTGGCTTTCCTGAGCCCAAACCATTTAGCATGCTGGCCCAAATCATTGTCATGATAGCCCACTCGTGGTGAGCTTGGGCGTTAGTAATGTTTATCATTTGGGTTCGTGACCCGAATATAGACTATACGTCGTCATCAGTACAAATATATACATAAGTTAAGAAACAATTTCACTAATATGCATGTATTTGAAAATACATCGATACCGACATGTACTTAAAGAAAGTTAGATAAAAAATTAAAGTGCTCGTGCTTCACTTGACATCATATGTTGCATGTGTACGTCTCTGGTAGACGTTTCATAGTAATAAAAGTAAACAAATGACGAATATTCATGTTTGTTTACATGCTAATGATGTATATATACAACTAACCAGATTAAAATTTTGTGGTGGAAACTCCCCTAACATGATTTCAATAAATAACATTTGCTTTCAAAGATACGTATATCTCGATCATTAAATTTTCAAACAAAAGGTTCGTAAGATCACTATCGGCGCGCAATCATCGACCTTATAGGGCCAGAACACAATAGTTGTACGTTTGATAAAATTGACATATATACAGGGGCGGACCCAAGCACAAAGTTTGGGGGGCGGTGCCCTCCACGACTTGTCGAAAAAGTTAAAATTTTAGTGTAAAATTTTTTTTTTTGAACCTTTTTATTAAAGTGCATCCCTCCAAAAAATCAAATTGCCCCCCACCTTGAAGCAAAAAATGTAAAAACATTAGGTTTTAGTGTAAAAAAAAAAAATTATGACCTTTTTACTAAAGTTCATCACGATTTTATCAAAAAAAAAAAAATTTTGCGCCTCGCCTTAGAAAATCCTGGGTCAGCCACTGCATATATAACATGTTTGCATGTTTTTATGTCTATGAATCTAGTCAACATGTTCATATCAAACCAAATAGTATCATTTCCTTTAAAGGTTAACGGTATGCATAGGTTGAATTTCGTGGTGGCTGGAGAGATCCCTAACTAATTAATTGATCGTCTTTAGTTTCATGCCACTAGTCCAAAAGTCGGAAGTCGAAGCCGTCGGCATCGCTACATTTAGTGACCGACCACATGCGGCTTGTATACAGCCATCACAAACGTTGACAAATTGTCGCACTCTCGTACCCAGGGGCGCAACTTCTAAGGGGCGGGGAGGGGCGGCCGACCCCCCAAAATTTTTTTTGCGATGTAGGGGTATATAGTTTTCGTGTAAAAAAATTTCGGTATTTTCGGTTTCGCGCCCCCCCCCCCCCCCCCCCCCCCCCCCCAATTTAATTCGGTTTCGACCCCCCATAGTGTTAGGAAAAAAAAATTTTAAATCCCGACCCCCCCACTCGAAATTTCCAAGCTTCGCCCCTGCTCGTACCTACGTTCACTTGCATCATGTGCATGCATGAATCATGATACAGTGAATCTTAGCTCAGCAACAAACATGCAAATATGCAATACTCTTGCTGTAAACACACAACGTCACAACTTAACTCTACAAGTTTTTTAATATATATATGAGTCAACATATATTCGTTGTTGGTTGATCAAGAAATGTATTGTGTACTTTTTAATTTATTTACATGTTTAGATATAAATAATATTAAACCGACCTCGTATCATTTTAATGTACACTTGTAGTTCAACCACAAATTGGATGATCAAATTGTCAAATTTGTCATAGTCATTCCTCACATGTTCAACACAAGAAAGTTGGGTATTTTCTCGATCAATTCTTATTTTTGGACTTTAATTTTCATCCACGACTAAATTCATGGCTTAGTTAGCATGAACCGATCCTATACGTAATGTGACCTTATTAAGTAGTCGATACACCTGAACCATCAATATATAGTTTAAAGTTAGAAAGTTATACTTATTGCTATTACGTACTTTTTAACGTGTAGTTTTCAATTCAACCTGTGGTGTTAGAATAAAGGGCAAAAGGGAAAAAAGGGTTAATTAAAGGGCAAAATGATGTTAATTAACTTGTAGCATTTTAATTTGTTGTGTAGCTATTTCTTTTTCCTCTATCGTGTGCATTATATTTTTAAATTCCATCTATTTTTGTGTTTCTTGTGACCATTTTATCTAATGTGAAAGGGTAAAATAATCACAAAATACACATAATATCATAATTTTAAAGTATGATATATACAATAAGAAGAAAAAAGAAAAATAATTTTATGTGACATTTGCCCTAAAATAAATAAGTCATTACACACCGGATATTTTTTTCTTTTTAGAAGCAAATAGAGTTTTTATTTCTTGTTTCATCAAAATCGTCTCGTTGATTTTAGATGCTCAGTACGAGATTAGACCCATTTAACACCATAGAAAACACGGACTCAAAACATATGTAGAAAAAGATCATTAATCATGTGTCAAGCGTTATGCGTATTAACAAAAAAGAATAATTACCTGTAAACATTATATGCATATGTGGTAGACTAAACATAAATCAGGGACCTTTCAAAATAGGTGATCCACAAGGCTGTCGTGAGAGAAAGTGCAAGTGATGCTATTGCACAGAGTCACTGTTTGATGAGGGCCACCAAATTCTAAGCATTTTCATAAGAATACAATTTAAGGCTAGTGTTTAATCATGTTATGTTATATGTGTATCGATGTAATGTAACATGCAACTAGTTAAAAAACTTGGTTTGCTATGCATATGTCTAAATTTTTCATATTTAATGATTTGGTACGTCACACAAGCTTATTAATTACCGCATGTTTCATAAAGCGGTTTGGGTCGAATACCTACCATCATAAGCACCTTCATCTCACCTTTGATGACCCTTATTCGAAGTATACTCGCTGTCACATCACCAGCTTCTCTCGTTAGGGTTTGATATCGAAGGCCTTGCTTGGATTTCGTTGCTGGGGTTTGTGATGCCGCGCACCACCCACCTGCTGCCGCTGTACGACCACAGCCCCGCCATCACCATCCTCCACCCCATATACTTTATAAGCAAAGCACTTAAGAAGACAGAGACTAACTATACTGCAATGGAAAAACTGATCCTAGCTTTAGTATTTGCAGCTAAAAGACTGCGCAGATACTTTCAGGCGCACCCAATAGCTGTAATTACGGACCAACCTGTCAAACAAGTTATCTCTAAACCCGACGCATTAGGACGGCTACAAAAATGAAGTGTGTTATTGAGCGAGCATAACATCTCGTATAGACCACGCATTGCAATCAAGGGGCAGATATTAGCCGACTTCATTATTGAGAAGCCAGATACCGATACTCCACCTTCAACAAGAAAGGTAGAATTACAAGAACCATGGATTCTATTCACAGACGGATCCTCGTGCGTGGATGGATCAGGCGCAGGCCTTATCCTCACTAACCCAGACGGAATGGAATTCACTTACGCACTGTGTTTTGAATTCACAGCCACAAACAATGAGGCAGAATATGAAGCCCTACTTGCTGGACTACGCATTGCAACTCAAATGGGTGTACGCAACCTAGAGGCAAACGTAGATTCCCGGCTAGTAGCCAACCACGTACTAGGCGAATATGAGGCTAAAGAAGATAACATGGTCCAATAACTCAAGAAAACCAAGTCTTTAATTCAGAATTTCGATAGGTTCACCATCAAACAAGTCCCTAGAGGGGAAAACAGGAAAGCAGACGCGCTTAGCAAAATTGCATCCACAAGTTTTGCGCACTTGTCAAAACAAGTATTGGTGGAAACACTGAAGAATAAATCAATCTCGAAAATGGAAATATCCACTGTGATAGAGGAACAGGACCCTACGTGGATGACACCTATCATTGAGTACATAAGCAAAGGGATCTTGCCACAAGAACAGAAGGACGCTCGTAGGGTACGGCGCACAGCGCAGAGATTTGAACTCCGAGATGGTATCCTATATCGACGTTCATTTCTACAACCATGGCTCCGGTGCGTTGGACCTCTTCAGGCAGATTATGTACTCCGAGAGATTCACGCTGGTTCATGCAGTATGCACTTAGGACCACGATCTGTCGTGGCCCGCGCCCTGCGGTCAGGCTACTATTGGCCCACTATGCACCGCGATGCGCGAGATATGATCAAGAAGTGCAGCGATTGCCAAGTTCACAGACCAATCCCGCCCCGACCACAAAAGAGCTGACCCCCATCACCTCACCATGGCCATTTTATAAATGGGGCATCGACATTGCGGGCCCCTTTCCAGTTGCAGTGGGGGGGGGGGGGGGCTAAAATTCCTCATAGTGGCCATAGATAATTTCACCAAGTGGATTGAGGCAAAAGCAGTGGCAAGTATCTGATGAGGCGAAAAATGAACCGTTTTTAGGGGGTCATTAAGCCCGGAATTGAATTTATTTGATTAAATATTGCCCTAAATCGTTCCTTTTGTGATTTTAGGTACTTTGGGAGTGAATTCTGGAAAAAGGAAGCATTTTGGACGTTTTTGGAGCATAAAAGTGAAGAAAACGGCAAAGACTTAATTTTTCATGCTGAGAATAGTACCTGACGGCGTCAAGAAGGAAATTGTGACGGCGTCAGGGGTAAAATCCATGACGACCCAGAGAAAACCTGAAGGCGTCAAGAGAAGGGCGTCAAGAGTTATTTTGGTGACAGCCTGCAAATGGACTACACGTGACGGCGTCAAAACTAGATCTAGGCAGTCCGAGGAGTTTATTGGCGGCGAGATGACGGCGTCAGACATTTACTCTTGACGCCGTCACTTCACAAAACCTATATATACTTTTCTATTTTTCATTCATTAGAAGAGGAATTTGTGTGGAGAATACTAGGGTCGAACCTAATAAACCCTAGGTCGTTTTTAACTGTATTTTCAAGGGTTTTCACCCCTTGAAACCTTTCATGTTCAATTAAGATAAGTCCTCTTTCAATTCATTCAATATGTCTATGTGTTGTTTGAATATATCTTATGCTTGTCTTGATTTCAACATGCTAGGCTAGATCTATCATGTGTTTGCTTAGATGTAATGAAACCTAGATGTTAATTATAGGTGGATTGCTTGTTTATAGTTGTAATGGATGAATGATTTCAATGTTAGGCTTAAGAAAACTGGCAGATCTCCATTATGTAACTTGCTTGAACGTCTTAAGAAACATGAACCGATGTGTACTATGTTTTTATGGTTGTATTTAATGCATAAGCAAATTCTAGTGATCCCATGTTAGGAGCTTCTTAGCCGGCTCGACATAGGAGTGAAGTAGGCGCTTATAGGATTGGGGAAGTAAGTACGCCATCCCATGAATGGTATTAAGGAATACAATCCGTCATCCACGCAACTGTATCAAGTAATTAACCTGTAAAAGATATCTAGGGAGTAGTGAAATCTAAGTAAACACAATTCTCCCATATATTGCTCACACCACTAGTATAATTTAGTTTATTTTCATTTTTTGTATTTTATTTTGATTGCATCTTAGTTATTGGGTTAGTTGAATAGCAACTAATTCCGCCCACTCCTTCAAGAACCGAGATTTTTACTTGCTTTTATAAAATTATAAAAATACAAAAAGAATCATCCCTCATCTCTAGACCTAGTCTTTAGGTTTTCTAATCCTAGCGACACTATTCCCAAGTTGAACGATCAATCCTCCGGTACTTGTCACTATATTATACTACAACGATCAGGTACACTGCCTGGTGGGGGTTGTAAGCTTCTCGAGATCCCTCGAGAGGTAAAGCCTGGTGCATTTCCCACGCATCAAGTTTTTGGCACCGCAGCCCGGGGAATAGTTATTGCTTAGGTTGGAATTTATTTTGATTAGGTCTACTCATTAGATTCCTTTTTAGTGAGATTTTTATTTTCTTTTTATTAGCTTTCTTGTAGTCTATCTTTTTCTTTGTGCCCTTTGTTTGTAAAACCATTTTCACTTGTCACTATGGCAGATGAAATTCCATTTAGATCACTGACAATAGAGGAACAACTATATTTCACTAATAGATTTGCTTCCTATCATTCCAATGATTTTTTGTGTGATCTTTATGACATCCAAGAGGAGTTGGGGGTAAAGTTAGATGGGTTTGATGAATTATATGCATGTGTGATTTCTATTAGACGATCATTATCAGGATCAATTCCTTTTAGTCAGATCCGTTGGATGAATTTTGAGAAAAGCTTCCTAACCATGACCTATAAGCTCGACAAATTGGTGGATTCGTATGATCAAGATGACCTAGTTTCTAAGAACAAGAACTTAAAATCAAACCAAGATTATGAGATGGTTAGTTTTGAACTACCTAGTTGCATGAGTGGGATAGATTTCACCAAAACATACGACACACATGAGGTTAGAGTTGAGCCACCTAGTTGCATGTCATGGTTAGGCACTACCATAATACAGGATGAACCCATAGGTGACCTTGATGTGATGGAGGATGTAGCCGAACATGATCACATTGATAAAAAAGACCTAGGTTTTATGATCGATGATGATGAATCTCAAGAAACACATGATGAATCTTTTGGGCAATTTGAATATAGCAGTCAGAGTGTTGAGGCTTATCCTTATGATTCAGATATAGAAGTTGAGATGCCTAGAGAAGCACTTGAGATACTTGGGAAAATGTTAGGGTTAGATTATAATAAAACAGATGTTGAGGATATAGGTGATCTTGACACAAGGAACGATGAAGTAAATAACATAAGCTCACAAAGTGCTCCACAATTCCTACCATCACTTGAGGAATACACACCGCCCGTGACTTATTCGGATGTAATAGAAGAGACTATAGGAAGCCCAATAAAGGTAGAACATTTGAACCAAACACCACTAGAGGATATAGGTTTGAATACTTGTAGTGATAACCTTGTTCTTAGTTCTAGGGAATTACCTAGTGTTGATGAACCGGAACCTCAATCTTCACACAACTTTCCATCCTTAGATATACATCTAGGAGACAAAAGAGGAGCCGACCCACCCATCAACCCATGTAGTCCGGGTAGTCTTAGGATAAAGGTAGTAGACTTTAAGCCATGTAGAGAGGAAGCCAATATAGGAGTGGAAAATGACCTTACATGCTTACATCACCAATTTATGATTGATCACAAGAAACATTATGGGTTTAAACCGGGTTTATTAGGTCAATATGGATCCCCAATTAGTAGTCTCTTGAAGTTGATAGAAAATGATCCCTTTCTAGGAGAAAATCTTAATCCACCCATTAACCCGATTGAATTAGGTAAGGTTATGATGATAGGAGCACACCCCTTTGAGCATATAATTCATCCACCACTATTTCCTCACATGGCATATTTCCACCCTAAAGACGTGTATCGCTACTTTCACCCGCACTTAACCCTAAGTGTAGGAAAAACATCCCCTATTTCTGTTAAATAAAGGTAGAGTCAGGCTCGTGACTCGAACAAAAACAAGCGCTTATTGGGAGGCAACCCAAGCTTTATTTATTTATTTGTTTGTTTGTTTGTTTGTTTGTTTGTTTGATTTTATTTGTTTCCGTATGCATGCTTTATTTTTATTGTTGGTAGATCATGTTTCAAAACTAAAATGGTGAAAATACTTTATTTTGTCGTTTGACTTAGTCTTAACTTCATCCAAAGGTATTTCGCAAAAGATAAGTGTAAGGGGAAACCCCAAATATGTTTTTAAGAAACAAAATTGATCATGATTCTCCACAATATTTAATGGACATGTATATTCGTATTTGTTAGAGTCAAATGCTTGTATCGAGTCATAATGATGTTTTGCAGGATTTTCCAGGAAGTAGGACATAAGTTTTCCAGAAATTTTCCGGAAACTTAACGTAAAGATTTCTGCAGGTCACTTTTGACGGCGTCAGGAAGAAATTCCTGACGGCGTCATGTGTAAAATTTTGGAAATTTTGCTAGTTTTGTTTTTCTAACGGAGTCATAAAGTTTTTGTTAAATCTTTAGTTTTATAAACTCCAGGAAATCTGCAAACATTCATTCCACAAGCGTTATATCAAACTTTGTTTTCTAGGATTTATTAGTATATATAGATTGCCGCCGATTTTACGCGAGGTTGCCTTGTTTGTTTTCTCAGGTTTAACAGGTTATGTATGACAAGAAGATTATTCATATTCTGGAAGGGAAGCTTTGATTGTTCATTTTCTTGGAGGAAGATCTAACCTTGTTACCACACTATCCATACCGAGCGAATCAGGGGAGTATTTGATTTCATTCATTTTACTTATTTCACTTTTACATTCTTTACTTGAACATTGGGGACAATGTTCATCCTAAGTGTAAGGGGAGGGTAAAATGATGATACCTTACAAACACACTTTCGCTTGAGTTTGTTTGTTTGATTGTAGGTGTGTAATAAAACTATGAGAAATACTTGTTAGTGTAATTTTAGCGTCAAATTTAAAATTTTTTACAACATTTAGGAGTGAAACTTTAGCAATAGCAAGCGTCTCATGGATAGGAGATTGTATGACTAGCACAAAACCGTATCATTCAGAAAAATTTTCCACCCAAATATGTGAGGTTCGCGTTTAGATTTGATAGGAAAAACATTTACTATTAGTGCTTATGAGTGTACCGGTAGCATTTAGATTCTTGAACTTGCGTTAATGATGCATCCCGAGACCGCTAGTGAGACTACATTCGTGTAGTAGGATTTACTACATGATAAGAGGCATTAGGATCACCCTTGTGTTAAACCCGTATCATAACTACTTGACCATTTAAGTCATATTACTTGGCTAGTAAAGTCAATTAATTTTTCCCACACCCTTAGCGTTGTACTCATTTTTAGTACACGATACCCCTAATACACCCCTCCGAGCCTATCTTTTCGTTTCTAACTTTAAGCATCTTACTTAAAGGAAGAATTTGTTACACCCCACTTAAATATACAATCAAATCGCCTTAGCCTTCCGTGTATGCACTCATCTTTAGTGCATTATTGTTATTTGTTTAAACCCTAAGTTAATTATCTAATTGATTACATGGTTGCTAAGTCGAGTCATATCCTTGTACATATTGTTTTGGGACGATTGGGACTCATGGGTAAAGTACTTATTTTATGGAGTAATGGGGAAGAACATCTTATATTACCCCCATATGTGCGTTAATCTTAAAAGTACTCCAACTGTTTTGATTATCTTAATTCGAGTCATTAGATTAGTTTATTGTAAAGTATGTAAAAATTCAAGTGTTAGGGGAATGTATTCTCTATGATGTATTATTTTGGATGGTAGGGTAAGAGTGTAAAAAAAAAAAAAATATATATATATATGGACTACCATCCCGTTTCATTCTATGTTTATTTTATGTTTTTGTTATTTTTGATTTATTAGCTTAAGTCGAGTCTAGTCTTGGCTTAGCAACGCCATATTGTACATGTAATTAACCAAGATTATTAACTCGCCACCAGTAAAGACTGCCTATATCCAACAAAACCGTGTATTCCATATCCCTACACCTAACGTTACAACCCTTTAGAAAGACCTCTTTGATAGTTTATCCTAGGTGCTTACGCCATGTGGTGGAGGTTTGATCATTTCCCAAGCTTATGGTAATCTATTTTGCTATGACAGGTAGTGAGAGATGTTTTCCATTTTCATATTGTGATATATACTTTATTACACCCGAGAGATGTGAGTATCTAAACACTATTTGTGAGGTGCTAGTATATGACCTCCGTGCTTGTCTTTGGTCTTTAGTGGAACGATTATTTGTTGTAATTACTTTTATATTAGTGTTAAATGACCCCTAACTTGTATTTTGATTAGAATAAAAGCGCATTTGCTTGAGGACAAGCAAATCTCAAGTGCAAGGGTATATGATGAGGCGAAAAATGAACCGTTTTTAGGGGGTCATTTAAGCCCGGAATTGAATTTATTTGATCAAATATTACCCTAAATCGTTCCTTTTGTGATTTTAGGTACTTTGGGAGTGAATTCTGGAAAAGGAAGCATTTTGGATGTTTTTGGAGCATAAAAGTGAAGAAAACGGCAAAGACTTAATTTTTCATGCTGAGAACAGTACCTGACGGCGTCAAGAAGGAAATTGTGACGGCGTCAGGGGTAAAATCCATGATGACTCAGAGAAAACCTGAAGGCGTCAAGAGAAGGGCGTCAAGAGTTATTTTGGTGACGGCCTGCAAATGGACTACACGTGACGGCGTCAAAACTAGATCTAGGCAGTCCGAGGAGTTTATTGGCGGCGAGATGACGGCGTCAGACATTTACTCTTGACGCCGTCACCTCATAAAATCTATATATACTTTTCTATTTTTCATTCATTAGAAGAGGTATTTGTGTGGAGAATACTAGGGTCGAACCTAATAAACCCTAGGTCGTTTTTAACTGTATTTTCAAGGGTTTTCACTCCTTGAAACCTTTCATGTCCAATTAAGATAAGTCCTCTTTCAATTCATTCAATATGTCTATGTGTTGTTTGAATATATCTTATGCTTGTCTTAATTTCAACATGCTAGGCTAGATCTATCATGTGTTTGCTTAGATGTAATGAAACCTAGATGTTAATTGTCGGTTGATTGCTTGTTTATAGTTGTAATGGATGAATGATTTCAATGTTAGTCTTAAGAAAACTGGCAGATCTCCATTGTGTAACTTGCTTGAACGTTTTAAGAAACATGAACCGATGTGTACTAGGTTTTTATGGTTGTATTTAATGCATAAGCAAATTCTAGTGATCCCATGTTAGGAGCTTCTTAGCCGGCTCGACATAGGAATGAAGTAGGCGCTTATAGGATTGGGGAAGTAAGTACGCCACTCCATGAATGGTATTAAGGAATACAATCCGTCATCCACGCAACTGTAACAAGTAATTAACCTGTAAAAGATATCTAGGGAGTAGTGAAATCTAAGTAAACACAATTCTCCCATATATTGCTCACACCACTAGTATAATTTAGTTTATTTTCATTTTTTGTATTTTATTTTGATTGCATCTTAGTTATTGGGTTAGTTGAATAGCAACTAATTCCGCCCACTCCTTCAAGAACCGAGATTTTTACTTGCTTTTATAAAATTATAAAAATACAAAAAGAATCATCCCTCATCTCTAGACCTAGTCTTTAGGTTTTCTAATCCTAGCGACATTATTCCCAAGTTGAACGATCAATCCCCCGGTACTTGTCACTATACTATACTACAACGATCAGGTACACTGCCTGGTGGGGGTTGTAAGCTTCTCGAGAGGTAAAGCCTGGTGCAATTCCCACGCATCAGTATCACAGGTAACCAAGTCAAACGCTTCGTTTGGGACAACATTGTATGCCGCTTTGGCCTACCTGGAGAAATTATTTCGGACAACAGAAAACAATTCTGTGACAACCCGTTCAAAGACTGGTGCGCGCAATTAAACATTACACAACACTTTGCGTCAGTTAAACACCCACAAACCAATGGTTTGGTTGAACGCACGAATCGCAGTCTGGGCGAAGGAATAAAAGCGCGCCTTGACAAACATAAAGGAAGACGGGTGGATGAATTATCGCATGTCTTATGGGCGCACCGCACGACAATAAAAACTAGCACTGGCGATACACCATTCTCTCTTGTCTATGGGACAGAAGCTGTCATACCAGCCGAGATTGGAATGCCAACTATCCGTACGGCGGAAATCAATGTTACAACAAATGATGATGAGCGGCGCATAGACTTGGATTTGTTGGAAGAAAGGCGCGAACGCGCAGCCATACGTGAAGCAAAGGCCAAGTCAAAGATGAAGAAGTATTATGATGCAAAAGTCAGAAACAGTTCTTTTAGGCCAGGAGACTCGTATACCGCTCCAATGATGCAAGCCACGCAGAAGACACGGGCAATCTTGGACCCAAATGGGAAGGACCCTATGAAGTCACAGAAGCACTAGGCAACGGCGCATACAAGCTGCGTAATTTGGAAGGCCATGAGCTAGCACACACTTGGAATATCTGCAATCTCAAGAGATGCTATATTTAGGAAAGGCTACATCATACACACAGACAACTCTGTACTTTAGTACGTGCCTAAATGTCCGTGTATTTGAATTTTCTTTTTTAGGAAATTGTCTTTTATTTTCAAAAACTTGCAAGTATTAATAAAACGTTGTGGTTTCTAGCTAATTCCATAACACATTTAACTTTATTGCTTACATTTTTTCTTATGTCTCAATATTGTTACTTTATATTTTGCCTACATGGCGTGCATGCACTTATTAAGACCTACGATGGCAGAAATGATGAGTAAACCTACTAAATAAATCGTTGAGGAAGAGGGTTGCAAACCCATCAACACTGGATCACGCATGCTTGCTAAGCACCTTACTTTCAAGACGTTGAAGTAAGTTTAAATGCGCATCCCACGAAGGTACGCAACATAACGTATGATGAGTGCTCAAACACTCATCGTTTTTGATATATTTAAACTGCCAAAACGAACAAAAACAATAAAAAAGATATCAAAATACTTAAATTATCCCAGGGATTGTGTTTTATGTGTTTTAAATGCAAAATGTGCAAAAACAAAGGAAAAACGTTCAAAGTTTGCAGTATTGGCAGTTTCAGTCCCCCAAGTTTCAAAACTTGTCAATTTTAGTCCCTAAGCATTTATTTTTAAAGAAAAAGTCAATCCAAGGTTTTGAAAGTCAATTTCACAAAATATTACATTTGGGTTGCAAGTTTTCCAAAATTACATATTTAATCCCTGAAAATCCAAAAATGGCAATAGTGGTCCCTAGGAATTTTTTTAAATTTGGAAAAAGTGGAAAAATGCAAATTTGGTCCTTGTACTATTGGTATTTGGCAACATTGGTCTTCATGGTTACTTTGGGAATATGACAACATCAGCCCTCAAGTTTGCAAAAATTACAAAATTGGTCCTTGATAACATACCACCAAACCGGACCCTTGTTGTTATTTTTAAAACCCAAAACCAAACTACCCTTATCCAAGCCCACCCAAACCCATTGCCACTCTGATCCACCATCCAGCCCAAACACTTAAACCGGCCCACTCCCTTTTGTTATAATAGCCTGGGTCAAACAGTCAACTAGGTCAAACCCCGGTCAACTCCTTCTTCCCCCCAACCAAATCCCACAAAACCAGGGAATACAACCTTCCCCCTCCTCACCTTTTTCCAACCAAAACCCCCCACAATTAATTCTCCTTACCTAATAAACCCACCACAATTAATACCAGGACCAAACCCCCACCAGAACCACTAAACCTTGCCCGTATTCATTTTGGCGCCAAAACCTAATCAAGGGCTTAGATTGATTATACTACAATTGAATTGTGAGGATTTGGTCAGAGGGTCAACACAAAGACTTTGGGACTCTCAGTTTTCAAGTGGAAGCCATGTGAGAAGACTTAGGCATTATTTTTATGTCGTTATATATAGTTTAGCTCATATGAGCTTTGTGTGTGTAATTTTCTTAGTTTTTTTTTTTTTTTTTTTTTTTTTTTTTTTTTTTTTTATGTATTTTCAGTTTAATTTTAATGCATTGTAATTCCTTTTTATCAATGAAAGTCTAATTTAAAGTTTGAGTTTCATTTTCACTTTTCAAGTTACATTTTCAAAATTGCAAGTTCTAATCAAAAGCTTCTAATGTGTGTTTAGTGTATTCACAAGCTCTCACAAACTCAGAAACAAGGTTTTATTAGCTTGATAAACTTGTGTGAATAATCCTAACTCAGTTTTCCTTATCTACTAAAAAAAATTAAGAAAAATCAAAAATAAATAAAAAAAATGGTGATCATTGGTGAATGAGCATTGAGCACAGTGGATTAAGGATGGTTGTGGGTTAGGAACCTCATGGGAGGGCATTAGGATTGGTTCTATTGTTCTTTGGTCCTTATCAGTTGGCTTGGAAGGCTTTGTAAGCTAAAAATCTCACATCTTTAGTATTAAGTAGTTCTAACTGTTTATTTAAGTTTATTTTAGTTAAACATTAGTAACTAGATCAGTTGTTATCATTTGTTTGAGTTTTATACTTGTTTGAATCAGAATCTCATAAATTATTGTTTTTAAAGGAGTGTTTGGTTGGTGTCTGTTTGTACCTTGTAACTTATATAATTGTGCAAGTTTGTGTTTCTACATGTTGTTTGGTTGAAAACAAGCTCAAGGAAACCTTTTACTTGTTCCAAAACTCAGCCAAAGTCAAAATCAACAAAAAGTAATCACCACAGTTAACTGTGGTGATTTTTTAAGCTCAAACCAAATCAAATTTGTTCACAAGTGGATGTCTTTGCTTAAATTAGCTTTCATATAGCTTATTTTAACTTATGTGATCACTAAATCAGCTACACAAGTTCACAAAAGTCAAATCTTACAATTTCTCTAAAAGTCAAAAGCACCACATGCAGATTTTTGCCAAAATGGCATGAATTGATTTGAATTTTGTGTTGTGATTCAAGACTTGAAATTTGTTGTGTGTTTACACTATCAGCTGAACTTTGGATTTTCACAATTGTTATAATTTTGTGATTTTTTCTTGGGTACCAAATCACCCTTTGAAGTTGACTGCAGGGCAAGCTCTTGCCCTGTCTCAGCAGACTTGTTCCACCCACCCAACTTTGGTGGTGGTTTGTGCCTGACCCAGTGGGTCCTACACCTCAGACTTTGCACCATTCAACCCCTCCTACCAGGGAGTGTATATTGACCTTTTGTTTGACCTTCAGACCTGTGGACCCCACTTTGTTTGACCCCAAAAGCTTGTCCCAAATCTGTCTCAGAAACCAATTGAGCAAACTGCTTATTGGTGCTTTGTGGCTTATTGAAGCCACTTATTTGGCTTATTCTTGCTTATTCAGGTTATACTAACTCAGAGAAACCAAAAATTGTCATTGTGGACCCCACATCTTCCCATTTGAGCTAAAAAACCTCCACAGTCAACAAAAGTCAACTGTGGGATCAAAAAGCACTCCAAGTGCTTATTTTCTTGGTTATATCAAAAGTGTTTTTGTTAAAAGTTGTTGTTTTTAGTTTATAATCAGTTTAGAAAAAGAAAAAAAATCAAAAAAAACAACTTTAATATTAGTGATAGCTTCTATTTAATAGGATTTATCAATTTTATTTTTCTTTTTAGCTTATTTAAAAGCAATATATCATTTTTATATTTTTAGAAATTCTATTTTAGGTTAAAATAATTTTATAAATTTTTCCAGATTTTTATTTTGTCTTTTAGTGGTTTTTCTAATTAATTTTAGTTTAATTTAGTTTTAATTAATATTAATCAATTAAATAGCATAATTAGATTTTATAAAGTATAACCTAGTTTTTATAATTTTTCTAGCTTTTATTTTAGTTAAAACATTTTTGTAAATTTTTCTAGAATTTTTACTGTTCATTTTCTATTTTTTATAATATAATTAGTTTAATTAGAAATTAATAAGTAATTAGATTAATAATTAGTCAATTAGCTTAAAAATACATAAAATTAACTTTTTATAATTTTTTAGGATTCCCGTGATGGTTAATTAGATTTGTAAAATTGTTCTTAATTTTCTAAGCCTTTTTAGTATTTTTAATAATTCTAATTAGTTTAATTAGTAATAAATAAATAATTAGTAATTAATTAATAATAAATAATTAAATAGTGTAAAAATAATTTTTTTTTTTTAAATTTTCTTTAATTGTTAGAATTGTAAAAATATTAATTTTACACTTTAACCCTTCCCGTCCATCAGTTGTACTTTTTGTTTTGTTCGTCTGTATACGTTTTTTAATTAAAACGTACGTTTTTAGGTTTTAGCTCAAATCTTTGTAATCTTAATTCTCGTAATCACTCACGTAGCTTTCCTAAGCTATATTTGTTAATAATTTCCAAATAATTCTGATCATAACCCTTTTCTGTGAATAATTACCCGATCACGAATACGCTAAAGTTACAATTCACACTTCAACGGGACTTAACGACCTGGTGATACCTTATATTACCGGAGCATTGATCTAGGCTATTTGAATTTATTGACCATTCCTTGGTCAATATAAGTTGGTGGTTTAGCGTCAATCAATTTTTGGCGCCGCTGCCGGGGAAGTGTGCGCGTTTCTAAAGCGTTATTTGAGATTAGTGTTATCTCACCTCATTCACCGTACAAATACCACCACTTGTGTATATTTTCATAATCAAAACACAAAAAAGTCATTAACACTTTTCCTAAAGTGTTAAAACACCAAAAAAAAAAAAAATAAAAACAACAAAACAGATTGTAACGTTTTCTGAATCGGTTTTCTTTTAAGGTGATTCTTAAAGAGAAACAATTTTGGTAAACGAGACGATACCAAAAATATTTTCCAAAAGTTTTTAAACCCATACACAAAACACAAAAACATCCGTCTTTTCTTGTGAATAATAATTACATAAAAACCAACCGTCGCAAACCAAGACAGAACACCTACCAACTGGGGGTGTGAACATAATAAGTTCCCAATCAGAAAGATAAAAACTTGCCTTTGTATCCCTGTAGGTGGTGTACCTTTCTTAAAGAAGCCACTTACTTGCGATTATTGGTTTAAGTTCACTGTTGATTTGCCTCGATTTTTGTTTTGATTGGTTTTTATCTCTAGTGCATGCGCACTCGTTCTTCAAGGTCCACGAGCCCATTACGTGAGCTTGTTCGGAAACCTAGAAGACCTCGCCGACGTTCAGCACCAACAGTGGGATCTGAGATCCGTACTGTTGCCACACCCACTGTCACCATGGCGGAAGACCGTCCCATGTGTGAACTTCTCCAAGCACCCATCGAGGGTTACGGAGATGCCATTGTTGTTCCAGCCATCGTGGCTGATAATTTTGAGCTCAAAACCGGGTTACTCAATCTTGTAACCTCGAGTCAATTTTACGGTTTTGAGAGGGACGATCCTCATGCTCACATTTGATGGTTCAATAAAATCACATCAACCATCAAGTACAAAAATGTCCCGTGTGAAGCAATCAAACTCCTTCTCTTCCCATTCTCCCTGGAGGGACAAGCCCGGATTTGGCTTGAAAAACAACCTCCACGATCTATTGAGACTTGGGAAGATCTTGTCAAAAAGTTTGTGAATGAATTCTTCCCACATTCCAAGACCACGAGTCTTAAGAACGAAATCACCAAGTTCACTAAAAAATACGATGAATCTTTTGGTGAAGCGTGGGATCGTTTCAAAGAATTACTTCACAAGTGTCCACATCATGGTTTCTCTGAGTTGATGCAACTCGATACTTTTTACAATGGCGTGAGCCAAGCTGATCAGGATTCTCTCAATGCCTCCGCATGAGGTAATTTTTTGAGTAGAACCACAAAAGAAGCTTTGCAAATCATAGAAAACAAGTCTAAGGTCCGCTCTACACGAAGCAAACTGATTGTTTCTCAAATCAATGCGGGTCCTTCTACTTCATCTTCTGTGGGTCAATCTAGCAGGGATGCTAAGCTTGACAAGCTCACTGAAGCGATCCAAGCTTTGGTTCTCGCCCAAACAAAGAAAGTCTCATTTCCACAACATCCTCCCCCTGCTGAGGTTAAAAAAGTGGAAGTCTGTGTGACTTGTGGTGGGCCGCATGCCTACTACAATTGCACAGCTACTGATGGTACTCCATATGAAGCTAATGCTGTTGTCGGGTCCCACAATCAAGGAGGCAATCAATACCGCCCTCCTATGGACCCGAACTATCGTCCTCACCATTATCCTAGACCTCCCGGTTTTAATCAAAACCAAAATGTCCAAAACCGTGGCCAAAACCAAAATAGAATGAACCAAGGTTATCAAAAACAAAGTAACTTCAATCAGGGTCACGGTTTCCAAAATCAAAACCAAGGTTTTCAAAATCAAGGTTTCCAACATCAAGGAAACTATAACCAGAACCAAGGTCAGGGTAATTTCAATCCCGGGAACTTTCATGGAAACAATCACCAGAATCAAGGAAATTTCCATCATCAAAACCAAGGAAATTTCAATCAAGGCCCCAACCCGAACAATCGAGCTCCAAATATTCCTAATCCGAATCAAGCCATTGTTCCAACCGGGCCTTCATCTGATGAGTTGTTGAAGCAATTCATGAAGTTCCAAGAAGAGTTGAACAAGTTGCTGGTCAGCCAGATTTCTGACATCAAGAAGTCTTTAAATGATCGACCCTCGGGCTCAGGTACGACTTTACCGAGCAACACGATCGCTAACTCGAGGGGCGATGCTAAGGCGATCACAACACGAAGTGGTGCTTCATATGATGAACCTGCGATTCCTACCTCTTCTTCCTCTCCTCCAAAGGTAGTAAATCGTGAACCTGAGGTGACAAAGGACAAGGTGCAAATTCCTAGCCCACGAAGTACAGCACATGTCCAACCTCAGGTTATTCCTGAAACCAGATGTAAGCCTGGAGTTATCTTTGAACCACCAGAAACTCCAGTGGACAACCCTAAATCCAAAACTTCTATTCCCTACCCATCACGTCTCAATGAACAAAAGCTCCGCGAAAAAGCTAATCACCAAATGGATAAATTTTTCCAAATCTTCCAAGATTTTCATTTTGATATCAGCTTCGCGGATGCTATTCTCTTGATGCCCAAGTTTGCATCGACAATCAAAAATCTGTTGAGTAATAAAGAAAAATTATTTGAGATGGCAAGAACTCCTCTGAATGAGAACTGCTCTGCGGTTCTTTTGAAAAAGCTTCCTGAAAAGCTTGGAGATCCCGGGAAATTTCTCATTCCTTGTACTTTCCCGGGTATGGTTGATTGCTTCGCCCTGGCCGATCTAGGTGCTAGCATCAACCTGATGCCATATTCTGTGTGGAAGAAAATTTCTCTTCCCGAACTCACTCCCACGTGCATGACTTTAGAGCTTGCCGATCGTTCGATTTCTCGTCCCATTGGCATTGCCGAGGACGTATTTGTTAAAGTGGGAAAGTTTCATTTTTCGGCAGATTTTGTGATTGTTGACTTTGATGCCGATTCAGGGGCCCCTCTCATTCTTGGGAGGGGATTCCTCAGAACTGGGCGCGCTCTTATCGATGTATTTGAGCATGAGATCACATTACGTGTTGGGACGGAAGCTATTACCTTCAACCTAAATCAAACATCGAGATACTCCTCCAATTATGATTGTGAGTCGGTGAATCAAATTGATGTCATCGATGTTGCTACTGAGGAGTATGCCCAAGAGATTTTAGGTTTCATTGATGATTCTTCGAGTGAAAACCTCACTCAATCTTCTCATCCCATCATAGCCAATTCTTCTCCTTCCCTCACTCCGTTTGAGGGAAGTGACTTCATCTTAGAAGAAATGGAGGCGTTTCTCAAAAGTGACTCGATTCCCGATGGAGTCGATAACCAAGAGATCGACCTCGAGAGGGATATTCTCGTGCTTGAAAAATTGTTAAATGAAGATCCCTCTCCTCTTCCTGTTCTACCACAACAACTTCATAAGGAGGAAGTAAAAAATGTTGAGAAAACTGATGACTTCCCTGAGGTTGAACTTAAGGACTTGCCGCCTCATCTTGAATATGCATTTCTGGAGGGTGATGATAAATTACCCGTCATGATTGCCAAAGACTTAAGTGATGAGGAAAAGGCTGCTCTTATAAAGGTTTTGAAGTCTCATAAACAAGCAATTGCTTGGCGTCTCTCCGACATCAAGGGTATTGACCCTGAGTTTTGTACTCACAAGATTTTAATGGAGGACCACTTCAAACCAGCAGTCCAACAGCAAAGAAGGGTGAATCCAAAAATTCACGAGGTTATCAAACAAGAAGTTTTAAAACTTCTTGATGCCGGATTGATTTACCCTATCTCGGACAGTCCTTGGGTCAGCCCAATTCATTGTGTTCCAAAAAAGGGTGGCATTACTGTTGCACAAATGAGGAGAATGAGTTGATTCCAACTCGTTTGGTTACGGGTTGGCGCGTCTGCATTGATTATCGTAAATTGAATGACGCCACCCGTAAGGATCATTGTCCTCTGCCCTTTATGGATCAGATGCTCGAGAGATTAGCGGGGAATGAATACTATTGCTTCCTCGATGGTTTCTCGGGTTACTTTCAGATTCCCATTGACCCGCAAGACCAAGAAAAGACCACTTTTACGTGCCCCTATGGAACCTTCGCATATAAACGTATGCCATTTGGCTTATGTAATGCTCCGGGCACGTTTCAAAGATGTATGATGACCATTTTTTCCGACATGATCGGGAAAAGTATGGAGGTCTTTATGGACGATTTCTAGGTCATTGGGGATTCGTTTAAATCATGTCTCTCCCATTTAGACAGCATGCTAAAACGTTGTGAAGACACAAAGTTATGTCTAAATTGGGAGAAGAGTCACTTTATGGTCAAAGAGGGCATTGTCCTCGGCCATAAAATTTCAAAAAACGAGATTGAGGTTGACAGAGCCAAAGGGACGTCATTGCAAAATTACCTCATCCCACGACTGTGAAAGGTGTTAGGAGCTTTTTGGGTCACGCCGGTTTCTATCGTAGGTTTATTCAAGATTTTTCTAAAATCGCCCGGCCTATGACCCATCTTCTCGAGAAGGATGCTCCTTTTATCTTCTCCCCTGAGTGCATCGAAGCCTTTGAAACATTAAAGAAAAGGCTTACCGAGGCACCGATTCTTGTTGCCCCCGATTGGGACTTGCCCTTCGAGCTCATGTGTGATGCTAGTGATTATGCGATAGGGGCAGTCTTGGGGCAACGAAAAACAAAACATTTTCAGCCTATACACTATGCCAGCAAAACTATGACCGAGGCTCAAAGTCATTACACCACCACTGAAAAAGAATTATTAGCTGTGGTGTATGCTTTTGAAAAATTCCGGCCATACTTGATTCTGACTAAAAGCATAGTGTATACGGATCATTCGGCTTTGAAGTATCTATTTGCAAAACAAGATGCAAAGCCGAGACTCCTCCGATGGGTTCTCCTCCTTCAGGAATTTGATATCATTATTCGTGATAAAAAAGGAGCTGAGAACCTAGCTGCTGATCATCTCTCCCGTCTTGAAAACCCCCACCAAGATGCTTTCGAGAAAAAGGAAATAAATGAAACATTTCCTCTCGAAACCCTTAATGCGGTTTCATTTCGTGGAGACTCGATTACCCCATGGTTTGCCGACTTTGCAAACTATCTTGCGGGTAACTTCATTGTGAAAGGGATGTCGTCCCAACAAAAAAATAAATTTTTCAAAGACGTAAAACATTACTTTTGGGACGACCCCTACTTGTTCAAACTATGCGCGGATCAAGTCATCCGGCGGTGTGTGTATGGTCAGGAAGCCGCTGAAATCTTAAAGGCTTGCCATGCTGGTCCCACGGGGGGGCACCACAATCCCAACTACACCGCCAAAAAGGTGTTTGATTCCGGCTTTTATTGGCCCTCGATCTACAAGGATGCCCAAGAATTGGTCAAGTCCTGTGACGCTTGTCAGCGTCACGGGAATATTTCACAAAGGAATGAAATGCCTCAGAATGCAATTCAAGTTTGTGAAATCTTTGATATCTGGGGCATCGACTTTATGGGGCCATTTCCATCCTCTCACGGAAACAAATACATACTCGTGGCAGTTGACTACTTGTCAAAATCGGTTGAAGCGAAAGCTTTACCCACAAATGATGCCCGAGTAGTGTGAAATTTTTAAAAGCTCTTTTTGCCCAATTCGGAACTCCACGTGCTATTATTAGTGATCGTGGTACGCACTTCTGTAATGACAAATTTGACAAAGTCATGCAAAAGTACGGTGTAAGTCACCGTCTTTCCACTGCGTACCACCCTCAAACGAGTGGACAAGTCGAAGTTTCCAATCGGGGCATCAAAAGAATATTGGAAAGAACTATAGGGGAAAATCGTGCATCGTGGTCGGACAAATTAGATGATGCACTTTGGGCTTTCCGTACGGCTTACAAAACACCCATTGGGTGTACGCCTTATAAACTTGTGTACGGGAAAGCGTGCCATCTTCCGATCGAGCTTGAGCATAAAGCCTATTGGGCTCTCAAGCATGCCAATTTCGACCTCAAAACGGCGGGTGATCATAGAAAAGTTCAACTAAATGAATTAAACGAACTTCGTGATCAAGCTTACGAGAACTCTTTGATCTATAAAGAAAAGACAAAGAAGATTCATGACTCAAAAATCAAAAGCCGCGTTTTCAAAGTTGGTGATCGAGTCCTTCTTTTCAACTCTAGACTCAAGATCTTCTCGGGAAAGCTCAAAACCCGATAGACTGGTCCATTCACTATCACAAAAGTTTATCCATATGGTACAGTCGAATTATCTCAAAGTGACGGTCCAAATTTCAAAGTGAATGGACATCGGTTAAAGCACTACTTTGGAGAGGACGTACCATCCATGGTCGTCCCGGATCTCCAAACTTTCCCCAAGGACAATTGAATTCGGGGATAGAGTCAAGCTAGCGACTCGATGAACAAAAATTAGCAACAATACGGGTTTTCACCCGTATCTCTGATTCTTTCTACTTTGTACCACCATGTGTGGGGGAATGGCCAACCCCCCGCTGTTTGAAAAATGTATATATGTATATAAAGTATATATAAAAAAAAAGTTGTATATATATAGAAATAAAGTGAAATTTGGTATTTCCGCAGTTAGATTCGAATCTTGGCTTTTTACGTTCATAGCTTCGGCATAATAGCCGGGACTTTGAATATTGAGGTCAATATTCATTTCTAAGTGTGGGGGGGAAATTCTAGCAAATTTTATCAAAATATCTTTCAAGTACCCCCGTTTTTGGCCAAAATTTTCAAAATTTTTTCACTTTATTTCAAAAATTTTTTGTGGTAATCAGTCCGCCTTGTCTAAGCGACAAAAGGGATTGGCTAATCCATGAGCAAACGGCTCTTGGTAAAGATAACTCAAATCCGTTGACGGCTTGCAATTTGCCCAAAATTGTGTGGTTCCTCAACTCCCCAAAAACAAATGAGTTGGCTAACCCGCAAGATTATGGCTTGTGGTAAAGGCCGTGGAAAATCCATAATTGGTAATCAGCTCACCAAGATGTTGACGTTGTCCATCAAGATGCTGGCTAGTCCAGGAGCAAACGGCTCTTGGTAAAGACTTAACAAATCCGTTGAAAGCTGGTGGTTTGCTCAAAATCACACGGCTATCAGGTGTACCACAGTTCTTACACCTGGCTACTCCAGAAGTGATGGCTTTTGGTAAAGAGTCTAAAATCCATCAAGTTTTCTAAAAAGATTGCTAGGGACTAGCAATAGTTCAGTGTGGGGGATTGATGAGTGCTCAAACTCTCATCGTTTTTGATATATTTAAACTGCCAAAACGCACAAAAACAATCAAAAAGATATCAAAATACTTAAATTATCCCAGGGATTGTGTTTTATGTGTTTTAAATGCAAAATGTGCAAAAACAAAGGAAAAACGTACAAAGTTTGCAGTATTGGCAGTTTCAGTCCCCCAAGTTTCAAAACTTGTCAATTTTAGTCCCTAAGCATTTATTTTTAAAGAAAAATTCAATCCAAGGTTTTGAAAGTCAATTTCACAAAATATTACATTCGGGTTGCAAGTTTTCCAAAATTACATATTTAATCCCTGAAAATCCAAAAATGGCAAAAGTGGTCCTTGGGAATTTTTTGAAATTTGGAAAAAGTGGAAAAATGCAAATTTGGTCCTTGTACTATTGGTATCTGGCAACATTGGTCTTCATGGTTACTTTGGGAATATGACAACATCAGCCCTCAAGTTTGCAAAAATTACAAAATTGGTCCTTGATAACATACCACCAAACCGGACCCTTGTTGTTATTTTTAAAACCCAAAACCAAACTACCCTTATCCAAGCCCACCCAAACCCATTGCCATTCTGATCCACCATCCAGCCCAAACACTTAAACCGGCCCACTCCCTTTTGTTATAATAGCCTGGGTCAAACAGTCAACCAGGTCAAATCCCGGTCAACTCCTTCTTCCCCCCAACCAAATCCCACAAAACCAGGGAATACAACCTTCCCCCTCCTCACCTTTTTCCAACTAAATCCCCCCACATTTAATGCTCCTTACCTAATAAACCCACCACAATTAATACCAAGACCAAACCCCCACCAGAACCACTAAACCTTGCCCGTATTCATTTTGGCGCCAAAACCTAATCAAGGGCTTAGATTGATTATACTACAATTGAATTGTGAGGATTTGGTCAGAGGGTCAACACAAAGACTTTGGGACTCTCAGTTTTCAAGTGGAAGCCATGTGAGAAGACTTAGGCATTATTTTTATGTCGTTATATATAGTTTAGCTCATATGAGCTTTGTGTGTGTAATTTTCTTAGTTTTTTTTTCTTTTTTTTTTTTTTTTTTTTTTTTTTTTTTTTTTTTTATGTATTTTCAGTTTAATTTTAATGCATTGTAATTCCTTTTTATCAATGAAAGTCTAATTTAAAGTTTGAGTTTCATTTTCACTTTTCAAGTTACATTTTCAAAATTGCAAGTTCTAATCAAAAGCTTCTAATGTGTGTTTAGTGTATTCACAAGCTCTCACAAACTCAGAAACAAGGTTTTATTAGCTTGATAAACTTGTGTGAATAATCCTAACTCAGTTTTCCTTATCTACTAAAAAAAATTAAGAAAAATCAAAAATAAATAAAAAAAATGGTGATCATTGGTGAATGAGCATTGAGCACAGTGGATTAAGGATGGTTGTGGGTTAGGAACCTCATGGGAGGGCATTAGGATTGGTTCTATTGTTCTTTGGTCCTTATCAGTTGGCTTGGAAGGCTTTGTAAGCTAAAAATCTCACATCTTTAGTATTAAGTAGTTCTAACTGTTTATTTAAGTTTATTTTAGTTAAACATTAGTAACTAGATCAGTTGTTATCATTTGTTTGAGTTTTATACTTGTTTGAATCAGAATCTCATAAATTATTGTTTTTAAAGGAGTGTTTGGTTGGTGTCTGTTTGTACCTTGTAACTTATATAATTGTGCAAGTTTGTGTTTCTACATGTTGTTTGGTTGAAAACAAGCTCAGGGAAACCTTTTACTTGTTCCAAAACTCAGCCAAAGTCAAAATCAACAAAAAGTAATCACCACAGTTAACTGTGGTGATTTTTTAAGCTTAAACCAAATCAAATTTGTTCACAAGTGGATGTTTTTGCTTAAATTAGCTTTCATATAGCTTATTTTAACTTATTTGATCACTAAATCAGCTACACAAGTTCACAAAAGTCAAATCTTACAATTTCTCTAAAAGTCAAAAGTACCACATGCAGATTTTTGCCAAAATGGCATGAATTGATTTGAATTTTGTGTTGTGATTCAAGACTTGAAATTTGTTGTGTGTTTACACTATCAGCTGAACTTTGGATTTTCACAATTGTTATAATTTTGTGATTTTTTCTTGGGTACCAAATCACCCTTTGAAGTTGACTGCAGGGCAAGCTCTTGCCCAGTCTCAGCAGACTTGTTCCACCTACCCAACTTTGTTGGTGGTTTGTGACTGACCCAGTGGGTCCCACACCTCAGACTTTGCACCATTCAACCCCCTCCTACCAGAGAGTGTATATTGACCTTTTGTTTGACCTTCAGACCTGTGGACCCCACTTTGTTTGACCCCAAAAGCTTGTCCCAAATCTGTCTCATAAACCAATTGAGCAAACTGCTTATTGGTGCTTTGTGGCTTATTGAAGCCACTTATTTGGCTTATTCTTGCTTATTCAGGTTATACTAACTCAGAGAAACCAAAAATTGTCATTGTGGACTCCACATCTTCCCATTTGAGCTAAAAAACCTCCACAGTCAACAAAAGTCAACTGTGGGATCAAAAAGCACTCCAAGTGCTTATTTCTTGGGTTATATCAAAAGTGTTTTTGTTAAAAGTTGTTGTTTTTAGTTTATAATCAGTTTAGAAAAAGAAAAAAAAACCAAAAAAACCAACTTTAATATTAGTGATAGCTTCTATTTAATAGGATTTATCAATTTTATTTTTCTTTTTAGCTTATTTAAAAGCAATATATCATTTTTATATTTTTAGAAATTCTATTTTAGGTCAAAATAATTTTATAAATTTTTTCAGATTTTTATTTTGTCTTTTAGTGGTTTTTCTAATTAATTTTAATTTAATTTAGTTTTAATTAATATAAATCAATTAAATAGCATAATTAGATTTTATAAATTATAACCTAGTTTTTATAATTTTTCTAGCTTTTATTTTAGTTAAAACATTTTTATAAATTTTTCTAGAATTTTTACTGTTCATTTTCTATTTTTTATAATATAATTAGTTTAATTAGAAATTAATAAGTAATTAGATTAATAATTAGTCAATTAGCTTAAAAATACATAAAATTAACTTTTTATAATTTTTTAGGATTCCCGTGATGGTTAATTAGATTTGTAAAATTTTTCTTAATTTTCTAAGCCTTTTTAGTATTTTTAATAATTCTAATTAGTTTAATTAGTAATAAATAAATAATTAGTAATTAATTAATAATAAATAATTAAATAGTGTAATAAATAGTTTTTATTTTTTTTTTAAATTTTCTTTAATTATTAGAATTGTAAAAATATTAATTTTACACTTTTAACCCTTCCCGTCCATCAGTTGTACTCTTTGTTTTGTTCGTCTGTATACGTTTTTTAATTAAAACGTACGTTTTTAGGTTTTAGCTCAAATCTTTGTAATCTTAATTCTCGTAATCACTCACGTAGCTTTCCTAAGCTATATTTGTTAATAATTTCCAAATAATTCTGATCATAACCCTTTTCTGTGAATAATTACCCGATCACGAATACGCTAAAGTTACAATTCACACTTCAACGGGACTTAACGACCTGGTGATACCTTATATTACCCGGAGCATTGATCTAGGCTATTTGACTTTATTGACCATTCCTTGGTCAATATAAGTTGGTGGTTTAGCGTCAATCAACGTACACTGTACATGTTTAGCAATTTACGAGCCAAGACTCTTGGTCAATTGATATAATATTTGCAGCACGCTGCATGTCTAACCATACACTTATGAATCTTTTCTTCACATATATTTATTAAGTTATGGACTTAATACATATTTTCCTACGTACGTTTTAATTTTGACTCTTGGCAAGTCTTTCACGAAAAGACAAATATTCTAAGTACAAAATGATACAAACAAGACGTACAAAAAAGTTAAATTTTATTATTCATAAGAACCACGAGTTTATACAAATTACATATACAAAAATCCATAGATATCTACATGCTACGAGCACGTCTATGCCCTGAGCTACTAGCCGTAGACGCCAACTCCCCAGCCCCACTCAGCCTTCTCAGCGGGCTGCTATCCTCCTGAGATACTGTCGGTACGCTGACGGGAATCCCATCAGACCTGGGGAGATGGGCCTCGCCAACACCGAAGAGAATAGCCTTCCCTTTCACGCCCTGCTTACGCGCAAGCCTTGTCGCGTGCGCTTCCAAAGACTTCTTCAAAGAGATTTCCTTCTCAAGGGCGAAGGGATTGAGCATGTGGCGGGGGCGAGCAAAGATAGGCACTTTCAGTTGCGACTCATTTGGCTTAAAAAAGAAGTCAGGCAGCGCCTCCGCATCTTCGGCTATGTGTCTGGCCAGAGTTAGGCCCTGCATGATCACGCTGATAGGATAATCTTGATCACGCTCTAACTGGGCGATATGGGGAAATCGAAGACCTTCATCTTCTCCATAGCCTCCACAAGCTCATCATAGGCATCCGCCTTATAACCAGGCACTTCCGTAAGCGGCACAGTCAACATTTTGCTCTCATGAAGCTCCTCCCCAGGCTGCGCCATGGCGCACTCCACAACCTCCTGGGACTCCAGCGTGCCCATGGCAGCCAAGCGCAGACCATGGCTGATCAACCACCTGTGAATACAACAACGCACGCGTTAGAAGATAACAAAGGAGTTACAAAAAAAAAAATAAAACAAATAAATACCTGCGCTCAGCAATAAAAGAAACTAGGTGAGGATACAGCTCCTCATCGTACTCAAGACTCAACTTGCGCAGCTTGCTCTCCTGCACCTTCAGAGCCACCTCCACACGCTCGCGGAATTCATCAAGCTGGGCGAAATGATTGCTCCTATTCTCTTGCAAGTATTTCAACCCCCAGGCGCAGCTAGACCTGTACTGCTCAGCAGCGGCACGCTCGCGCTTCATCTCCACCATCAAGGACAACTTCTCATCCGCCAGCCTCCTAGCGTGCGCAGTGGTGGACTTTACATCCGTTCGCGCATCAGCCAACTGCGCCTTCAGCAGTGCAATCTCCTCATCCTTCTGTGCGAGGCTGATGCTTTCACCAACATATCGAGCCTTGAGCTGAGTAACCAACTCAGCCTGACGATCAGCAGCCGCACCCAACTCTTCCATCAGTTGCTGCGCAGACATCTCCTCACTCATCCTCAACGGCTCCTCCATATGATAATGAGTCGCTTGGGGTGGCACCGACCCCTCAACAAACGCTGCATCACCCCCTGCAGCTTTGTCACTACACGCAAAAAGAAAGAAGTCAAGGCATTATATGGCGAATAAGGAAAAAGAAAATAGACAATAAAACAATTGTCACTTACGTAGGAGGTGAAGTCTCAGCAGTATCATGCGCAACAAAGGATAACGACGCCTCCTCATCGGTGGACTCATCCACAATGATAGTATGACGTCTGCGCTTGGAGGTACCCTCACCACCATCATCAGCAGCCTTGCGCTTAGCGCCCTGGCGCTCCTCTTCAGAGTCGGAGTCAACCCTGAGGATCCCAACACTGTCAGACGACTCAATGCGCACGGGCTTGTAACAGTCTGCACCGGAGTTGCATTCACCATAAGTTGCGCAACATCAGAGGGTTCTTCGTGCGCAGGCTCCAGAAGACGTCCGGCGGTAGCCTCCAAGATAGGCAATTCACCCTCCCTCAGGGGGTGCACACCCACAGTCACTTGCGTGGGCTTTGTCAACTTCACCACAGCAAATAGGTCCATCTCTGCGCAACACATGAACGAACAGAAAAGAACAAGTTAGTTGATAAAGTTAAAATATACAAGAACGCTTACATTACAAACGCGAGGATAAGAAAGGATAAGCACCCACCCCGGCCGCTCTCATCGAGAAATGTTGGCACTTCATCAAACCCTCTGAAGTAGTTGCGACTCATTCCCATATGAACCAGAAACTCCTCGGGATAGGAGTTGATTGGGATGCGGTTACCATTATTGGTCTCTGCATCCTCCACGTTGTACGTACCGGGATCTGGGCGCTCATCCTTCGGAAGCGTCCCTTGAGTATAAAACTCAGAGAGCGAAGTGAATACCCTATCATCTATCTAGAAAAACTTTTCCCCCCAACCCCTAAGGGCGTCTACTTTTTCAATGTAACACTGATAGCGCCCTGGGCGCTTCGAAAATGTTACCCACCCGTTCGACCACGTTGTGTGGTAAAACGCGCGGAAGAGGTTGATAGTAGGATTTATCGCAAGTAAGCGACAATTTACTTCAAAATGTGTTATTTTCGCCGCACCTATACAATGCAGCTGAGAGATATGCAGACGGTAGAAGTTGAGCACGTCGCTCAAGAATAGGGATATAGGCACGCGCTGGTTCGCAAACTCAAAAAAGCGAGTGTATACCCAAATTTTCCCCTCAGGGAAGTCTACGATACATGCGTTCGCATCCGGTACTTCCGGATGCACCGCGAGAGGGATAAAATAGTCGGAGGTGAACTGACAAAGTTCATCCTCGTCCAGCTGAGAACGGAACTCCTCTAATTGACGAACCATTTTTACTAGGGTGCGCACACACAATTACCTTCGAAGATACTAGTTTTTTCTTGAATAAGGATTCTTAATATGGAGAAAATGGTGTTTTTCACTGCGGTAAACACAGTGAAAATGGGAACCCTTTATATTGGGTTTCCCCTTGCCTTGGATGAACGACACGTGGATCCCACTACCTCCATCATGTGGTTGGAATACCAACAGGTACATGCACTTTTTCACGGCTTTCAAGGGATACGTAGGACGATTTGAGGCTAGATACATCGTATCTCCTTTTTGGCAGGAAATACTAGAATCTTCCCCGCCACGCTTGCCGCTAATATTACTAGTCTAGCATCCGCGGTTAATACCTACGCATACTAGACTGGGGGGACATGATGACGTATAGTCCATACTCGGGTCACGAACCCGATTAATGAACATTACTAAGACCCAAACCCACCACGAGTGGGCTATCATAACAATGATTGGGCTATCATACTAATGGTTTGGGCTCACGAAAGCCCAAACCCAAAGTTATTTCTGGTTTTGACATAGATATCTCTTATTTAAGGGATATATAAAAAAAACAACCGGATATATACCGAAGAGTAAGGAGCACGTATCCAATAAGGATTTTGTGCCTATATAAAGAATATCATAACCCTCGTTAAAGGTACGACTTACAACCCTAACTCTTCTATACAACCCTAAAATCGATTACTTACTCTCACGCCGGAGGATAATCGTGGGAGACAATCCCACGATAAGCCTAACGGTGTTTGTTTGTTTTCTTAGTGCGCATGTCTCAAGCATTAAGATCTGATTGGTACGAGAACAGGAACCCAAATAAGGAACGCCCAACTTTTGTATCAACATTTAATTAACTCAACAAACACACCACCTTATTACTCCTTCCAATCCAATCCAAACACTAACAACCTGATCCAACACCCTCACAAGCCCAACACCCAAAAGCCCACCAAGCTTAAAAATAAAACTCCCCCATTTTATTTATCTTGGGTCAAAAAGTCAACACCCCAAAACCACCCTTTCCCCCCAATACCACCTTCACCTCCATTACCACTCACGTGAACCCCTGCCAAACCACCCTACACCCTTCATCATCACCTCTAAACACTGCCAACCCATTTTTCCCTTACCCAGTACAAATTATTACACCCTGCACAAGCAAAAACATGTCCTTAGCTATCATTGAGCAATTTGGCGCCAAAAACCATAAACGGCCAAGATTGAAATGTAATCATCCAAGGGTTAATATTAGTGCTGGGAAAAGACAAGGAAGTGCCCTAAACCCTAATTCAGGGCTATAAGAAGAAAGAGAAGCAAAGGGGAGCAAGGGTAGTCACTTAGTTTTATTTTTATGCCGTTTGTAATAATTTCTCATTTCTAGTTGTAAAACTTAGCTATAAATTGTATTTCCAAGTCTTTCTGAATGTTTTGAAGCTATTTCAATAATAAAATTAAGCTGTTTTGTTCAAATTTCATTTGTGCCATTTTTATTAGAAATTTCGTATTAAGTTTATTATGGTTAACATTTGCTTTCTAGTGTTCCATTAAGCTCAATTTAGTTCACTTATAAACTTTCTTAAGCTTATAAAGCATAAAATCTAAGTTTACTAAAAAAAAAAAAAAAAAAAAAATAGAAAATACAAAAAAAATTAGTCAAAAATAAAAAAAATCAAAAAAGAAGAAGATGAGAAGCATGGAGCATGGTGCATACCGGATGGCCATGGTTTAGAGCTTCTTGGGAAGCAATAGGAATTGGATTTGATCCCTGGTTCACTTGGTTTTGGCAGGAAAGCACTTTGTGAGCTCATGTTTCTATTTTCACTTAGTTACTGTATCACTACTTATTACTTGCTCATTTGTGCTTACTTCTGAATTATCAATGCTTGTTTATGCTTATATGTTCCAAGTATGTTGATCAGTTAGTTCAGGAACTTGTTGGTATTCATTTACAACCTAACTGTCTAATTTAGCTCAAACTGCTTATTGTCATTAGCTTATTTGAAACTACTTTTTGGTACTTGGATTCTGTTTCATAGGTATTCATAGACTTGTCTCAAGCTAATTTGCTTAAGTTTGCTTCAAAATATTTGATTTCTTTTGGAAACTCAAAATAGACAACACCTTAAGGGGTGTTTGGATTAACTTGTTACTCTGTGTTTCTGTGATTGTTAGTGGTAAAAACTTGTTTAGACAACATACCTAGGGTTAACGTAAATTAGTCAAAACATTAATTTGGTAGGTTGATGAGGCGAAAAATGAACCACTTTTAGGGGGTCATTTAAGCCCGGAATTGAATTTATTTTATCAAATATTGCCCTAAATCGTTCCTTTTGTGATTTTAGGTACTTTGGGAGTGAAATCTGGAAAAGGGAGCAATTCGGACGTTTTTGGAGCATAAAAGTGAAGAAAACGCCAAAGACTTAATTTTCCAAGCTGGGAACAGTAGGTGACGTCGTCAAGAGCAACAATTTGACGGCGTCAAGAGTAAATTTCATGACGACCCAGTACAGAAATGAAGGCGTCACAAGGAAGAGCGTCAAGAGTTAAATACGTGATGGCCTGGAAAAACATATAACGTGACGTCGTCAGATGTAGATCAAGGCAGTCCGAGAATTCTTTTGCCGGCGAGATGACGGCGTCACCCATTTGGTCTTGATGCCGTCAGCCTCAATTTCCTATATATAGTTTTCATTCATTGAGAGGAACAAGTTTGGAGAAACCCTAAGGCCGAACCATATACGATTTTTACAGGTTTTTCAAGGGTTTTCAGCCCTTGAACCCTTACATGTGTAATTGAGATAAGTGTTCTTCTAATTCAATCAATATGTCTATGTGTTGGTTGTCTATATCTTGTGCTTGTCTTAATTCCACCATCCTAGGCTAGATTTATCTTGTGTTTGCTTAGATCTAGTGAAACCTAGATCTTGATTATGTGTTGATTACTTGTTTATGGTTGTATTGGATGAATGATTTCGATGTTAGGCTTAAGAAAACTAGTAGATCTCCAAATGGTAACATGCTTGAACGTCTTAGGAAACATGAACCGATGTGCACTAGGTTTTATTGGTTGTATTTAATGCATGAGTAAATTCTAATGATCCCATATTAGGAGCTTCTTAGCCGGCTCGACATAGGAGTGAAGTAGGCACTCATAGGATTGGGGAGTTAAGTGCGCCACCCCATGAATGATATTAAGGAATACAATCCGTCATCCACGCAACTATAACAAGTAATTAATGTGTAAAAGATATCTAGGGAGTAGTGAAATCTAAGTAAACACAATCCACTTATTGCTCACAACCTTAGTTAATTTAGTTTTATTTTCATTTCTAGTATTTTATTTTAATTGCATCTTTAGTATTGGGTTAGTTGACTAGCAACTAATTCTGCCCAAATCCTTCAAACCCGAGATTTTTACTAGCTTTCAAAAAAATATAAAAATACAAAAATAATCATCCCTCATCTCTAGAACTAGTATTTAGGTTTTCTAATCCTAGCGACACTATTCCTAGCTGAACGATCAATCCCCCGGTACTTGTCACTATACTATACTACAACGATCAGGTACACTGCCTGGTGGGGGTTGTAAGCTTCTCGAGATCCCTCGAGAGGTAAAGCCTGGTGCAATCCCTACGCATCAAGTTTTTGGCGCCGCAGCCCGGGGAATGGTTATTGTCTAGGTTAGAATATCTTTTTATTAGGTCTACTTGCTAGATTCCTTTCTAGTAAGATTTTATCTTTATTTTTAGGTTTCTTTAGTCTATCTTATTTCTTTGTTTCCTTTGTTCGTAAACTATTTCGATGGATAACAATAACATTGATCGTTTGATTCCCGTTATTCGTGTTTTTCGTCGTAGGATCTTCCAAATACCCGCCCCACTTACTATAGTGGAAAATGAAAACCCACCTAACCTCTCGCCCAACCACCACTTTGACAATAATTCTGAGTTAGAGGAGTCTGACCATGATGATGACCGTAGGGCTAGCCCTTTTTACTTTTCAGACTCCGATGAGGATCTTGATGATGGTGATGTGATTAATGAGAATAGGATGGAAGAGGAAATAAACCCTCTTAGGTATGTCGACCCTAGAACTAGGATTGAGTGTGATACATTCAACATGCAATTTCCTTGTAAGATCGAATTTAGGAGCTTTAACGCCTATCTTAACTCATCTCTCCCAATGAACATAATCTCGCGTAATGAAAATAATAAAATCATGGTAGATGAGTTAGAATATAAAGGGGAAAATATTATTGCTAGGACAATACCATTGCATGTGTTTGTAGGAAGTTTGGTTTATCTTGTTGAGTTCATGGTTATGGAGAGTCTAGGAGAATTTATTAATGATAAGTTAACCCAAGTTGTGTTTAGAAGACCTTTCAAAAGGTTGACCAACCTTGATGAAAAACTTATAGAAGGGTTAATTACATTCTCGGATGGGGACGAAGACTTTGTCTAACAAATGCCCCGTGCACACTCTAGGTTCAAGGATTTTTCCATGGAGAAGTATAGTAGGTATCCGCCCATAGAAATGCTAAGTGAGAATGATAAGAGAAAAGGGCTTAAATATACTCATGAAAAAAATAAAAGATACTATCGCAGATGTTTAGAGTTAGGAGATGATTATAAGAAAGATGAGGCGACTATTAGATGGCTCACGCTTGGTTATGTGAGCATAAGCGATACACGGTAACCCATGACCTTGAGTCTAGCTACAAGACTCGTAAATAAAGAAAAGCGCTTCTTGGGAGGCAACCCATGCTTTGTGTGATTTAATTTTGTTTGTTTGTTTGTTATTTGTTTCCGTATGCATGTTTTATTTTTATTGATTGGTAGATCATGTTTCTAAACTAAAAAGTGGAAATATTTTACTTTGTTGTTTGGCCTAGTCTTAACTTCACCCAAAAGTATTTTTGCAAAATATAAGTGTAAGGGGAAACCCCAAATATGTTTTTAAGAAACAAACCGATCATGATTCTCCACAATATTAAATAGACATGTATATTCATATTTGTTAGAGTCAAATGCTTGTATTGAGTCATAATGAACTTTTGCAGGATTTTCCAGGAAGTAGGACCAAGTTTTTCCAGAAATTTTCCGGAAACTTAACACAAGAATTTTTGCAGGTCACTTCTGACGGCGTCACGAGATTACCCTTGACGGCGTCACGTGTAAAAACCTGGAAATTTTACCAGTTTTGTTTTTCTAACGGAGTTTTAAAGTTTTTGTTGAATTATTAAGTTTTATAATCTCCAGGAAATCTGCAAACTTCATTCCACAAGCATTATATCTTATTTTGTTTTCTAGGATTTAGTAACTTATATAGATTGTCGCCGATTTTATGCGAGGTTGCTTTATTTGTTTTCTCAGGATTTACAGGTTATGTATGACAAGAAGATGATTTATATTCTGGAAGGGAAGCTTTGATTGTTCATTTTCTTGGAGGAAGATCTAACCTGGCCACCTTATTATCCATAACGAGCGAATCAGGGGAGTATTTGATTTCATTTGTTTTACTTATTTAACTTTTACATTCTTTACTTGAACATTGGGGATAATGTTCATCCTAAGTGTAAGGGGAGGGTAAAATGATGATACCTTACAGATACACTTTCGCTTGAGTTTGTTTGTTTGATAGTAGATGTGTAATAAAACTATGAGAAATACTTGTTAGTGTAATTTTAGTGCCAAATTTAAATTTTTTTACAACATTTAGGAGTGAAACTTTAGCCATAGCAAGCGTCTCATGGATAGGAGATTGTATGACTAGCACAAAACCGTATATTCAGAAAAATTTTCCACCCAAATATGTGAGGTTCGCCTTTAGATTTGATAGGAAAAGCATTCATTATTAGTGCTTATGAGTGTACCGGTAGCATTTAGATTTTAGAACTTGCGTTAGTGATGCATCCCGAGACCGCTAGTGAGACTACATTCGTGTAGTAGGATTTACTACATGATAAGAGGCATTAGGATCACCCTTGTGTTAAACCCGTATCATAATTACTTGACCATTAAAGTCATATTACTTGGCTAGTTAAGTCAACTAATTTTCCCACACCCTTAGCGTTGTACTCATTTTTAGTACACGAAACCCCTAGTACACCCCTCCGAGCCTATCTTTTCGTTTCTAACTTTAAGCATCTTACTTAAAGGAAGAATTTGTTACACCCCACTTAAATGTACACCCGAATCGCCTTAGCCTTCCGTGTATGCGCTCATTTTTAGTGCATTATTGTTATTTGTTAAACCCTAAGTTAACTATCTAATTGATTACATGGTTGCTAAGTCGAGTCATATCCTTGTACATATTATTTTGGGACTCATGGGACTCATGGGTAAAGTACTTATTTATGGAGTAATGGGGAAGAACATCATTTATTACCCCCATATGTATGTTAATCTTAAAAGTGCTCCAAGTGTTTTGATTTTCTTAATTCGAGTCATTAGATTAGTTTATTGTAAAGTATGTAAAAATTCAAGTGTAAGGGGAATGTTCATCCCCTATGATGTATTATTTTGGATGGTAGGGTAAGAGTACACAAAAAAAAAAAAAAAAAAAAAAAAAAAAAAAAAAAAAAAAAAAAAAAATCGAAAAATCAAGAAAAAGGAAAAAAAATAGAAAAAGAAAAGAGAAAAAACATACGGACTACCATCCCTTTTTATTCTATGTTCATTTTATGTTTTTGTTATTTTCCATTTATTAGCTTAAGTCGAGTCTAGTCTTGGCTTAGCAACGCCATATTGTACATGTAATTAACCAAGATTGTTAACTCGCCACCAGTAAAGACTGCCTATATCCAAGAAAACCGTGTATTTCATATCCCTACACCTAACGTTACAACCCTTTAAAAGACCTCTTTGATAGTTTATCCTAGGTGCTTACGCCATGTGGTGGAGGTTTGATCCTTTCCCAAGCCTATGGCAATCTATTTTGCTATGACAGGTAGTGAGAGATATCTTCCGTTTCCATATTGTAATTTATACTTTATTACACCCGAGAGATGTGAGTATCTAAACACTATTTATGAGGTGCTAGTGTATGACCTCCGTGCTTGTCTATTGGTCTTTAGTGGGACGATTATTTGTTGTAATTACTTTTATATTAGTGTTAAATGACCCCTAACTTGTATTTTGACTAGAATAAAAGCGCATTTGCTTGAGGACAAACAAATCTCAAGTGTAAGGGTATATGATGAGGCGAAAAATGAACCACTTTTAGGGGGTCATTTAAGCCCAGAATTGAATTTATTTGATCAAATATTTCCCTAAATTGTTCCTTTTTTGATTTTAGGTACTTTGGGAGTGAAATCTGGAAAAGGAAGCAATTCGGACGTTTTTGGAGCATAAAAGTGAAGAAAACGCCAAAGACTTAATTTTCCAAGCTGGGAACAGTAGGTGACGGCGTCAAGAGCAACAATTTGACGGCGTCAAGAGTAAATTTCATGACGACCCAATACAAAAATGAAGGCGTCACAAGGAAGAGCGTCAAGAGTTAAATACGTGACGGCCTGGAAAAATATATAACGTGACGGCGTCAGATGTAGATCAAGGCAGTCCGAGAATTCTTTTGGCGGCGAGATGACGGCGTCACCCATTTGGTCTTGACGCCGTCAGCCTCAATTTCCTATCTATAGTTTTCTAATTTTCATTCATTGAGAGGAACAAGTTTGGAGAAACCCTAAGGCCGAACCATATACGATTTTTACAGGTTTTTCAAGGGTTTTCAGCCCTTGAACCCTTACATGTGTAATTCAGATAAGTGTTCTTCTAATTCAATCAATATGTCTATGTGTTAGTTGTCTATATCTTGTGCTTGTCTTAATTCCACCATGCTAGGCTAGATTTATCTTGTGTTTGCTTAGATATAATGAAACCTAGATGTTGATTATGTGTTGATTACTTGTTTATGGTTGTATTGGATGAATGATTTTGATGTTAGGCTTAAGAAAACTGGCAGATCTCCAAATGGTAACATGCTTGAACGTCTTAGGAAACCTGAACCGATGTGCACTAGGTTTTATTGGTTGTATTTAATGCATGAGTAAATTCTAATGATCCCATGTTAGGAGCTTCTTAGCCGGCTCGACATAGGAGTGAAGTAGGCACTCATAGGATTGGGGAGTTAAGTGCGCCACCCCATGAATGGTATTAAGGAATACAATCCGTCATCCACGCAACTATAACAAGTAATTAATGTGTAAAGGATATCTAGGGAGTAGTGAAATCTAAGTAAACACAATTTCTCCACTTATTGCTCACAACCTTAGTTAATTTAGTTTTATTTTCATTTTTAGTATTTTATTTTAATTGCATCTTTAGTATTGGGTTAGTTGACTAGCAACTAATTCCGCCCAAATCCTTCAAACCTGAGATTTTTACTTCCTTTAAAAAAAATATAAAAATACAAAAATAATCATCCCTCATCTCTAGAACTAGTATTTAGGTTTTATAATCCTAGCGACACTATTCCTAGCTGAACGATCAATCCCCCGGTACTTGTCACTATACTATACTACAACGATCAGGTACACTTCCTGGTGGGGGTTGTAAGCTTCTCGAGATCCCTCGAGAGGTAAAGCCCGGTGCAATCCCTACGCATCATAGGTTATTAGTAAAAGGTCAAAGTTAGCCTTAATCCTTCATTATAACATAACTGTTCGAATTTTAGCTTACATAATCATCATATTAGATTTAAAACTTGTTTAGTTTGCTTAAATCATTCTTGTTATAGCTTAGTATAACTTATTGAGTCACCTAGGATCATTAAAATTTCATTTTAGTCAAAGTTCATCAACAAGTAAAAAGTCAAAATTGCATAGTTAGGCAGAAAGTCAGATTTTGCAAGATTTTTCCTGAATTTTGTGTTACAAATTAAGCTTTGAAATTTTTGGAGGTTGAAATATACCAGCTAAACTACAGGAATCAATCATTGGCTTATTTTTGAGAATTTTTATTTGGCTTTTAGAAGTGCTTATTTGAGGCTGCAGGGAGTGCATCCTCCCCTACACTAGGGCCATTGGCCAATTTTCATAGGCTCACTATGAGCTTGTTAGTGGACCCCACCCCTAGATTCCTAGCTTTTTGGAAAGCTTATTAGGTTAGCTTTTTAGATTTAGACTTATTTTAGATATCAGGTCCTTGGCTTATAGCTTATTTTGACCTTGAAGTTGCCCTGACTACATACCATATACTGAGTGATCTGTATGAAGACCCCAAGTTCATAGACCTACCAATTGCTTATTTGGAAGCCGTAAGCCCTGCTTATTGGTTTATTTGAAAGTTCACCAGGCCAACTTTGTAGGTTAAGTCTTGTTTTGGACTTCCAATCATTCCTGTGGACCCCACCAAGGGCTGAAAGTCCTTGGTTTTGGCCTGTTTGGCCTTGTAATTCACATAAGTGCTTATTTGTTGTCATTGGCATATTCTGAGTACTTATTCTGTTTTTTTAGCTTATTCCACATACACTTCAGTAGTTTGTAGCTTATTGAGTCATTTGCAGCTTATTTGTAGCTTTTTGGTCAAAAAATCACTTGTATAAGCTTATTAGGACTTTTCTGTCCAAATTTTGGACTTGCATTCTGCTTATTAATAAGTTCCAATTAAAGTGCCTTTGTAAAAAGTTCTTATTTTCAGTAGTTAAGTAAGTTTGTAAAAGAAAATTAAAGAAAATCCAAAAATAAAAAAGTGATAGCTTCTATTTAAGCCAATTTGGTTTACTTTTCTGCTTATTTATAAGCATTTTCTAATTTTAATTTTTTCTTAGGTTCCTGTTAGCTTGTAGTATTTTTAGAAATTTTTTCAGATTTTTCTCATTTCATTTAGTAGTTTTTATAATTTAAGTTAGTTTAAATTAATTAATAATTAGTTTTTAATTAATAATAATTATTTAAAAAAGTAGGAAAAATATATTTTCAGTTTCAAAATTTATTTTAGGTTATTTTAGAATTTTCCAAATTTAATTTTCATTTTTCTAGCCTAAAATCGTAATTAGTTGTAATTTAGTTTAATTTAAATATTTAAAAAGTAATTAATAATTAGTAATTAATTAATAGTAATTAATTAAATAGTCTAAAAATTATTTTTTTTTTAATTTTTTTTTATCATTAGGATTGTAAAAATATAATTTTCATATCCTTAGGATTTTATTTGCTCCCATTTCACTTTTTATTTTGCGCGTTTGCGTTTGTTTTAATTCAAACGCGCGTTTTTAGATTTAAATTGCGTTTTAGACATATCTAATTCTCAGTAATTGTTAATATAGTGTTTTAAAGCTATTCTCATTTATAATCTCTTAGTGTAATCATAATAATCAAAATCCTGATCTTTCTGTTAAATCACCCGATCACTTAAATGTTCTCAAATACAATTGCACACCTCGCTGGGACATAACGACCCGGGAAAACATTATACTCCTTGGTTAGTTGGCCTAAGCTGTTTGACCATCTTGACCACATCTGTGGTTGACTTTGGTTGACCATTTGGAGCCAATCAATTATGTGATTACTTGTTTATTTACGTGGTATGAGATTTGTGATTGTGGTTTATGAAACTGTTATATAAGCTGGCTAAGGGCATGTCGCATCCTTGCGAATGCAGATTGAATTGGTTTAGTGGAACGAGGCCTAGTCTAGCTAGTAAGAGCAAAACTTGCTATGCTTATAGAACTAGGTAAGTTGTAGAGCATGTCGTATCCTTACGAATGCAGCGCATGTCGTATCCTTACGAATGCAAAAACATGTCGCATCCTTGCGAATGTTAGGCATGTCGCATCCTTGCAAATGCATATTGATTTGATTGGTTTTGGACTATAGTGTGCACCTATAGGGAATTCTTTTGTAGTTTGACTTAGCCAGCGTAACATGGTAACTTTGTGTGACTTTATATGAGTGTAGTATCTATGTGATTGATTATGATTCAAGTTGTCTGATTATGAGTTGATTGTGATTTGATTTGGAATGGTAATTTAAGCTATGTAATCCTACGTTAAATTTAACTTGTTGGTAAAGGATGGTTTGAACTCGAAAATCTTTTGATTCAACTATATTGTTTTAAACTAAAATTCTATGGACTCACTAGCGTAAGCTGACCGTTTTAGCATGTATTTTCAGGTTTAAGGCGTCACCTCACTATTTGAAGACGCTGGGCAAGGGACATTGGTCATAGGCGACTCTGATATATATTTGGGACCGCTTTAACTTCTTTATGGGCCTATTTCCGCACTTCTTTTATAAAATGTAAACTTAACGCTTTTGTTAATGTATTTTATTCTCAATAAATGAAATAAAAACCGTTCTTTGTATTTATGTTGTGATACCAATTTCGTAGTACCCCAATGCATGTATGCTTCCGCTGGACCCGAATCTTTGAGGGTGTTACAGTTGGTATCAGAGCCTAGGTTATATAGAACTGGGTAATTTTAAAACCTAGACTATAACTGATGATGTATTGTCTATATATGGGCCACGAGCCCAAATAATAAACATTACTAAGGCCCAAAGCCACCATGTGTGGGCTATTATAACTTGGGCCGCACCAATAAAATGAATGGGCTCACATATCCTTACCCGGATAAGCACCATGGGTGCGAAACGTAAGGAGCACGAACCCTACAAGGATTCTGCGCCTATATAAGGAATGACATAATTCTCATTCAAGGTACGATTCACAAACCCTAAACTCTTTATGAGAACCCTAAATCGATTACTTACTATCACGCCGGAGTCTAATCGTGGGAGACAATCCCACGATAAGCCTAACGGTGTTGTTTTATTTTCTTAGTGCGCAGGTTTCAAGCATTAAGAAGCGAATTGGTACGAGAGCAAGAGCTTATAATCAGGAACGCCCAACTTTTGTATCAACAAGTGGCGCCATCCGTGGGACCCATACTGAAAACTGAAGAACTAGAATGACAAAAAAATAAGAACTCAAGCCAGCGGACTCCGCAGCCAGAAAAACGTGACCCCCAGAGGAAGAATCAACAAGATTCGACCCCTAGGCAGGTTGCTGGGACAACCAGCGCACCTGGTCACCAAGAGGCAGGGACAACCCAACCTCTTCCAGCGGTAGAACTGCTTGTAAGGACTACCCAAACCACCACAGTGGTCCCAAGCGTTGAGGAACTCCAGCGCACCCTCTTCACTACTCCTCATCAAACCGTACCTACAGTGGACAACACTGTACCACCAGGCGCGCCTAACCGAGATAGGGCGCCCAATACTGAGGCAAATATTCTTGCAGCAACTGGGGACACACCTGACCTAACATTGGGAAATTTTGTATCCCAAAACTATGAACCTCTGACTGCCCTCATGCAAGAAGAAGCAAGAAGAAGGTCGAGTGCGAGCCTTCGAGCCCGGCTCAATTTTGGTCCTGAACACGAACCATCACCACCGCGCCATCCACGAGGGAGACGCGCAGACAACGAAAAATGTACTACTATCCACGATAGGTTGGGTACGACGTCTGATTCACAGTACTCAGAGGAATATGAAGAAAGCGAAAGGCGCACTAATGTTCACTCCAGACTTGGCAGTCGAGGGATACAAGACGGATTAGGACCTTAGCATTCACCAAGCCAAGGGTCCTCCAAATCTGGGAGTAAGAGAATTCACGACAGATTGGGGAAAAGAATGTCCCCAAGTGAAAGCCCCTCAAGCTCTTCTTCTGAAAGAAGCCGGCGCAAGCGCCGAAAAAGAAACCACTCTTCCTCCAGTGACTCCTCGGACAACGAGGACAAAGAAACAGGACACTGGAAGTCAAGAGGAAGACGTCACGAAGAAGAAAACGAAGACATGTCTCTTCCATGGCGTCGCCAGAAAGTTGATACGTTTACACGACGCATCAGTGATACGTGGGAATCGCACCAGGCTTTACCTCTCAAGGGATCTTGAGAAGCTTACAACCCCCACCAGGCAGTGTACCTGATCGTAGTAGTATAGTATAGTGACAAGTACCGGGGGATTGATCGTTCAGCTAGGAATAGTGTCGATAGGATTAGAAAACCTAATTACTAGTGCTAAAGATGACGGAAGATTATTTTTGTATTTTTGTATTTTTTAGAAAGCAAGTAAATATCTCGGGTTTGAAGGATTTGGGCGGAATTAGTTGCTAGTCAACTAACCCAATACTAAGAATGCAATTAAAATAAAAATACTAGAAATGAAAAATAAAACTAAATTATACTAGGGTTGTGAGCAATATGTGGAGAAAATGTGTTTACTTAGATTTCACTACTCCCTAGACAGCTTTTACACGTTAATTACTTGTTATAGTTGCGTGGATGACGGATTGTATTCCTTAATACCATTCATGGGGTGGCGCACTTACTTCCCCAATCCTATGAGTGCCTACTTCACTCCTATGTCGAGCCGTTAAAAACTCCTAACATGAGATCATTAGAAATTACTCATGCAGTAAATACAACCAATAAAACCTAGTGCACATCGGTTCATGTTTCCTAAGACGTTCAAGCATGTTACCATTTGGAGATCTGCCAGTTTTCTTAAGCCTAACATCGAAATCATTCATCCAATATAACCATAAACAAGTAATCAACACATAATTAACATCTAGGTTTCATTAGATCTAAGCAAACACAAGATAGATCTAGCCTAGCATGGTGGAATCAAGACAAGAACAAGATATAGACAACCAACACATAGACATATTGATTGAATTAAAAGAACACTTATCTCAATTACGCTTGTAAGGTTTCAAGGGCTGAAAACCCTTGAAAAACCTGTGAAAATCGTATTAGGTTCGGCCTTAGGGTTTCTCCAAAACTTCCTCCCTTAATGTGTAAAAATTAGAAAACTATATATAGGAAATAGGGTCTGACGGCGTCAAGAACAAATTTGTGACGCCGTCATCTCGCCGCCAAAATACTTCTCGGACTGCCTTAATCTACTTCTGACGCCGTCAAGTGTTACGTGTTTCCAGGCCGTCATGCATTTTACTCTTGACGCCCTACCTTGTGACGCCGTCAATTCTGTACTGGGTCGTCATGGAAAGTCATGGAAATTACTCTTGACGCCGTCACCTACTGTTCCCAGCTTGGAAAATTGAGACTTTGCCGTTTTCTTCACTTTTATGCTCCAAAAAACGTCTAAAATGCCTTCTTTTCCAGATTTCACTCCCAAAGTACCTAAAATCATAAAAGGAACGATTTAGGGCAATATTTGATCAAATAAATTCAATTCTGAGCTTAAATGACCCCCTAAAAGTGGTTCATTTTTCGTCTCATCAATCAGCGATTACTCCAACCATAAAAGGAGGCGCATGCCCACTAACGTAAAAACATATGATGGAACATGTGATCCTGATGATCATCTAAAAGTTTTCGAATCAGCCGCCACTATCGAAAACTGGCCGCAGCCTGTGTGGTGCCATATGTTTAACTCTACATTGGTGGGGAATGCGCGCACCTGGTTTAGCAAACTCCCACGACGAAGCATCGGCGGGTTGAAGAATTACGGAAAGCATTCCGTCTCAACTTTACCCAGAGAAAGAAGTGCGCTAAAAACCCTGTTGAACTAGCCAGAGTAAAACAGCGCCAAGGGGAATCAACCAGTGCTTTTATGGAACGCTTCAAAGATGAGTGCATATAGGTCAAAGCATGTCCCGAAATTCTAAAAATTTCAGGGTTCATGAATGGGATTAACAACCCAGAACTTATCCGGAAGCTAAATGACAAAGTTCCCCAAACTTTCGAGGAGCTAACAAAGCGCACAAGATCCTTCATACAAGGAGAAGCAGCCGCTGAGGACAGCAAAAAGGGTTACTCGAATTATAGGCAACAAGAACAGCCTAGGAGACAATCCAACGATCAGAATAACAACCGCAGCAGGAATTACCGCAGTGGAAGAGACAATGACAAATATACCCCTCTCACAAAAATGCCGAGGGAAATATTTGTAATAGAAGGTGCAAATTTTCCAAAACCTCCACCAATGCGCACCGCAGAGGAAAAGCGCGTAGGGAATGGATACTGCGAGTACCATGGTCAAAAAGGCCATACAACTAACGAATGCGTCCAACTAAGACAACTCATTGAAAAGTTAGTAAGGTAAGGCAGAATGGACCACCTTGTAAAAAACATCAAAGAGGGAAAGGACAAACAAAGAAACGGGGGTAAGAAAGAACCTCCCAAAGAAAAAGCTGACACCATATACATGATACAGTCATGGCAACGAAAAACAAAACAAAAAGTCAGCCAAAAATTCTCTCCCGAAAAATAAATATCCTTCCCTACTCTAGCTGCGGACAACGCAGTTGTAGAACCTCTAACTATTGAAATACATACGGGGGGCCATGATATCCACCGCATGTACATTGACGGAGGAGCATCCGCAGATATCCTATACGATCATTGTTTCAAAAGACTGCGACCTGAAATCCAAAGTCAATTGATGCCAGCAACAACGTCGTTGACTGGATTCACAGGAGAAAAGATTTGGCCTATGGGGCAATTACGCTTGCTAGTGGTCGTAGAAGATGAACAACACTCAACTGCAACATGGATAAATTTCATGGTAATAAAGTCTCCCTCACCATACAACGGCATCATTGGGAGACCTGGAATATCATCCATGCGCGCTGTACCATCCACGGCGCATGGAATGCTTAAATTTCCAGTGGAAGGAGGAGTTGTCACTCTCTATAACACAAGAGTACCACCAAAGGAATGCAACGCGGTAACCACTGAGGTGGAGAATATTCCAGAACAGCCCGCAGAAAAAACACCAAACCTAAAGGTCGCTATTCACCCCGATTACCCGGACCAACAAGTTTCGATTGGTGGATCTTTATCTGACAAAGGTAAAGCAGCCGTGTGCGCACTCCTACAAAAGAATCTAGATATTTTTGCATGGGAACCAAAACACATGACAGGAGTGCCACGCTCTATCACAGAGCATAAGCTACAAATCCGACAAGGATATCCCCCAATACGACAGAAGAAGCGCGGCCAAGCCCCAGATCGTGCAAAAGCTATTCTGGAAGAAGTACACAAACTCGTACACGCAGGCATCATGCGCGAAGTGTATTACCACGATTGGCTCTCTAACCCAGTGATGGTAAAGAAGAGCAATGGCAGTTGGAGAATGTGCGTGGACTTCATCGACCTTAACAAAGCATGTCCACAGGACTGCTACCCACTGCCAGAGATAGACTGGAAGGTAGAATCCCTGTGCGGATATCCTTTTAAATGTTTTCTAGACGCATACAAAGGATACCATCAAATACAGATAGCAGTTGAGGATGAAGAAAAAACAGCTTTCCACACCAGTCAAGGAGTTTACTGCTACACAAAAATGCCTTTTGGCTTAAAAACGCAGGCGCAACATACCAACGATTGGTGGACACAGCTTTCGAGAAAAAAGTGGGTTGCAACTTGGAGGTCTACGTTGACGACCTTGTCATCAAAAGCCACACAGAGGATGAATTGGTGCGCGACATCGAGGAAACATTCAGAACATTGGGACAAATAAACATGAAGTTAAACCCCAAGAAGTGCACCTTAGGCGCAACCGAAGGCATGTTCCTTGGATACTTAATAGAACCTGATGGAATCAAGCCTTGTCCAGAAAAAACAAAGGCTGTTATTGATCTCCCCTCACCGCGCACACTCAAAGAAGTCCAGTCATTAAATGGAAAGCTAGCAGGGCTAAACCGTTTCTTATCTAAGTCAGCATACAAATCACTTCCTCTCTTTAAAACACTCACGAAGTGTACTAAAAAGGGAGACTTTCGCTGGACCGAAGAAGCAGAAGAAGCTTTCCAACAACTAAAACACCATCTGGCATCTCTTCCCAAACTTGTCGCACCGCGACCAGGGGAAGAGCTAATCATGTACTTATCGGCAACTCATGGAGCAGTTAGCGCAGTACTATTGACAGATAGGAACTCCGTCCAGACACCCATATACTTTGTAAGCAAAGCCCTGAAGAAGACAGAGACTAACTACAGCGCTATGGAAAAGCTGGTCTTAGCTCTAGTATTCGCAGCCAAAAGGCTGCGCAGATACTTTCAAGTGCACCCAATAGCTGTAATCACTGATCAGCCAATCAAACAAGTTATCTCTAAACCTGACGCATCAGGATGGTTACAAAAGTGGAGTGTACTGTTAAATGAATATAACATCTCATATAGACCGCGCATTGCAATCAAAGGACAAATATTAGCTGATTTCATCGTTAAGAAGCCAGATAGCGATAGTCCAACATCTGCAACCAAAACAGATCTGCAGGAACCCTGGATTCTGTTCACAGATGGGTCTTTATGTGTAGATGGATTAGGCGCAGGCCTTATTCTCACAAATCCAGAAGGTATGGAATTCACCTATGTGCTACGCTTCGAATTCACAGCCACAAACAATGAGGCAGAATACGAAGCCCTACTAGCTGGACTACGCATCGCAATCCAAATGGGCGTACGCAACTTGGAAGCAAATGTAGATTCTTGGCTAGTCGCTAACCATGTGCTAGGTGAATATGAAGCCAAGGATGAACACATGATCCAATACTTGGAAAAGACCAAGTCCTTAATTAAAAACTTTGACAGGTTCACAATAAAACAGGTGCCCAGAGGGGACAACAGGAAGGCTGATGCGCTCAGCAAGATCGCATCCACAAGCTTTGCGCACCTATCAAAACAGGTATTGGTAGAAACCCTACAAAACAAGTCAATCTTGGAAATGGAAGTATCCACAATGATAGAAGAACAAGATCCTACATGGATGACACCTATCATTGAATTCATTAGCAAAGGAATCTTGCCACAAAACCATAAGGATGCTCGAAGAGTGCGGCGCACAGCGCAGCGATTTGAACTACGAGACAACATACTCTATCGACGCTCTTTCTTGCAACCTTGGCTCAGATGTGTTGGACCTCTTCAAGCAGACTATGTACTCCGAGAAATCCACGCTGGATCATGTAGCATGCACTCAGGACCGCGATATGTGGTAGCAAGCGCTCTACGGTCGGGGTATTATTGGCCAACCATGCACCGCGACGCACGCGATCTGATAAAGAAATGCAGCAATTGTCAAGTACATAGGCCAATTCCGCGCCGACCACAACAAGAGCTAACACCCATTACCTCACCATGGCCATTTTACAAATGGGGCATTGACATCGCATGAACCTTTCCAGTTGCAGCAGGAGGACTAAAGTTCCTCATCGTAGCCATAGATTACTTCACGAAGTGGATTGAAGCAAAGGTGGTGGTGAGCATCACAGGAAACCAAGTCAAACGCTTTGTCTGGGACAACATTGTCTGTCGCTTCGGACTACCTGGAGAGATTATATCAGACAATGGAAAACAATTCTGCGACAACCCATTCAAAGATTGGTGCGCGCAATTGAACATCACGCAACACTTCGCTTCAGTAAAACACCCACAAACCAATGGCTTAGTTGAGCGCGCAAACCGCAGTCTAGGTGAAGGAATAAAAGCGCGCCTTGACAGACACAAAGGAAGGTGGGTGGACGAGCTCTCACATGTCTTATGGGCGCATCGCACCACAATCAAAACCAGTACTGGCGACACGCCATTCTCTATTGTCTACGGAACAGAGGCCGTCATACCAGCTGAGATAGGAATGCCAACTATACGAACAGCAGAGGTCAATGTCACAACAAATGACGAGGAGCGACGCATAGACTTGGACTTACTGGAAGAAAGACGTGAACGCGCATCAATACGCGAAGCAAAGGCTAAGGCAAAAATGAAGAAGTATTATGATGCAAAGGTCAAACACACTTCCTTCAGGCCAGGAGACTTTGTATACCGCGCCAACGATGCGAGCCACGCAGAAGACACAGGCAAGCTCGGACCTAAATGGGTAGGACCTTACGAGGTCACTAATGCACTCGGCAACGGTGCATATAGGCTGCGCGATATGAAAGGTCACGACCTAGCGCGCACTTGGAACATCTGCAATCTTAAAAGATGTTATTTTTAGGCAAGGCTACGGCCATTACACAGACACCTTTGCACTCTAGGATGTGCCCAATAAGTGTTTGTTTTTTCTTTTCTTTCTTAGGAATTGTATTTTTACTTTTTCAAAAAACTTGCAAGTATTAATAAAATGTTATGGTTTCTAGCTAACTCCATAACGTATTTCACTTTATTGCGTACATACTTATCTATGTCAATATTGTTATCTTATATCTTTGCCTACATGACGTGCATGCACTAATTAAAGACCCACGAAGGCATAAAGGATGAGTAAACCTACTAATTCACTCGTTGAGTAAGAGGGTTGCAAACCCATCAACATTGGATCACGCATCCTTGCTAAGCACCTTACTTTTGAGACGTTGAGGTAAGTTTTACGTGCGCATCCCATGACGGGTGCGCAAATATTAAGTACACCGTACAAAGCTTAGCAAATAACGAGCCAAGACACTTGGTCAAATAATAAAACTTAGCAAACATTAATGCAAGTATATTTTTAAGTCACGAACTTAATTTATAAAAGAGTATCTTATTCAACATTTTTACACAAAAATACAAGCAAAAGATACACTTTGTTATTCATAATACATATACAAGAAACAGCCTACACACTATGGCGATGCTCAGGGCTATCCTCTGGTGCAGCAGAACTCCCCGCCTCCTGAAGCTTTCTCAAAAGCAAGGCATCCTTGGGAGATACGGTGGGCACACTCACAAGAACCCCATCAGACCTGGGGATGTGTGCAGCGCCCACACCGCATAATACTGCCTTGCCCTGAATGCCTCTCTTCTGGGCAGCTCTCTGCGCATGGCGCTCCAGTACCTCTTTCAGTGGAATTTCCCCCTCAATGGCAAAAGGGTTCAGCATATGGCGAGGCTGCACAAACACTGGAACCTGCAGCTGCGACTCATCTGGCTTAAGGAAGTAATCCGGTTGCGCCTCTGCATCCTCCAAAATGTGGCGCCCCAAGGTTAACCCCTCCATAATTAACTTTATGGGATTGTCTTGGTCGCGCTCCAACCGTGCAATATGAGGCAACTCGAGAACTTTCAACCCCTCCATAGCCTGCATCAGCTCGTCATACGCAGCCGCGTTATATCCAGGTACCTCTGCCAAGTCCTTGCTCAATAGCTTAGCCTCATGGAGATCCTCCATAGCCTGCGACCTCCCACGCTCCACCGCACACTGAACCACCTTCCCAAAGGCGCCCAACACCTCTTGGGACTCCAAAGTGCCCATAGCGGCCAGGCGCAACCCATGACTAATCAACCACCTACATCAACAAGGACAACTTGTGTTAATGAAAACATAGCAAGATAATATAATAAAGCATACGAAGCTGAAAAGGAAGTACCTGCGCTCAGCAATGGTCGACATCAGATGAGGGAATAACTCCTCATCGTACTCTATGCTCAGGCCACGCAGCTTATTCTCCTGTATCTGGACAATCTCCTCCATGCGCTCCTTGAACTTGACAATACTCGCGAGGTGCTCCTCCTTCTTCTCCTCCAAATACCTTACCGCCCAAGTCATGTCGGCCTTGTACTGATGAAGTTGTCCGCGCGCCTGCTCCATCTCAGCCAGCGCGGTCAACTTCTCATGGGTGACCTTCTCATTGTACACCCTGGAGGACCCCACTTCCGCCTGCGCTTCAGCCAGCTGCGCACGGAGCATAGTTATCTCCTCATCTTTTTGGGCGAGAGTACTGCTCTCCCCGACGTACCTCGTCTTCAACTGAGCCACCAGCTCAGTCTGACGTGCAGCAGTCGCATCCAACTCATCCATCAGTTGCTGCGCAGGTACGCCCTCATCAACCTTAGCTTTCCCCTCCTTGTTTTCATTCTGCGGAGGGGACACGGTCCCCATGATGGCTCCATCATCCTTCGTGGCATCATCCCTGTAATACATGAAGAAAATAGTTAGATCATATTACGACAAGTAGTACAGAAAATATATAAGACAAAAATACTTACAGAAATGGAGAGGCCTCTGCGGCCTTCTTATCCGCGCCAGGGGCGGATGTCTCCTCCTCAGCAGACGACTCCTCATCCCCAATAAGGTAGCGTCTCCTCTTGGAGGTGCCACTGCTACCAGCCTCTCCTTTGCGCTTCAGCTCCCGCGCTACCTCCTCAGGTTTCAACACTTCCTCAGGCTTTAATATCTCCACGCTATTAGATGATTCAGCGTGCGCCTCCTCCTCCTACGCCATCTCCACATCCGGCGCCACGCTCTGAACAGGCGTTACTTGGAGAGGCAGCGTATCTTCGTGACCAACATCTCCCAGCACAGTCAGATACCCCTGGGTCGCGTCCAGAAGTGGCTGCTCACCCTCCCTCAGAGGGCGCACTCCAACAGTCACCTGCTTTGGCTTTTCCAGCTTAACCACAGTGAATAGATCCATCTCTGCGCACATAAACAAGCAACAAAAGAAGGGATTAGTTACTAAACGTGCGCATATAGAAAACTTACATATTTAAAGTAGAAGGGACGAACACCCACCCCGGCCTTCCTCATCTATGAAGGTTGGCACCTCGTCAACACCACCGAAGTAATTGCGACTCAACCCCACGTGCACCAAAAACTCCTCCGGATAAGGGTTAATGGGAATGCGGTTGGCATCAAGGGTCTGCGCATCGGTTAGACTATAGGAACTGGGTGCGGGGCGCCCATCCCTTGGCAACGTATCTTGAGTATAAAACTCAAAGGGTGATGGAAACACCACGTCATCAACCCAGAAAAAATGCTCCCTCCAATGCCTCAGGGAGTCTACCTTCTCAGTATAGCACTGAAGCGCCCCCAGGCGCTTCGCAAAGGACACCCACCCATTCGACCACGGTGTGTGGTAGAAGGCGCGGAACAAGGCTATGGTCGGCTCTATCACAAGTAAACGGCAGTTTACTTCAAAATTCGACACCTTAGCCGCACCTATACAGTGCAGCTGTGAGATGTGGAGACGATAGTGGTTGAGCAAATCGCTCAGAAAAATAGATATCGGTACGCGGTAATTCGCGTACTCGAAGAAACGCGTGTATAATCCTATTTTCCCTTCGGGGAAATCGGCTATACACGCATCAACATCTGGAGCCTCTGGATGCACATCCAGAGAAATGAAGTAGTCAGATGTAAACTGACGCACATCATTCTCAGTCATCGCAGAGCGAAAATCTTCTAATTGGGCAACCATTTTCATAAGTTTATTCAAACACGCACACAAATTTACCTAATAAAAAGTCACTTTCTTTGCAAAAAAACGCTTTGAAGATATGTGCAAGGGTGAGTATGTGTTTTCACTGTGTGTTTTGAGTAAAAATGAGGGCGGTGACTCTTATATAAGGCGGTCAAAAACCCTAGATGATGTCCACGTGGATCCCACTCACAAAACATGTGGCTAGAAACCGAAACGGTACATGCACTTTTTCCCGATTTCCAAGGGACACAACCCCCGATTTTTGAGGTATTTCTTTGAAATATCTATGACTAGGTACATTGTACTCCAAATTGGGCGGCAATATCTCAAAAGTTCTCCTGCCACGCTTACCGCTGTTGCGATTAGTCTAGCATCCGCGGCTACGAGCCGTGCACACTAGACTGGGGGGACATGATGACGTATAGTCTATATATGGGTCACGAGCCCAAATAATAAACATTACTAAGGCCCAAAGCCATCATGTGTGGGCTATTATAACTTGGGCCGCACCAATAAAGGGAATGGGCTCAAATAAGCCCAAGCCTAACTAAATTACATATACGGTTTAGGTACGGATCTTCTATCTATGGAATAGATATCCTTACCCGGATAAGCACCATGGGTGCGAAACGTAAGGAGCACGAACCCTACAAGGATTCTGCGCCTATATAAGGAATGACATAATTCTCATTCAAGGTACGAATCACAAACCCTAAACTCTTTACGAGAACCCTAAATCGATTACTTAATCTCACGCCGGAGTCTAATCGTGGGAGACAATCCCACGATAAGCCTAACGGTGTTGTTTTATTTTCTTAGTGCGCAGGTTTCAAGCATTAAGAAGCGAATTGGTACGAGAGAAAGAGCTTATAATCAGGAACGCCCAACTTTTGTATCAACAACAACAATTTTTGCGAAAACTTAATCCTATGACCGCTACGTGCCTGCCTGCCAAGCCGATGCCTCGCGTATGATTTTGTTTAAGGATGTAATCGATTAGATGACTAAGGATATAATGGATGGAACATTGAATGATATGTTTGACGAGTTGATTGATGAGATATTAGACGAGATAAGTAATGCGATATTGATTGTATACTTGATAATAAGTTTGATGAGATATTTGATGGTATATGTGATGAGATGTTTATGGTTTATTTGAAGAATTATTTGATGATTTATTTATTGATATATATCTCTATCTAGTGGATGCTTCGAATCCACCTATGGTAATTATTCACTATAAGCATTCTCACAATACACACACTATACCTGTCACAGAGTTACGCTATTTCCTTGCGTAATCTCATGAATTGATTTTGAGTTTTGGACGCTTGTCGTAGTATTGAGAATGATATTGAGATATAAGGACATATTACTAGTATAACTAGGCTAAGTGTTTCAAAATTCATTGAACCTCGGGTGAATGTAGACTGATCACCTACATTCAACCAGGGACAGTGGGACATGGCCTGATCAACTATGTCCGAGAGGTGAATTTTGCGATACCGAGGGTAGTTATAACAGGATTATATCCGGGTTAGAGTTTGATTTTTGGAATGATGACTTTTGTGTGTGTACACGGGCATTGAATATTACTTCCACACACACGACACACTGGCATCACATGGATCGAAGTGCTTCTAGCGCCACTAAACGTTCTCGTTTACGTGGAATTCTTATTGTCACCATCGAGCGTAGTTTGCCATGGGTCGGGCTAGACCCGATTGGCACCATTCGAATTCGAGTTGCTTATCGTCATAAGTCTCGTCGATCTTATTGGAATGTTTGGAATTGATTTTCGGCATTGTATGGAACTGATTTCCGGTTACATCTTGAGTTGACTTTTGGTATTTTGGGACTTGGTTTTGACCATTTTGAACTTGATCTTCGAGTACATTTGGACTTTATTTTCGGTTACATTTGGAGTTTGTTATGTTTAGATTTGATTCTTGGCCACATTCGGATACAATTTTGGCTACGTATGGATTTGATTTCTGGCTATGTCTTGATTCGACTCTTTGCTATTTTGGGTTGGTTTTGACCATTTTGGATTTAATTCCGACTATGTTTGGATATGATCTCGGCTACGTTGAAATGGATTTTATTATGTTTAGATTTGATTCTTGGTCTTGTCTTGAATCGATTTCCGACTATGTCTTGATATGACTCTCGAATATTTGTGGGATGGTCTCGATTATGTTTTGATTTGGTTCTAATTATGAATTTGGATGGTTAGATTTCGTGATTTTCGATCTCGTTTTGAATTTGGATTAGTCATTCAGCTTCGTTTCGTTAATGATCTTGTCACAGCCTCCTCTACCCTAAGCCCTGTGCTAAATCGATGATATTCATATTCTCAACCGACGATGTTAATTTTCTCAATCGATGATGTTTGTTTGTTTTCCCGATTGATGTTGTTAAAATCAATGTTGTTTTAGTAGCGACGTTCAAAAGAGGTTGTACTTTCCACCTCTACTAAGTCAATCGACTAATTGCTAGTAGCAATTAGACAGCCTTGTTCAGAATTGTACTCTAAGACTTGTTAAACTCTCAGTTCAGTAGAGATTCCGTGCTCAACGGGAATCTTGAAATCTTAAGGAGTAATCTGAATTGCGTTCCGTGGGACAACCATCTACTCCTTATCTCGTCCTTCGAGAAGTACCTGATATTCTTGCTACATTCTTACCGATCAATCAACTATACCGCAAGCGAAACCTTAGAAGTTAACCTCGCACCTTTACCTGAGTAATCACTGTTGATCATCCTACCCAACCTGTACACCTCCTGTTGGTCAAATTCCCTTTTACCTATAATTTCAGTATTTCAACAGTATAGTAAGATACCCTCTATGGTCGAAGGTGCCGATCACCGTTTTGTTGAGTAGAAATGGAGATACCCAACTTCTTGACCCTGAACCTGTTCATGAAACCACCGAGGAGATCGTTCAAAGGCTAAACAGAGACGCAAGCTACGATTTGAAACCCAGATAATGTGAACCTATCGAATCCCCGTCCTATCAATTCTTTCAAAATTCCTGCTGGAGTTGGACTGGTAGCTCACAGATTCGAGCTGCCGTCAGGGCTCAACAACTTTCGCGACATTTTCATAAGTATAATCTAAGTGATGACTTGCCGATGAGGTAGCCGTTACTCTTCTGGGAAAAATTCATATCTTATGACGTTCAAACCTTGTTGACCTATTGGAATCTTGAACCTTGGAATCAGACGACTATCGTAAAGTCGCATCCCTACTGCAAAGTTCGTTGGAACACGCGAAAAGATCCTTAACTCCTGCAGAAAATGTGAAGATGAATCCTCAAGTGTATGTGCTCATTTCTTTTAGACCTTAATAGGTAACTGGAATTGAATCAAGAGGACTCGATTCCGTTAAGGAGGTGAGGCTGTGACAACCCGAAAATTTCCGTCATGCTCTATTTGGAGAGACAACGAGTTATTTTGAGTCTGGCATCAATTTTGAGAAATCCGAGCGTATTTATTATTACTTTTATCTGAAATAATATTTTGAACGTGTTGTTGTTATTCCCGTATTATGAATCCCTCATTTACTCGCCTAAACGAGCCTCGAACACTCATTTCGGGAAGGATATAATAAATTACATTCATGATCCCTGGAGATAGTTTACCGTGCCCCCTAAGGTTTCACAAACCTTACACTTCGTTTTGCTCTTTGAGACTTTTGTTTATATTAAGAACAGTATTTCTAGGGTTTCTCATTTTTTAGATCAAGCAAAACCCACGCCTCTCTCCTCTCTACTGCTTCCAGCCGCCACCCAACTCCGGCCAAGATTCCGGCCAGATACAGTGACACCACCGCCCACCGCCATGATACACCGCCACTACCATCTTCATTCTCGTGACTCCCTTATCACCGATAACCACCATACGCACCAAGAAACCCCACCACCACTATTCATGCGCCTCCACCGCCGCTTTGAACACCACATCGCCATCATAAGCACCTTCATCTCACCTTTGATGACCCTTATTCGAAGTATACGCGCTGTTACATCACCAGCTTCTCTCGTTAGGGTTTGATATCGAAGGCCTTGCTTGGATTTCGTTGCTGGGGTTTGTGATGCCGCACACCACCCACCTACTGCCGCCGTACGACCACAGCCCCGCCATCACCATCCTCCACCCCGTCACCTCTTCTTCTCTTTTCTTTTCTCCATTGTCTCGGTATGGTAATCATAACCCGGTTGATATTTTTGATTTATTTTAACCGATTATAAGTTGGGTCATGTTTTCGCGGATATAAAACGAGATTTAAAATGGTTTAGATTATCTTCGGGTGGTAAGAAAGGTTAAGCGGGGGATACTTTTGTTTGTGGGTAAGTTTGGTACACGGAGTTGAAAACGGGTCAAGACCCAGTGTGATCTCAATATGGATTTAGATTTCCAGTTACTTATCTTGTTCATGTTTTGGGTTTGTTTTGGTTGCTGTATTACGGCCATGCTCCCCAGGGGTGTTTGTCTAATTGTGATTTACTTATAAATGTTGTGTAGTAACTCAGATAAAATGGTGTTTGGATTGTTAGTTCTGTCATAGGTTGGGTTGTGATATGGGTTGGAACTAAACAAAATTTTGGTCATGACTGTGGCGTATATATTATGAAGTAGTCCCGGTCTCGAGTTTAAATTTATTGACCAGGTCTTTTTTGGTTGTTGTAATCATAGTTAGGATAAATCGTTTTGTAGTCGAGTATGTTGAGCCATGAGTGGTTGTGACCGCTGTTGGGCCGTGTTATGTTATCGAGCTCATGGGTGTGAGCCGTGACTCATGGGGAGTCGCGGCCACAAGTTTAGTTAACCAAGGCATTTAGCCGAAGTTGAGGTGTCGTAAAACGATTATGGATAAATAATATTATAGGATGCGTTTGATCTTGTTAATGCGTCCAAAGCCCAAGTGCGAAAATAAAATAAGGGTCTAGTTATGTCAAATTTCATTACCTTGTTTATACTGTTTAAAAATTTATACGTAATGTTTACTTAGTCTATTATTTGTCCAACTAACACATTTGAGTTGTTTTGACACTTGCGGTATTGGTATGTTTCGGTTATTGTGGGAATGATACTTAAACTTGGACAACATAAATATCTAATGAACTATACTTGACATTGGGACTTATCGAATTATACCATGAGTTTGACTTGGAAATCTGAACAATTATTGGATTTATAACGATATTACTCGGACATTGGACAATATAGATTTATTGGACTCGAAGCGAATACGATATATTAGATTCATTACGTATTTAATATATTTGATTCGCAACGAATATACCATAAGGAAATAATGTCTAATAATTAAATGAATCCTTTTATTAATTTTGCTTTTAAAATTGTTTTTTATTAGTTAAACTTACCTTTTAGTTGCCAAATGTTCATGCTTTATACAAACTATTTTGGGATTATGGGGTAAATACCGAAACTACCAATCCTGTTTATATTACATATTTTGTTGTCGTCATCTTTCTAGGATTTTCTTAGCTGAGTTCTTGTTAGCTTTTTTTCACGACTATGTCGATGTTTGTACCTCTTTGGTGTGAGTTGTTTGTCGATATCTTTTCCACTTTGGTGTGAGTAACATTTGGAGTCCGTACTTTCTTACCACCACACAAAACATTAAGCTTTCTTACGAAACGTCAATACTAAACTTTTTAAAAGTAAAGATCTGAGTGATCCACGTAAACTATGACACACAATTCTTTTATAGAATTTATTATTGTACGAGCTATATTTTGAGATAATCGTATGCGTATTAGGGTGTACCATCATGCTTGTACTGCTTGGTGCCGTCGTGCCCATCTTCTGGATACTGTTGTGATTAGCTAGATGCCAGTTGTGTCAATCGTGATCTTTACTGTGGAAAACTAGAAGGGGGGTTGAATAGTTTACCGCTTTTTCGACTCTTTTTAACTTGAATATCTTTTACTTTTGCTTAAAGATATAAACACAAAGTTATATGTTTGATTCTTTGAAAAGCTTTTTATGTGAATATCAATTCTAACTTTACAAGTTTCATACATTGAAAAGCTTTGCTTGTAATAATCTTAACTTTGCTTGTTTAGTTATTTGGAAAGCTTTACTTTTGTTTGAAGATACAAACACATCTTTACTTGTTTAGTTTATTGAAAAGCTTTATATGTAACTAGCAATTATAACTAAAGAACAACATGTAATAAGCAAAGATAAAGAAAGAAACGATCAAACCACAACACGATTGTTTATCGTGGTTCGGCTACAAGGACTCTTTTTCCTTGCCCTACATCCACGCCCCGAGTTTCCAACTCGAGAGTTATAAGCACTAATCAACAAGCTCCTTTCACCGGCGGAGAAAACCTTTACAACATCGCTTACACTTTTACCGACACTAAGCTAGATGTCGAGTTCTTTTACAAGGGTACAACCACTCCCGTTCGTCGCTTACACTTTTACCGACACTAAGCTAGATGTCGAGTTCTTTACCAAGGGTACAACCACTCCCGTTAGTTCTTTTACAAGGGTACAACAACTCCCGACACACTACGTATTTTGAGGCCTAAAATACTAACCACTTACTTCTATATACAAGACACACATGAAGTATAAACTACCAAAGCTTATACATGACCAAGCTACCAAGACTTGCAACTTTAGAGTTGAAGCTTGTAACTTCTTGAATGATCTTGTGAAGTCCCTTGCTACATAAGAGAATCACAAATCAAAAGGTTACTGAGTTAGTTGAGAGAGTATGTAAATATATGTCCTAAAAGTGTTACCAAAAAACTAACAAATGGTTTGGTATTTATTGCAAACAACACTGCAGGTCTGGCGGATCAGGCGGACCCCTCAAAAGGGTTCCGCCCGTGTACCTCCAGGGTACCGCCAGGGCTGCAGTTGGTTTTGCAATAAATCTTGCAAACCAAACAAGGTCTTGTCTCATAACTCCTAGCAACCAAACAATGTCACATCTCATAATAACAAGTCAAATACAAAGCTTGCAAGCAACAACAAAGTTAGTCAAACACATTTCTTTCCATAAATGCATAATGACAAAACTTGCCCTAAATGTGATGTGACCTTACTATATTAAGAAATAAATATGATGTGACAAGACTCATTTTAGTTTAAGAAGTAAAAACAATGTTTTGTTTAAAAGGAAATGTTAACCTTAGTTAAACAAGACTTAAACACTTAAAGTGATGATTTACTTATAGCTAAACTTCATACTTTGTCATTAACAAAACTTAGCAAAGATCGTAAAATATAAATAACGTTTTTAGGCGATATTTGTATTAACAATCTCCCCCTTTTTGTTGATGACAAAACATAAACTTTATTTATAAGTAAGTCACTAGTTTTAGTATTAAGTCTTATAAAGTTAGGTATAAAAACTTGTTTTTGCTAAGATGATGTGATATAATTTTTTTTTTTGAAACAAGTAGTTTATATCTAAATTCTCCCCCTTTTTGTCGAAACAAAAAGAAGAGTAGCGAAGCGGAAGTAACCACTTGCTCCCCCTTGGACGATACTCCCCCTAAATGGAGTGCCAAGAGAGGAGACATGGATTTTGAACCTACAAGAAAAAGTTAGTTGTTGCACAAGATACCAAGTCATGAAAGCATTTCATGTTTAAACACAACTAAGAGTTGTGAAGTGAAATAGTACAACACTCATGCTCCCCCTTGAATATTACTCCCCTAAATGGAGTATCAAGGAAGGAAAACATGGAAAATGAACCTAGAAAATGAGAGGTTAGCTTTTAAAGCACAAGATTTATGTATGGTACCATAACAAGGTATAGTTCACATATCAAACCTAAAATGGTCAACAAACAAAGAAAATCTTGTAGTGTAATGAACTTCATTTCATGTAAAATTTAGACTTCTTAAAAAGTCAAAGACAAGAAATTTTGGTTACACTATCCTACCTCTAGAAATAAAGAAAAAGCTACAAATAAGCTACGACCATAAAAAGCTACAAGGAAATCATCATTTTCCTTTGTGAGAAACATTTTCCAAAAACAAGGGTAGGGTTGTTTAAGGATGAAAATGTAAGTTGAGGGTTGTAGCGGGTTTTATTTTGAAAGGTGAGGAGGTGACTTGGTTTTGGTTTGTTGGTTAAAATGGGAGACATTTTCCAAGAGAAACGATTTTGTTTTATTTTGGAGACTCTAAGGTTGTGGTGGATGAGACAAGGATTGGAGACGGTCCAAAATGTGGTTTAGAATAAACCTCATTTCTTCGGTTAACTCGCGAAGTTCCGTTCGACACCTTTCACTAATGCGAGCGGTTCTTTCGCAATGTCCGCAATCATGGCGGGGAAAGTTTGGTGGAAGAGAGGTTTGATTTGTTGGTTGTGGATGGGTTGAACTTGAAGGAGCAAATGTGGATGTTTGAGAGGTGTATATGCTACCTTCATTTGTTGAATTTAATGCCGTATTGAACTCCATAACATGATTGATTTGAGAATCAACCATTCGTTTGAAGGCATTGAGGTGGTTTAAATGAGTGTTTATTTCCTCATTGATGTTTGGAGGTTTTTCCCACATGGATGCTTCTATTTTCTTATAAGAAGAAAGTAGAGACTCAAGATGTTGGGAAGGTTCTTGTGGTGATGGTTGTTGTTGTGGTGGTGATTGTTGGTTTTGAACAAAATGGCGGAAACTTGGTTCGCCGATAGGATTGCCGTGAAGGTCTTTGTAAATTGGATGAAACACAAATGAATGTGAGTGGGTATGACCTTGATCATTTGGAAAAATGGATGGTCTAGCATAACGGTAAGCCAACCGTTCTACCGTAGATGGGTAATGGGGTTCATCATTAAGTTGCTCACTAGGTTGTTGTTGGGTTTCCATTTGAGCAATGGTATCAAAAAGTGAGAAGGATGGTGGTGTTGATGATAGATCATCAAAAGTTTCCAAATTGGGTGTTGGTGATGTTGATGGTGTACGGAAAAGTTCCATTGGTGTAGGTGTTGGTGATTGAGGTGATGGAGTTTCAAGATTAAGCAATTCTTGAAGGGTGATTACATTGGTATTACAATGTGTTGGGGATTGTGTTGAGGTAGTGAGATTTAGGTAATTTTTGATGGGTGAAGAAATGTTAAGCGAAGCATCACTTGAAGAAGATGAGCTTGACTTGACGGTTTTGTTAAAACAACAAGGTTTAACACTAATCCTATTGATTCTTGAAAGGGATTTTGATGACTCGGATGATGTGTTAGATTTGGTCATTTTCAAAGGTGTGGTTTTGATGTTTTGAGAGAAGAAGTTTTGATGGTGATGGTGTGATTTGAATTGTTGCCAACTTTCAAATTTATAGGATGAAGAAGATGTTTAATAGAGTGTTTGGATTTAATGTTCTACCATTTAAGGATTGAGGTTTCAAATGATTTACAAGAATTTCATGAATATGTCAAATCAATGCATGTCATTCCAATAGAATGAGGTCGAGTGAAAGACCAACAAAAGCACTCAATGCTTTGTGATCATGGGATGTGATTTGGTTGAAAAATGTTTCAATGGTTTTGAAGGATCCTTTGAAAGGGTTCCTTGGGTTGGTTATGTTTGAATTTGAATTTTTGGAGGGAAGTGTCTTCCTAATTGTTTTAGTGAGTGAAGGTAGTTCTAATATGGTTATTGAAGTTAATTGAAGATGTTTCTCACTTAGGATAATGGTTTTGACACATTACAAGTTTTGGACTTAAGAAAAATGGAAAAATTTTCTGCAGGTGTCTGGCGGATCCCTCAGAATACACTGGCGGAACCCATTTGAGGGTACCGCCTGGTCCGTTGGGCCATTTCTGGAATTCCCAGAAAACACACTGGCGGACCCCAATTTTGGGATCCGCCAGGGGTAAAAAATTAGGCAGTCCGCGTTTTTGACCCGCGAGACGATTTTCAAAATTTTCGAAAACTCCTAAAATCAAAAAGATAAGGTATTACTGGTTAGGCAATGCAAAAATTTGACATGTAAACATACATATCATGGGACTTTGACCTTGAGGTCGAGGATTTCACTATACTTAGCAAGAATTCCCATAAGCATAGAAAAGATGACAAACACCTTAAACATTGTCATTATGCATAAAAGTTCATACAAACATAATCCAACAAACATAATAAACCATGAAAGTGAAAAACACATAATTCATGTAGTTTTAACACAAAGACGATTCTAAAGCATTCTTATGCCAAACGCTCCTTAATCTTCTCACAACCGGTCTATCTTCTTTTTGAGCTTGTTTACGTACCTTCCAAAACACTTGAACATTCCTTTGGTTTGCTTGAATTCTTCGGAAGCATTGTCAATGATGGGGAGAGCTTGAAGGTATTCTAAAGGAGGTAACTTAGAGTTGGGAAGTTTATCATCCTCGCTCATTCCGGATGATGATGATGATGATGATGGTGTAGGTGATCGAGTACGTTTGTCCTTATTTTTGTAAACACGTTTATCACTTAGGGGAACGAAGGTGTAAGGAACGAGAAAATAGTCAAGGCGTATTCCATCTTCGTTAGGAGAAATGGGTGAGATTGCTCTAAAGAGGCGGGTAAGAAACATGCCATAGGGAAGAGCGGTTGTTCCAACTAAGGATATGTCAGCCATTCTTTTGGCAGGATAGTAGGCTAAGTTGAAGGGTTGACCGGTGGAAATGCTATATAGCATGTAGCATAGGCATGCGTTGATGTGATCTCTATTTCCTATGTTACTTATGACGTTAGCCCTAAGAATTTCTTCCCACTTCTTAAATTGTGGTTTAAGCTCATTGAGCTCCATACCAAAAGGATCCTTGTCTACAATGTTCCCCGAACGATTCACCCTAGTGGTAGAGGTTCTGACAAAGAGGTGTTCCTTAATGGTTTCTTTACTAGCAAGAGGTGTATCGTATGGATAAAAGCGATCAATAGAATCAAGAGTTGAAATGGGCCACTTATCCGTGTAGAGACAAGTTCCCTCATTTGGTACACCAAGAATTATAGCTAAATCTTTTAAATCAATGTCATGTGATATTTGATTGGTTGTGAAGTTTAATGATATCCTACCACCAGCACATGAGGAAAGGTTTACGGTTGCATAAAATTCCAAAATGAACCTAGGACAAATTGACTCATCTAAATCAAGGAGACAATCAAAGTTGATTGCGGCAAAGTTTTGGCGAATAGATGTTCCTTCTAGAAAGGATGGATCAATGGTTCTACCTTCGTGAACATAGCGTTTTTCTAATGCCTTAAAGGTTTCTACTTGAACCGAGTTGAGACCTTTGGTTATATGGTGTTTGGGCATGTATTTAAGGGTTTCTTTGTGATCGGATTTGTTTGCGGGAGGCATGTTGATTCCTAGAAAACATAAAATTGTATGTTAATGACTTTTAACAACGAGGATGTTCTAATATATTCTTATATGCAAGACAATGTGAAGACATGGTTATCTTGACTCATTTTGATTCCTAAATCGTTTTGTTATGCAAATTTTGTTGTAAAGACAAAAGATAACCAACACTCTCCTAATTGAATGTGTCTTCGATTGAATGTACCCGAAAATACATATTAGTTATGTATCCCCTTTAGCATTCAAGAGATAGTATGCAAGTGATGTTTAAATGATGTTTTTCATTTGTTTTAACAATGTGGTGATGAATCATGTTGCAATTAGAAAAATAATGCACTTGGTGTGTTTGGTAAATCAAAGTAACAATGAAAAGATACATTTCTTAACTAATGAAATACATAATTGACTAGCCACCAAGTTTTTCAAGAATCATGAAGTTTTATGCAAATGCCCTAAGATTCTAGTTAATGATTGTAAGCAAGAATGTTATAATTAAATTAAAAATTCAATTGTGATTAGAATACTTACAAAGTTAGTTGGATTGGAAGAGATTGGATTAGAAGCCCTAAAATTCGTGAGGATATATGTTTTTGAGAAGGTGATGGTTGTTTGAAGGTGGATGATTAAGTTAAGAGGATGTTCGGCTTTGAAGTTAAAAATTAAACAATCTGAGGTTTGGCGGACCAGGCGGAACCAAAAAATGGGTCCCGCCCGTATGGTCTGAAGGTACCGTGGGTTCTGCAAGGAGAAACTCAAAAAATAATTTGTCTTGATTTTTATGGTTTTATCCTAACGTTCAAACCTTAAGGTTTTATGTCTTATGAGTCTTTGACTAAGCCTAGGAATTATGAATGCTTCACTTTCAAGAGATTTTGTTAACACGTTGATGAAATAGTTAATGTAGAAGACTTTCTTAAATAAGACGTTCCTCAATGAACAATCTTACCAAGGCGATGATGATGGAACACAAATATGTCTATTAAGAACCTAATGAATTGAATTGTCGCTGAAGTCGATGCTTCCTTTGTTGAAGGGAAAACAACGTTGATGAGATGAATTCCGTTGTTGACGCGAATTTGCTTGTTCAAGCGGAGCTTGTTGATGTGCTTCTCCATCCGATACTAATTTGAGAATCTTACGCGTTTTGGAGAATCATTGGGTAAGTAAGTATAAAAGTGCAAGTACCACTTGTGCTTTTCTTATCAACTTATTACCGACATAATTCCATTTGGCATACACTATGGTTTCTGTTCCCGTTCTTTTGGGAGACCATAATCCTAGTTGTGTAGTACCTTATGATGTATCCAAAAAGGCTCAATTAAAGAGTTGTTTAAGGATCTTCTTTAACACGATCACATAGACAAAAACTAAACATAATGATGAATCTAATTGTTATGAGAACAAGTAGTCTTCCAAACATTTCTCTACGTTTAGTTTTACCTACGGATTTACTAATCTCATTCTTGATAAGTCATCAATAACTTAACCATTGAGAACAAGAGAGCAACTAGGAATGTCTTTAAGTTAAAATCCCTTGCTTTTGTGGCTTGCTTTTATTATCAAAAAGTCTTTCAAATATTGACACTATACTCACTTGATTACTTTGAAATATCAATTTCGTTTTACCAGTTGTTTTATTCTAAATTCCAAAAATTGTTTTTGTTGAATTTGTTTAGACACAACTAATGACCAATAAATCAAGTTTTATAACTTATGTCAATTTTACTTGATTCAATGTTTAATCTCAAGGTGAAAAGATGTTGTTTTGTACTTTTACTCCATGCTTGTCTTGCCATCATTGGACTTTCGACTAAGTTATCATCTACCAAAGATGATATCATAGAAGGAGGAGATTACTCGTTTAATTTCATATTCAACGACTCCTCGACTCTTTGGGTTTTCTTACTTAAGACACTATGAACTCTATTTATTTTTAAAAAGTCTAAGAGATACAACATCATTAGACTATGTGTCACATTTGATGTGTAAATCCTAGATGTTGAAAACTTATTTTCTTTCACACATCCTAATATATGCTAATGTGATTTATTTCACCTTGTGTGTTTTATGTGAGATTATCATAAAGGAGTGATTGAAGAAAGACACAATTAAAGACTCAAAGTATGATGTTTGAGAAAATTGTTTAACAAGGTTTGTTTTGCAAGCATCACAAAAGTGTTAGACATTTTAACACTTAGGAAATTCTTAGTTAGCTCATATGTAAGCAAGGGTTGAGTGAGACATACTCAAGAGTTTTTCGTGTTTATCTCTTGATGGTTAAATAACCAAAACACCTTATATCTCCTATTAGTACTAAAGACTAAAATTCTTGTTGCATAGAATCTAATTTTAGTTATTTACAAATAGCAGGTAAACACTCTAGAGTATTACAAATAACACATATTTGAACACATATTGCTAGAGACAAGATATAACCAAAGTCAAGTTTAAGTAATGCGTACCTTTTAAATTGCATAGAGATGCTATCAAGCGGATAAGCATTATGCGTAAAAGCTTGGTTTGACGACATGCTTTGAAACTCAATAACTCATGTATCCAAGAAGGTTAGACAATCATATAAAAGCATAGAGTATGATAATCTTAATTCTTTTATCGTGAGTTTCTATTAGAGATAGAATTATCTCTAAATCTCTCTTCTAGGTTAGACAAATTTTACTTGCTTTGTTTTATTAGTTAATGGTGCTTTTGAGTTAAATCCTAATCCGGTTTTATCTTTAAACAACTTTTGACTCTTCAACAATCTTTCAAGAGATTTGAGCTTTCATCAAATTTAATTAATAATTTTTCCTTTCTCATTTTGCATTTTAATCTCATGTTTGTAATCTAGACATAATTTACATTCTAGATTAATTTCAACTTTACTCTTAATTTTAGACATTTTATCTTCTAATAAGATTTCCTTTTCAAAGATATTCTTAAGAGATTTTGAAGATTCATTCTTGAAGATAGCCTTTTAGGTCCATGTTGCACAAATGTTTAGACTCATTTTCTAGTTTAGAAAACTCTAGGATAAATTAATCAAAGCAAAAGAGTTTGGTTTCAAAGTGTACCTTGCTTGATGTTTTAACTAGTTTAGAATCACAAACCGGATGATTGACTTCATCTTCATCCGAGTTATTCCATGAATCGCAAGCAAGACTACTACGAGCTTGACACAAGTAATCACCTTTACTTACACCTTGCTTGTTGTATAAATAAGTTGACAATAAACTACCGGATCATTGTCTTCGTCAACATCCATTACATTCCAAGATACGCAAGCAGGTTCATCAAAACACACGTACTCATCTTCACTTGTACCTTCATTTAAAACATTTAAACTAGTAGCACATGTATTAACTTCTACTAAGTGTCTATCAATTAGTTTTTCTAAAACTTCTAATTCATATGTAAGATCAAATTGATCATCTTTGACTTGACATATTCCTTGATGAAAGTTTACCATATTTTTCCAAACATCATTAGCCTTTTGACAAAGATACATTCATTCATATTTGGTACTAAAGCTTTGTAAAGCATTGTTTTAGCTTTAGTATTTTTATCAAGTTTAAGATAGTTATCTTGGTTTTCAAAAACTTGTTTTCTTTGGTTTGAAATTACCAAAAGAAATAATATGCCAAAGATCTTGATCAATTGATTTCACATAGTTTTCAAAATTACTTTTCCATACAAGCAAGTTTTCTTTTTCAAATAGCGGTTGGTTTTTAATAGGTTGCCCTTCTTTGAGATTTTCAAAATCCATGGATCGATCCAAGTTTTAAAATACATTCTATTTTAAAGATCTTGAGTAACATAGCTCCTGATGCCAATTGTGGAAAACTAGAAGGAGGGTTGAATAGTTTACCGCTTTTTCGACTCTTTTTAACTTGAATATCTTTTACTTTTGCTTAAAGATATAAACACAAAGTTATATGTTTGATTCTTTGAAAAGCTTTTTATGTGAATATCAATTCTAACTTTACAAGTTTCATACATTGAAAAGCTTTGCTTGTAATAATCTTAACTTTGCTTGTTTAGTTATTTGGAAAGCTTTACTTTTGTTTGAAGATACAAACACATCTTTACTTGTTTAGTTCATTGAAAAGCTTTATATGTAACTAGCAATTATAACTAAAGAACAACATGTAATAAGCAAAGATAAAGAAAGAAACGATCAAACCACAACACGATTGTTTATCGTGGTTCGGCTACAAGGACTCTTTTTCCTTGCCCTACATCCACGCCCCGAGTTTCCAACTCGAGAGTTATAAGCACTAATCAACAAGCTCCTTTCACCGGCGGATAAAACCTTTACAACGTCGCTTACACTTTTACCGACACTAAGCTAGATGTCGAGTTCTTTACCAAGGGTACAACCACTCCCGTTAGTTCTTTTACAAGGGTACAACAACTCCCGACACACTACGTATTTTGAGGCCTAAAATACTAACCACTTACTTCTATATACAAGACACACATGAAGTATAAACTACCAAAGCTTATACATGACCAAGCTACCAAGACTTGCAACTTTAGAGTTGAAGCTTGTAACTTCTTGAATGATCTTGTGAAGTCCCTTGCTACATAAGAGAATCACAAATCAAAAGGTTACTGAGTTAGTTGAGAGAGTATGTGAATATATGTCCTAAAAGTGTTACCAAAAAACTAACAAATGGTTTGGTATTTATTGCAAACAACACTGCAGGTCTGGCGGATCAGGCGGACCCCTCAAAAGGGTTCCGCCCGTGTACCTCCAGGGTACCGCCAGGGCTGCAGTTGGTTTTGCAATAAATCTTGCAAACCAAACAAGGTCTTGTCTCATAACTCCTAGCAACCAAACAATGTCACATCTCATAATAACAAGTCAAATACAAAGCTCGCAAGCAACAACAAAGTTAGTCAAACACATTTCTTTCCATAAATGCATAATGACAAAACTTGCCCTAAATGTGATGTGACCTTACTATATTAAGAAATAAATATGATGTGACAAGACTCATTTTAGTTTAAGAAGTAAAAACAATGTTTTGTTTAAAAGGAAATGTTAACCTTAGTTAAACAAGACTTAAACACTTAAAGTGATGATTTACTTATAGCTAAACTTCATACTTTGTCATTAACAAAACTTAGCAAAGATCGTAAAATATAAATAACGTTTTTAGGCGATATTTGTATTAACATTTACGTTGCGGTGGCCCAGGTGAGTTCATAGCCCCCGCTACTTTTACTTGTTTTTAAGCTATTTTTGACGGAGAATACATGCTCGTTTTCAACTAAACTCAAGTTTGTTTATTTTGACACGTGAATTGTTTACTCAAGATTTGACTGTTTGGTTGGAATATTTGATTTGGTTAATTGAATGCATTATGTGATTACTTGTTTATTTACGTGGTATGAGATTTGTGATTGTCGTTTATGAAACTGTTACATGAGCTGGCTAAGGGCATGTCGCATCCTTCCGAATGCAGATTGAATTGGTTTAGTGGAACGAGGCCTAGTATAGCTAGTAAGAGCAAAACTTGATATGCTTATAGAACTAGGTAAGTTGTAGAGCATGTCGTATCCTTACGAATGCAACGCATGTCGTATCCTTACGAATGCAAGAACATGTCGCATCCTTGCGAATGTTGGGCATGTCGCATCCTTGCGAATACATATTGATTTGATTGGTTTTGGACTATAGTGTGCACCTATAGGGAATTCTTTTGTGGTTTGACTTATCCAGCGTAACAAGGTAACTTTGTGTGACTCTATGTGAGTGTAGTATCTATGTGATTGATTATGATTCAAGTTGTCTAATTATGAGTTGACTGTGATTTAATTTGGAATGGTGATTTAAGCTGTGTAAGCCTACGTTAAATTTAACTTGTTGGTAAAGGATGGTTTGAACTCGAAAATCTTTTGATTCAACTATATTGTTTTAAACTAAAACTCTATGGACTCACCAGCGTAAGCTGACCGTTTTAGCATATAATTTCAGGTTTAAGGCATTAGCTCACTATTTGAAGGCGCTGGGCAAGGGGCATTGGTCATAGGCGACTCTGATATATATTTGGGACCGCTTTAACTTCTTTATGGGCCTATTTCCGCATTTCTTTTATAAAATGTAAACGTAACGCTTTTATTAATGTATTTTATTCTCAATAAATGAAATAAAGACCGTTCTTTGTACTTATGTTGTGATACCAATTTCGTAGCACCCCAATGCTTGTATGCTTCCGCTGGACCCGAATTTTGGGGGTGTTACACTCACTACTTGGATTAGTGCACAAATTGCAAAGCGGACGACCCACCAAGGGCGACCTACTTCAAACCGAGCCCAACTCTAACCCATTCACACTTTTTGCACTAACAAGTTGGCGCTATCTGTGGGACCCAGTGCATAACTGCGTTCTTGGAAAATACTCACCATGAGTTGCAAAACCGACAAGAGCACCCCGACCCTCTCAACTTCCACGCGAGGCTTGACTAGGCGGAACGAAACGCTGGGAAGCAAAAATGGGCTCAGGTCCGACAAAGCTTTCCGGAAGCATAATGTCGAACGCTACCAGCCTTCACCAATCAAAGGGAGTGGGAAAGCTCATCAAGAAAAGATGTCCCGAAAGAAACCCGGAGGCGGGCAAATAAATTTAAAATCCGAGGTAGCTACAAAGCACATCGAGTCAGATGTACACGAAAAAGGGGAGCGTAAGAAAAAGAAGAATACGCTCAGAGGTTCCGACCAAAAGGGAAAACAATCTTCCGTGATCAAAAAGATGAGAAGAACTAGCCCAATGGCACGCGAGGACTCGGAAGACAATACACTCATCAGGATACGGAAAAATAAAAAAGCAATATGCCCGCTCTCACGGAGCCATGTATTAGAAAGGCGCTACCGAACACATCAAGGAGCTATTAAAATTAACATAGACGCCTTGTCAAGAGGAGCGGTACCAAATTTTGAAGGGGATAATGAGGCACACTTAAAAGACGCCAACGCCGATAATGAAAATCGAATATGGCTAGCAATATATAGGGAAGTTGATCCGGTCGACCCATACTCCGCAACGCCGAATTGCAGAAAAAGCCGCGTCCATAGGGCAATGTAAGACCACCCGATGGGAACAAGGATAGAACAAACCGTACCAAAAACACCCGAAAAACAACACGGGTGCGACACCAGGATATACCCTCTCAATGTCATGGGTCCGACGTGACACTTGATGCATTAACCCAGATCCGATCTAATAGCGTCCCTATAAGCCATACGAACAGTCACTGATCACTACGGATACCGCCCTCGCGGCATCTAAACGAAGACACGAAATTCGTAAAAAGCCGCGTAGGACCTTTTGGTCGCAAGAAAGGAAAAAAAAGAATTCACACGCAGGGTACCCCGCACAGAGCCGGTCGACCACACCCAACAAGAGAGGAGGAATCAGGGAAGAACAATAGTTACCCCGCCCACAACAAACAAGTCAAGCGGCTCCGGCTACAGTATGCTACTACAAACTCCAAAGATCAAAGGACGCGCTCTAGCAAAACATCAAAATCGAAAGAGCGGATGCCGTATGGAAGAGGAATCCAAAGAAAATAAACGATTGTCAGATAATCGTATAAGTATCGCAGAGACTTACTGCATAGGCAGGCGGCGACTGTCGGACACAATATCACCTACGAAAGAAAAAGAACATCACTTGACAGATAACCGGGTACAATGGGAGAAGCCTATTACCTAAGCTAACAAGGAATGGACGAAATCCTGTCACATATATCGCGAATGATACAGCCCAAGAGGCCCGCCTCCGCTTCGGCGCCTTCCAGAGCAAAGATCATTACACATCACTCTGTCAACTATCAAAGGAGAAAACTAAAACTCCACACACACAAAAAATTAATATAATAACTCCGTACAGGAACACGTCGATAGCGGAAACTCAAAATCCCTCATAAGGGTCACTACCGAGACACTGCCCAGGCAATGTGCGGACGACATATGCGTGAGACATGGGGAATTGAACTGGAAAAAGTCAAGGCGCGGAGGGGAACCTTCTCTCTCTCTCTTCCCAAGACGCTGAGAAAAGTACACATCCTGTAAAATCTATCTGGACAGGGGGTACTCCACTTGCAAAGCTAGGCACGTACCTACAAACCAGGTCAACCAGAGGAATTTATTGCTACAACTGATACGGCAGGAAAACCTCCACTATAAAAGGCCATAGCAACCAAGGTGAAAATACACAACACCGGTAACCATGAAACATAACCCATCGATAATAACCTCTCAACCTCCAAAGGGCAATCCAATAACATGTCAAAGAACAATACAACCACAGACGCAATACAAAGAAAATATTGATCACCCGATGGTCAGGAAACGTTCTTAAGTGACTACTAATAATAATTAGCCGATATCAAACGACGGCTAATGGCCCTAACGCTCCACAAAACCCCATCACTCTAACCTCCTTCCAGAACGTTCATCGGACGTCCTTTTGACCAAGTCGATAGGCTCCGTGCCGTCCTGGTGTCAAGAGACAACCATCCCTTAAGCCAACCTGGCCCACAAAGTTCAGAGCAAGAATTCTTTCTCTCGAATGACAAAGGGATAGCGGCTGCAAAAGGAAGGAGCTCACAGGAGCACGAATGAGGGAAATAAAAGGGGTAGAAGAATGCGTTGGTGAGGAGGGGCACAAGTGAAAATCAGAAGCAATTCATTGCGTATGCCTCCGATTATCAAAATCCTCACCATAACGTCAAGTGACAAAGGATGGAAAGGGTTCTTCCACCATTGTTGCTGACTAGAGCGGACCCAAAGCTGCCGGAGTACAAGAAGAAGATACTCCACCAAACTTTACCGCTGGAAGCTATAACAACGAAATTGACACACCTACAATGCGGAAGGAAGATAAGGCACTATGCGGGCATGCCAACCAAGACTTGCTGGTAAATGATCATCGGATACACCAACTTCTTGGTTAGGGCCAACAAGCACCATACAGAATCCTCACTAAAAAGAGCATCCAGAAAAGTTAAAAGACGTATGTAAAGCGATATGCAGCGTCAATTACTTTTAAAGCTCAAAACCGAAAAAGAGGATCCGAACAACAACCTGGAAAAAAACGCTAAGCCTAGGATAACATACGGTGCAATGGATTTCCACAGCCGGACAATATACGGCAGAAGAAAACAACAAGTCCTAGACAATGAGGTAACCAAAAACCTCCCGGAACAAGTGAACAAGGAAACACGACTGCAAGCCATGAAGACCAAAGGTCAGGAAGCGGAAGTGCTTCACCAAAAGGCATAAAGCCGATACTTTAAGCCGGGACTCAGGTTCCGCAATGATGTAACAACTGGAAAAATCCACAAAGTGTTACAATTGTAAACAATAATCAAAAGTCTGTCCCGACGGACAATAGAAATTTGTACTCATAATCAATTGTTTGTACCAACTCACTACATTTTCAATAAAATAAAAGTGGAGACTAGCTAACTCCGCCAAGTTTAATCTTTTCAAATTTCTTTTATTTATCGTACAAATAATGCATGTTGTTCCGCATAACAAATGTGAGCAAGCCGCGCACACAAAGGGCGCGTCCCGAAAACGTTATCCCATATAACTAAAAGGGTGCGGAACCTCATAACCAAACCACAGGTACATAAGAGGGATTGAAAACCCAGTACTGGGAGGATAACCCACACATATCCAACTATGACTATACAATAAAAGTCGTATCAATACGTTTTTTAATACATAGCATAGCACAACAATCAAAGTGCAACAAAAGATGCATAAAAGTTAGACGTAACTTTAGCGCAAAACAATACAAATGTTCGTAAAATCTAAACCATGATCATTCATGACAAACGCTAGAACGAAAACAAACAACGCCAACACAAGGCGGAACGTAATGCAAACAAGGCATAAATAACAACTTGCCAACAAAAGTAACATAACATGTTCAGATACATACAAGCCGTTCAAAAAGACCACATGCAGTCACAGCACAACAACAGTCAACCACGGCTCCAGCGCGAAACGATTACTTGACTATCAAAAACTATCTACTACTATCACCCGGAGAAACCATAGTCGTCCACGGAAAGAGACAGTTCGGAGATAGTAGAGATGGGGACAGCTGAACTGGTACCAGGATCATCCTAGGGAAAAGCATCCGTGCCAAACAAATACTCAGCGGGAAAGGACTTCGCAAAGGAGGTAAAGATATCGACAATAATAGGCTCCCTGGCGGACACAACACCTTTAATCCTGTTAGCTCTCTCACAAGCAGCATCCAAAGTAACAGAAAAGGGAGTCTCGCTGACCATCAAACCACTCCCAGCCCCACGCTCAGGAACGGTAAGCTGTCCCACATCCGGCTGTGACTCGGACATGCCCAATTTCTCAACAAGCTGGTCATCAAGCCGATGAAGCACCATAATGCTTTCGATAGAAAAGTCCTTATGAGATATTAAACTATCCAACAAAGGAAACTGAATTCTCCGGAATGCAGCCAAGGTAGAACCATAATTCGCTTGAGCGGAAGGCCTATGATCAACAAGGTCCGTAAGCTTCCTACCAGCCTTGCCATGCTCCATACCGGCAAGCAAACCTTCTTGCACCCCTTTGACATAAGCACAGGACAAAACCTTCATCAAAGAGTCATGATACTTGGAAGAATGGAGACACTTGGTCAAGAAAAGCTTTAAGCCACGAGACAATAACCAGCGGCGGCTCGCGGTGATCGTAAGCAAGGAGGGATGAAACTCGTCATTAAAACTGATAACTGCTTCCGTGAGCCAGGACTCCAAAGTAGCCACCTTATCAGTAATGTCCTTAACCTGAGAAGCCTGAACCTTCTCAAACTCTGCGTTCAAATCATTCACCGCAGCCTCCAGCACTTGAATCTACCAAAAAGGCAAAATGTATAAGTGCGGAGACAAAAAAAAGCCCAAAGTAACATAACCAAGAACATAAAATAAGTACTTATTGGACAAGGTTCCCGTTCCTATCATTAATGTTCGCAATAGAGGCTTTAAGGATGGGAATCTCCTAATCCTTATCAACAAAAGCTACCTCAAGGCCTGATAGCGTCGTACTCATAGAGGCACGCTCTTCCTCAAAAGCAGAAGATTGCCTACTTAAAGAGGCTTTTAGATCTCCTTTGAGACTTGAAATTTGCGCTTTCAAAGACGCAACTTCAAAGGCATGAGAACTTTTAGTAGACTCCAACACAGCGCAAAGATGCTCCGCTTTGGCCACCCCATCTCTTGATGTTAACACATTGGACCTTAACTTGTTAATCTCTTTAGCAAAGCATCTTGTTGGTCACGGACATCGGATAACCTTTTTTCCCCCATGGTAAGGCGTTCCGCACGAATTCGTAGTGATGCACAAAAAGCAGCTTGACAAGCAAAATTAACATTAAACTCATCAAGAAACTGATCAAAGGGCATATTGCGAATACGCTCAAAAGCCTTGGGAGGAGAAAAACCATCCAGCAGCTCACGACACTCCGGTGCCGCATCCAAACGAGATCCGCAAGTCACATTCCAGCTCAGAATGTAAGTCTCCGATAACTGGCGGGGACTCATGTCTGCAACAGTACGGATCCTCCCATAGGGGTTCCAGGGAACCCCTCTTTCTTCCTCCTCCTCTTCTTCTCCTCCTTCTCTCCCAAAGAGGGCACAGGAAAAATAGAAGGAACAACTAGGGCATCCACTGAAGGGGCTGAAGCTGGACGTCTAGAAACAGAATTCACCTTAGTATCATGATAACTACAAGAAGATGAAGAATCTAAACTAAGAACCAACCTTTCAATAGGACCGATAAAGTACGCTGACTTCCAACACTGTGTTCACCTTGAACATCAGTATCGCGCTTCAGCGTAGCTGACACAGAAGAAGAAACAAAAGGGACGGAGGGTAACGGATTAACTCCACATTCACATTCCAACATACTATTATGCAATAAGCTTTGCATGACAGCTAAAGACTTACCAGCAACAGTTGGCCTAGGCGCAACCCCGTCATCATGCTTTGTTTTCTTCAAAGGACAAGACGATTCACCAGTAGTAAATGGCACATCCTCAACCTTCCTCTTGTCCTTACGGTCAGCAGCAACATCAACCGGCCTAATAAGACCAACTACCTGTCCGTCAGGATCAGCATCCGCATTACCTGAATCCCCAACACGCTCACTTGCGGAAGAAACACCAGAACCAGAACCCTCCTCATCCTCAAACATCTGATCAACATCCTCAGACATTTGCTCAACAGAAATCACAGGAGCAACCGGAAGGAGAGGTACAAGCCTCCTAACGGCATTGTCCAAAACTTTGGATTCTCTGTCACAAAGAGGCCTCCCACGGACCTCCACTTGACAAGGGTCCTTCAGTCGAAACAAATCCAAAGCATCTATCAATGAAAACAAAGCAACTAGAAGAACATAGGATAGGGTGAGCGCAACAAAAATAAATAAGTAAATAAACAACAAACAACGAGAAGAAGAATATCCAATTACCTTTGCCCAGGTAAACATAAAGAGGATAAGTATCCTCGCTCAAAGAATAGTACCGGATCAAACCAACGCAACAAAGGAAGGGTTCTGGAAATCTCAAGAACGGAGTCTTGTTAGTAACGAGGGCATCAATGTCCGCAACACTGTACTCATCAGCAGAAGGAGCCCTATCCCTTGGCACAGTAGCCCTAGAATAAAAATCGCACAAGAAAGGACAGGCAAACCTGTCAACCCAAAAAAAATGGTCCTGCCAATCCCTCAATGAGTCCTCAGCATTCGTATAACATGCGTCCCCGGGACGCTTAGCGAAAGTCAATCAACCGTTCTTCTTCATCTTTGAGTAAAAATAACAGAACAGCACAACCGCTGATTCAATTGCACATACGCGACAAAGGATCTCAAAATGTGAGACCTTAGCCCCCCAAGCGGATGAAGCTATGATATATGAATGTTGTAATATTCCAGAATGCTGACAAAAAACTTTGTGAATGGCAAGTGATACTGGGCATGGTCAAACAAACGGGTATAACCACTTACCTTCCCTTCCACGAGGGGGAGGGGGGGGGGGGGGAAGGGGATAAGATCACCATCGTTTGGACGAACCGGCCGTATCTCTGCTCGAATATGACAATTTTCCAAAATTGCATCAAAGTCACGCTGAGAAAGGTTGCACTTAACGTCCCAAAACTTAACCATGGCAACTCTTTTAAGAAATACAGAGATATAAAAAGAAGAAACATGAAAAATCGGAGGCACTTCTAATACCGACGGGGTAAAATAAATAAGTGAAAACAAAAATGAAAAATAAGGGTTTATACCCGCAGTACATTTATCCCAATGATAAGCCAGAGAAATGACGCGTGTCAAGGAAAACTCTGATCAACGGACGAGATCAAAAGTAAAAAAGATATAGATGACAACTAAGCGGCAACGCAAACGGTTTAAAAACGGTCCATGTTCCCCCACGATCTCAACCACTAACCAAAGGCATGGACCGCGGACAAGCTACGAGCTTAGAAGCAGATCGGATAGCAAGATAATCTAGAAGTATTCATCGCACGCTAAGGAAAGAACACGTGCAATGAACACACTAGACTGGGGGGACTTGATGACATATAGTATGGATAGCAGGCCTATTGGGCCTAGACTATCTCGTGCGAACTGGGCTCTGGCCCTACAAGCAAAATGGGCTCCAGCGCAACGAGCAAACTGGGCTCCGGCCCAACAAGCCGATAAAACCGGATATGGCTAAAGCCCATGTCACAAGCATGGCACAATCCGGACAAACAGAGGACGTATGCGTGCGGCACTTCCGAAGTACGCTCGTGGACTGGCCTCCGGTCCGGAAAACCGTCTACATCGATTAAGTTGTGGACCCTTGCCTAACAAGGGTCCCACCTCTGCTACTACAACAATATGCGAAATATTAGGAAACCCTAATGTTTCCACTGCCTATAAAAGCAAACTTTAATTCACACTTTTGAGATATGACTTTCTAACTCATCTCGAGATACACATATTTCTCTGACTACATGAGTACTTATTTTCACGCCGGAGCTTAATCGTGGAGTCCGTCCCCATGATAAGGCTAATGGTGTGCTTTTACTTGTGCGGGGAATATAATTCATTACTTGGATTAGTGTACAAATTACAAAGCGGACGACCCACCAAGGGCGGCCCACTTCAAACGGAGCCCAACTCTAACCCATTCACACTTTTTGCAGTAACAAGCGTGAACTCAATATAACCTTCTTCATTACCAACTTATGCACAATACTCAAGTTTCTTTAGTAAGAAAAAGTATAGATGTAGGAAGTAAATATTTTCAGCCCAATTTGCAAGGAAACATTTTACTTCAAAATAAACAAAATCACCCCCTTTTTTTAGTCATTTCCATTTCTTTTCCTCATTAAGTTATACTTCGCTAACATTTTCTTTACTTTCCTTCCTTAAGTGATACTCGAGAACATAGTGTTAATGTAATAAGACAATCATGGTCACAAAAAAAAATATACCCCACTTAAACACAAATATACGTCACAAAAATCATTTAATAAAAACACCCACACACAAACTTACTCACATGACTCGGTTGAGTATACGACCGAATCATTGAAAAAAAACCATTGTTGGACGTGTCTTGTGTTGAGGGTGTAGTGGGGGAACACGTCTTAAATATGGGGTGAACTTCTTCAACGAGCGTCCACGGATGGTCTTACCATTAACCATGTAGGACGGTTTTTGAGAACTAAATAGCTTTTTTGTGTAATGTAAAATATAGTAAAACCTTCAACTTGTATGAAAGGTATTATGCGAAAAAAATAGAGTAAATTGCAAAAGTTGTTTGTATGATTTGGCCAAATTCTAGGTTTTGTTCTTAATCTTTAGAAAGTGCAGGCACTGTCCTTGTGCGAAACTTTGGGTTGCATCTTTTGTCCCTGTGTTGCAGGTTTTGACAAGAGAATTTTAGTTATTTTACTTTGAAGGACGAAAGCTGGAAGACAAAGTTCTCCACAAAAACGATGCCTGCATTTTCAAAATGTTAGAGATGAAACATGCAATTTAATCAAACTACATGGACGATTTTTGCAATTTACCCTAATATGTGCTACAATTCTTGGTAAGTTTATATAAAATTCATCTAATGTTTATAGTTTCGGTCCGCTGCTGAGTTTAGGTATTCATTTTCATCATTGGTCGATTTCCATCAATAAGATTTTTCAGATAAAACAAATAAATAATGGAAACATACAAGCATGCGAGTTTTAATTAGTGGACTACTATAATTAGAATACTTAAAATTAAGCCTTATAAGTTTAGAAGTTTAAAGTACAAGTGATTCAAACACAGTTAGACAATTAATACCATAAATGAAATATAATTAGACATTTACAAGTTTATAAGCTTAAAGTACACATCACTTTGTTTTTGCCATTAAAGTTTAAAATTAATTACTTAAAATTGAAAATTAATGACTTAAAATTGATCATTATGTATATTAAATACAATTAATTAAATAGTCTATAAATACAATTAATACACTTATTAAAACACCACTGACACAATAAATACAAATTATCAAGCATATTGTACAAACAACTTAAACACAATTCCTGCATTAAATGTTATTAATACAAATAATAAAGCATATTATACAAAATTTTAAGACCGAACGGGTAATGGGCCAAATGGGTTCGAGCCCGAACGGGTTCAAACGGGCTCGAGCCCGAACGGACACGAGCTAAACGAAATTTTTGATATCCGTAAATTTATTGTCAAAAAGAACATAATAAACAAAATATGTTCACATATTGTACAAACCAAGCAAACTACTAAACACAAACATAAAATAAATACTAGTAATAAATAAAATAATAGAAACAAAGCAAAATTTCATCAAACTTTTGTCATAAAAAACTAATCAGTAAAGCTATTGCCAAAAAACGTACAAATAAAATAAATTATTAATCGAAACAATTAAATTACAGGGTGCCCGCAGCTGCATCGCGCGAGGACCCTGCTAGGATCTAATAAACAAATGTTAACCATTCATTTTCATATTTAAAAACCATTTTTTATTTTTATTTTCTTAAAATAAAATATCTCTCGCAAATAGTACATTGTTAAACGACAAAAATACACTATCACGAGAATTTTTTTTGTTTTTCAGTTAACGCCACTTTGATATACTTTCGGCGAATTTTGTTTTCGAAATTTTGTTTTAGTGCTGAAATTTACGTCCTGAAAAATCTCATGTGATTTATTAACTCACGTGTGATTTTTAATCACACGTGATTTCAATAAATCACATATGTTATTTCTATAAATCACATGCGACTTTTAAAATAATAAATCAACTATGATTTTAGAAATCACATGTAATTTTTTGAGATGTAAATTTTAACACTTACAAAAAAATATATGAAAATAAAAAGTTCGTCGAATAGTATATGGAAGTGCCCTTTTATCGAAAGATGATTTAATTTTCGTCGCGATAGTATCATCGTTTCGCGTAATGATTAACGGTTTGTAATATATATGCTTTTCAAAAAGAATGACGAAAAAATGTTTTTTTTTTTTTTTTTTTTTTTTTTAACAAAAAATTGAATGGTAAAGATTTGTTTAATGAATTTTTAAAAAAGTTGTGATCTACATTAAACTATTTTTTACGTGTTAACTTTGAAATACAGTAAGAATTGTTAATATTCTCTTGGATTTTGGTGGGTGAGCTAACTTCTTCTTGAATAATAAATCAAAGATAATTAGCAAAAAGTGAATATGGTATCGTTTGTTAACAACTTTATACATAGATTATGCTCATATTGATTTACTTGCTTTAAAGATAATTAGCAAAAGTGAATATGGTATCGTTTGTGCTAACAACTTTAAACTTAGATTATACTCATATAGATTACTTGCTTTATAAGTCAAAAATCCAATTACCACGTACTATTAAGGGCAACTTGTTTTATGAAAAACCATTAGCCACCAAACAATAATATTCCTTAATTTAATCACGTTGTAATAATTAGTAGATAAGTAACTTTAGAGTCTGTTGCACTCTATTTTGCGTCTTAGTCGTTATTATCCAGAATTTGTTATTTCAGGTGTGTTTGGTAAAAGTAACAGTGAGCTGTGAGTAGTAGCTACAACTCACAGCTCACCGCTCAAAACTTCTTAAAGAAACATTGGAAAGATGAGCATTCTTAAAAAATAGCAAAGCTCACCGTTTCTTTGTCAAACGAACATTAAAAATCAAAAAGCTCATTGTTCACCTCTCCAAAAAGCTCTAAAAAGCTCCACGCTAAATATAGCCAGAGCGCCTTAATCTTTCGCGCCTTAGTGTTAACAAACAAGGCAGATCCACATTTATAAGTGATCAAGTTCACGAGTTTTCTTTTATGATAATACAATGAACTAACTAAATAAATCATATGACACAAAATTTGTAGACCTTATCCATTTAAAAAAATCAAAATTTTCAAAAAAAATTACACTGCGCGGCAAAATCCATGGTTCCTGCGAACTCCTGGAAACCCTCTTGGTTTCGCCCTTGATAACAAAATATTTCCGTTAAAGAATATTAAATAAGTATCAAATCCATATTTTGTTTTTCTTATCCGATGTGGAAGTCATTTTTATTTCAGTGAGGCAAATGTTGTAGGAGAGTAAGTTTTGCTTTAGATATATTAAATTAAATATGGGATATATTTGTTGGGATATATTTGTTGGGATATATTCATCTACCTAAATCAGTAGATTTAGAAACGTCAAAAATATACTCTTGTTTCTATAGGGGACCAAGAAATAGCAGGCTATCTATCTTAGACTTAAGAAATCAAATATTGAAATTAACTGGATATAATATATAATACATGAATCTTTATAGTTATCTTAATTGGTCAATATAGTGCTTAATTTCTCAATTGTCACGTTACACAGAGTTTCTTATATCAAGCTAAGGATAAGATAGGCGTAGACATATATGATTTTTATCTTATATTGTTTTGGTCATCATTCTAGCATCACATACTTAGACCAAATATCCCACTTTTGATTGGGTCATTGGGTGCATCAAGAATTCGACAAGCTAGCTCAAAAAGTTTTCTGAGATGACTTATCGTGTCTAGGTTTGCGTTTAGTTGAAGAAAAAATTCTTTTGTTTTGTAAAAATTTGGAAGAGAAATTCATCTTTACAAAATACTTAAAAATATGAAAAACCCGTTTAATTGGTGTTTGTTTTTTCTATTTTGAAGAAGGGGGAGGGAGGATTGTGGGTTACAAGGGAAAACAACGAAAACAACTAAATTTTTTTTTGCAATTTTCATTGTTAAGTTAGGAAATAGATGATTTTGTGTTTTGCAGAATATTTTGTTGAAAAACACTGATTTGAACACGATCTTTGTTTTCTTTGTTTTTCAAAAAACATTTTCTGAAAAACAAGCGTGTTTTCCTCCAATTAAACCAACCCTAAATGTCTAGTTTTATACTTACATAGCAAAGTATTGTTTTAATTCCTCCGTTACAAATTATATGCCCATTTTCAAATTTCACAAAGTTTAGGAAAAGTGGTCCTTTTACAATGTTAACCAATTAAAATTTCATTCCTATCCACTTAGAAGCATTTTGATTGATTGTTATTAAAAGTAGACATTAAATTTGATACAATCAAAAATACCAAAATGGATTTATATTCAGGACGGAGCAACTAATATATATCTTGTAGTAGTGCCAAATCTCATAGCAAAACTTTATAAAAAGCTTTACAAATGTAAAAGTTTATTTCAATATTTGGGCCTTATATGGGGGCCTTCGATCACCTCTTTATCTGTGATTCTGTATTTCTGTGACCCAATATCATCTTGTTTTATAAATACGGAAAATGACTAAATGAGTCGCATAAGTATTCATGCACCAAGTGTTTTTGAAAAACGTTTTACTAGAAGACTTTAAAATAAAATCCAAAATCTAAAAAGCTTGTCGCCAAAACAAGCATACAATGCTGAAAGCTAGACGTTAGCTTCATGTAACTTTGGTTTGCCAAACGCAGCGTAGTACATGCTGTATAAGGTGATGGAATTTAACAAATGTTGATTTACGTACTAGCTAAATGCGTGACTCTGATGATGTTGGCGTTACTAGCCAAATTTATTTGTGATTAAATATTTATAAGAATTGTTGTTACTTTGTTTCTTTAGTAGTAAATTTGTGATTAATATGACCATTCTCTACACATTCATGAATGAAATGATAGCGAATGTCTATATGCTTACTCCTTCCATGAAATACTGGGTTCTTTACGAGTGCTATAGCTGATACGTTGTCAACTCTAAGCGTTATCCTTCTTTCTTCCAATCCAGTCAATTCACTAAGTAAACGTTTTAACCATAAGGCTTGACATGCTGCTGCAGTAGCCGCCATGAATTCTGATTCACATGATGAGAGCGCCAATGTTGGTTGCTTCTGAGTACACCAGGTAATAGGTGACTCTCCAAAGTAAAATACTATTCCAGTAGTTCCTTTTCCTTGATCGGTATTGATTCCATAACTACTGTCACTGTAACCTGTAATCTTGCAGCCGCCTTCCTTCTTGTATATTATTCCATGTTCCTTTGTTCCTTTGATACATCGGATTACTTGTTTCACTGCCTTCAGGTGATGGTCCTTTGGTTCTTGCATAAATTTGCTGAGTAGTCCGACTGAGTAACTAAGATCCGGTCTTGTATGTAATAAGTATCCGAGGCTTCCAATTAAACTTCGGTAATAAGTTGCGTCAACTGGGTTTCCATCTTCCGCCTTGACCAACTTAGTGCCGGGATCCAATGGTATCTTCGTATCATGGCTATCCGTCATACTTATTTCTTTTAGGATCTTGTTAATATATCCAGTTTGCTTGATTGTAATCTCTCCTCCTGTCTGTGTAACTTTTATCCCAAGGTAATATGCTAGCAATCCTAAATCGCTCATCTCAAACTTATCTTCCATCTGGGATTTGAACAAGTCTATTTCCTTCTTTGGAGTACCCGTGATTATCAAATCATCTACATATACTCCAACTATAAGTGTGGAAGTCATGCTTCTCTTTGTGTAAACTGCTTGTTCGAGATTACATTTCTTAAAGTCTAATGACTTCAAAGTTTGGTCAAGCTTCACATTCCAAGCTCTCGGTGCTTGTCTTAAGCCATACAAAGCTTTGGTTAGCTTGTATACTTTTCCTAGGTTTCCTTGTTGAATGAAACCTTCAGGTTGTGTAACATAGACTTCTTCATTCAATTCTCCATGTAAAAATGTTGATTTACATATAAGTGGTGTAGTTGCCATCCATCATATGCTGCTAGTGCTAATATCAACCGAACTGTCTCTATTCTAGCAACTGGTGCAAACACCTCATCAAAGTCTATTCCTTGTTCTTGAACATAACCCTTTGCTACTAATCTTGCTTTATATTTGTTGATCTTCCATTGTGCATCTCTCTTGGTTTTATAAACCCATTTGAGTCCTATTGCCTTCTGATTTTCAAGCAATGTGGTAAGAGTCCATGTGTTATTTTTGTTGATTGAATCCAATTCAATCTCCATGGCCTCAATCCACTTCTCATCTTTTGATGCTTCCTTGTAGTTACGAGGTTCTTCTTATGTGAAGAATAAGCTAGGTGCTTCTACTTGTTGTGCAGTTTCATAGATTTCTGTTAAATCTCTTAAACCTCGTACTGGTCTATGATCATATCTTTGGTCTGAGCTCTCTAATGAGCTAATAGTAGCTTCCTCTTCATCTTCTGAGTTAGGGTCGTAAGTGTATGTTGGTGGTGTGATTGGTGAGTCTGGATCTTGTATTTGATCCGGCATTGGTTCTGGTGTTAGATATGTGTTATCATTGTGTTCTATGTTGACTGGTGTAGGATTTCCATTGTCAACTTTGTCAACCACAAAACTAGCCCAAAATGTGTCTTATGTACTTGTATCCTCTCCACTCTTATCCCAATCCCACGATTTTGTTTCCATAAACTTTACATCCCTACTAACATGTTTCTTCTTTCCTACTGGATCATATAGCCTACAAGCTTTTGATCCTTCTTCTACTCCTAAGTAAACCATCGGTATGCTTCTGTCGTCCAACTTCTTCAAGTGAGGTATCATTATCTTAGCATAAGTTGTGCATCCGAATATTCTTAGATTTTCCAGATTCGATTTTCTGTTGTAGAGTGCTTCATAAGGTGTTTTTTCTTCCAGTGCTCGTGTAGGTACCCTATTTAGTATGTAAATGGCATGTTTGACTGCTTCCGCCCAAAAGGTTAAGGGTAACTTCATTGCTTTCATCATACCCCTAGTAGTTGATAACACCATCCTATTCTTTCTTTCAACTACTCCATTCTGTTGCGGTGAGTATGGTACTGTTAACTGTCTTGCTATTCCATTCTCCTTACAGTATTTAGTGAATCCATTTGATGTAAATTCACCACCTCTATCTGTTCTTAGCATTCTTAACTTCAATCTTAACTCCATTTCAATCTTTTGTCTAAATTCCTTAAATGTGTTGAATGCCTGATCTTTCGATGTTAGAAAATAGGCCCACATAAAACGTGTACAGTCATCTACTAAAAAGAAAATGAGTTTCTTTCCAGAGTGTGTGGCTGGACTTATAGGACCACAGAGATCTCCATAAACTAAGTCCAACGGGTTCTTTGATCTGAATTTAGCTTGATTGGGAAATGGTGTTCTGCTGTGTTTTCCTAATAAACATGCATCACATACTTGTCCTGCATGATTTATCCTTGGTATTCCTTCTACTAGACCCTTTCTTGTCATCTTGTTAATGTCGTCAAAGTTCAGATGACCTAATCTAACGTGCCATAACCATGCTTGGTTATCCACATTTGCTAAGGGACATACAGGTGCTTTAATCTGCAGTCTAATACTGTAAAGTCTATTCTTGGATCTTTCTACTTTCATCAACAACTTCCTATTCTCGTCATACAAAGTCAGCTTGTTTCCATCCATGATGATTTTACAACCTATCTCAGTAAGTTGTCCTAGACTAAGTATGTTGCTATTGAGGTTTGGAATGTAGTAAACATCCGAAACTATCTTTTGTTCCTTGTTTCTACATCCTAGTAATATAGAACCTCTACCCTTTATCTCTACGTACGATCCATCTCCAAAACGAATGCGTCCAATGATGCTTTCATCAATATCCTTAAAATGACTCTTGGCTCACGTCATATGGTTGCTTGCACCATTATCTAAGTACCATATGCTAGCATCTGATGTAGCATACTTGCCGGGTTGTATTTGTCCTTCATTTAACAAAACTTCTTCATGTGTAGTCATTAATAGTGATGGTTCATCGTCTTCTAAGATAAGGTTTGATTGTTCCTGAGTTGTTGGTTGACTTCTATAGTCTCTTTTAAAATGTCCATGTTTCCCGCAATTGAAACATTTGCCTTTCTTCTCATTCCACTCACCTCTATTCTTATTGGGCTTGTCGTTGTGAGTTGAATTTTCTCCATTCGAGTTATCTCTATTTCCTTTATTTTTCCAGTTTCCTCGTGAGTAGTTTGATCTACCCCTATTCTTGTTAAATCGTTTCTTATTTCTAGAGTGTTCTCCTTGTGCGAATAATAAGTTATCCTGGCTTTCTGCTTGTCCTTCCTTTCGTAGTTTTATCCTTTCCTCGAATGCCGTAAGTTTTCCAGTGATCTCATCTAAGGTGATATCATTTAGATCACTTGTCTGTTCTATGGATGCTACTATCTGAATGAACGTATCTGGTGTGGAGTCTAATAGTTTTCGTACTAAAAGTGATTCATCCATGGTTTTTCCTAATTCTTTAGCCTTCGTGGCATAACCATTTAGTTTGTTCGTAAATGCATCCACCGTTTCATCCTCCTTCATTTGAAGGGCATTAAATCCAATCATCAGTGATTGTAATCGTGCCTGTTGCACTAGGGATGGCAACGGGTCGGGTTTGGGGCGGGTTTTAGTGTACCCGTACCCGCACCCGTTTATAATATCTAAACCCGTATCCGCCCCATTACCCGCCGGATACCCGATTAATATTATCCATCGGTTTTTTGGGTTTCCCCGCGGGTTTCGGTTATCCCCAATTAAGTATTATATGGAAAAAATGGTGCTATTAATATTAAGTCACAATAAAATCCACCGAAAAAATAAATGAAAACACACTAATATATTCCTTTTTTTTTAAAGTTAAAGAAAATGAATATCGTATCAAATGACATAACGCTTTTAAATAATTCATGTACAGAATAAAATATGTTATGTAATAGAGATACGTATATAACAATATATAATGGAAGAAATTATATATAATGTATATATATTCTAGTTAATTATTATATCAATAAAGCGGCTATAAATTCGGGTAAACGGATACGGGTACGGGTAATTGGGCGGGTATTACCAGAACCCGTACCCGCCTAAAAAATTAAATCAATACCCAAACCCGCATCCAAACCCGCCAACCTGCCCCCGAACCCGACCCAACCGGTTCGGGTTTCGGTTTTCCCCGTCGGTTTCGGGTGCTTTTGCCATCCCTATGTTGCACTCTCTCTTCTCCAACGTGTCTTTTCCTTAATGATTCCCATAATTCTTTTGCAGTCTTACAACTTGCTACTTGTAATATCACATCTTCGACCACCGCTTGATATAGGAGGGCAATAGTTGCCTTATCCTTCTTATCATCTACTTGCGTGTTCTCTTTAGGTTCTATAGTCTCCCATAAACCATGTGCCTCTAATATAACCGTAATTTGTATAGCCCAAACCATGTAGTTTGTGGTTTTGAGTTTAGGGCATTGATATTGTGCAATGGGTGTTACGGGTTTCACTACAGTGTTATTGTTATTCGTATCATCATCACCAACCATCTTAGATGTGTTTACAATCTTCACCTTCTAATTCGTGTGGGAATTCTAACCAGTACGGTATATCCTACTACTACGGGAAACAGAAAATAATTATCCGGGAATCCTAGTAATACGGGATCAATATATATAGTTCTCGGGATTTCCTAATAGTTTGAAATAAATATCTATACTATCAAAGTATTGATTGAAAGTCAAATAATGAATTCGTGACCTCGTTTGTTGTGTCAAAACACAATCGTGTTCCCACTTGTGTATCGGTAACTTGAATTTTACCAACCACGTTCCTTTTTCTTTCCTCGTCTCCTATCCAAAACAATTCGGTTGTGTATTTTGTTGTCGAAGCAATATACCAACCAAACGTTGTTTTTTCCTTCTACCACACTTCACGTTGTTCCTTTCTTTGTCTCGACTTGGTTCCAAATGCGTGCCCTAGATCCTTTGTCTCGGCTTGCCCTAGACCCTTGTTATGTCTCGGCTTCTATCTCCAAATACACCCTAAGTGTTGTTTGGCCACAATCAAACTAAATGTTTGTCGTTGTTTTCTGTTCCAAGTCCTTCACCAAAAAAATACCTCTCGGTATTTCTTTTTACCGAAAGCAATTCGATTGCTTTTCTTCTTTTTCTTCTTAATACCCCACGGTATTAATCCCAACGTCTAAACAAATGATTTTTGTTTATCGTTGCCGCTGTTGCTTGTCTCCCATTCCGCGTTATACCACAATACTCCTCCTTTCTTTGTACACACCGTGTCCTTCAACAACCCTACAATACCTTTCGGTAATCTTCTATGACGAGTGATCAGTCCGTCCTTGTTTCTTATTTGTTGTTGTTCTTGTATTGCTAAAACGCCTCCAAAACAATCCTTGATTGTTTGTCTCCGGTATACCCTATTAAACTGCACAAGCAACGCTTCTCTTTTCTTTTGTGTATCTCGGTAATATACACAAGTCCTTGACGTCCTTTTTCCTTTCTTGTTGCGTTGTAAAATCAACAAGTTTCCTTCTTTGTTGTCGTGTGCAAGACACCAACAAGAATCCTAAACAATTGTTTCCTTCTTTTCTCGGTTTTGTTGTCGCATACATATATCACAACAAAACAAGGCCACCACTTCGTTTGGTGTCCTTCCGTTTGCAAATTCGACACTAGATAAGTTGTATACGACTTTCTTGTGTCCCTAAGTTATCTAGGCAACTTCTCCTTCGTTAACAAGGTTGTTAGAGTGTTGCGTATTTGTTTCTGAAACCAAAGTTTCAGCGTGGTTTTCTGGTTTGGTTCTCGTTTGTCTCGTTCAAGGTTTTTGGTTTTTTTGATGTAACGAGAGTAAGGTTTAAAACAAGGCTCTTGATGCCAAATGTTGTCCCAATATGCGTATGTGTGTGAGTCGAAATCAGAGATTTGCAAACAATATAACTAGATAACTTTATTTCGTCTAACCATTAAACATTACATATGTTCATGTATATATACTAGTCGAATGGGTATGACCCAAAAGACATATCTGTTCGAATGGGCATGAGTGAAACGACACTAACCATTCGTCTATAACTAACTTTCTGTAACTAACTAACTAATATAACTAACTTAACCGTCATAACTACCAAGCGGTTATAAACTTTCTAATGAACACGTTTAGTCCTTCATGTTTCCCTTTAAAGCAATATCGATATTATCTTGGTTCACAAGCTATGCCCAAACACTAACATTTCCTACCTGAAAATCAGTAATCATACAATCACTATCGAAACACGACGTGAAGCACTTCCATGTTGATTTTGATGTTGAATTTTATGAGTTGAGAAAAATGACTTGCATATGAACTGATGTACAGATAAGCTACCATTTTCGATTAGAATTCTTTTGGAATCTTCGTAACTGTGACGAGTTCCAAGTGACCTCAAAGGATGTCGAGAAAATTCTCGACTGGCAACACTCTTTAACCAAGAAGGTTGAAATTCCGTATAAACCTGCTAGAGTCCTTCTTCAGTTATAATGATTCATTACTATGTGACCATTGAGACATTGAGCTATGTTTTAGTCATTCAATGATATAACAATTTTTTTATAACATTCACGGGTACGATATATGTTATATGGACTGCAGGATTTTACTGGTGTTCCTACAATTGTTGATCTTGCTGGTATGCGCAATGCTATGGACAAACTCGGAGGTGATCTTAATAAAATAAATCCATTGGTATGTATATCAACACCATTAAGACGCTATGTTTGGAAATAAAACTAGCTTACTCTTTAGTTTACATTTAAGGTTGTGTTTTTGAGCACGGATGGATACTTGGTTTTGTCGCATATACAGGTTCCGGTGGACCTTGTAATTGATCATTCAGTCCAGGTTGATGTATCAAGATCAGAAAACGCTTTACAAGCCTATATGGAAATCGAGCTATAACGGAATAAAGAAAGGTACACTTTCTTAAAATGGGGAGCAAATGCTTTTGACAACATACTTGTCATTCCTCCTGGAGCTGGGATTGTTCACCAGTTATCAGGTTTACATTGACATGGCAATTGTTAACCCGTTCACTTATGTATGGGTCGATCAGTATAGCCCTTTCTCTCAAACGGTTATATGGAAATCGAGCTAGAACAGAATAAAGAACGGTACACTTTCTTAAAATGGGGAGCAAATGCTTTTGACAACATACTTGTCATTCCTCCTGGAGCTGGGATTGTTCACCATGTCTCAGGTTTACATTGACGTGGCAATTGTTAACCCGTTCACTTATGTATGGGTTGATCAGTATAGCCCTTTTTCTCAAACGATTCAAAAAGTTTTACAGCTAAAAGTGGAATCCATCAAATGGGTTGAAAGTCGCCCACATTCTATTTTTAATGCATAGAACCACCTAAATCGTTTTATTTAAAGATTTAGATTATTATTATGATACGAGCATTATTATTTTTATTTTAAAATGCATTAACTACTTTTTAGAAGAACAAGTGCTTGCGTTTCAATCCAACCCAATTCCAAAAGCTCGTTTCAAACCACACCCTTTTTGACCCGCTACCCAACCCGCCCATCTTGCGACTTCTAATTCCTTAAGACAAACATAACTTCTAGACCATCAATATTCCTTTGCACAAAATTATGAGTGAGCAACACTGCTCTCAGGTGAACCTCAAATACCTTGCGAGAGTCGTCTTCAACACGAATGGCATTCTCTACCCTGATACCGTTTTTTGGGACAGATTCTTGTTTGAGTAAATACCTGCGGGAGTGATTGATGCTACGAAGTGTCGCTTGGTATCACGTCCAGGGTCTTCGGTATCTGCAGGAAACCAGAAACGCGTTAGCCTCGCCCCGGGTGTTATCTCAGGACCAAGCTCTGGTGTGAGAGTAAGTTGCAGGTTTGGATATAAAAGTATGTGTGTGTGAATTCTTAAGAAAAGAATCTTAAATGCATATGAGTAAATGAGTTCTATTTATACTACTTTAAAACTGTACCTGTCTACTGTTCCAGTACTGTGAGAGGTACAAGTAGGTCACTATTTTTGACATCTAGGGTATGTTCTGACGAGCCACCCTAATGCTAGGGTGTCAGATAGATCTACCACGTGGCCAACCTAATCCCGCGAATCCTGGGAGAGACGGACGATGTTGTCTAGTCCGTCCGGTGTTGCTTCGGAGTGTATCGCCGTCCGGAAGACATGACCGGACGGTCACCTACACGAACATGTCCCCCACAGTGTCGTGTCATAACTTGGGAAAGTGTGACATGACATTTCACTCCTGACTTATGAACGGAACCCTTCACACCTCATCGTCTTTCCATTTTCTATGTTACTTGTTGGGGTTTTATTGTTCATGAGGTTCTTAGGCCCAACCCATGATGAGCCAAAGCCCATCACCAGTTAATGGGTGAAACATGTTTTACCGTGACGCACTGGATGTCGACACGTGTTGGGAGGTCTTTGCGTGTACGGTCTGGATCTATCCGCGTGTAGATCTGACAGATGAGACGTTTCGTCTTTTTCCCCAAGGACCCTATATAAAGGTTCATTCCACTTCATTTTTACAGTTTTACTTTGAATTGTTGTGTGTAATTGTTGCTTGCTTCTTCGTCTCTAACTCAGGCGCGTTCTCCATTTCTTCCTTATTTCCCCTTCGGTTGAGTTATCTTTCCCCTCCGTCCATACATGCCTTCCGAGCATCATGATGAAGGTGCGTCCGGATCTGCACAAGAGGGACCATCTGGTAAATTGACGGAAGATAATGTTCCCAAGTTTGATATGCATACGTATACGTCCACGATGACGGAGCAGGAGGTGAGGCATGCGGCGAGGTTATATGGTATTCCGGAGGATCTCCACCCAAGAGTTTCGCCGGAGGGCATGACTATGAATAGACTTCCGGCGAATGCTATAGGGATATACGAGCAATATTTAGAGTTCTCCTGGATCCGTGTTCCCTTTTCTACTCTGCTTCTTCTATTCATCAAGTATTTCCGTGTGCATCTTTCTCAGCTGGTGCCGATTGGTCTGACTAAGGTTATTTTGTTCGAAATATACTGCCGGAGTCTAGGCTTCCAACCGACCTTAACTTTGTTCCGGTTGTTCTATACTCTTCAAAAACAAGGCCATTGGTTTTCCTTCGCCCGTTGGACCGGCAGAGCTGCTCAGAAGAGGATTTTTAATGAAACTTGCTCGAGCCTGAAACACTGGAAGGATAGGTTTTTCCTCATCGACCGCCGGGCGATTCCCGATGCCATGGCTTGGAGGCACCAAGATTCAAGTGTGTCCGACACTCCCCCATTTGGTGGGTATGAAGAAAAGCATGTGGCCTTATTGACGGAGAAGATTGTGGATATCTGGCCGATTCATCCGACATTGTTGTTTGAGTCAGGTTTAACAAAGATCTGGGCACACCCAGAACTTCATCCATCCTTTAAGGACTATGAGGGGAATGGTAACGCATCGTTTATGTCACTGCTTTGCTACTTTATTGTTATCGTTGTTTTTGCTTCTCCTCTCTTTTTTTGTATTTTAAACTTAACTTTGTTGCCCTTGCAGTTGTTGATGCGTGTGATTGCGCCCTCACAAAAGGTTTTACCTCTCAAGGGATCTTGAGAAGCTTACAACCCCCACCAGGCAGTGTACCTGATCGTTGTAGTATAGTATAGTGACAAGTACTGGGGGATTGATCGTTTAACTCAGGAATAGTGTCGCTAGGATTAGAATGCCTACTAAAATAGGTCTAGAGGTGAGGGATGATTCTTTTTGTATTTTTATATTTTTATAAAAGCAAGTAAAATTCCAGGTTTTGAAGGAGTGGGCAGAATTAGTTGCTAGCCAACTAACCCAATTAATCTAAAGATGCAATCAAAATAAAATGACAGAAATTAAAACAAACTAATTATACTAAGGTGGTGTAAACAATGATGAGGAAAGTTGTGTTTACTTAGGTTTCATTACTCCCTAGATATCTTTTACAGGTTGATAGCTTGTTACAATTTCATGGCTGACGGGTCATATTCCTTAATACTAGTTGTAGGGCCGTGCACAATATTCCCTAACTCTATAGGATCCTACTTCACTCCTATGTCGAGCCGTTAGAAGCTCCTAACCTGGGATCATTAGAATTCTCCTACGCATTAAATACAACCAAAAATCGTAGTACACCTCCGATCATGTTTCTTAAGACGTTCAAGCAAGTTACCAATGGAAGTCTGCCAGTTTTCTTAAGCCTAACATCGAATACAATCATCCGTAACAATTATAAACAAACAATCAACCCATAATTAACATCTAGGTTTCACTACATCTAAGCAAACACAAAAGAAATCTAGCCTACCATGTTAAATAGAAGATAAGCGTAAGATATAATCAAACAACACATAGACATATTGAATGATTTGAAAGAGTACTTATCTTTAATGGAACATGAAAGATTCAAAGGGTTGAAACCATTGAAAAAGCTGGAAATTCGACCTAGGGTTTTTTCCCTCAAAGTTGCACACCAATGAATGAAATTTGGAAAACTATATATAGATTTTACAGGGTGACGGCGTCATGTATTAAGTTGTGACGCCGTCAACTCGCCGCCATAATGAAATCGTATTGCCTAGATCTACTTGTGACGCCGTCATGTAGGATTTTCTTCTGGGCCGTCACTAATACTTGGACCATGACGGCCTTGGGTGACGCCGTCATCTCTTATGCACAAAAACTCTCTGGATCGTCACGTGTATTTTCCACATCCACCTCTTTTGTAACTCTTGATGCCGTCATGTGGAGAGCCTTGACGCCGTCAGGTACGGTTCCAGCAAGGAAAATTGAGACTTTGCCGTTTTCTTCACTTTTATGCTCCAATAACATCCAAAATGCTTCCTTTTCCAGATTTCTCTCCAAAAGTACCTAAAATGACAAAAGGAACGATTTAGGACAATATTTGATTAAATAATCACGAATACGTGCTTAAATGACCCCTTAACAGCGGTTCACTTTTCGCCTCATCAGTTGTCCCCATGTCTCGATACCTCAAGTTTTCCTTGGTAGAGGGCTCTAGAATTGGTAGGGGAACTCCCTTAGCTGAAGGTGAGACCATTCCCCAACATACCACTCCGCCTCTTGCAGCCAGGAAGCCTCTTCCCAATAAGACTGGATTGATGAAGGTGGCTGAGAAGGCTGACCAACGGGTAGTGGACGCTCGACTGGCCAAAGAGCGAAAGAAACAGAATGCTCCTCCTCGGCAACTCGCCAAGAAGCACCCTGCTGGTGAGTCCACTCGTCCGGTGAATAAGAGGAGAGCAACTCTGAATGTTGTTGAAGAGGTTGACGTTGACTTGACATCTGATGAGGATGAGACCCAGACTCGCTCTCCGTCCCCAATCAACGTTCATCATCCGGAGGAACCTTCCGTGACCCATGAGCAGACAGGCAATTCAGACATTGAAGGTGTGGTGGAGACGGACGTTGGGAATGGGGATGATGTGGTCGGTGAGTGTGGTGGTAGCGGTCCGGTTGGCCCAACTGAAGAGATTCCTGGTACGGAACGTTCCTTTCCTGTAGGTATTTTTCACTTTGTGTTTTATATATAAAAAAAAAGTTTTGTTTTTGTTGTCGTTGTTAGTCATTTCATCCTTCTTCTTTCTCTTTCCTTTTTTTTTTTTTTTTTTTTTTTTTTTTTTTTTTTTTTTTTTTTTATGTGTAGGTTTTCACGCTTCGGTTTCTGGCGACCAGCATGTTCAGCCTTCTAGAGGAGCGAGTTCCAGAGGTATTTTCGTCATCTCTTATGCGTTGGTTCTCCCTCTCTCCATTTTTTTTACTAACTGTTCGCCTTTCAGGTAACTTTTTTCGTACGGGCGATACATCAGCTGAGCCTTTCGTCCCGGGTTGGAACTTGACGGCGGCTGTAAGTTTAAACGATGCTGAGGTTTGCAAAGAATTGATGGTTCATCTGGCTCCCCCTTCAGTTCGAGCTGAACAGTCGGACTTGACTGACTATCAAGCGACCCAACGGGCTTGTTTCGAGCTATGTCGAAGCCATCTTGCTCAAGCGGATGTTCTCCAACGCTTCGAGAATTTGAGCTACCATTATGCCCAATTGTACAAAGCTCATGAGGGTTGTGGAGGTCAGGCTGATCATGTGAAAGAGCTTGAAACTCGTCTTCAGGCTCAAGACAATGTTGTCAAAGACCTGACTAAGTCCAACAGGGAACTTCACCAGGAGCACCAGGGTTGCATTGACTGGACGGCCGAGTCATCTGTCAAGTTGAGTGCTGTTGAGAAGGAGAGGGATGATCTCTTGGAGAAGAACAGAGAACAACTTGCCGGGGTTAAACAGCTAGAGATTGCCTTGTCGTTAAAGGATGCAGCTTTGGGTGAGTCTGAGAGGAAGAATGTTGAGCTTGGCAAGAAGGTGGAGCAATTGACCGTTGAGACTAGCCAGACAGAGATTCTGAGGTTCAACTATGTCCGTCAAATTGTTCCTACCGTTGTCAAGAGGCTCCGGGCTAGTGAGGAGTATCAGATGGCTTGGGCTGAGGCTTTTAATGCTTCTCTAAATGTCGGGTGGTTGAAGGGAATAAGGCATGGCCGGAGAGAAGATGAGGTGGATACCATCATTGCCGCTGATGAGAGCTTTGAGTTGGAGCCTGCTCTTAATTTTAAAGAGATCTATGATGGTATGTTCGACCGCCAGTTTCCTTACGTTGAAAAGGTTGCCTCTTCCTTCCGGTTACCCCTTGCGGACCTCATGAACATCTTGCTTGCTGGTGAAGAGGTTACCCCGGGCGCTGGAGCATCCATGAATGATGTCTCTGACGGGAACGCCCCGGAGCCCTAGTTTGTTTTTGTTTATGTAATGACTTAGTGGTGATGTAAGGATAATTTATCAGACAATTGTATGTATATATATATATATATATATATATATATATATATATATATATATATATATATATATATATATATATATATATATATATATATGTGTGTGTGTGAAATCATGGACTCTTCTTCTCTTTTTTTGTGTTAACTATGAGGTATATTACTTTATGTTTGCGATTTACCGAAGAGCCGTTGTCAGTCTTGATACAATGGGGGAATTTTTATTCCGCTGATGCGCTATGCGATGTTAATTGATCACTTTGTCTTTAACGTTTTGCCTTTAACACCGTAGTGTTTCTGGGACTGGATTTTAATTGACCTTCCTTGCCTCTAGCACCGTAGTGCTTTTGGAACTTGGTTTCAATTGACCTTCCTTGCCTCTAACACCGTAGTGCTTTTGGGCGCGGAGGTGTCCTCTAACGTTTTAACGCTTTTGGGACCTCTCTCTTTTTTTGTATATATATATATATATATATATATATATATATATATATATATATATATATATATATATATATATATATATATATATATATATATATATATGTGGTATCCGGACGGAGGTAGCTAATCTCCATCCAAATTTCCATGTCACCTATCCATCCGACAAATTGTTGGTGAAAATTGCTTCCTCCATCATCCGGGGGGAAGCTTAAGTAGCATCTGCATTAATAAGCGTTTAACAAAATGGCATATCAGCCTTACACTTGGAATTCTAGACATAATACAGATTATAAGTAACACTTCCGGAGGTTGACAGCATGCCACTTCCGGGGGACTTCCTGATCGTCCACTGTCTTCAACTTATAAGATCCATTCTGATAAGCTTCCGTCACTTGGTATGGCCCTTCCCAGTTTGGACCCAACTTTCCCTGATCCTCTTGTCTACTTGCTTCGTTTGTCCTGTATACAAACTCGCCTGGTTTGAAAGCTACTTGATGCACCCTCCGGTTGTAGTACTTCTCTATTTTTGTTTTGTATCTAGCCTCTCTTACCGCTGCTTCCTCTCTCCTTTCTTGCAACAAATCAAGGTTCAGGCGCATCTCCTATTCATTCATCCCCTTTTATATCATCATGGTTCGGTATGTGGGCATACCGATTTCCGCTCGTATGACTGCTTCGCTCTCGTACGTGAGGCTGAAGGAAGTTTCACCGTTGCTTGTTTTGTGGGTTGTCCTGTGAGCCCAGAGGACGTTAGGAAGTTCATCCACCCATCCAGCTTTCTCTCTTCCTAACCTCCTTTTTATTCCCTTCATCAGACTTTTGTTTGCCGCTTCGACCAGTCCGTTGGCTTGTGCATGAGCCATGGCCGTATTTATCTGTCGGACGTTCAACCAGTCACACTATCCTTTGAACGGGTCATTGACAAATTGAGTGCCATTGTCCGTAACTATTATCCCAAGGAGTCCAAATCTGCAGACAATGTTATCCCATGTGAATTTTATGACCTCCTTTCCTGTTATTCGCGTAAGCGGTTTTGCTTCTATCCATTTGGTAAAGTAATCAATCGCGACTATAACGAACTTGGCTTTACCGGAAGACTGTGGTAGAGGGCCCAAGATGTCCATCCCCCATTGGTAAAATGGCGACAGAGCCATAATGGAGGTCAAAGCAGTCTTTGGTAACCTAGGAACGGAAGCATGGATTTGACATGAATCACATTTTCTGATTTCATTTCGGGCATCCCTGTGCATGGTGGGCCAATAATAACCTTGCCGCATGGCTTTGGCGACTACGATCCACGGCTCGGAGTGCACGCCGCAAGCACCCATGTGAATCTCCCGGATGACATAATTGGCCTGTAAGGGTCCTACACACCTGAGCATCGGAGTGAGGTGAGATTTCTTAAATAGCACACCGTCTTCTACCACATACTGATTGATTTTCATCCTTAACGTTCGTGCCTCCTTCTTATCCTCCGGCCATATCCCTTCCTCCAAGAACTGGATGATAGGGGTCATCCAGTTCTCACCTTCTTCCTCAACAACAGAGTTTACTTCCTCTTTTTCGACTGATCGCTCTTATAGTACTTCCACAAGGACCTCCTTTGACAAATGATTGAAAGCAACCGTGGCTAACTTGCTTAGGACGTCCGCCTTTTGGTTTTGTGCTCGTGGAATATTACAAATTGCAAACTCTTTAAAAACGGACGAGTACTCCTTGGCCTTGGTGAGATATTTGATCATATTTGAGTTTTTAACGGTATAGTCTCCGTTCAGCTGATTTGCCACTAATTTGGAATCCACACAGACTTTTATGTTCCGGACTCCCATATCTGCTGCAATCCGTAAATGAGCCAGCAATGCCTCGTATTCTGCCTCATTGTTAGTGCTGGTGAAATCCAATTAGAGGGCATAAGTATACTCTGTTTTGGTGGAGCTAATGAGGACAAGACCTGCTCCGGATCCTTTTGCATTGGATGCCCCGTCCGTATATAGGGTCCACCGTCCGTTTTCATCCTTGCTTTCCTTCCGGGGTGGCTGCTGGAAGTAGGAGGAGGAATCATTTCCGATCGGAGTTTCTGATAGGAAATCTGCCATGAGCTGACCTTTGATCGCGTTCCGGGGAATATATTCTATGTTATAAGCACCTAGTTCCACCGAATGTTTGGCGATTTTTCCGGACGCCTGAACCTTATTAAGAATTTGCTTAATGGGTTGATCAGTGATGAATCTAATTGGGTGAGCTTCAAAATATCGTCTTAATCTCCTTGACATGTGTAATAAGGACAATGCGATTTTTTCCATGGGGGCGTAATTTCTTTCCGCATCACTTAAATTTCAGCTCACATAATGCACCAGTTTTTGTTTACCCTTTCTTTCAGTCAGTAGGACGGCGCTGACTGCCTCATCGGCCGCCGCTAGGTACACATACAAGGTTTCTTTATGCGTTGGGGTAGTGAGTGACGGGAGATCTGTGATGAGCTTTTTCATGTCTTGGAAGGCCTTTTCCGCTTCCTCTGTCCACTTATATTCGTCCTTATTTTCCTTTGTTATGTTTTTTAGGGTATCAAAGAAGGGTAAGGATCGTTCAGCCGATCGAGAGAGAAACCTGTTCAACGCCGCAAGCTTTCCGCTAAGACTTTGCATTTCCTTAAGCGAGCGTGGGGATTGCATATCCATGATGGCCTTCGTCTTCTTAGGATTTTCCCGGATTCCCTCTAATGTCACCAGGTATCCTAGAAATTTTCCTTCCTCCATTCTGAACGAGCATTTCTTGGTATTCAACTTCATGTTGATTTTTCTTAGGTTTGCGAATGTTTCGGCGATGTCTTCGATCATAGTTTTTTCCTCCTTACTTTTTATTACCATGTCATCAACGTATGCTTCTAAGTTTCTTCCCAGCTGATCTTGGAACGCCGAGTTAACCAATCTCTGGTAAGTAGCTCCAGCGTTCTTTAGACCGAACGGCATTTTGGTGTAACAGTACGTTCCCTGGTCCGTATAAAAGGTTGTCTTCTCCTCGTCTTCGACGGCCATCTGCACCTGATGGTAGCCCTTATACGCGTATAAGAAACACTTATACTTGTCATGACAGATTCAATCTTCTAGTCGATGTCCGGAAGAGGGTAGTAGTCTTTTGGACAGGCCGAATTAACATTCTTAAAGTCCACGCACATCCTCCAACTCCCATCACACTTTTTTACCAACACCGGGTTCGATATCCATGTTGTATATTTAACCGGGTGAACTATACCCGCTCGAACCCATTCATCGACTTCCGTTAACACCTCTCGGCTTCTATCCGGGGCAAACACCCTCCGTTTTTGATTCACCGGCTCTATTGAGGAGTTTACATTCAGGTGATGTTCAATTACTCTTCTGGGAACCCCTGGCATATCGGCCGGTTCCCATGCGAACACATCCATGTTCTGGATAAGGACTGTTCTTAAAAGCTTCCGAGCTTCCTTGGTAAGATTCCTGCCAACAGTAATGAGCTGGTCCGGATAGGCGGGGTTGATCATTATTGTTTCAGGTGTGTTTTCCTCCGGGTCTTCTTCCTTCACCATTTCTTTCTTTTCCAGCAATGCATGTTCTTTTTCCAACCTTCTACATTCAGAGATGGTGGCTGAACGGGTGACCAATGTCGCCACTCCCCTAGGTGTTAGAAATTTCATCATTGAGTGCACAGTTGACGGTATGGCCTGGAGGCTCCGCAGGCCTGTCCTTCCTAGGATAACATTGTATGGAGATGTCGCTCGGATAACGGTGAATTTCATCGTGGTCCTCCGCGACAAGCCTTCGCTTCCAAACTCCACTTCCAACTCTATTTTACCCAGGGGCTTTGTCACATTTCCGGTGAAGCTTAACAAGTCTGTATGTGTTGGTCTTAGTCGAGACTTGATGATTGGGCTGAGGTTCTCAAAGCAGTGCTCGAACATTATTTCTACGGAGGCTCCGCAGTCAACGAATATTCGTCTTACCAAATATCCTTCTATCACTGCTTCCACTATAAGAGGCTCATCTGACAAATCGTCCGGATGGATGGGAGGAAATGTGATAGGAGCATTCATCCAACTTTCAACATTCTCGCGATCCTTCCTCTTCTTTTTATCCGGCCAGGCCTGAATCATATTGATCACCTTCCCCTTCAGTGGGGCCTCATCCCGACGGTCTCCCCCTCGATGCCTCATGTCCTTAACAAGGTCATTGAGTTTCCTCGATTCTAACGCGTCCTCTAATTGTCTCCTGAGCTGGTGGCAGTCATTTGTGTGGTGTCCTTTCTCCATGTGGTAATCACAGAACTTGTCTTGGTTTTCTTTTCTAGGAGGTTTGGTGAGAGAATCCAAGGTGAGCCGCGGGGAATGGTATGCTGGACGATTGTGATAGTCGTTTCTTCCGGGTATCATTATAGGCTTATCTTGAGGACGGTAAGGGGCGTAGCCGTCACGCACTTGATAGTTCGAACGTCCCTCATTAAACCTTCTATCATTTCTGTATACTCCTGTATGTGATTTCTCGTCCCGGCGGAAATTGTGGTCCGGTGGTTTCTTAAATGGCTCGGGCCTCTCCCCTTTCGGAAATTCTGTGTCAACAAAGGCTTTCTCCGACCGGACAAAGTCATCGAGCCGAGTCATCATCTTTGTTACTGTCTTAGGGACTTTATCAGCATACCCCTTTGCCAACTCCGGCCAGCGACATGCATTCATAAAAGAGGAGATTTTCATGACCTCCGGCACCCCCGGAATGAAGCCAGTCTCCGTGGTCCACCTTTCCTTGAATTCTGGAAGTTACTCATTTGCTTTCCTGACGATCTTTGTAATCTCCGTAGGGTCTTTGAAGCAGGTTTTGTGTAAAGCAAAACGGGTTACGAACTATTCTCGAAGATCCGCCCATTCGTCAATACTTCCCGGTGCCAGTTTATCAAACCACCCTCTAGCTCTTCCGTCCAACGTCTGTTGGAACATCCGACACCACACCGGCATAGGCCATTCCCCATGCATGGCCGCTCCGGTGAATCGAGTGAGGTGATCCTTCGGATCCGTCATAGAGTTTAATGTGAGATAGCATCTTGTGCTCCGGTGCGGAAAATTTCAAGATCCTCCGCGACAATAGTGACCGGGATATTTCCTTAAACGGCTTCCCCAGATCTTCGTCAGCCACCTTTACCCCGGTAGCTATCCCTTCATTTTTCTTAACGACACAATCATTACCGGTTGGTTCATCATCTTCAAAATCTAGTCGTATTGGTGTAACATTCTCCAGTCGGTTGTGTTCTACGATCATAGATTTCAAAGTGGATACGTAAAGTTCAATTTGTTCCCTAGTGACCGGAGGGGTATTGTTCCTTTCCTCTCCGGAACCACCAGGTCCGGAATTTGGTCCGCTGGGACCGGAACTTGACATCCTATAAGCTGGGTAGATTGAATACGAGTCCCACGGATGGTGCCAATTTGTTTGATTAAATTCCTGCGGGAGTGATTGATGCTACGAAGTGTCCCTTGGTATCACGTCCAGGGTCTTCGGTATCTGCAGGAAACCAGAAACGCGTTAGCCTCGCCCCGGGTGTTATCCCAGGACCAAGCTCCGGTGTGAGAGTAAGTTGGAGGTTTGGATATAAAAATATGTGTGTGTGAATTTTTAAGAAAAGAATCTTAAATACATATGAGTAAATGAGTTCTATTTATACTACTTCAAAACTGTACATGTCTACTGTTCCGGTACTGTGCGAGGTACAAGTAGGTCACTATTTCTGACATCTAGGGTATGTTCTGACGAGCCACCCTAGTGCTAGGGTGTCAGATATATTTACCACGTGGCAAACCTAATCCTGCGAATCCTAGGAGAGACGGACGATGTTGTCTAGTCCGTCTGGTGTTGCTCCGAAGTGTATCGCCGTCCGGAAGACATGACCGGACGGTCACCTACACGAACAATTCTCATACAGCCATGATAGATGGGTTAGGTGTTGCCGGGTGGGGAGTCGGTGGGATAGAAGCAGAAGCAGCTATGCTTGGTGTGGAAAACTAGAAGGGGGGTTGAATAGTTTTACGTCCTTTTCAAATTTATTTTCAAAATCTTTTGTAGCTTATAAAAACTTTCGATTCGATCTTACGTGAATTTAAGTATCCACAAATACAAGCAAGACTAATCTAATAATGAAAGTATTGAAATAGAATGAAGAAAAGATAGAGTTAGAAAGATCAAACCACAACACGCGAATTTATAGTGGTTCGGCTACAAGGACACCTTCCTTGCCCTACTCCACTCCCCGAGTACCACACTCGAGAGTTTTCTTCACTATGTCAACAAACTCCTTATGGTGGAGAAACCTTACACACCTTGGCTTACACCTATTAATGACATTAAGCTAAATGTCGAGTTCTAATCGTAGCTAGAACCAATCTCACAACTTCTTCAAGACTTCACTCCTTCTTCACACCTTCACAACTTCTTCAAGATAGCTTCACACCTTTTCTTCTTGTCTACTTCACACCTTCTTCTATGCACAACTAAATCACAACAACTACACTATTTTACAATACACCTAGTATCTACAATCAACAAATTCACACAACACTTCACAAGTATCTAGCACTACTACAAGATGAAACTAGCTAATCACAACACTACTACAATTTAATGGATGTAGAGGAGTGTTCTTCTTTTTGCAATTGAGTGGATGAAGCTTTGGATCACTTAGAAACAAAGACTTATGAATTATATGATCAAAGGATTTTTGAGATAGAAATGGAGATTAGATCAGAAGGTTTTGAGTGCAAAAAGGTGAGAACATTTTGTGGAATGAACCAGTATTTAAAGGGGAAAGATTTACTGTTCTGGAGCGTGGCCGGTCCCCTTAATTAGGGGCCGGTCCCCTTAATAATTAAGGGGGCCGCCTTATGAATTAAGGGGGTCGCCCCTCCAGAACGTTGGATTTTCTTGTCCATTAGTGGGGAAGGTTTTTCTGGATAAAACTTGCCCTTTTTGGTTGGAATTTTGAAATCATATCTTTGTAGTTTAATAAAACAATACCAAAAATGATTTACTAATATATATAAAATGTTAATGTCATTTTATAAAATGTTATGTGTTAAGAAAAGGCTTCCTTTGATCATGCAATGCATAAGATGCTAAGTTTATGCATACCTTAAGTGATATTAGTTGTAGAAGTAAATATTTGTTACTAAATACTTGTTTATGTCATAATCTTGACTTAATTTAGTTTACATTTTGTGATTATCAAAACATAGAGTTATTGAGAAATATTAATAATGTTTTTAAACATTATTTATATCAACACTTGGTCAGGCCATGAGCATGGTTCTTCCGGGTGTGGTTGGGTTTGAGCTATCCGGAAGCTTGAAAGATGGACTTACAACTACAGATTTGGTCTTGAAAGTCGCTAAAATGCTTAGACAACATGGGGTTGTTGGCAATTTCGTTGAGTTCTATGGTAAGTAACATGCTTATTATGTAGTAAGCATGGTTCACTATTTAGCTCAGATATGATTTCGTTCATGTGAAATCAAAGATTCTAGTTATATATCATCTTTGCAGGAAAAGGAATGAGTGAAATAGCCATACTGGATCGTGCAACTATTGCAAACATGTCTCCTGAGTATGGCGCAACCATTGGTTTCTTTCCCATGGATCTAGGCGGACCTTTTAAGGGGCAGGGGAGGGTCCCGCCCCCCCCCCCTCCCCCCCTCAAAAGTTGCGGCAACTAGTGTAAATATTATAGGTTTTAAGGGTAATTTAGTTGAGTTTACAAACAAATCTCCGATTCGGCCCTCCCAAAATAAATTCGCCCCCCCCCAAACTAAGTGTTCAAGTTCCGCCACTGCGTGGATCACATTACTCTTCAATATCTAAAGATGACTGGAAGAAGCAATGATACGGTAAGTACTTCATCTATTTGTGGTGCTCTTTCGATATACTAAAAGAGTTGCACTGACTTACAAAAACGTGCAGATATCTATGATAGAGTCGTATCTGCGTGCAAACAAGTTGTTCATGGATTACAGTCAGGTACGGATCTGCTTTGGTCTATAACTCATGCTTGTATTTACTATCCACTAAGCCTTAATGCTTGATGTTTGTGTCAGCCGGAGGGAGATATGGTATTTAGCTCTCACCTGAAGTTGAATCTTTAAGATGTAGAGCCCTGCGTGTCCGGACTAAAGAGGTACAATCTTATTGTATTATCAGTGCTGATATTCCTAAAGCATAAAACCTCCTAAACTAGATTCATTACAAGAAATATTAGTTGATTATTACTGAACTTGTACAGATTCTGTAATCATATTTGAGTATTTTACACATTACTTGCTTAAAAGTTTGGAGAGTGTTTCGGGTCAACTCAACTACAAACATTGCTTGTTTGACCCAACCCGTTACCACCCCATCGATCCTTCCGCCTCTAGTATTTTAACTACTTTCTATCACCGTATCATTACTCTCATTCTGTTTTCTGGTTTGCAGGCCTCACGATCAGGTTCTTTTAAAAAACATGAAAGCGGATTGGCATGCATGCTTGGACAATAAAGTTGGATTCAAGGTGGGATCACAAATTTTGTTAAAATACTGTATGTATCATCAAACATGCTATGTCTTACACAAGCACTGTGGGATTGGTCCATTTAAATATGGATTTTTGTAGGGATAAAAGAGGACCAAAGCAAGATTGTGAAGTTTCAATTTGAAGGCACACAAGCACAACTTAAACATGGAAGTATTGTTATAGCAGCCGTCACAAGCTGCACAAATACATCTAATCCTAATGTCATGCTTCAATCTGGTTTGTTAGCAAAGAACGCTTGCGATCTGGGCCTCCAGGTTAGATACCTATTCCTGATCGACTAATAATTACTCAAACGTCTGACTTCGCTTTTATGGTTAGGTGAACCCATGCATTAAAACAAGCCTAGGCCCAGGTTCAAAAGTAGTCACCAAGTACCTGGAGAAAAGGTGAAAAAAAAGTACTTATAATGCATGAGGTAAAGATTGTCTAGTTAACTGATCCTGCTATTACATCTGCAGTGGGTTATTGAGATATTTGAAACAGTTGGGATTTTTTTATTGTTGGTTATGGATGCACCACTTGTATTGGGAATTCCGGTGATCTTGATGAATCAGTAGCATCTGCTATTACTGATAACGGTATTATAGTTATCAAGTTCTTCAACATCTTTATTTTCTCTGTTTTAACAATTTTATGAATGTCCTATGTATTTCCAGACATTGTTGCAGCAACTGTATTATCTGGAAACCGCAATTTTGAAGGCCGTATACATCCCCTTACAAGAGCTAATTATCTTGTTTCTCCTCCACTTGTGGTTGCATATGCTCTTGCTGGCACGGTATGTAATTCATCTACCTTATTGATAGAGGTTCATTTATGTTGCATGTTTGATTAAAGGTGGCGATATCGACCAATTTACTACTGATTTTCGTGGCTCAAATGGGTTGAAAGTCACCCGTATTGTATGTTCAAGGCATACTACCTACTATTGACCCATAACCCACCCTACATGAACCATTTATCTTTATATAACATCAAATGTTATATAGTGATATAGTCTCAACGACTTCTAAACAGTTTATATCATATTCAACCTTCAGGTTGATATCGACTTTGAGACAGAACCAATTGGAGAAAGTGATGGGAAGGAAGTTTTTCTGAGGGACATTTGGCCATCTAGTGAAGAAGTAGCGGATGTGAGCCACTCAGAATCTTTCAATGGTTTCTAAATTACAATCTACCTATGCAATTACATAACTTGTGTTACTTCCTAAACTGTGATTCAGATTGTGCAATCTACCGTGTTACCAGACATGTTCAAATCTGTGTATGAGGCCATAACCGAAGGACACCCAACATGGAATAATTTACTAGTACCATCCAGCAGGCTGTACGAATGGGATCCAAAATCGACTTATATACGTAAGCCTCCTAACTTAAAAGATATAAGCATGTCCCCTCTAGGTCCAAACAAGGTCAACAATGCATATTGCATAGTCAACTTAGGAGACAGTATTACCACAGACCATATATCACCTGGTGGAAGCATTCACAAAGATAGTCCTGCTGCTAAATATCTTATCGAACTCGGGGTTGATAGGAGGGACTTTAATTCGTATGGTTGTCGACGTGGCAATGATGAGGTGATGGTTAGAGGAACTTTTGCTAACATAAGACTTGTGAACAAATTATTGGAAGGTGAAGTTGGACCTAAAACTATTCATGTTCCCAGTGGAGATAAGCTTTCCATCTTTGATGCGGCTATGGTATTGCTCTTTACCCTTTTGACATTTTAAAGTCATTGTCTAATTTAATTCATTCTAGTCATAATTAAGAATTTTTATGAAATTAATTGAGTGCTGACATACCTTTTCTGTAAAAACTGTTGTTAATGGATGCATTTACTAAATTAGTAATAAAAAAGTTGGAAGAAATCAGGTCAATTTTGGAACCGAGAAGAAGCTGATTTGACCTTAAAAGTCAAAGTTTTACCTATATGTATAAATAACCAGTTTTTCATGACACTAGAGGTACATGAAGGAGGGGCAAGACACAATAGTTTTAGCTGGATCAGAGTATGGAACCGGAAGTGCTCGAGATTGGGCTGCAAAAGGCCCAAAGTTGATGGTAAACTTGCTATTGTCATTGGCATCAATTTGATCTATTGATTTATGTACATGTCAATGAGACCTTAATTTGAATCTACACAGGGTATTGGTGAGTGCTTATTCACTCACCTTTTCTTAGCCTAAATTGGACCAAATAAACCAAAAACTAACCAATAATGCCAAAGAAAGTGTGTTTTTGTGTTTGTGAATGTGCAGGAACGGATATTTATGAAAAGACGAAAAATCACGAGAAAATGACAAAACGGGCACGAGATTTGGAAAAGTGAATAAAGCCGGAGCCAGGGAAGCTAGTGGTCAAAGTGAAGCTCATATGGTCAATTGGGATCCTCAAAGTTTCAAGAATTACAAGAGTGACCCGGGAATAAAGTTTAAAGAAAGTTCATATTTAGTCCCTCAACTTTCAAAGAGTTGTCACTTTTGGTCCTTGAGAAGATATTTTGAAGAATTTGCTCTCAAGCCCTCCAAATATCCAAGAAATACCACAAAGAGCCCTTGGAATTATATTTGTGAAGAATGGCAGCAGAGGTCCTCACAATTTCAGATTGTGCAAGTTTGATCCCTTAGTTTAATCTACTACCACAAACCGGATCCACATTACATACTTAACCCTTTACCACACCTTAACCCAAATAAACACAAACCCATTACCACTACTAGCCCATGAGCACTCAAGCCCATCACCCAACTTAATCCAACCCGACCCATCCTATTAATATTACCAGGAAGTCAAACCCCCAAAACCCACAGTCAAATAATAAATTAAAATCAAACGCGCCCTTTTTACTGTTTGTCTTCCCCACCTAGTTACCCTGCACCCTCCCTTATTTACCCAAGATTCTTAGTACGAGGTTTTATGTTTCTAGAAACCTGACACGTTGTCAGAGATGTGGTCATATCCCAGCATACATGGCCATTTCCAAGCCCCTGATTGGACAAAGCTACGTGGATACAAGATAAGGCTCAATTCCAACGGATAATTGAGAGTGGAATGTCGACATCAAGATAAGGTTGATAGATTTATGGCCAGAATTGAAGTTCTAGCAGCTTCCCAAACCCTAGCACCCCTCACCTCTGCTCCCCTATAAAACCCCCTCATTTCATACGTTTAGTTTGTGTAGAGTAATTGTAGTGTTACTCTGCCATTTTTGTAACTCAAGTTTTAATTAATGAAAGTTTCCTTTTGATTGTCTTATTTTAAATTCACTACAGCTTAATTACTTAATGTCTTTTTGCTTACTGCTTATTGTAGCTTATTTCTTCTTTGTTTTTAAAGCAAGTTCTTTTGTTACTATTCTAGTTTTACTATTTTGTTTCAATATTTCTGTTTGATATTACTTATTATCTAAGAAAAAAAAAACCAAAAAAAAATATAAAAATATACAAAAATCCAAAAATAAGTTCTTTTCTTTTCTTAATCAATTTTTAGTGCTTATTTGTTGTTTGTTCAATGTTTATTTAGCTTCTTAAATCTTTCAGTAAGCTTGTTGTTTTCCTTTTTCTCAAAAATAAAAATTTTTCAAAAAAGTCAACGAAAGTCAACCACTCAGCTTATTGAATAAGCTGAGTGTTTTGGTGGTAAAAGGCAGCCAAAAGGAGACCATTGGCCTGTCAAGGGACAGGCTAGCTTAGTGAGCCCCCTCTGTTTGAGCTGAGAGGGATTTGGATTGTAAGTTTCATTGTTTCATTTTGATCTTAGTAGCTTATTAATATTTTAGTTTAGATCTAATAATTCTAGCTTATTACCATTTAATATTGATTAATATAGCTTAGATATTGCTTGGTGATTGCTGTTTCATCATTTTGATAGCTGTGTTGGAAATTTGCAGTTAACTGTCTCACATAAGCAATTATCTGTGATATCTTGGTTTGATGATATATGATGTTAATGATCCATGTTTCTGAGTGATTATGTGTGTATGCCTCATATTGGATGTCTTGGAATCGTTTTGGGCTTGATATATAAGTCTGTGTGTGAAATAAGGGTGTGACAACACCTAAAAGGGGTGTTTGGCTAATAGTTGTTAGCTGTCATAGGCTTAGGTTAATAAGGTAATATTGGTTCAGGTAACTCAGTAGGGTAATATTAGAGCTAGTTAAATCATAAAATTAGTTGGTTATTAGTTAAAAGTCAAAGTTGCTTATTAATTCACTACACAGTTAGCTTAAGTAACTATTAGGTTAAGAAATCTTAAAAATAATTGCATAATAGTTAGTACTAGCTTATTACAATCATACATTAGCATATTATATCATAAGTAATCATCTTAGCATAATCAAAAACCAAAAAAGTTAACTTTCTGTTTCAGAATAAGTCAAAAGAAGTTTGATACTCAGATTTTGGTCCTAACTTTATGGGTGGTTGTAGCATTCATTTGTGATCGAAAATACTTTTGGAAAGTGGTTTTGAAAAGCTCAGCACTCAGACTTTAAATTTCAAAAAGAAAATCATACTTTGGAACTGGTTTGCTTATCTGAATAAGCTTTTAAAGTCAGCTTATTGTCACCTTGGGTGCCCTACACCACAGGTCCTGGCCCAACTTCTTGGGCATATTAGAACCAATAGATTGCATCTAGGATCTGAATTTCTGCTTGTTTTGTGTTGCCATAGTGGTAATAAGTTAAAATCCACCATTTGTTTTGCCTTATTAGCTTAATAGAACTGCTTATTTGTTCCATTTAGTTTGTAGGTTTAAGCAAAATCTGTTTTTTTAGTAGGGCTGCAATTGTTTATTTGTGATCTTTAGTTGAACTTTTTGATTGTTCTGAGCAATATATAGTATATAGCATCTGTTTCAAGTGTTTGTTGGCATCTGCTTATTCTGTTTAGCTTATTGCTAGTTCTAAGTGCTTATTGAACCATATTTCATTGCTTATCTGTGTTTATGTGTATCCAATGGCCTGAGTTCTGTTCTTATAAGCTCACTTAAGTCATAAAAGTATTAGGTAAAAGTTTGGTCAAACCTTGGTCAACTGTGCTTATAAATAAGCACTTAAATAAGCTGTTTTCAAGCTAATAAGCACTTACAGTGCTTATTTTTCACTTTTTCTATTTTTCCTAGATTCAAAATAAAATTTTAGATTTTTCCTGAAATTTTCATAATTTTTTGAGTTTATTTGCTACTTTTCTTAATTAATTTTCATTTTTAATCACTTTTTATTACTTTTTAATTATTAGAAAATCCAAAAAATCATAAAAACCCCAGAAAAATCCAAAAATATTTTAGAAAATAGTTTTCAGTTATTTTAGAATTTTAGAAATTAAATTTGCATTTTTCTCACTTTATTTACATTTTCTTTTAATTATTAAATAGTTTAATTAGTTTTTAATTCATAAAAAATTATTAAAAAGTCTAAAAAATATTTTTCTTTTTCTCAAATTTTCTTTTATCATTTTTAACTTTTTAAAATTATTTTGAAGTCCGTAGGATTAGTGTAGCTTAAAACTCGCGTTTTATTTCGCGCGTTACGTTAATAATCGCGCGTGCATTCCCGTTTTTGCGTTTTAGATCTTGGTGCATTACTAGCTTGTTCTCTTTGCATGTTTAATAATTGTTAGTTGATAATTGAACTATTTGATCACTATTTTCCTTTTTCACCACTTTTCAAATCACGATTACACGAATCAATATTCTTGATTCCATTCACACCTTCACTTGGAAACGACTCGGGTGATTCGTATTTCTTGCGGATCACTTCGATACTATACTACTATAATTATAACTGGTTTTCACACGAATCAATTTTTGGCGCCGCTGCCGGGGAAGGCTTGAAGTGAATTTTGAATCATTGTTTTGAAAAATCGTGTTTTGTTAAACCTTCTTCTATTTTTGTATATATATATATATATATATATATATATATATATATATATATATATATATATATATATATATATATATATATATATATATAAATATTGAAAAATCAGAAATACTTTTCCTAAAGTATTTCCAAAAATACCAAAAAAATAATAAAAGTTACAGCGTCGACTCGATCGAAAGAAAGGGCGTTGTAAACCAAATAAGTCTCCCAATATAACGAAAACGTAATTTAGTTGTTTATCGGACTATTTCAATTACTACAACCGATTAAGCGGGAAATACGGAAGCTAAGACATTAAATTGCTAGCTGAAGAGAGATCCATTCTTCTCTCCCGTCCCGTCGCCCGTGGTTTTGAAAGAAACGGTTTTCGATTAACGTTACGTTTTAAGAAAAGAAAAACAAAAAAAAAAAAAGTTTTTGAGAAAAAAATAAAAAAATTGAAAAATAAATAAAAACAAAAAGATTTTCTTTTCTCTTTTCTATTTTCTTTTTAATTCTGATTTTGGTGTATGCACACCCGTTCTACTTCTGAGAATCTTACATCTCCGCTCTCAAACCCCGAGCGGGTTTTACGACATACGAATCGTGTTCATTTCCTCGACGACGAGGAGATGAACCATAACGAACAACACAACGGGCCCCCGCCGATGGGTGGTCCGCAGCACAATGTTGTCCCGCCGATGGGACAACAACCGGCATTTGATCCGCGTCCGATGGAAGAACAACTCCAATCACCATTTAACGGTGTGAGGAGGGCAATTGTGATTCCGGACATCAATGCCAACTTTGAAATTAATCACGGATTACTCAACTTAATCACGGGTATATCATTCCACGGGTTTGATAACGAAGACCCCTATGCTCACATCAGAAATTTCACCGACATCGCTGAGACTATTAGAATGAATCAAGTTCCTCACGATGTGGTGAAATTGAAGTTATTTCCTTTCTCCTTAAAAGGAGCAGCCCGGACTTGGCTGGAAAAGGAACCGCCCAATTCGATTCACACTTGGAATGATCTTGCTTCCAAGTTTGTGAATTATTTCTAGCCTCCTTCTAAAACTTCTAACCTACGATCCCAAATCTTTCGGTTCCAACAAGCTTTTGATGAGTCGTTTAGTGAAGCTTGGGACCGATTCAAAGATTTGATGGAAAAATGTCTGAACCACGGGTTCACACCCCTTCAGCAGATTGACACTTTCTATAATGGGTTGAGTCACGTTGACCAAGACTCACTCAACTCTGCTGCGGGTGGGAACTTGTTGGCTAGAAATACGAATGATGCCTTCATGATAATCGAGAACAAGGCTCGTGTGAGAATGTCTAGGAACAAACATCAAGTGTCTAATAATGAGAAAAATAATGATGAAATGAAAAGTATGATATTGGCTTTAACAAAGAAAGTCGATGCTATGTCTATTGAGAAACCAAACCATCAAGTCAATGTTGTGAATCAAGGTTGTGTTACTTGTGGTGGTCCACACCCGTATTATGAGTGTCCGTCGACCGGCTCTTATGCTAACGTGTATGCTGCAAACATGGGTGGCACTGGCTACCCACCTCTTCAAGGAGATCGAAATCTTCTTAGCTACCGTTCGAGCCATTTTCATGGACCACCCGGGTTTTATTAACCTAATCAAGTGAATCAGAACAATAATGTGCAAAACCGTAATCATCAATTCAATCAAAATCAAAACCGGCAAAATCAAGGTTTTCAAAACCAAGGTGTAAACCAAAATCGAAATTTTCAGGGAAACCAAAACCAAGCCCCGCCTCAAGGGAACAATTTTCAAAATCATGGGAATTTTCAGAATAATCAAGGGAATTTTAACAATACAAATCTGAATCATGGCAACTTTCAAAACCGTGGGCAAAATTTTAATAATCAAAATCAAGCTGTTATTCCAAATCCGTCGCCCACAGAAGATTTGATTAAGCAATTGCTTCAAAACCAACAAGCTTTTATGACAAAACAAGAGGAAACAACAAGGTTGTTAGCTAATCAAATCAATGATCTTAACAAGCGTTTAAATGATCGACCCTCGGGCTCTGTAACCTTGCCTAGCAACATGGTCGCTAACCCGAGGGGCGATGCTAAAGCGATCACGACAAGGAGTGGTGTTTCTTATGATGGACCAACGGCTCCGACTACCTCTTCTTCTCTACCTCCCAAGGTAGTCGCCCGTGAACCCGAGGCGACAACGGATACGGAAATTCCTATTAATAATGGAAGGACCGAAGACATCCAACCTCCGGTGGTCCCGACGTCCAAGGGAAAAGAAAAAGTTGTTTATGAAAAAGATATTCCCGTTAAAACAAAGTTGCCTTATCCGTCACGTTTAAACGAACAAAAGCACCGCGAGAAAGATAAAAACCAAATGGAGAAATTTTATCAGATTTTTCAAGAATTGCATTTTGATATAAGTCTCGCGGATGCTATACTTTTGATGCCTAAATTTACTTCGATGCTAAAAGGACTTTTAAATAACAAAGAAAAGCTTTTTGAAATGTCGAGAACCCAAATGAACGAGAATTGCTCAGCGGCTCTTCTTAAAAAGCTACCCGAAAAGCTTGAAGACCCTGGCAAGTTTCTTATACCGTGCAATTTTCCGGGTATGGTTCAATGCTTCGCCTTTTCCGATCTTGGTGCTAGCATTAACCTAATGCCATTGTCGATTTGGAGAAATTTGTCTCTCCCTAACTTGACACCGATGCTTATGACCCTCGAGCTTGCTGACCGATCTACGTCTCATCCAACTGGCATAGCCGAGGATATTTTTGTCAATGTTGGGAAATTCCATTTCCCTGCCGATTTTGTGGTTGTTGATTTCGATGCCGATCCACGGGTTCCTCTCATTCTCGGGAGAGGTTTCCTAAGGACCGGTCGTGCTTTAATTGATGTTTACGACGAGGAGATTACTTTACGTGTTGGAAACGAAGCCGTCACTTTTAACCTTGATCAAACCGCGAGATACTCCTCCGACTACGATGTCTCTTCCGTCAATCGAATCGATGTTATTGACGAAGCTACGGAGGAGTATGCTCAAGAAATTCTTGGTTTCACCGATAATGCTTCGAGTGGCAATCCCACTCCTTCTTTTGAACCAATCGTCTCCGATTCTTCCCCTTCCCTCACTCCGTTTGAGGGAAGTGATCTCGCTTTGGAAGAAATCAATGCTTGTCTTTCGAATGAATCATTTTCACCGGAAATTGATAATAATAACTTTGATCCGGAGGGGGATATTTTATTAATTGAAAAGTTGTTAAATGAAAAACCAATTGTTTCTTCCCCTCCGGTAGACTTAAAAATGGCAGACGTAAAAGAAGTAAAGCCGTCTATTGAGAATCCTCCGGAGCTCGAGCTCAAGGATTTGCCTCCTCATCTCGAATACGCATACTTGGAAAAAATGATAAATTACCGGTTATAATATCAAAAGACCTTAAAGATGAGGAGAAGACACGACTCTTAGATGTGCTTCGGAAGCATAAAGGTGCGATTGCTTGGCAAATATCCGACATTAAGGGAATCGACCCTCGATTTTGTACTCATAAGATTCTGCTTGATGATAATCACAAAGCTTCCGTCCAACAACAACGACGGGTTAACCCACTAATCCACGAAGTGATCAAAAAGGAAGTTATTAAACTCCTTGACGCTGGAATGATTTATCCGATCCCTTTTATACCGACTAGACTTGGGTTAGCCCGATTCATTGTGTTCCAAAGAAGGGCAGAATCACTGTTGTGAAAAATGACGATAATGAGCTTATACCGACTAGACTTGTGACCGGATGGAGAGTTTGTATCGACTACCGCAAGTTGAATGATGCGACACGTAAAGACCATTTCCCGCTCCCTTTTATGGACCAAATGCTTGAACGGTTAGCGGGAAATGAGATCTATTGTTTCTTGGATGGCTTTTCTGGGTACTTTCAAATCCCCATTGATCCCCCGGATCAAGAAAAGACCACTTTTACTTGCCCGTATGGAACGTTTGCCTATCGGAGAATGCCCTTTGGCCTATGTAACGCTCCGGGCACGTTTCAACGGTGTATGATGGCTATTTTCTCGGATATGATCGAAAAAACCATGGAAGTGTTCATGGACGACTTCTCCGTCTACGGAAATTCTTTCGACTCTTGCCTCTCCCATTTAGAGAAAATGCTGATACGGTGTGAAAACACCAATTTGGTTCTAAATTGGGAGAAGAGTCACTTCATGGTCAAAGAGGGCATAGTCCTCGGCCATAAGATATCCAAATCTGGAATTGAGGTGGATCGGGCAAAAGTCGATGTTATTGCTAAATTACCACACCCGACGACCGTCAAAGGAATCCGAAGTTTCCTTGGTCATGCCGGCTTTTATCGACGTTTTATACAAGACTTCTCCGAAATAGCCCGGCCTCTGACCCACCTTTTAGAAAAGGATGCTCCGTTTAACTTCACAAATGAATGTGTCGATGCATTTAATGTTTTGAAGAGGAAGTTAACGGAGGCACCAATCTTAGTTGCCCCCGAGTGGAACTTACCTTTTGAGCTAATGTACGATGCTAGCGATTATGCCATCGGTGCAGTTCTGGGGCAACGTAAGAACAAGTATTTTCAGCCTAAACACTATGCAAGCAAGACCATGAATGACGCCCAACATCATTATACAACTACCGAAAAAGAGATGTTAGCGGTTGTCTATGCTTTTGAGAAATTTAGGTCTTATTTGCTACTTAAAAAGTGCATAGTGTATACGGACCATTCAGCCTTGAAATACCTAATGGCAAAGCAAGATGCTAAGCCACGCTTGATGCGGTGGGTTCTTTTGCTCCAAGAATTTAATGTCGAAATACGAGACAAAAAAGGAGCTGAGAACCTTGCTGCAGATCACCTTTCACGACTTGAGAACCCCCATCAAAGTGTTCTCGAGAACAAGGAAATTAACGATGCTTTTCCTCTCGAGACACTTGGGAGTGTGACTAAACTTGACCAAAGTACCCCATGGTTCGCCGATTTTGCGAATTACCATGCGGGGAACTTCATTAAACAAGGGATGTCGTCCCAACAAAAGAAGAAATTCTTTAAAGATGTCCAACATTATTTTTGGGACGACCCCTATTTGTTCAAAGTCTGTGCGGATCAAGTGATCCGGCGGTGTGTTCACGGTACGGAAGCCGTTGAAATTCTTAAGGTATGCCATAGTGGACCCACGGGGTGACATCATGGTGCCAACTTCACCGCAAAGAAAGTGTTCGATTCCGGCTTCTATTGGCCGACGATTTATCGGGATGTGATTCTTGCCAACGTCAAGGGAAAATCTCTCAAAAAGATGAAATGCCACAAAATGCGATTCAAGTTTGTGAGATTTTTGACGTTTGGGGCATCGATTTCATGGGACCATTCCCGTCGTCTAGGGGTAACAAATATATTCTCGTGGCCGTCGATTATTTGTCCAAATGGGTTGAAGCGAAGGCGCTCCCCACCAATGACGCCCGAGTAGTTGCTAAATTTTTAAAGAGTCTCTTTGCCCGATTTGGTGCACCTCGTGCTATTATAAGCGATCGTGGGACCCATTTCTGTAATAACCAATTCGCTAAAGTTATGCTTAAATATGGTGTCACACATCGTCTTTCCACGGCTTATCATCCACAAACGAGTGGTCAAGTGGAGGTGTCCAATCGTGGTTTAAAAAGGATATTAGAAAGGACCGTAGGTGAACACCGTGCCTCATGGGCCGATAAGCTAGACGATGCTTTATGGGCTTTCCGGACCGCTTACAAAACTCCCATTGGGTGTACTCCATATAAGTTGGTTTACGGGAAAGCTTGTCATTTGCCCATCGAACTTGAGCACAAGGCCTACTGGGCCTTAAAACATGCAAATTTTGACTTAAAAACCACGGGTGATCACCGAAAAGTTCAATTGAACGAATTAGTCGAACTCCGTGATCAAGCTTACGACAATTCTTTAATTTATAAAGAGAAAACAAAAAGACTTCATGATGCCAAGATCAAAGACCGCGTTTTCAACGTTGGTGATCAAGTGCTTCTTTTTAACTCTCGTTTGAAGATTTTCTCGGGTAAGCTTAAAACCCGTTGGTCTGGACCATTCACCATAACACAAGTATTCCCTTATGGAACTATTGAGTTGGCTCAACTTGATGGGCCCAACTTTAAGGTGAATGGTCACCGTTTGAAACACTATTTTGGAGGGGACGTACCGACCATGGTAGTCCCGGATCTCCAAACTTTCCCCAAGGACGAATGAATTCGGGGATCGAGTCAAGCTACGTGACTCGGTAATCAAAAACAAAGCGCTTCGTGGGTGGCAACCCATGCTTATCCATATCATTTTCTTATTTCTAATAAATAACGTGAAGAGGGGGTACCTCTTCCAATCTCGTGTTTCGTGGTTGTTTGTGATGATTGTCCAGGATTGTCCCCGATTTATGATGACTCTCGTGCTCGTGGTTTTGTCTTTCTCTCCACTCGAGTCTCATTCATTGATGCTTTTGGAAATCCAATATCCGAAAATCTTATCGACTAACGTTTTCTTTGGCATACTTAATAAACGGCCCTAGATATTTGTTAGGATTACCTTTGCCCGTAAAACATTGAGGACAATGTTTCATTCTAGTCCGGGGGGTGAATCTTCGATTCGATTTTGACCTTGCATGTTTCACATGTCGTGCACTCTTGCAACTCCGTTTTTCCACCAAAAATTAAAAAATTGAAAAATTGAAAATTTCAAAAATTTTGAAAAAAAATGAATGAAAAGTCATGAAAAAGCAACAAAAAAATGAGAAAATGTTAGAAAAGTTGTGCAAAAATATAATAAAAGTATGAATAAGTGATTTGACACCTTGTTGACTTTCTTGCTGGCGAGGGTAAGAATAAATATTTTGACTTGACCGGGCGTGTTGAGCCCTAGCTTGTTCCCTTAACCAATGATAATCATAAAAGTTGTGCTAGTCTTGTACACTAGGAGCTACTCTTTTGTCGGCTCCCGTACTTGGCTTTATACATGCACGACTTGAAAAAGCTTCCGCTAGTCTTTTACATTAGGAGCTATTAAACGCGAATTCTTTTTAAGAGTTTGCAAAGTTCCCGTATTTGACTTTATATATGCGTGGCTGATTATTGGCTAAGCATCTGCTAATCTCATTATTTGAGGTCTTAAATTTGCAGAGAACGAGAAATGATAGAGTTTATTTACAAGTTTAATGCTAAACGTGGAGTAGTGGTTCTCTTTAGAGCTCATAAGAGGTACTTGTGGCTTTTTACTCCCATCAGATACGTCACCAACATATAAAATAGATGTTCTAGGTTAATTAGTGGTATTTAGGTTTGAATAATATTTAGTTATTTGTTTTCTTAAGAGAATTTTTGCTTTAGAAGTTGGGTACATATCAAGGAACACCAAAAATAAGAGCAAAAAGTGAAAAATCAAAAGTCAGAAGTTGATTATGCATGTGGTTTTGGAGCTACCCGATAAGCTTCCATTTGATGTATGAGAAAAAATCAAAGAAAAAAAAAAGTGAAAAATACGAGAAAAGTGAAAAAAAAGTGAGAAATGAAAAATATGAAAGTTGTAGTATTGTTGAATAAGAGCTATGTATGTATCAATAAGTTGTTGGCGCGTGAGGTGCATGTGATAAGTGATTAGTAATCAGTCACATGAGGTGCACGTGATCGTACTCCGCAACTTATTTCCTTGATATTGTATGTACCCCAAATTCCTTGATGTGGACCGAATATCTATTGCAGTGGTTCTTAAGAGAAAATGAATAACTATTTATCGTTTTAACTTAGGTGTCACTATCGGACTAAAAATTATTGAAACGAGAAAATATGAAGCGATTCATTTCTCAACAAAAATAAAATAATGAGATACAAAAACCTAGGACATGGGAGTAAGGAGTATCCACGAGTAACTTTTATGAGTAGTGTTAGCATTAAATTTGTAGATAAGCTGTGATCTCGTTTTTACGCTTAGTTTGGGAGCTCGTGAAAAATCAAAGATGACGATTTTTATCCGTAAGGTCGCTTCTTAAATAGAAGTGTTTCTACTCGTAGACCCTAAAAATTATTGCAAAAATAATGAAAGTTCAACAAACCGTCACAAGTATGAAATGTGAAAAGTCCAAAAATAGAATAAAGTAGAATGAAGAAATTAAATTTTGGAAAACGGAGCGTTTACGGGAATAAATGATTTTGTAATCTCTTTTGAACCTCCTTGCTACTTTTCAAAGTTAGTAGGAAGAGTTATGAAATTATTTATCTCGTGAGCGTGAATTGATCACATTGCGTGAGGACACGGCAATACTTTAGTCCGGGGGATTTTGGTGAGTGCTTATTCACTCACCTTTTCTTAGCCTAAATTGGACCAAATAAACCAAAAACTAACCAATAATGCCAAAGAAAGTGTGTTTTTGTGTTTGTGAATGTGCAGGAACGGATATTTATGAAAAGACGAAAAATCACGAGAAAATGACAAAACGGGCACGAGATTTGGAAAAGTGAATAAAGCCGGAGCCGGGGAAGCTAGTGGTCAAAGTGAAGCTCATATGGTCAATTGGGATCCTCAAAGTTTCAAGAATTACAAGAGTGACCCGGGAATAAAGTTTGAAGAAAGTTCACATTTAGTCCCTCAACTTTCAAAGAGTTGTCACTATTGGTCCTTGAGAAGATAATTACTTAATGTCTTTTTGCTTACTGCTTATTGTAGCTTATTTCTTCCTTCTTTGTTTTTAAAGCAAGTTCTTTTGTTACTATTCTAGTTTTACTCTTTTGTTTCAATATTTCTGTTTGATATTACTTATTATCTAAGAAAAAAAAAAAAAAAAAAACCAAAAAAAATCTAAAAATATACAAAAATCCAAAAATAAGTTCTTTTCTTTTCTTAATCAATTTTTAGTGCTTATTTGTTGTTTGTTCAAAGTTTATTTAGCGTCTTAAATCTTTCAGTAAGCTTGTTGTTTTCCTTTTTCTCAAAAATAAAAAAATTTCAAAAAAGTCAACGAAAGTCAACCACTCAGCTTATTGAATAAGCTGAGTGTTTTGGTGGTAAAAGGCAGCCAAAAGGAGACCATTGGCCTGTCAAGAGACAGGCTAGCTTAGTGAGCCCCCTCTGTTTGAGCTGAGGGGGATTTGGATTGTAAGTTTCACTGTTTCATTTTGATCTTAGTAGCTTATTAATATTTTAGTTTAGATCTAATAATTCTAGCTTATTACCATTTAATATTGATTAATATAGCTTAGATATTGCTTGGTGATTGTTGTTTCATCATTTTGATAGCTGTGTTGGAAATTTGCAGTTAACTGTCTCACATAAGCAATTATCTGTGATATCTTGGTTTGATGATATATGATGTTAATGATCCATGTTTCTGAGTGATTATGTGTGTATGCCTCATATTGGATGTCTTGGAATCGTTTTGGGCTTGATTTATAAGGTCTGTGTGTGAAATAAGGGTGTGACAACACCTAAAAGGGGTGTTTGGCTAATAGTTGTTAGCTGTCATAGGCTTAGGTTAATAAGGTAATATTGGTTCAGGTAACTCAGTAGGGTAATATTAGAGCTAGTTAAATCATAAAATTAGTTGGTTATTAGTTAAAAGTCAAAGTTGCTTATTAATTCTCTACACAGTTAGCTTAAGTAACTATTAGGTTAAGAAATCTTAAAAATAGTTGCATAATAGTTAGTACTAGCTTATTACAATCATACATTAGCTTATCATATCATAAGTAATCATCTTAGCATAATCAAAAACCAAAAAAGTTAACTTTCTGTTTCAGAATAAGTCAAAAGAAGTTTGATACTCAGATTTTGGTCCTAACTTTATGGGTGGTTGTAGCATTCATTTGTGATCGAAAATACTTTTGGAAAGTGGTTTTGAAAAGCTCAGCACTCAGACTTTAAATTTCAAAAAGAAAATCATACTTTGGAACTGGTTTGCTTATCTGAATAAGCTTTTAAAGTCAGCTTATTGTCACCTTGGGTGCCCTGCACCACAGGTCCTGGCCCAACTTCTTGGGCATATTAGAACCAATAGATTGCATCTAGGATCTGAATTTCTGCTTGTTTTGTGTTGCCATAGTGGTAATAAGTTAAAATCCACCATTTGTTTTGCCTTATTAGCTTAATAGAACTGCTTATTTGTTCCATTTAGTTTGTAGGTTTAAGCAAAATCTGTTTTTTTAGTAGGGCTGCAATTGCTTATTTGTGATCTTTAGTTGAACTTTTTGATTGTTCTGGGCAATATATAGTATATAGCATCTGTTTCAAGTGTTTGTTGGCATCTGCTTATTCTGTTTAGCTTATTGCTAGTTCTAAGTGCTTATTGAACCATATTTCATTGCTTATCTGTGTTTCTGTGCATCCAATGGCCTGAGTTCTGTTCTTATAAGCTCACTTAAGTCATAAAAGTATTTGGTAAAAGTTTGGTCAAACCTTGGTCAACTGTGCTTATAAATAAGCACTTAAATAAGCTGTTTTCAAGCTAATAAGCACTTACAGTGCTTATTTTTCACTTTTTCTATTTTTCCTAGATTCAAAATAAAATTTTAGATTTTCCCTGAAATTTTCATAATTTTTTGAGTTTATTTGCTACTTTTCTTAATTAATTTTCATTTTTAATCACTTTTTATTACTTTTTAATTATTAGAAAATCCAAAAAAATCAGAAAAACCCCAGAAAAATCCAAAAATATTTTAGAAAATAGTTTTCAGTTATTTTAGAATTTTAGAAATTAAATTTGCATTTTTCTCACTTTATTTACATTTTCTTTTAATTATTAAATAGTTTAATTAGTTTTTAATTCATAAAAAATTATTAAAAAGTCTAAAAAATATTTTTCTTTTTCTTAAAATTTTCTTTTATCATTTTTAACTTTTTAAAATTATTTTGAAGTCCGTAGGATTAGTTTAGCTTAAAACTCGCGTTTTATTTCGCGCGTTACGTTAATAATCGCGCGTGCATTCCCGTTTTTGCGTTTTAGATCTTGGTGCATTACTAGCTTTTTCTCTTTGCATGTTTAATAATTTTTAGTTGATAATTGAACTATTTGATCACTATTTGCCTTTTTCACCACTTTTCAAATCACGATTACACGAATCAATATTCTTGATTCCATTCACACCTTCACTTGGAAACGACTCGGGTGATTCGTATTTCTTGCGGATCACTTCGATACTATACTACTATAATTATAATTGGTTTTCACACGAATCAGGTATTAAAGCAGTAATAGCAAAGAGCTTTGAGAGGATTCATCGCAGTAATCTAGTAGGGATGGGTATTATTCCACTTTGTTTCCAGCCTGGGGATGATGCGGAGACTCTAGAGTTGACTAGTCGTGAACGTTACACCATTGACCTCCCGAGCAATATCAGTGACATAACACCCGGACAAGACATCATAGTCAAAACAGACAATGGAAAGTCATTTAAATGTACACCAAGGTTTGACACAGAGGTAAATAAGATCTACTTGACTTTTTTGTTGCCTTATGGTAATGGAAACCAAGCTTCCAAGTCGTGTTTATGATAAATATACAATTGCAGGTGGAATTAGCTTACTTTGATCATGGGGACATTTTACAATATGTTATCAGGAGCTTCATTGGTTCAAAACAAGAAAACGTGCATGCAAGTTCAACTGAGGTCTCTAGTTGATAGGTATAATGAAGGTTGCTTAATTTGGTGATACAATCCTTTAATGTGGTATCAAGTGTTATTATTGTATATGGAGGTTGGCATGTAATAACATAGAAAGTTATGCATATGTGACAGTGTTCCTACTGAAAAAAATATTCATTCAGATGATGCATGGAATAAGTCCATAAACAATGTTGTGACTATCCTATCTTTTATAGTAAATGAATAATTTACTAATAATACAACTGGGTGACAGGAAATATTACAGGGCATTAAGTGGACATATTTAATTTTGTTATACATACATGTTAGTCTATTTAAGTAATCTGATTCTACAAAACTCTCCTCTAACATTAAAAACTCTTGTGTTTGAAGTCAATGTTGGTGTGTTTGACGATATCAGATCAATTATTCAACGAGAACATATAATATGAAAAATAAGGTAGGTACTGGTTAGGACCCAAAAACTATCCTTTCTATGTAATTGCAACTAAGATGTAGCTATACATTTAATTATTAAAATTTGTGTAATACCTCTATCTCATTGGTGCTAGCGAGGTATATACACAAGAAAACAATTTAAACAAAACTATTGATCAATGGCATCAACGCCATCTTCTTCTTCTACTCAGTTGTGGAATTATGATGTTTATCTAAGTTTTGGCAGTGACATACGCAAGAAATTTGTAGATCATCTCCACATAGCTCTTCAGCGACGAGGAATTCTCATTTATGTTGACAGCGAACATGGTGCATCGATAGATGTGACACTCTTGAAAGCTATTCAAGAATCACGGATTGCCATTGTTGTGTTCTCAATACACTATGCTGATTCTTCATTGTGCTTGACCGAGCTTACACATATCATAAAATGCAGGGATGAGATAGGACAAATTGTTATCCCCATCTATTATCACGTGGATCCATCTGAAGTGCGACTATAGAAAGGGGAATTCGGATATGGATTTTCCAAAAAAGCGCTGGAGAACATCACTAAAGCTGAATCATGGAGAAAGGCACTCATTGATGCAAGTGAAATTGCTGGATGGGAAGTTGCTGACAATCCCAACATGTATTCTTCTTCCTTTATTCAATATGCTTGCGATGTTTGTTCCATCATAGTGTTAGAAATCTAAGATTTTGATTATACTATTCGTGGTATAAATTACTTTGTGTGGATATATACATGAGTTGCATATGCTAATCAGACTATACATATATATATATATATATATATATATATATATATATATATATATATATATATATATATATATATATATATATATATATATATATATATATATATATATATATATATATATATATATATATATATATATATATATATATATATATATATATATATATATATATGATGTGCAGTCCTGAATCAAGATGTATTGAACAAGTTGTTGATACAGTTTCGAATAGATTGCTTCTCGCTAAAGACATCAATGGAATAGGGACTCACTTGCATGATCTGAAAGTAGGCGTCGGTGGTAAGAATGTTTCTTTGCTTTCTCTTAAGGAGAAAGGATTGAGCATGTGTGTGCAGAAATTTTACATCATGCTGGATATACTTTCATTTATGTATTAGCAACTCAAACCACATATACATATAACTTTTGAATGCAGACTCATTAATGGCATCTTCTCATCCTTCTAACTACTCTCCGGCCTCTTCTTATAAGTTAGGGAATCACAAATTTTTTTCTGAGTTTTCGAAGAGAAGATACCGCATACACCTTTGTGGATCATCTGTACTCAGCTTTTGACCAGGCAGAAATCCTCACTTACAAGACGAAAGAAAATTTTCCCTTTGATGAATCCACCAATCCATTGTACTTGAAGGTTTTAGAAGAATCACAGATTGCCGTCATAGTATTCTCCAAACACTATGTGGATTCTTTGTGGTGCTTGGACGAACTTGCGTATATTATGAAATGCAAGCATGACAGAGGGAAAACTGTCATACCCATATATTATGATATAAGCCCCTCAGAAGTCAGAAAACAGAAAGAGGCATATGGAAATGGCGAGTTTACAGAGATTAACAAAGTCGAATCTTGGAGGAAAGCACTAGTGGATGCAAGCAACCTCTTCGGATGGGAAATCAGGCACACTGCTGATGGGTAGGCTTTTTCTTCATATTTTAACTTATTTGGATCTTAATTTTACTAGGATTTTTTTTTCTTCAATTTGTATACCCATTGGTAGAATATCTTATGTCCATAGTGTCATCAGTTATCAAAATACCTACTTGTGATGATGAATAGTTTGATCTCTTGTTCAATGTGGACTCTTTGATGGAACAAAATCACATATCTATTGTGTGAATAAAATTATCTGATATATGTGCAGGTATGACTCAAAAGGCATCAAACTAATTGTTGATACAATTAGGAAAAGACTGTTCCCTGATAAAGGCCTCATAGGGGTAAGGACTCGCTTGGAAGATTTTAAATATGGGGGTGGTGATAAGGCCACTTTCGCATCTTCTCATGGACAAGTAGAGCACCTGAAAATCCCTCTTCAAGACATGCTTTTGGCAACTAATAATTTTTCTGAAGCAAATGTCATTGCAAGGAGTGGATTTGGGAAGGTATACCAAGGCCAATCTGAACAACATGGTATCATCGCCATAAAGCGGTTGGATCGTAGGCTTGGGCAAGGAGACCCTCAATTCATGATGGAGATTGCATTGCTTACAATTTGTAAACACGACAACATTGTCTCTCTTGTTGGATTTTGTGACCAAAATGGTGAAAAGATACTTGTTTATAAGTATGAAAGTAATGGGAGTCTCGACAAACATCTACATAGAAAGGATCTAACCTGGATCCAACGTCTTCATATATGCTTAGATGCTGCCAATGGTTTGAAGTACCTTCATGATGATTTAGAACATCAACATAGAATTGTTCACAGAGACGTCAAGAGCTCAAACATACTATTGGATGATAATTTGAAGGCCAAGATTTCTGATTTTGGTTTGTCCAAAATAGCTCTTGTAAATGTGCCATGTAGCGTTATTATCTCTGGTGCTTGTGGTACACTGGGATATGTTGATCCAGTTTACCAAGATCATAACATACTCACACCAAAATCTGATGTTTACTCTTTTGGGGTTGTACTATTTGAAGTCTTATGTGGAAGGCTGGTAAATGTGAGACAGTATCAAGATGAGCATTACTTTTCAGCCAAATTGGCCCAAAACCATGACGAGATGGAAACATTAGATGAGATAATTGACTATGACCTTCGAGGTCAAATTAATTCAGATTCCTTGAGTACGTTTTCAAGCATTGCCTATCGATGCTTGAAGAAACATAGAGAAGAACGGCCAACGATGAGTATGGTTGTAGATCAACTTGAAAAGGCGTTGGATTATCAGCAAGTAAGTTGTTTAAATCAGCATAAGGTTTTACATCTAGCTTCAAAACTTTTATCAGTCACTTTTTCTACAATTAGTAATGCTTATACTTGACAACAAAGTTTATTTATTTTTTTCAATGTTTTAGATAAGTTTAAGTAGCACACTTTACCACCGCCTATAATCAACTTAAAATTCCTGATCTGTATGTATAATTCCTAGAATCATTTTGTTTAGTTGTTTATTCACAGGGGTCAAGTGGATTTTTGCATGACGTACACGTTAGTTTTAGAGATCGAGACACTGCAGAGTGCCACGTTGTTGATGATCTCTGTGCTGCTCTTCACCAAGAAGGAATTTCCACTTACAAGGATAATAGGACACACTCCCGTAAGAAGTCAATAATCCTAAAGGCCATTGAACGATCACGATGCTTTGTCATTATATTCACAAAAAAGTTTGCTGTTAATTCTTGGTACTTGGATGAAGTCGTCAAGATTACCGAGTGCATAAAAGAAAAAGGACAGTTTGTTTTGCCGGTATTCTACAACGTGAGCCTTGATGATGTGCGGACACAAAAAGGGTATTTTGAGGAGGTGATGGCCGAATATGATACACACCCAAAGATGGAAGTATGGACAAATGCTCTGGTTGAAGTAACTAACTCATCTGGGCCGGAATATTCCAAATTTTGGTGATTTCCTAATCTTTATCACTTAATTTTCAACTTTACATTTGTTCAGTTATCAATATTTCTAGGTGAAAGAAGTTTAACCAAGATATGTCCCAATTTTTTTTTAATTAAACTACAATAAGTTTGAAAAAAAAGTAAAATCTCAATATATGATGTGAATGCTCATCATCCTATGTTGCACAATTCTGCAGGTGTAGTGCAGATCTCATAAAAAGAGCTGTTAAAGAAATTAAAAGTGGCTTATCGGAAAAAGTTGATTGAGAGGCCTGAACGAGTTTCCCTTTGATTTATCCTCCATTGTTAAATTAACAAGTGTTGTTATTAATGGGAGGTCATTTATGGTTTTGCATGTTCATTATGTTTGTACTTTGTAGGTTGTATTTAATTTTGATCATGATCTCAACTATTTTGTAACAAACTTACACAAATAAATCATGACCTTTGGTAAAAGAGTTGACAAAAACTGTGGTTAAGATAAATTTGATGAACCCATGCTGACATAATTGTCTGCAAAAATTGTTGTATGTCAAATTAGAAAACAAGCAGAAGCTAAATTGACCTCAAACACCAAAGTTCTACCTATTTGTGGAGACATCTAATTTCTCGTGTCTCTCGAAGTACAAGAGTGAGGGGCAAGACACAATAGTTTTAGCTGGATTAGAGTATGGAACTGGAAGTGCTTGAGAGTAAGCTGCAAAAGGTCCAAATTTGATGGTATTTTTAGTATTGTCATTTGTTTGATTTTAACCTTTGATTTATGTACACGTCTACTAGGCTTATTTTCAATCTTCCCAGGGTGTTAAGGCAGTAAGAGCAAAGAGCTTTTATAAGGATTCATCGCAGTAATCTAGTGAGGATGGGTATTATTACACTTTGTTTCCAGCCTGGGGAGGATACGGAGACTCTAGAGTTGACCGGTCATGAACACTATACCATTGACCTCCCAAACAATACCAGTGACATAGCACCCGGACAAGATATCATAGTAAAAACAGACAATGGAAAGTCATTCAAATGTACACTAAGGTTCGACAGAGAGGTAATTAGATCCTCCTGAACCTTTTTCCTATATGGTATTGAGAAATCAACTCATCTTCATGAGTATTTTAATGGCAGGTGAAATTAGCTTACTTTGATCATGAGGACATCTTGCAATATGTTATCAGGAGCCTCGTTAGTTCGAAAAAGGGAAATGTGCATAATAGATAATGAAAGTGGCTTCAGTGGTTCAACTGTTTTGGGGTTTATTTACTATTATTTATATAAGTAGTGTTGGAAGAAATCCAACAAACCGATTTCTAGAGCGGAACCACGAATCAAGGACTACTCCAACAAGACCTCGGCAAAGGGTTATAATCCCTTAATGCTGAGTGGCACCAACACACACAAGATATTTTACACTCAAACGTTTATTAAACGTGAGCAAGAAAAGAAGGTACAAATAAAACCTCAGCCCCTCATCCCTATTTATAGAGAATGAGGGGGGAGAAACCTAATCCTTGGTGAACAAGGAATCTACAATTAAGGAGGTTAGAAACTTTCCTAATACATGACTAACCTCCTTAAGTTTGAGCTAAAATACAATTAACCCCCTAAACTTATATCCTAACTATTACACACTAATATTATAACAATTTCCACCTTAGTGGTAATAGTTAGCTTTCTCCGATACGCAGCAGCTTCAACTAGTGCTGGAACCTCAGACCGGGGACCGCCTTCATCAAGGCACCAGTAGCAATACCCGCTACTAACCTTAGCTTAAATCCTAACTTTGTAGAGAGTCCCTTTAGCCATGTATCCTACTTCAATTCTCCAGCAAGTGTCATATACTCCGCTTCAGTTGTTAACAAAGTCATCATGTGTCTCAACATAGCTTCCCAGATCACCACACATTCCTGTATCATAAACCCGTACATTGTGATTGATCTACCATTGATGTAGTTAGAATCGAAAAAAGCATGTATGTCCGTCTGTAATCCACGATCAAACCTATCCAACATTCCCACATACGTAGATGTTATGTCAGGTCTCGTGCAGACCACTTGATACTTATGACTTTCAACTGCATATATACATGACCCCTTACTCTTCTTTTCTTCATCACGATTCTCTGACAGACCACCCTCTAACGACAGCGTAGAGTGTCCCTCCAACAATATCTGAACCGACATCCCGTTGGAAAACTTGAATCGTGACACCCTTAGAGTATTACCACTCTGAGTCCTGAAGATCTCCATACCAAGTATAATTTCCTTTGCTTCATCTAGCAAACCCTTGATAACCCCGATCTCAGCCTTGCTTTCGCAAGTAAACCCCATATAGTCTATATAGAGGAATAGTGATGAGGCGAAAAATGATCCATTTTTAGGGGATCATTTAAGCCCGGAATTGAATTTATTTGAGCAAATATTGCCCTAAATCGTTCCTTTTGTGATTTTAGGTACTTTTGGAGTGAATTCTGGAAAAGGAAGCATTTTGGACGTTTTTTGAGCATAAACGTGAAGAACACGGGAAAGTCTTAATTTTCCTTGCTGGGAACAGTACCTGACGGTGTCACAAGGTTCTACATGACGGCGTCAAGAGTAAAACAAGAGGTGAAGTGGATAAAGTCCGTGACGGTCCAGAGAGTTTTACACTAAGGGCATGACGGCGTCACCATAGGCCGTCATGGTCCAATTGCATGTGACGGCCCAGAGTAACTTTGCACATGACGGCGTCAAATCTGGATCTAGGCAATCCGATATTACTATGGGCGGCGAGTTGACGGCGTCAGACATTTCTTCTTGACGACGTCACGATGGAAAATCTATATATAGTTTTGCCATTTTCATTCATTAAAAAGATAACTAAAAGAGGGATAACTTGGAGAAACCCTAGCACGATTTTTACTGTTCTTTCAAGGGTTTTTACCCTTTGAAACCTTTTATGTTCAATTGAGATAAGTATCCTTTCAATTCATTCAATATGTGTAACACCCCCAAAATATCGCAGCGGAAAATAATGTCACTGGGGTGCTACTTCATAGTACAAAGTTCAAGTTATAGAAAACGACCTCTAAATGAGACGTTTTGAAAAATTACCATTCAAATAATAAAATCAGAGTTACAAGCAAGAGGTCCCAAGTGTTAACATAAACTGTCGAATGGTAAATAAAGATGACATGTGAAAACTTCATTATGCATAGACCTTGAAGAAAAACTTACTGACGATCACCTGAAATGCATGAGAGAAAACGGGTCAACTATGAAAATAGTTGGTGAGTGCACACGTTTTATATAATATGAGAAACCATTTAAGAAAGTTCACAAGGCAAAGGCATTGTAAATCCACTCAGTTGCAAATCCCGCCCATACAAAACTTGCAACCTGTGTGTTCACAACCCATTGCATATAAAGTAGTATGTATGGTAGTCAAGCACAAGCGGTCATAATAGTTCACAATATAAGCACCACATATATAATAATGTATGCCATGCAAAGCCCCTAATTAAATAATATGCGTCCCGTAACATAGTGGACGAGAGGTTGGCCGACCTCTAATAGCGCTATCCATACTACTAATAGGTGTCGAACAATGCGAATGTACGAACAGTACATCATACAACTATTATATACAATTAAGAACGCTCCAAACATGGGAGACTTAGCACGCTCCACCAATAAGGCGAGACTTTAGGGTTAAGAACGCTCCACCAATAAGGTGAGACTTTGCATGCTCCACCAAAAATGGCGAGACTTTAGGTCATAGTACGTACAGTACATTAAGTTCAAAAGTTCAAAAGTTCAAGTTGAGTTCAAGAGTTCTAAACAAGTTTTAAGGTCAAGACAAGTCAAAAGAGTTCATAATAATCAAAGGGTTCAAAACAATGTTCAAAGTGTTCAAGTAATAATTCATGCATCCACCCCAAAGCGATTTAAAATAGTTAGAAAAAGGGGTTCGTGAATACTCACCGTAGTTATTAGCAGCGGATTACAACGATATAACGTATATCAAGAAGTCGCGATCTTCTAAAGACGACAAAGAGATGATGAAAAATTACAACAAGAACACCTAAGAAATCAACCCTTAAACACCATCTAATCTTGAACCCCTTTCTTCAAATCTTCAACTCAATTTTTAAATACACTTTTTAACCTTTATAAACTTTGAAAGATCTCAGCCCAAATACTTAAGAAAATGATGAGTTTTGATGAAATTTAAGTAGAGTTGAACCAATCGTCAAAGTGGAAATACAAATTCTTCAACTTGAACGAGAAATTTGGTAAAAGTTGAAATGAATATTGGAGTAATATTATTGTTGTTATACGGTGTCAAAAGAAAGACCAAAGGAAGAAGAAAACTCATTTTTATCTAATAGATTGCATGTGAAGTAAATCAGTAGATATTTATTTGATGAATCATAGCATAATAGATATACTTTATCTAAACATGAAACAAGTGTATATGTAGTTTAAGTAGGCGTGGCACTTGGTGATTAAAAGTAGGATTTTGTAATTATCTTGTATTATAATCATGGTTTAGTATTTAGAGGGTGTAGTTTGATCTCGATAATTACTAACGTTAAGCCTTTAAGTTTCAAAACTTAAGATCAGGTAAAATAAAAATATAATACTTATAAAAATGTTAAAATTTATCAATATACTATAGCTAAGTATATAAAATGAGTGATAAATTTAACGGAGAGCGTAGGTGTTGTTAAAACTTAATAGCGTAGGTTCAAATACGCATAATATGTAAAAAGTACAAAGTTTACTTAAAAATGACAAAATGGCAATAGCTCATATAAAATATGACTATTAATAAAAATAAAGTATATAGAACAGCTAGACTGATAAGTTAAATGAACGCGATTTAATTTACGTACTTACTTATAAAAGTAATGTCACTTAAAATTAAAATAACAATAAGTCATAATAAATAGTCAAATTATAGCCTAAAATGTACGAGTTGCTACAGTCTCCACCCGTCAAAGGAATTCAGTCCCTGAATTCAATTCCTTCGTTCTACAAATGTACGTTCTCATGGTTAGATTTGATGGGGCAAACTTTCCCAATCTCGAGACAGTCGTGACATAGAGATCGTAATATGACCGGAACAAAGACGTGCTTAGTCTAACAAGTCGTAAGGTAGCAAAGAGAAAGCATAAACAAGGTGCAGTAACATAAATGCGAACATACAAACATGTTATACATACCCACCCGACCAATGCAATTTCAGGTGACCAGACTCTTTAGACCCGACCAAACATGATCCGAGACTACTACTCCCTTCACCACATGATTCTTCCTGAATTAAACATAGGTGATCAGGCTATGTCTACTTGAGGATTAATGATGCAATTCTAAGACTAGTCGACTCGTATGATGTTTGGTGTTTTAAGAAAATGTCATATTGGTTATAGTTGCGGGTGTCTGTCATAGCACCACAGTTACAGTTACATTGAACGACCTAAAGTGTCGTTTGGAAAATACTGCATTTGATCATTGAAATAATTCAGAGTTTACAAAATGAGGTCCCCAAAATGTGTTACATGTTCATGAAAAACAAGCCATACTAGATCAAATGTTTACATAAGTGCATGAAATAATGATGAGACGCGTCGACTCCGCGACTCCATGAAAGTCCAAATGCATGTCACATGAGCTACCTTAGTAACCTGAAATACATTGCTAAAACGTCAACACGAATGTTGGTGAATTCCATAGGTTTGTAAAATGTACTGATGTACGGCCACCACAAGTAAAAATGCAAGATAAAAATCTCGTGAAAATTGTACAATAGCCTTAAGCTCATGACACCGAAGCTATGACTGATGAAATTCTATGCCCCTCCCGAATGTTCTGCCGAAACATTCAAATGTAAAAGACATGACATGCATCCGCTTACTGTTGGTATCCACTACCACGGATGGAGGCGTCACCCTCGATAGATCTATCCACTCACTCTCGCTTAGTACTTGAAATTAACGGTTCATGATGTTACAGGGGACTTAGCACTTGGCAAGGTAACTTAAGCTATGTACATGTTTGAATACTTGGGCTCGTACTGAAATAATTGATGCAATGTATTCCCCCCGTGGGATTTGAAAACAATCAAAATGTTGAATTGAAAACGGGGCTATGAAAACTCACCTTAACTGATGAAACCATGATGAAATGAAATGAACACCAATGAACAGTTTGCTGTCGTAACCCAATATGATGGTACCATGAACATGTACTGAGCTGAAAACAAGGCGCGCATACTAGCCGCAACCTAAAATGAATGATGTACGATCTACTTTAGATCATGAAATGATGTTATGAATGTCCATGCACATGTTTACTATACCACTCTACTCTTTGAAAAACACTTGTTGTTACCAAAAGTATATATTCCAAGACTTAGGAAAATATTGCTATTAGAAAATATAAATGGCTAGTTATAATATATATACTTATATATATATATAACGTAAGTTTCCATGTTAGCGTTGAAATACTCGGGTTGTAATCCTTGAAATGATGAAAACATACTCGTAATAACTAATACTACGTTAGTTATAAAGCTCGGTACTTGATATTATGTTTAGCTTGAAAATGCACTTCGTAGTTTTTGCGCCAAATATATTAAAAGCTGTCAATTAATAAAGGGTTTTAGCCGATATTCAAACGAGTATATCTTTGTCGTTACTTGTCCGTTTTACTTGTTCTTTATATCCACGGTTTCGTCTTAGTATGTAGTAATATATTTTGGAAAGCTCGGCTCCTCCGGGTTACGTTTAAAACCTCTTTTTGACCGACGAAAAATGTCCAACAGCAACTATTTTTCCAGAAAATACTTTTCGTCTATAATCTTGCAAAAATCATAACTTCTTCGTTATAAGCTCTTTTTAATCCGTTCTTTCGCCTACGGATTCGTTTTTGAAAGTATTTTCTAAAAATTTTGCCAAAGTTTCCTTGGTGTTTACTGATTTTCCAGATTTTTACAAAATGGGACAGCATGTCTAAAATGAGTTCCAAATCATGTTTCCAAGGTTAAAAACCAATTTCTACCATCACCAAACCTCTTGTAATCACCACATGACTAATCTAATCTTACCATACACCTTCTTAGGGTGCCATGGACTCCTAACCAAATTATTAGAGCTAGGGGATTCATAACAAATAAGTTAGGGTTTGTATGCTTCTTTTTAGCCAAAATAAAGTGTGGTATAGCTACTTGTACATGGTTTTTAGCATGATTCTTATGTAATACATGTAAAAATAGGATGATTCATGAAAAAATAAAGATGAAAACTTACTTGATAAAATGAGATGATTATTGGATGATTATGCTTGATGTTCTTGTGTTTTTGTTGCTTGATTCTTGATTAGACTTGTAAAATGAACAACTTTTGTGTTTTACTTTATGAAAAATGATTACTTGATCTATGAGATCAATTATGGGTCGTGGTTTATGAAGAGAAATGGAAGAGATGAGAGAAATTTTATTCTTAGCTAAAATGTGGATTATGATTCTTGAATTTGGTAAAGTAATGTTTGTAGAGGTTTATTAGTATTTAAAATGGTTAAGTTAATGCTAGGGGTTAAAAAGGGTGTTTCATGGGCTGGTTTTGGGTGTGAAAAGGAGTAGCCAAAACGGTTTTGATCACTTAGAAAATATAGTGTAGCGTTAAGTGTTATTACGCGTTATTCGTTAAAATCGGGTACTGGTTTTATTAGAAATAAATGTTCACGAAGTATACCGGGATGAAATTAGTTATAATAATGTTAAAAACATATTAAAAATATGTTGGGTACATTTACTGAGTGATCGGGTGATTAATGTTTAGTTTTAACGAAAACCGTCGTTATATTCATACGCGTACGTTATAAATAAAATAAATTTCCAAAATACTGCGTAACTGAATGTTATAACTTTTATGATGTTAAAATGGATATAAAAATATGTCGGGACCATTGTGGGAATATTTAGATATATTCGTCGTGTATAAACCGGGTGTTAACGTTTATTTAGAAATCATAATACGTAAAACGTTAAATATACTGAATATAGTAATTTGAAAATCCTGAGAGTGGTATGACATGTGAATGACCTACTGATGATATGCAGACTATTCCCAGTCCGTATGAAGTGTCATTACTGATAATGCATAAATTCGCACCTAACCCAATCCGGTTACGCGAATTTGAATACCCGTAAACTAAATTTACGATGAAATGTGTAATGCACGTGAATGATGAAATCTTTTCCCGAAATGAATAGTGTTCCGTGAATAGTAAATTTCCCAAAAGTTTCTCAGAATATCAAATTGACCTCGAAAACGATGAATAGTAAACTGATGAATAGTGTTTTGATGAATAGTGTTTGATGAATAGTGTTTTTCCAAAGTTCGGGAAATGACCTGAAATGACCTGAAATGGTGAGTTGTGACAGTCTTCCCCCCTAAAAGGAACTTCGTCCCGAAGTTCAGTTTATGTTGGTCTCTGAGGATGTATTGGTGAAAAGGTGATGATATTCGAGAATTCCAGCGAACTCTAACGATAGGAATTCGACTCTGTTTCAACTGTTCGACCACACGGTCCATGATTTCTGTTGGTTCTCTTACCAGGTCTGAGATTGTCATTTGGGATGAATCCCTTCCAATGGAATCATGAGTGACTCATCTGAAAGTCATTTCTGGGGATCTAAAAATTTGAAATATGTTCGTGTTATCCTGTTGTTCTCTGGCAATGTTCAAGTCTGACAGCCACTATGCCTTCTCTTTCAAAATATAAATGGTCCAGTGTATATTGGTGTAACTTTCCAAGTTTTCTGAACGATAACATGCCTTTCCTAGGTAGAACTTTCTGCATAACTCTGCAGAACTTGAAGTTTTAATGGTTTACGACTTATTGAACTTGTAACTGATTCTTGACTTGTAGAAAATTTCTGGTTATCTCATGAATGCCTACTGAACTAATGAGTTGAGCTTTTTCCAAGTTTGGCCCATCAATCGATGGTCTGCGCTTCTTAATGTTTTAAATGTGACACTGGTAATATATACTGCTGAATTCTGCCAGAACTCAAGTTTGTATGCTAGTTGGTCGATTCTAAAATGAATCTTAAATAATCCAATATGCTAAAGGTTCAACCTTTCTTGTTATCCAATTTGTATCGTGCCAATCCAAGGCATTGCTTTTAACTTAGTTTGTTCTCCTACCTGAATCTGGTTGGTTTGTTGTTCAGGATATCCAATCCAAATGATGTGTGTTATGTACCAATCTAACTTCTGCCAGTTTCCCGTTGTTGGTGTGATAACTATTGTTGTAGATGAATTTGATTTATGTTGAGTGATTAGTCCAACCATTTCTAAGGTCAATCACTCATGCTCTAAGCATACCTTCCTATGTTTGAATTGTTCTCTCGCTTTGACCATCGTTCTGAGGATGATAGGTGATGTTCACATCTAAATGGGTTTCTGAAGGAAATCCTGAAATGATTACCTGAAGTCCAAGTTGAAACGGTTTCCTTAACAGGAACAACTGAAATGGGTACAATAAACCTTTGTGACTAATTCCATAACGTTCAGTCCTTCGAACTTGGCGTTATCTGAAGGGATAGAATATAGGTAACAATTTGATTCCTTGTGTTTTGTTCCAACGGATGATAAAACATATGTTTTTCTTTGCCTATTGGGTTTGGTCTCCACTACTGAAGTTCGTGATCAATTTGTGATGTCCTCCTAATTCCTTCACCACATATACCAAATATTCTCTATTGTCCAGTCACAAATCCTAAATGCATAAGCGATGTTGTAGAGAAATTGGTTCTGGAAATTTGTCTCGCGATTGTGAGTTTTAGTTGAAATCCTTTTCTGAATAAACGAATTTAGAAAAATGGAGCAAATGATTTACTGAGTAATATTTTCCTTGATGATTCAAAATCCAGTAGTTATGAAATAGGAACTGTTTTCAAACATGTTGTGATTAAGACTGCTTACCAAAGTTTGATGTTTATGTATATTTCTCATTGTACAATAGTGTTGCTAAAGTTTGACCAAAAAGGATCGCACTTGTTCAAAATAGGAATTTCAGAAATCATTTTTCCACAGGGTATGTGATTTATGTAAACGCATCAACTTTATTTAAAAGTGAAAACACTGAAAATGATAAAATAGGAAATGTTCGCTTAAATGCATAGATGTCTAACACTTAGTTCCTGAAGTTGGATAATGTCTATTGATGGTTATCTGGCATAACTACAAGCATAGGTATTTAGACTAACTTAAGTCCTGAAATAGTTTATCGTTGTAATAGACAAGACGAAGGTATCATTTGATGTTGTGTCGATGAATGTCTATTCTGTTTTCCCATGTAGATGAGGAGATATGTTCCGGTTTGATCCCTTGCTTGGTATGAAGGTGAGGTTATCTGAAATTTCTAGTGACATAAGGCCTTAGAGGAAATTACATCGATATTCTTGATTCAAACAATTGTCCTTTGTGAAAACTTACTGCAGGAAAGTTTATGTATGGATGAGGCCATGTTTAAATGAAATGCTCTACAGTCTCAATTAGAAGCTTGGTTTATTTCTATTGTGTTGTCATGCGGACATTTATTGAGTTCAATCCTGTAGCTCAGTATAGCTAGTACCCTTGAATAATAACATTGGACAACTAGGTTAAAGATGGTAATTCGGATGGTCTCGCAGTATCTTAGAATTTGTTGTTGAGTTATGAATTCTCTCACTATATGTTTCTAGTCCTGGTTAGTAGTTCTGTAATCCTTTCATTGCTTCTATTGTATAGAGGAATCATGCATGTAATTGATATGGAAAGTCTCTTCTAGGGAAGTCAATGGGAAAATCCACTTAATGTCTGAATGAGTGACTGGTGGGGTAAGTATCCAGGGATAGTTCGGCAAAAGGGATGTTTATGAAAGAGTTCCTTTGTTTACAAAACTTTTGGATGAAGATTGTTATTAACAATCTTTTGAAAAGTAATTATTTCCTTCATGGCATAATCCTTCCTGAATTTTACATAGGCACAATATTGTCCGCTTTGCCCGAAGGCTCACGGCTTTGTTCTTGTGGCCCTCATGTGAAGACTTCCCGGCAGGTCACCCAAGCCAGTACTACTCTCACATGAGCACGCTTAACCGTATGGCCGATTAACCGTTCCACCACAAAACGCGTTGTGTCATATAAGGCGAATGTTAACAAATATGTCCCAGCATCACTCCAAGTCACAGCCAATGTGGGATTTGACTGGGGTATTACATTCACCCCCCGTAGGGACTCATCGTCCCTGATGAAGTTTGCCCCACATCCTGAACGGCTTGGAGTGGCTCTGATACCAATCTGTAACACCCCCAAAATATCGCAGCGGAAAATAATGTCACTGGGGTGCTACTTCATAGTACAAAGTTCAAGTTATAGAAAACGACCTCTAAATGAGACGTTTTGAAAAATTACCATTCAAATAATAAAATCAGAGTTACAAGCAAGAGGTCCCAAGTGTTAACATAAACTGTCGAATGGTAAATAAAGATGACATGTGAAAACTTCATTATGCATAGACCTTGAAGAAAAACTTACTGACGATCACCTGAAATGCATGAGAGAAAACGGGTCAACTATGAAAATAGTTGGTGAGTGCACACGTTTTATATAATATGAGAAACCATTTAAGAAAGTTCACAAGGCAAAGGCATTGTAAATCCACTCAGTTGCAAATCCCGCCCATACAAAACTTGCAACCTGTGTGTTCACAACCCATTGCATATAAAGTAGTATGTATGGTAGTCAAGCACAAGCGGTCATAATAGTTCACAATATAAGCACCACATATATAATAATGTATGCCATGCAAAGCCCCTAATTAAATAATATGCGTCCCGTAACATAGTGGACGAGAGGTTGGCCGACCTCTAATAGCGCTATCCATACTACTAATAGGTGTCGAACAATGCGAATGTACGAACAGTACATCATACAACTATTATATACAATTAAGAACGCTCCAAATATGGGAGACTTAGCACGCTCCACCAATAAGGCGAGACTTTAGGGTTAAGAACGCTCCACCAATAAGGTGAGACTTTGCATGCTCCACCAAAAATGGCGAGACTTTAGGTCATAGTACGTACAGTACATTAAGTTCAAAAGTTCAAAAGTTCAAGTTGAGTTCAAGAGTTCTAAACAAGTTTTAAGGTCAAGACAAGTCAAAAGAGTTCATAATAATCAAAGGGTTCAAAACAATGTTCAAAGTGTTCAAGTAATAATTCATGCATCCACCCCAAAGCGATTTAAAATAGTTAGAAAAAGGGGTTCGTGAATACTCACCGTAGTTATTAGCAGCGGATTACAACGATATAACGTATATCAAGAAGTCGCGATCTTCTAAAGACGACAAAGAGATGATGAAAAATTACAACAAGAACACCTAAGAAATCAACCCTTAAACACCATCTAATCTTGAACCCCTTTCTTCAAATCTTCAACTCAATTTTTAAATACACTTTTTAACCTTTATAAACTTTGAAAGATCTCAGCCCAAATACTTAAGAAAATGATGAGTTTTGATGAAATTTAAGTAGAGTTGAACCAATCGTCAAAGTGGAAATACAAATTCTTCAACTTGAACGAGAAATTTGGTAAAAGTTGAAATGAATATTGGAGTAATATTATTGTTGTTATACGGTGTCAAAAGAAAGACCAAAGGAAGAAGAAAACTCATTTTTATCTAATAGATTGCATGTGAAGTAAATCAGTAGATATTTATTTGATGAATCATAGCATAATAGATATACTTTATCTAAACATGAAACAAGTGTATATGTAGTTTAAGTAGGCGTGGCACTTGGTGATTAAAAGTAGGATTTTGTAATTATCTTGTATTATAATCATGGTTTAGTATTTAGAGGGTGTAGTTTGATCTCGATAATTACTAACGTTAAGCCTTTAAGTTTCAAAACTTAAGATCAGGTAAAATAAAAATATAATACTTATAAAAATGTTAAAATTTATCAATATACTATAGCTAAGTATATAAAATGAGTGATAAATTTAACGGAGAGCGTAGGTGTTGTTAAAACTTAATAGCGTAGGTTCAAATACGCATAATATGTAAAAAGTACAAAGTTTACTTAAAAATGACAAAATGGCAATAGCTCATATAAAATATGACTATTAATAAAAATAAAGTATATAGAACAGCTAGACTGATAAGTTAAATGAACGCGATTTAATTTACGTACTTACTTATAAAAGTAATGTCACTTAAAATTAAAATAACAATAAGTCATAATAAATAGTCAAATTATAGCCTAAAATGTACGAGTTGCTACAATATGTCTATGTTTTGTTTGAATATATCTTACGCTTGTCTTGATTTTAACATGCTAGGCTAGAACTCTTGTGTGTTTGCTTAGATGTAGTGAAACCTAGATGTTGATTATGGGTTGATTGTTTGTTTATAGTTGTTACGGATGAATGATTTCGATGTTAGGCATAAGAAAACTGGCAGACTTCCATAGGGTAACATGCTTGAACATCTTAAGAAACATGAACCAATGCGTATTAGGTTATTATGGTTGTATTTAATGCATAAGCGAATTCTAATGATCCCATGTTAGGAGTTTCTTGCAGGCTCGACATAGGAGTGAAGTAGGAGCTTATAGAGTTGGGGAAGTACGTACGCTACCCCACGAATGGTATTAAGGAATATAACCTGTCATCCACGCAATTGTAACAAACTATCAACCTGTAAAAGATATCTAGGGAGTAATGAAATCTAAGTAAACACAATTCTCCTTATTATTGTTCACATCACTAGTTTAATTAGTTATATTTTCATCTTTGTTATTTTATTTTGATTGCATCTTAGTATTGGGTTAGTTGACTAGCAACTAATTCCGCCCACTCTTCCAAAAACCTAGATTTTTACTTGCTTTTATAAAAATATAAAAAAACAAAAAGAATCATCCCTCACCTATATACCTAGTTTTTAGGCTTTCTAATCCTAGCGACACTATTCCTGAGTTGAACGATCAATCCCCCGGTACTTGTCACTATACTATACTACAACGATCAGGTACACTGCCTGGTGGGGGTTGTAAGCTTCTCGAGATCCCTCGAGAGGTAAAGCCTGGTGCAATTCCCACGCATCAAGTTTTTGGCGCCGCAGCCCGGGGAATAGTTATTGTCTAGGTTAGAATTTCTTTTTATTAGGTCTACTTTTTAGATTCCTTTCTAGTAAGATTTTATTTTTATTTCTGGGTTTTCTTTAGTCTATCTATTTCTTTGTGCCTTTGTTCGTAATCTTTACCATCCGACATCATGGAAGGTGGTAACATCTTTGAACCATTCAACCCACCACAACAAAACCACCCACAAAACCACCACTTGCAAACCAACCTCTTAGGCCCCGAACCCTAGGAGAGTATTCCCGTCCAAGCCACCAAGGCTATCGAAAACTATTGAGCTCACCCAAGGAGCCAATGTGTCCCCCTTGCGATCCAACACCATCCGGTTGGTGCAAAGCGGATGTACATTCCATGGACTTCGTTCCGAAGATCCTAATCAACATCTCAAGGATTTCCTTAAAATCGTAGATTCTATAGACCTTGATGTTACAACTAGAGAGTCAACCCGATTACGCCTATTCCAATTCTCTCTACGTGATCAAGCTAGTCAATGGATTGAACGTTTACCCACGGGATCTATCACCTCATGGGATGATCTCACCACTCGTTTCCTTGCTCAATTTTTCCCACCGGGGAGAACTACCAAGCTTAGAAATGATATCTTGATGTTCCAACAACGTCAAGGTGAAACTCTATATGAACCATGGACTCGTTTCAAGGATTTACTCCAAAAAGTCCCTCATCATGGCATAGATCTTTGGCTCCAAGTCCAAATCTTCTATGACCATATCGATCTCTCCACAAGGCGAACCATTGACCAATCAGCCGGTGGTAAGCTACGTGATCTAAGTGCGGAAGAATCATGGGAACTCATAGAAGATCTTGCTCTCTATGACAACGAAAGTTGGAATGATCCGCGTGATTTGAACAAAACGGTCAAGGCAATATCCTTGCCTTCGAACAATTCTAGCACCCCCGACCGTAGGATCATGGAACTTGAGGACCAAGTCAAGTTTCTCATGAAATCTTACGAAACTCCTAAGCCTTCAAGCCAAGTGAACAAAATCACTTCTTCATGTAGATTGTGTAATGGCCCTCATGAAACTCATAACTGCATAGAGCTTCCAAAACATGCTTATAAGGAATTCACATCGTCACACGTTGATCGAGGTCCTTGAAACTTTGACGAGGCCTATGAGGCATGGAAGGATAAACCTAATTTCAGAGGATACCAAACTCGGAGCGTATCCTTCAATGATTCCCCTCCACTCGAATGGTCCGAGCATTTTCCATCACAAAGCACTCCTAGGCAAAGCTATGAAGATGCCTTGCAAAAGTTCATTCTTTCTCAAGAACTACAACTCTCCACGCTCGAGACCAGATTTAGACAACAGCAAGCCGATATGAATAACAAGATTTGTAATCTGTTAACTGCTATTAAAGAGCATGCTGTTAATAAACCGATTCAGGCTGAAGAGGTCAAATCTGTTACCGGCATGAATCAGCCAACCTCCCGTGTGAAAATAAAAAGTCCTAGTAAACTCTTTAAACATCTGTCATCAAAGGTAAAGGACATGAGGGACCCTGTTAACCCCCTAGGACCAATCCATTTTGTGAATACTATCACCACAATATCTGCTCCTACACCTGACCAAAGCCAACAACCAACTGGAAATAAGGGTCACGAAGTTAAGGATGAAACCTCAGAGCTAGACCACGAATTTTCCAAGAGCCCTACCAACCCATTCGAGGACTCCGTCACACGAGAGTCAGGCAAATTGGATAAAGCGAAAGAGAGACCAAAAGGGCATATGAAGAATCCAGCAATTTTGGGTAAATCTATTATAGAGGAACCCGAGAAAAATTTGGTGGATATGACTAAAGGGAGTAGTGATAGGATTAAGGGAAGCAACTCTAAAGTTTTCAAGATTTCCTGCACTACTATGAAGAAGCTCTTAACCGATACTCATATAGATCCTAACCTCCCTATCAACATAATCCCCCTTTCCCTTTACAACGAAGCCTTCCCTAAACGTACATTGTATGAAGGAATCGATAACGCCGGAATCATAAAAAAATTTATTAGTTATGATTGGAGAATTCGTCTATAACATTGACCTCACCGTAGTCAATGACATAAACTCTGTGACCAATCTGACTTTAACCAACCTTGTTCTCGGTAAACCATGTGTCGATGAATCGGGAGTAATCCTTGATGAGAAGGATGGTAGTGCCTTATTCACCAATGGCGTCAGGAAGGTGATTTTTCGGAAGGGTAATGAGGAGGTGTACGAGTATCGTCCATCACTGGAAGGGAATATATATGGATCAAGGGATGGTGGATCAGGGAAGATAAGGCGGCGTGATCCGAATAACCTCAAAATCCCATGTATGATCGGTCACAAGTATTTCGATAATGTCTACATCAACGTGTTCCTACCTAAGAATTTTATGTCCCTATTCCATTATAACAATATCTGCAGATGGGGAATGATTTATAAAGGAGAAAATGTTGTTGGTAGAGATCATGAAATCCAGGTATTCGTAGGAAATATGGCATTCACAATGGACTTTACGATCATGGACAACATTGAGGACTATGTCGACCCAAGGTTGTCACAAGTTGTTTTCGGAGCACCCTTTTATGAAATCACTAACTTAATGGTTGACGACCGGAACGGAATCATGACCTTCGCTGATGGAATTAGGAGGGTGTCATACCAAATGCCATACAAGAGGGGGGGACCTAAAAGGGATTGATTGTGACGGGCTTGATAAGCTAGGTTCTCAACTTATCTTATGTCATGAAGATGTTCGGAGAGGATGTAAGAACACTTCTGATTTATCATGTGGATTCCTTAAGGATGTTAGTAAACTTGGACCCAAATATCGGGAAGATATCTTTGAGTTTGAAGACCCAAAATACCTACACTATGAAAGCGATACCGAGATAGGAGATGACCTAGAGAATGAGACCAACGATGAGGTCACGTAATAACCCATGACCTTGAGTCTAGCTACAAGACTCGTAAATAAAGAAAAGCGCTTCTTGGGAGGCAACTCGTGTTTTGTGTGATTTTTATTTGTTTGATTGTTATTTGTTTCCGTATGCATGCTTTATTTTTGTTGTTGGTAGATCATGTTTCAAAATAAAATTGTGAAAATGCTTTATTTTGTCGTTTAACTTCATCTTAACTTCATACAAAGGTATTTCACAAAAGATAAGTGTAAGGGGAAACCCGAAATATGTTTTTAAGAAACGAAATTGATCATGATTCTCCACAATATTAAATGGACATGTATATTCGTATTTGTTAGAGTCAAATGCTTGTATCGAGTCATAATGATGTTTTGCAGGATTTTCCAGGAAGTAGGACATAAGTTTTTCCAGAAATTTTCCGGAAACTTAACGTAAAGATTTCTGCAGATCACTTCTGACGGCGTCATGAGTTTACTCTTGACAGCGTCATGTGTAAAATTCTCAAATTTTGCTAGTTTTGTTTTTCTAACGGAGTCTTGAAGTTTTTGTTAATTCTTTAGTTTTATAAACTCCAGGAAATCTGCAAACATTCATTCCACAAGCATCATATCTTAATTTGTTTTTTAGGATTTATTAGTATATATAGATTGCCGCCGATTTTACGCGAGGTTGCCTTGTTGTTTTCTCAGGTTTAACAGGTTATATATGACAAGAAGATGATTTATATTCTGGAAGGGAAGCTTTGATTGTTCATTTTCTTGGAGGAAGATCTAACCTTGTTACCACACTATCCACACCGAGCGAATCAGGGGAGTATTTGATTTCATTCTTTTACCTATTCTACTTTTACAATCTTTAATTGAACATTGGGGACAATGTTCATCCTTAGTGTAAAGGGAGGGTAAATGATGATACCTTATAGGATACACTTTCACTTGAGTTTGTTTTTTTGATGGTAGGTGTGTAATAAAACTATGAGAAATATTTGTTAGTGTAATTTTAGCATCAAATTTAAAAATTTTTACAACATTTAGGAGTGAAACTTTAGCCTTAGCAAGCGTCTCATGGATAGGAATTGTAAGACTAGCACAAAACCGTACCATTCAGAAAAATTTTCCACCCAAATATGTGAGTTTCGCCTTTAGATTTGATAGGAAAAGCATTTACTATTAGTGCATATGAGTGCCGGTAGCATTTAGATTCTAGAACTTGCGTTAGTGACGCATTCCGAGACCGCTAGTGAGACTACATTCGTGTAATAGGATTTACTACATGATAAGAGGCATTAGGATTACCCTTGTGTTGAACCCGTATCATAATTACTTGACCATTTAAGTCATATTACTTGGCTAGTTGATGAGTGCTCAAACACTCATCATTTTTGGTCTAATCTGAACTGCAAAACATACAAAAACACTAAGAAATGCATCAAAATACTAAAAATATTTCAAAATTGTGTTTTATATGTTTTAGATGCAAAATGAGCAAAAACAAATGAAAAACGCACACAGTTTGCAAAATTGGCAGTTTCAGTCCCCCAACTTTCATAAAATTACAAAACTAGTCCCTGGATATTCAAAATATGGAAAATTATCACCAAATGTCATTTTGAAATCATAAAATGTCATATTTAGTCCTTTGGTGAAAAATTGGAAAGTTTTGGAAATTTACAAAATTAGTCCCTGGAGTTTCAGAAATTGTCAGATTTGGTCCCTGGTGGGATAATTTTGAAAGAAAAATCATTTTGGGTCCTTGGGAAGTTACAAAAGCCATTTTTAGTCCTTTTGGTGAAGTTTGAGAAATTTACATGTTTGGTCCCTATACTTTGCAAACTTGTCAGTTTTGGTCCTTGGTGTTTTAAAATGAGAAAAAAAATAAATTCATGATCCTTATAATATTGGTGATTGGAAATTTTGGTACTTATGAGCACTTTGGAAGATTGACATTTTCAGCCTCAACTTTTCAGAAATTACAACATTAGTCCTTGTGGTTTTACAAAATAAACAAACAAACCAACAATACTAATCCAAAACCCCAAGGCCTGATCCAACATTTTAGCCCACCCAAGCCCAAAACCAAATTAATAATAAAAAGCCCACCCAGTCAACAGGTCAATGAAGCAGGGTCAAACACCACCCCACGGTTTACTGTTCATCTTCCCTAACCATCCCCTAATTACCAGGCTCTTGTTCCCCCCTCTCCATGATACTTTCACCAACTATCATAAATGCTCACCTACATTCAACCCCCCTCCAACCCTCATTTATTACCACACCAAACACCACATCTGCCAAACCCAATTTTCGCGCCAAAATCCATTTTGAACGGCTAGGATTCAATGGACAAATCCAAGGGCTACAATCAAATGGGAAAGTCAAAGTTGGACTCCAGGAGCTATAAAGATGAAGAAAAAGAGAAGATTATAGTTGTCACATGTTTTTAGACCATTTCGTAGTGTAAACTTTAAATTTCCATTGTAAACCTTTAAATTCTGTTTTTAATTCAAGTTGTATCAAGCTTTTATGTTAATGAAAAGTATTTCAAATAGTTTCTCAGTTTCAATTCTCAAAGTACAAGCTCAGTTTTTGGTAATCTCAAATTAAATTGATAGCTTTGCTCAACCCTGGTAATCATTGTTGTTTCTTGTTAGTTTATGCTCACTGGAGCTTAATTATAAGTCTTGTAAAAGTTTGGAAGCAAGTCAGTTAGTTTCACCTATGTACCAAAAAAATCTAAAAAAATTTATAGAAAAATCATATAAAGAAAAAGAAAAGGAGCTATGGCAGTGATGGTGATTGGTCCTGGTTTAGAGTCCCTTGGGGGACATTAGGGTAGGTTCTGGTTCAGATTCATGGGATAAATTGTAAGTTTACTTTATTAAATTTCTATTTTCAGTTTTATAAGGGGTGTTTGGATATAGCTTCATTGCCATTTTCTTGTTGTTGTTTTAGCATTATTTTGTTGTAGACATACTGTATTAGGTTTGATTAGGGTCTAGGAGTCATGAAAATGGTATCTTAAACAGCCAAAAGTCAAAACTCATTTCAAAATCCCTTGACAGTTAACTGTCAAGGATTTTAGACCCACATTCCATCCATTTCATTGCATTAGGTATTATAGTAGCTTAATTTCATTAACTTGTAGCATAACATATCCATTTCAGTAAGTAGTAGCCATCCAAAACTCAAGAAAGTCAAAATAGCAAAGTTTACTCAAAAGTCAAAATAGCACTTTCTCAGTTTTTACCAAAATTGCAAGATTTTATTTGATTTATGTGTTTGCTTTCATGAAGTAAAACTTGTTTACATTTGATCTCTACCAGCTCATCTTTGAGTTTCTAGCTTCACTTGATTTTTAAAGATTTTTGTGTGGGCCCCACTTTGCTCCAAAGTAGCTTGCAGGGGGAGTTCATCCCCTGCACCAGCAGTCACAGTCCCACCACCACCACTTCTCAATCCTGTCCCATTTCTGTGTACCCAAGAGTTTTGCAATGTGCTTTTTTGTGGCTTATTTGCTTATTTTGTGAACTCCAAGTATCTTTTCCAGCTTATTCATGTCCCATTAGCTTATTTAGACCAGGATTAACCAGAGTGGGTCCCACTTAAGCTAGTTTTAGCTTAATTGGCTTGTTGGTCAACAGAAGTCAACTGTTGATCCAATAAGCATTCAAAGTGCTTATTTTTAGTTTATAAAAAGTTTGTTTTTACAAAAGTTTTCTGTTTTTAGATGTAAAATAGATTGGTAAAAGAAAAATTCCAAAAATCCAATTTAATTTTTAAGTGATAGTTTCTATTTAATGTGAATTAAATTTTATTTTTCATTTTTATATTTTAATTAAGTACTTGTCATTTTTATATTTTTATTAATTACCTATTATATTAAAGTATTTATAATAATTTTTTCAGATTTTTATTTTATCATTTAGTATTTATTAGAATTAATTTTAGTTTTATTAATTATTAATTAAAATTAAGTTTAAAATAGCATAATTAGTTTTTATTAAGCAAAACCTAGTTTTTATATTTTTCCTGGTTTTTATATGATGTAAAATAATTTAATAAATTTTATTAGAATTTTAACTGTTCATTTAGTATTTTTCTTAATTTAAAATAGTTTAATTAGGTAATTAGTAATTAATTAGTAATTAATTAATAGAAAAACCACAAAAAGACAAAAATACTTATTTTTAATTTTAAAATTAGTTTTTAGTTATTTTATAATTTTAGAAATTTTATTTTCACCTTTTTAGTATTTAATTAATATTAATTTGTATTTAAGTTGTTTAAATATTAATAATAAGTATTAAATAGTTTTTAATTAATATTAAATAATAAATTAGTGTTAAAATTAATTTTGATTTTCTAAAAATTTTCTTTTATCTTGTAGTTTGTAAAAAAGTCATTTTCACCCCCTGTGGGTTTTCAGATTTCCGTTTTTACTTTTTATTTCGTACGTTCGCGTTATTTTAAACGTAAACGTACGCGTTTTAAGTTTTAAACGTTTCTGGTTTTTCTTACTTTCTTATCTTATTCACATAGATTGTTTAAGCTATTTCATTGTAGATTCCTTAGCTTAATCACTCACAAACCTTTTCCTGTCCAAATTCACCCGATCACGAAACCGTTTGTTAACCATCAACACCTCGTCGGGATATAACGACCCGGGGAAACACTATATTCCACGGAGCATTGACTCTGAGCTGTTTGACTTGGTTGACCATCCCCTGGTCAATTAGGTTGACCGTTTGGAGCCAATCACTAGTGAAGTCAATTAATTTTTCTCACACCTTAGCGTTGCACTCATTTTTAGTACACGAAACCCCTAGTACACCCCTCCGAGCCTATCTTTTTGTTTCTAACTTTAAGCATCTTACTTAAAGGAAGAATTTGTTACAACCCACTTAAATGTACACCCAAATCGCCTTAGCTTTCCATGTATGCACTCATCTTTAATGCATTATTGTTATTTGTTTAAACCCTTAGTTAATTATCTAATTGATTACATGGTTGCTAAGTCAAGTCATGTCCTTGTACATATTGTTTTAGGACGATTGGGACTCATGGGTAAAGTACTATTGTTATGGAGTAATGGGGAAGAACATCATATTATTACCCCCATATGTGCATTAATCTTAAAGTATTCCAAGTATTTTGATTATCTTGATTCGAGTCATTAGATTAGTTTATTGTAAAGTATGTAAAAATTCAAGTGTAAGGGGAATGTACATTCCCTATGATGTATTATTTTGGATGGTAGGGTAAGAGTGTATGCAAAAAAAAAATAAATAAATAAAAAATAATAATAATAATAATAATAATAATAATAATAATAATAATAATAATAATAATAATCAAGAAAAAGAAAAAAAAAATAGAAAAAAAAGAGAAAAAAAAACATACGGACTAACATCCCGTTTCATTCTATGTTTATTTTATATTTTTGTTATTTTTCATTTATTAGCTTAAGTCGAGTCTAGTCTTGGCTTAGCAACGCCATATTATACATGTAATTAACCAAGATTATTAACTCGCCACCAGTAAAGATTGCCTATATCCAACAAAACCGTGTATTCCATATCCCTACACCTAACGTTATAACCCTTAAAAAGACCTATTTGATAGTTTATCCTAGGTGCTTACGCCATGTGGTGGAGGTTTGATCCTTTCCCAAGCCTATGGTAATCTATTTTGCTATGACAGGTAGTGAGAGATGTTTTTCATTTACATATTGTGATATATACTTTATTACACCCGAGAGATGTGAGTATCTAAACACTATTTGTGAGGTACTAGTGTATGACCTCCGTGCTTGTCTTTGGTCTTTAGTGGAACGATTATTTGTTGTAATTACTTTTATATTAGTGTTAAATGACCCCTAACTTGTATTTTGATTAGAATAAAAGCGCATTTGCTTGAGGACAAGCAAATCTCAAGTGTAATGGTATATGATGAGGTGAAAAATGATCCGTTTTTAGGGGGTCATTTAAACCCGGAATTGAATTTATTTGATCAAATATTGCCCTAAATCGTTCCTTTTGTGATTTTAGGTAGTTTTGGAGTGAATTCTGGAAAAGGAAGCATTTTGGACGTTTTTGGAGCATAAAAGTGAAGAAAACGACAAAGTCTTAATTTTCCTTGCTGGGAACAGTACCTGACGGCGTCACAAGGTTCTACATGACGGCGTCAAGAGTAAAACAAGAGGTGAAGTGGATAAAGTCCGTGACGGTCCATAGAGTTTTACACTAAGGGCATGACGGCGTCACCATAGGCCGTCATGGTCCAATTGCATGTGACGGCCCAGAGTAACTTTGCACATGACGGCGTCAAATCTGGATCTAGGCAATCCGATATTACTATGGCGACGAGTTGACGGCGTCAGACATTTCTTCTTGACGCCGTCACGATGGAAAATCTATATATAGTTTTGCAATTTTCATTCATTAAAAAGAGAACTAAAAGAGGGATAACTTGGAGAAACCCTAGCACGATTTTTACTGTTCTTTCAAGGGTTTTTACCCTTTGAAACCTTTTATGTTCAATTGAGATAAGTATCCTTTCAATTCATTCAATATGTCTATGTGTTGTTTGAATATATCTTACGCTTGTCTTGATTTTAACATGCTAGGCTAGATCTCTTGTGTATTTGCTTAGATGTAGTGAAACCTAGATGTTGATTATGGGTTGATTGCTTGTTTATAGTTGTTACGGATGAATGATTTCGATGTTAGGCTTAAGAAAACTGGCAGACTTCCATAGGGTAACATGATTGAACGTCTTAAGAAACATGAACCAATGCGTATTAGGTTATTATGGTTGTATTTAATGCATGAGCGAATTATAATGATCCCATGTTAGGAGCTTCTTGCAGGCTCGACATAGAAGTGAAGTAGGAGCTTATAGAGTTGGGGAAGTACGTACGCCACCCCACGAATGGTATTAAGGAATATAACCCGTCATCCACGCAATTGTAACAAACTATCAACCTGTAAAAGATATCTAGGGAGTAATGAAATCTAAGTAAACACAATTCTCCCTATTATTGTTCACATCACTAGTTTAATTAGTTATATTTTCATCTTTGTTATTTTATTTTGATTGCATCTTAGTATTGGGTTAGTTGACTAGCAACTAATTCCGCCCACTCTTCCAAAAACCGAGATTTTTACTTCCTTTTATAAAAATATAAAAATACAAAAAGAATCATCCCTCACCTATATACCTAGTTTTTAGGCTTTCTAATCCTAGCGACACTATTCCTGAGTTGAATGATCAATCCCCCGGTACTTGTCACTATACTATACTACAACGATCAGGTACACTGCCTGGTGGGGGTTGTAAGCTTCTCGAGATCCCTCGAGAGGTAAAGCCTGGTGCAATTCCCACGCATCAAATAGATATATGGACAAACCTGGTGCATAATTCCAGTAATATATGAAGCTATCGTCACTGCTTCTTCTGAAACTGTTGCTGAGCATACACATACCAGACGAAGTATCCATATCTTCTTTCATTATAGCCATCCACTTGGAAATTACCTCACAAGCAACTGCATCCCTGAAAGTTAATGACTCATGTGCATATTCTTTTATCACTCCAGCAACTCCTAAAGCAGCCATATTATTGTCACCTCTATACCTTTCAGCAACATTACCCTCTACACCTTCTTGACCGGGTACTCCGGTTTTCATAATGTCTGCCCCGATCTTTGCACCAAGGTGTACATTTTCCTGCTCATTTACCAAGCAATCCGTGTTTGTCTTTCCTTCAAGTTGTTTAACCTCCAACTTTCTTTGAGCCACTGCAGCATGATCGTTACTCTCCTGAATTACCTCAGCTTCACGATTTTCCTGAGCTCCCTGTAGTTCCACCTCAAACCAAACACGCTTTTGAACATGTACTCCATGGACCTTTGTTTTAACACCAAGACCAAGTTGCTTGAACTCATCTTGTTTTGAACCTCCATGTTTTTGTTCAATATTCCCATCGAACTTTTCGATGTTTAACCTAGTATTCATACTAGCCATTCTTCTTTAACCTTGCTACAAACCTTGTTAAGTTGCTTTTTAACCAACTTTACCAACAAGTCTCGCAAACCGTGTGCTAAACCCGCTTTCTTGTAATAATTTGATCTACTAACCTTTAGAAAAACCCTAAAGCTTCGATCTTTCCACCTCAAGTCTACAACCTTGATATACCTTATACTCCAAGTAATCACTTTTCTTGAATCCCAAGACAAAGCTAAACCTTACTTGTCTTCCAAGAACCATCAATACTTGAATTCCAAGAAACCGAAAACTTGAAGTTGAAACTTCTTACAAAACCTTGTCACTTTTGATGCTCAAAACCGAAACTCCAAGAACCTTGTGACAAAATAAAACGATTTACCATAACCCTAGGAGAATCGATCCACTTCCTTGCAAAATAACTTCAAGAACCTTGTTGCCCAAGTAATCTTGACTCGCAAACCTAGAAACTGTGAACCTTGCAATCTACACAGCGATAGCCAAACAATAACTGCAAACGACAAACAAGACACCAACTAGATCAGTAAATTCGACAAGCTATATCTCCTTCTTAGAAGCTCCGATGCAAGATCCCTCTGGTAAGATCCTAGATCTATGTGTCTTCAACCTACGGTTCGAATTTCGTAGAAATCAAATGGTTAACGAACCCGCAGCACCAATTCTCCCACAACTGCGCAGTAACCGACGAACCAAACCCGGTTCACTCGTTTATCTTGTTTTAGCTCTATCCACGTTGTGTGATTTGTTCTTCTCGAACAAGGCTCCGATACCAATTGTTGGAAGAAATCCAACAAACCGATTTCTAGAGCGGAACCACGAATCAAGAACTACTCCAACAAGACCTCGGCAAAGGGTTATGATCCCTTAATGCCGAGTGGCACCAACACACACAAGATATTTTACACTCAAACGTTTATTAAACGTGAGCAAGAAAAGAAGGTACAAATAAAACCTCACCCCCTCATCCCTATTTATAGAGAATGAGGGGGGAGAAACCTAATCCTTGGTGAACAACGAATCTACAATTGAGGAGGTTAGGAACTTTCCTAATACATGACTAACCTCCTTAAGTTTGAGATAAAATACAATTAACCCCCTAAACTTATATCCTAACTATTACACACTAATATTATAACAAGTAGGTGGCATGTAACAACACAGTTTTATGTATAATAGTGCTACTTAAATTGCTATAATAAGATACACACATACCATTGTACGTGGGTGATAACAGATACGCATTACTAGCAAATACAACTAAGAAAGTTATTATGAATGAGAATTCTTATGATAACAGATCTCAATGTCAAAAAATTCGGTTAAGTTTATCTATGCCAAAAGTGAATAAAATGAGAAAAATACAAAGTTACAACCAAACATTTAGTTTTTAGCTAAAGAAAAATACAAAATTACAACCAAACATTTAGTTTTTAGCTAAAGGTTTTTATCTTACTATTTTGATTGTTACTTATCTTATAAGATTTGTGACTAATTTATTTTGTAACGTAAAGATATATGTTTTCATCATTAACTTTAACACGCGATCTACATGTATCGGTATCGAGAATGCTCTTTAAGCACTTATATGCGATTTAATATAGCTAACTCGTTTTTAGACATGTTTCAAATATACTTTTTTTTTTTTTTTTTTTTTTTTTTTTTTTTTTTTTTTTGTAACGGATTTTTTTTACAACATACCCCACCTATCTCGCAAATAATATCTTACATATATTTTCAATAAAACTTGAACTCACAAACTCTCGATTAATGAACAATTCACATATCGTTGGGCCAAAAGCCTTTGGTGACATATGTCAAACATAGGGGTGTTCATCGGTTCGGTTCTCGGTTAATCGGTTTATTCGGTTCAGGTTGTTCGGTTAAAAAATTTTTTTTGTCATAACCGAAAACCGAACCGAACCGAAAATATCTATGATCGAACTGAACCGAAGTTCGGTTCGGTTATGGGTCAAACCGAAAACCAAATTTTATACTTGAATTACACTATTTATATATTTTTTTTTTTAAATTTAATTATATATATTTTTGAAAAAAAAAATATTTCAAGCATAAAAAGTGTTTTTTATATTAGTATAAAATTTTAATGAACATTATATATATATATATATATATATATATATATATATATATATATATATATATATATATATATATATATATATATCTTTTTCCTAATAAAATAAAACCCTTAGTGGGGACTTTTTAATCAAATCATACTAATTTTGGTAATATTTTTTAAAATTTTTAATTTTTAAAAATTAAAAATTTTGACCTATTACCTGATTTGGCTAAATTTTTGTTACTTCCATTTTTGAAACAAAAAAAGGTAAAAAAATATATGTGTCAAAAATATAAAAAAGTAAAACTTTAAAAAGATGGGGTAAAATTTAAAAAGTTTAAGGTTGAAAGTTGAAAGTTGAAATTTGAAGACACTAAAAAATCAACCTATATTCACAAGAACATACAAGCACATCTGAACCCTACAATCTCAAACCTGCTTTGCTCGATCTCACACATCATCATCATCGATCAACGAAAAATTAATATTCCGAATATGATTTAATGTTAGCGTTTCAAAGGCTTTCATTATATATGTATCCATTGTGTAAGTAAATCAATATTAATTTTTCGATTTTGAAAAATTGACATGATTCAATTAATTTTCATAATATATTCCCATTATAGTTTTGATTTTTATTGTGTTATGGGATTTTTATTTTGTTAGTTTATTATGGGTTTTTTATTTTGTTAGTTTAATTGATGAATTAAGGTGTTTATTATTTGTGCACACCAAGTGTTTGTTTTTATACCTAAAAAAAGATGCCAAAAAATCAATGTTTTGTGTTCTTTCCAACATCAGTTCTTAGAAGAATAGGTCATCAAATTTGATGCACTAGCTTTAACTCATGTACTAGAAGGCAATGTTGAATCGCATATGTGGCGGGCGGGTATACATGTGATGCCTTCTGAATAATGTAGTGCAGATATATGAAGCATAGAGTAATAAATTAATAATGCATCTTTTTGTAAGTTATTCTGTGTCTCATATTCTTTAAGTTAGGCATAACAATTATTCCTTTTTTATGCAATAGAAACCTATTGTTACCTTTACTAAGAAAACATATGAATCATGTTCCTTGGCTTGCTGAGATGAAAAAGAAAAATGAATACTACAAATAGATGGCGTGGCTAATATATAATATTTCTATTGTTGGGAAGTTATGAAAAAACAAGTCTGAGAATAAGTTGATGCATTGGAATGGGTTAAAAAAGAACTCTATATATCAGTTAGACGCTTTTGAGCATGCACGAAACTCATATACAATTTTCTGTTTAATATTTATGTTGTGTTTTTGATTTTATTAATAAAGTTGGTAACATTATATTCACACTAAGAATGTCATTTTGTCCGGTATTAGTCGTTTTTATTTCATTATGATATGCATGTTAGAAACACAAGTTATTTGATGGTGGTGTTTTTGTGAAGTTGTTATAATGGCTGATATGGGTTGGGCTGACCAACATTTTTTTTTCCTGCAGGGGGTTATAGTAGAACCCTGGATTTGGGCAGTGATTAACTTGAGCATTTTAATTCTTTACAGCAGCTATTGTGGTGTCTTATAAGATTTCGGGTCAACTACCTTCTATAAAGTAAAACCAAACATTTATTCTATGGTTTTATTGAAATATTGATTAATAATTCATTCTTGATGTGAGTCTTTTTAAATCCTAAGACACAGAGCCATCAAATCCCTGGACACATAATATATATATATATATATATATATATATATATATATATATATATATATATATATATATATATATATATATATATATATATATATATATATATATATATATATTGTGATTTTTTTAAAATCCTTAGCCAGAAAGCCAACAAATCCTAGGGTACATAATATATATGGGATGGTAAAACCATGTAAAAGTTGTTTGGTATCGGTTGACCGTTTGAAACTTCTTGTCTACAGTTTTGAACTTTCGATACATAAGACTATGGCATTGTTTCAAATATGAATATCACAAGTACTACACATAATTTTGAAAACAATATAATTTTTTTAAGAACTAACGATTTACAAAAATTTTATACTCTAATAATACTAAGGTTGACTTTCGGTCCTTTTCCCTTTAAGGGGTTTACCAGTTTGACCGGTTGATGAAATTAACATAATTTGAAGCTACCCATCAGAACAAAAAATATATATAAACTTTTACCATGTTCATCAATCATAATTATAGATCAAAATTAAGAACATAACTAAAACAAAAAACAAATATTAAGCTATCTGTTTTTTAATAAATAAAAATACATTATTGAAAATTTTAGAAAAAACCCCGCGCGTGCGCGGGTATTATAACTAGTATATATATATATATATATATATATATATATATATATATATATATATATATATATATATATATATATATAAAATAATATAAATATATATAAAAAATATGTATATTTATTTAAATTCGGTTTTCGGTTCAGATAACCAAACCCATATCCAAACCGAAAACCGAATTTTTAATTCGGTTCGGTTCGGTTTTGAAAAATTCAGTTCGGTTATTTTTCGGTTCGGTTTTCAGTTTATTCGGTTTATTACCCGAACCATGAACACCCCTAGTCAAACAATAGTTGAAAGCCAAATTTATTGATCAATAGATCACTCAATACGTATTGCGTAAGTAACATCATAAACACATTTGAAGATATTTTTTGTAGGTAAATCTGTGTGAAATTAACTTTATTGAGAAAAAGTCAATCTATGTATATATATACCAAAAATGACGAGGTCGTTGAGTAATATTTAATTGATCATTAGTAGTCAATCTATGCATACCATTTCGACGTAAATGATCCAATCTATAAATTACAACCGTGATAACTCAAAAATCCAAAAAACAACGCCATCCAAAACCAGATAAATGCGGGCAATCACCCGACAAAAAATACGGAGATGTTTGAAATACCGGCCATGACCCTCACATACCCTTACAAGTAATACCAAACATATCCGTGTAGATATTCATCCATATGCATTGATTTAATACACAAAAAAGTTATACCTAAATCTCCACATACACTTATGATACTCACATAAATAGTTAAATTAATAAACGAAATCATATAATATGAAACTAAAAATACATATGAAGACACTAGACGAGTATCCGTGCATAACAACGGCATTTTATAGTGGCAGATAGATAGTGATATTTTGGTTACATCTATAGATAGAATACATCTATAGATACAATGAAGGCCATAAACAGAGATATGTAACATATACGTGTGGATATCCACACATATACAACGGTTTGTTATATAAAAAGGTTATACGTGAACCTACATATACACTTGTGATACTGACATACATAGTTCCATTAATTGAAAAAGACATATAATATGGAACTACAAACACATATGAAGACATACTAAGTAATATGCGAATGTGTAAGTAGACAAAACACAAAAACGATATTGTTTGTGGGAAATCTGTAGGTATTTACACACGTATTTCCCACGGATTTATTAAATTGGTAGGTGATCTGTGGAAAAGTACACACATATTTCCCACGAACATAATCGTTTTCTCTTACTTTCTTTATATAGTTGCATGTTCACGCATGTACACGTCCATATACCCAGATAGAATACATTTATAGGTACAATGAAGGCCATAAACAAAGATATGTAACATATACGTGTAAATATCTACACATATACAACGGTTTGTTACCTAAAAAGGTTATACTTGAACCTACACACACACTTGTGATACTGACATACATAGTTCCATTAATTGAAAAATACATATAATATGGAACTATAAACACATATAAATACATACTAAATAATGTGGGAATATGTAAGTAGACAAAACACAAAAACGATATTTTTTGTGAGAAATCCGTGGGTATTTACACACGTATTTCCCACAGTTTTATTAAATTGGTAGGTAATCTGTGGGAAAATACCCACATATTTCCCATGGATATAATTGTTTTCTTTTACTTTTTTGATATAGTTGCACGTTCACGCATATACACGTCCATATACCTAGATAGAATACATCTATAGATACAACGAAGGTCATAAACAGAGATATGTAACATATACGTGTAGATATCCACACATATACAACGGTTTGTTACATAAAAAAGATTATACTTGAACCTACACATACACTTGTGATACTGACATACATAGTTCCATTAATTGAAAAATACATACAATATGGAACTACAAACACATATGAAGACATACTAAGTAATGTGGGAATCTGTAAGTAGACAAAACACAAAAACGATATTTTTTGTGGGAAATTCGTGGGTATTTACACACGTATTTCCCACATATTTATTAAATTGGTTGGTAATCTGTGGGAAAGTACCCACATATTTCCCATGGATATAATTGTTTTCTTTTACTTTTTTGATATAGTTACACGTTCACGCATATACACGTCCATATACCTAGATAGAATAGATCTATAGATACAACGAAGGTCATAAACAGAGATATGTAACATATACATGTAGATATCCACACATATACAACGGTTTGTTACGTAAAAAGGTTATACTTAAACCTACACATACACTTGTGATACTGACATACATAGTTCCATTAATTGAAAAATACATATAATATGGAACTACACACACATATGAAGACATACTAAGTAATGTGAGAATGTGTAAGTAGACAAAACATAAAAATGATTTTTTTTTTGTGGGAAATCCGTTGGTATTTACACACGTATTTCCCACGGATTTATTAAATTGGTAGGTAATATGAGGGAAACTACACACATATTTCCCACTGACATAATCGTTTTCTCTTATTTTTTTATATAGTTACACGTTCACGCATATACATATTGATATACCTAGATAGAATACATCTATAGATACAATGAAGGCCATAAACAGAGATATGTAACATATACGTGTAGATATCCACACATATACAACGGTTTGTTACTTAAAAAGGTTATACTTGAATCTACACATACACTTGTGATACTCACATACATAGTTCCATTAATTGAATAAGACATATAATATGGAACTACAAACACATATGAAGACATATTAAGTAATGTGAGAATGTGTAAGCAGACAAAACACAAAAATGTTGATTTTTGTGGAAAATCCGTGGGTATTTACACACGTATTTTCTCACGGATTTATTAAATTGGTAGGTAATATGTGGGAAAGTACACACATACCACTTAAATAGTTACTTTATAAAGAAAAGACCGTGCGAAATCCGTGCGTAATGGAGCTAAAATTTGCCACATACTTTTGGCCGTGGTTAATATGTGTGAAATGTGCCACAAGTTTCCCAAGGACGTCTAATAAACACAAATACTGTGAATATGGTCGCAAATCTGTGGGAAATTTGCGACGGATTTCACACAAAAACTTGGTCAACAATTTAGTGTGTAAAGAGTGGGAAATCCGTGGGAAATTTACGACATATTTCCCACCGAAATTTTTCAATAATTTGGTGTGTAATTTGTCGGTATCTCGTGTGAAATTTCACACAGTTTTGTTTCCGTGGGAAAAAACAGTTTGTGGTGTAGTGAGTGCAAAATCCTTGAGAGTCATGTTCACTACGAGCATCCTAAACAGTGGTCACCTACATCATGTACATAATTACATTTAGATCAGAACAGTGAACTACAAAATAAATTTAAGGTCGTTAGTACTAAAAATTTACGCGGTTATTGCTAGACCTTCTGTAACGGAATAAGGAATGGAAATGAGAAATAAAGTATTGGTAAATGATTAATAGTTGCTACACGTATTTTACACTAGTTGACTTCATTGGTATGAAATGGTTACACCATATGAAGAGCTATGATTCAAATTGTACACATAGGGTGCTCGCAGGAACATGTTCTGCATTCTTGTGCTATTTTACTATGCAATTTTTGGCTGACAACAGAATTCGTTGAAGGTTTATAGCTATACCTTTTGAGCCAAATTAAGCGTCATACTTGTTGACACGAATCCATTTTGTAGAGGTCCACTTGTTTCCCTTAATAACAGGACACCCACCTATGCAATAAGATGCGAAAGCACAGAGTTAGTGACGCACAACTTGTCTCAATCAAGCTTACAAAAGGGTATTTGATGTATGTAAAAGATCAATGATCAGTTAGAATAGAAAGATGCCACATTCGCTATAAATCACTTGACATACAAACTTGAACTGACCATGCAAAGTTGAAGGATCTGTGGTTGCATCTGGTTTCATGCTCCAGAAAAGTAATGCATCGCCCATTTTTGGCTTAACAGATAACCCTCTTTTACCACAGTCCGATAGTTCATTCCACCAAGGTACATCACTAAAGTTTCCCTTCACAGAAGGGAAAACCGTCTCACCCCCTTCTTCAACATCTGATCTGTACATGGTGAGTGAATTAAGCAATTAAAATAGACGATACATAATCCATGATATACAAAAACAAAGAAAGCATTACTTACAGATACATCAGAACTGTAGCCATCCGTTGACCCCAACGCTTGGTGTTATAATCGTCAAGAAAGAAGTCATAGTGAGGCATGTATTTCTGACCTACTTCATAGTGGAGCACTTGAAGTCCTTCACCATGCTCTGAAGACATTCTGATATCAGTTTATGCAATTGTGCATTTATGTATTATTTATTGTTTAAAAGTGGGATAATATTTGGCAATGCTTTAAAAACAGCCATACCTACAGGTAAGAAAGTAAAGTCTGCAATCCGTTTTTCAATAGTCCGAACTGTTTCATCTTGTCCTCGGTCAAGAAATGTTATAGAACTGGTACGCATTCTGATAACATAAGCGGACATGATATAAGTAACAAAATGATACTGTGGAAAATGATACTAAAAATGGAAGAAACTGCATACCTACTATCTAATTTTCTCTTGCCAGTCACGCTATCAACAACTGTTGATTTTTCCATATGAGGCTTAGCAATCTCAATTAGATGTTCACACTCTTCTTGCGACTGCCACAAATAAAGAAAACAGTTTACAGTTCTGAGTCTTCCTTCAATTACAAACATAAGGTTTTCTTTTTTTTACTTTGCGCAAAGTATTCTGTCTCCAAGTGATGGATGTGTATAGGCATGAAATTTCATGTCTAACGTGTAGCATTTCCAAAAATCATCAAATTTTCAGATACAAAAGCAACATATATACACATAGAAACCTCGAGATAGTACAACCGACAGAGGTTGGTACAACCTTCATCGGTTCCAAAATATAAACCATTGCCTTCTGAAACTTATTATGTCATACAGAAGAATCAAAACCAGATAATCAGTTACAGAACACATAACTGGAACCTTATATAATCACATACTACGATACATACACCTACGTACTTTTAAACTTATTAATCAACAGGTAAACACTCAAATCATCATCATTTTCAAAATGTTATGCATGCATGCTATCTTCATACACACAAGAAGCATTTCACTAAAATTTAATAAGCTTGACCTTGAACACAATGCTATGGTAAACATCAATCAAAGAATGAATATATACGAACCAGGAAATTATGGTATATAACAGCTCGAGGCTCCCAGGAGAGAACTTCAACCCAACGATCTAATCTCCCATCACTTCAGGAAAAATAACTGATTCGATCAGTTCGACTCAAAATCACCACAACACGTACATTACATAAAAAGAAGCATGCAAAATGAACGTAAAAAATGATGATGACCTACCTAGTGGTGAGACGTTGGAGAATGGAGGTGAGAGCAGAAGTGTTGGGAATGGAAAGGATACCGAGTGCTAACAAGATTAATATGAAGAATAAGCATATTATTAGTATTGAGAATGTTAATGTTGATGATGATGATGAATATTTTGATGGTTTACGTGATATGATGGTGCATACGATAACTAAAATGATTTATTAAGGATATTTTAGTCATTTATCATATCTTCATCTTCAAGGTTCCAAACACCATCATTTCCAGGGAAAAAAAAAAAAAAAAAGTTCCGGCCACATACCACGGTATATGAGATTTATTGATGATTCATCTTAGCATAACAAAACCGTGTTACAGAGATTGAGTATGGATAATTCATGAGTATAAGACTTACCAAGAGAAATACTTTTGTCTTTGGTTATTGTCATGATGCCAACAAAAACAAATGCTAAAAGCATGAAGATGACTGGTTTGTTGTTGATACTAGCCATAATACTTTGATCTTGTAAAGTTTGAAGAGATGATTTTGGTTCGATAAATGTTAATCTGCTACTTATAGAACTCATATCCTATAACGAGCCACACATAAATCAAATTAACAACATAGATAATATCGATTTGATCTAACCTATGAATCAATAGCTAAACTACAAAACAAACATTAAAAATCTGATTAAAAAATGGATTTCGTCAACTGTAAACTTACATCTTTTATATAATAAAAGATTAAATTATTTGTTTTTTAATAAATAAAAATATATGATTAAAAAAAAATTTTAAAAACCCGCGCGTGCGCGGGCATTATAACTAGTAGCATACTAACTAAAAATGCCATATTTTATTCATGTTCAAACATTGTTTCAAATAAATGATTTTAAAGAAAAGGCCGGCAGCTACATCGTGTCTCATTCGTTTGTTCTCAACCCTGTTACACACACATAAGAGGACAATTACCTCCCTATCGTGTACGATCAAAGTTCCATTAATTTCATCAAACTGTCTTATTTAAATCTTGTAAAAAGGTTTTTGCCTCTAGCTTCTCGTTGGATGTTTTTTTTTTTTTTTTTTTTTTTTTTTTTTTTTTTTTTTTTTGTCTTCTATACATGTAAATTTATACATGAAATCAATCTTGATACATGATATGATACCATAGCTATAGGCATGCGACTTGTTGGAAAGATTTAGTGCCCAGAACAACAACCCAAGCTCATTGCACTACAGTAATCACATCATGTAGACCAATTTTATTGTTGTCGTGGATTATTTTGTGCCTTTATTTTCAGTAGTATGTGACCGGAAAGGGTTTTTTGTTCCTTGGAAATTATGGTGTTTGGAGGTAGGAGATGAAGATATGATAAATTATTAAAATACCCTTAATAAATCATTTTAGTTATGTGCATAAACATTGCTAAGTAGAATGACCTAAAAGGGAAAATTCCATGCATACCAAAAAGAAACTTAAAAATTTCATATTTACCCAAATGACAAGTTTTCAACGCATAAATACAAGGGATAATGATTTCTAAATGTATCCAACTTGCCACGTTTTACTGAGTTGTGTATGCAACTTTTAATTTTGCTATCTTGAGGTATAAACTTACTAATCTTTGCTAACTTGTGTACTAACGGGGTGATTAAGGTGTTTTACGTTTTTGCTTAACACGCTGGCATCCACCTTGGATGCCACGCTGGACTTTTTTTGTCATCTTATGTAACGTAATTCTTTTCCCTCATCCTCCACAAACACAAATAGAAACCCCTCACCACCACCATATCTGTATAGCATTTTAATCCAACAAGCCAAGTCCAAACGCGAGATGTAACTAACAATATCTCAGATTTGTTTCGTGTTTCACAAGAAGATTCAATAACAGATCCAAACAAACAAAACAAACTCATCATAGATCTTATAAAGTCTAAAACCAAACCAAATCCTACATCAACTCTAAACCATCATTGATCTCTAAAGCAAAACTGAAAATAAAAGCAAATTAATGAAGATCTCTAAACCATCACTGATCTCTATAGCATAACCATCACTTGTCAACTGAGTGTTAGCTAACTCAATTTATGTGCACAAACCACCACTACCCACTATAGTTTCCTCAACTGGGTCCCACAGAAACCCTTCCTTCACCCCATTAACATCTTCAATACCCAACCTTGCTGCTGATTTCTTGGGTCGCAGGTCCACCGGTTTGTCTCCAAGAAGCATTTTGGTTGGGTCAAGAAAACGCTCTAAGCATTTTGGTCGGGTCAAGTAGACACTCTATCCTTTCTTCATTTTTTTTTTCAGATCTGTGAAATAAAAGAAATAAAAAAGAGAGTGGTGTTTTCAGATGGTCTTGAGAGGTTTATTGCAATACTTGGACTTGATAAGTAGGTAGACCTTGATCGCATGGTAGTGGTGATGTTGTTGTGTTATTGATGTTGGTGTGGTGGCTTAGTTGATAGATGGTGATAGATGAAGGTGAGCATGATGGTGGTTGCGGTGTTGGTGGAGGTGGAGCACAGCAGTGGCTGCGACGGCGCTACAGTGGCGGCCGTATATATGTGGGAGAGGTGGAGCGGTTTAGGGTTAGCAGGGTTGGAGTGGGAAAAAAAAAAAAAAAAAAAAAATATATATATATATATATATATATATATATATATATATATATATATATATATATATATATATATATATATAATGTTGCAATTTGGTATTAATGGGTTTTTTAATAATATAACGGAGTCAACAAGGTCCACCTTGCCAACTCAGCTAATTTATTTGCCATGTGGGATGAGTACACAAGTTAGCAAAGATTAGTAAGTTCAGACCCCAAGATAGCAAAATTAAAAGTTGCATACACAACTCAGTAAAATATGACAAGTTGGATACATTTAGAAATTATTATCCCTAAATACAATGCTTTTAAAGCATGTGCCGGGGAAATAATGAATTATAATATTTGTTTTGGGTATAGTTGTTTTTGTAAGTACGTTAAACATTTATAGTTTTTACCCTTTTGCTAACAAAAGACTTAGGATTGTTGTTAACAAATAACAACTAATTACTAAATGTTGTAAACAACAATAGAGGGAATGAAAGTAATCTTCAATTAATCATCAACTATGAGATTTACAAAGAGTATATATAGACAAATATTAGGGCAAAACCCTAATAGCTAGCATGGGCCGTGGGCCTATTATGGGTTATATGGACATCCACATATAATTATTCATAACACTCCCTCTTGGATGTCCATATTGTTAATACGCTTAGAAAATGCTGCCTCATTAAAAACCTTGTCAGGAAAACCCAGTGGGACAAAACCATGACTAAGGGAAAAAGAGTGCAGCGCGTATTATCTCCCTCTGATGACTACATCACTTGAGCTCTTCGAGTAGGTGCATTCCAATGTTGTTGTTCAATGTCCTAAATGTTGAGGTAGAAGCGCCTTGGTAATTAGATCAACCAAATTGTCATTTGAATGAACTTGTTTTCATAAGTCATGATTGAAAAAGAACTTTGGCACAACATGTTTTGTCTTGACGCCTTTGATGTAACCTTCCTTGAATTAAGCAATGTATGCTACATTATCTTCATGCAAAACTGTTGGTTCCTCCTTCTCTAAAGAGTTACCACATGATCTACATATGTATTGTATCATACTTCTAAGCTAAACATATTTTCGACTTGCTTCATGTATCGCTAGAATTTTGTGCATGGTTGGATGAAGTCGATGAGATCGTCTGCTTAACTAAACGCCATGAAGTTGTAGTTCCTCCACATATAAATACATATACAGTTTGAGATCAACCATTATGAGGGTCAGACATATATCCTGCATCTGCAAAAACCAACTAGACTTGTATTTAATGGGTTAGTATAATATAAACCCATATCATTTGTACCTTGAAGATACCGAAATATTTGTTTTATTCCATTTGAGGATTATGCCTCGTTAAAACCTTACTAGATAAAACCATGTGGGACAAAATTCTAGTGAAGGAAAAAGAATACATAACTCCTTTATATGCTCGGGGATGTTGCCTTTATAATCATAAATCAAACTACATGAAACTTAAACAATATTCAAATCTAGATCTCTTTATAAAGTTTCATATGCAAACATAATTCTTTGTTAGGCACAATATAATACACTAAGGCAATTATTAAATGTATGCCAAAAACATGATTAATTCAATACAAGCAAGTAGTGTTCTCAAGAACTTCTCTTATATGCTTTAAGCATTAAAAATCACTAGAATGCTTCATTTATTTTATATCCTATAATAAAATCTTGTACGAGCTCTATTCATTTATCATTTAGACGCATATCAATTACTTATTATATTGCCAAACTTACTAAATACATTATTGGATCCACCACATGTGAACATACAATGTATGTGCACTACCATTTACAAGTCTTTGAGAAAATATATGTGTGCCTTATGCATAATTTAATTTAATTTTCTCATAAAGACTGATGCATATCCAATAAGTTTACATATTCATATGTACGGACTTCAAGTCCCAGTAACCATGTCTCATCACAAGACACTTCAATCTTTCATTAGTTCTTTGCGTCTTTACATCTTTTGGCCATTCATTTATACATCTGCACTTCCTGCAGGTATGCTTCCATGATCCTCACCATGATTATAGCGCTATCTTATTTATTTACATAGTAATTATCATGCAAATTATTGTATACAATATCTCCATCGACGTCGATTCATTTATATTTTTCAATTTCACACTTTACTAGACATTGCAATATATCATATATTGAGATCTCATAGTTTTTCACCAACCCGGGGTTTTTCAATAACCTTCATGTCTAGAGTCTCTTTAAGAGACTATTATGGGGACTTGTTACCTCGATTTGACCATCTTAATTTTCTTGCTCCATTTTATCTAATTATTCGAGGACTTTTATTTGGAATCGATTTGTCTATCACGCTGCAGCCGTGCCATAGACTTACTACCATTCATTGGTTGTACCTTTGGGACATACATTTTAATTGGAGCATTAGCAGCATTTGTATTATCTAGTCACTTATTTAATATCACAATCATGCTGGCAATTACTAGATATGGAATATAAATTGTCCCTTTAACGTAAAGTTCATATTCAGTACTGTGAGGATCAACATTCATATCATAATTCATTCCATATTTCTTGCTGCTCATTCTCTCCCCTGAATGAATTATCCATTTAAACATCCCATTGTTGTGCGTTGTGGTGGATTAACAAGAAACATATACCGACATTTACAAAATTCTTATATGGGAAACATATGGTTCGTGACCAAAGCCATTCTAATGGGGAGGATTCATTATAATTGTTGGCAAGATGCGAATTCATATTTTTAACATGCCCCATAAACTAATAGTTTTGTTCTAACGATTATTGGCTTTGCATCAATTGAAGACGTTTAATAAACGTTTCAACAAAAGCAATTTGTGTATGAACATGAGCTACTTTTATGTTCAACACTTATTCCAATTATCGCCAAATAATTAAGTATTCACCACCATTTCAAAAAATAGAATTTGGAAAACCATGCTCGCATTTTATAAGACGAGCCATTAATCACGCTAACTTTTAGTTGCGTCTTTTATGATCATTTTGACGATGCATCGATTTTATAACTCAAAATGATCCAAATGGCGGATGTATAGGCCTACATACATCCCCTTTAATTCTTTCCAAAACTTCTTATGACAAAGTCATTCCCTTAATTTGGTGATGATAGATGATTAATTAACTTCCAGTGAGAACAACCAAATCTATCTTTGAAGAAACTTATGATTCTTCTATATATTCGCATCATCATTGACCCAGGATGGTCCAACCGGTCATACCAATTAATACAATAATCTTGGCTCATAAACTTATAGTTTATGACCACACGTGCTTATATTGCTCTTCACTTTATGTAAAAGTCGAATTGTATGGAGAACTTAGCACATCATCATATTTAAACTTATATTTCTCCAATCACATTTATATAAGCTCTGTGTGGCTTCTCACAATTATATTAATATGCAAATAATAAAATCATGTTCTATGTAAAAGTTGTGCTATTTGCTAAACACATTTATGTCGTTGATCAATTAGTCAAGTCTCATAAGCAAATAATATTAGTGATAACGAAAACACATATGACAAACTCAATGCCAATTAACTAACACATCTTATTCTTAAACCGGATATCATTCTCAACAGTAATATTGTAATATTTACAATTAATTTTCGTCACTATATCTTACCACATCCAGTAGCCCAATTAACTATCCTATTCATATCATGCATGCAATTATATTTACTTCAAATACATCCACAACCGAATATTTATATTAATCCAACATGGTTATACTTATTTCAAATAGTGGAACTTATTCAATTGGACAAGCTAAACAATAACTTACTAGATGCTTGTTTACATTTTTATTGGCCATAAGAAAATATCAATTTAATACAATACTTACAATCACTATTAGAAGTTTTTACATAAACAACCTTATCTCCGCATAAAACAATTAAAATGCAACTAGATGACATGATTCATCAATTTAATCGTACGAACTCAACATCCAAATACCTTATATTAGTGAGAGAAATTGATTCTCTCTAACAATTTAGGTTAGCTAATAAGGAATCGAAATCCTAAATCGGCAATGCTTCTATATATTAGAATACATTATATCCAAAACTTATATATTGGTTAACAAATAAGATTTACTTGCATTAACTATTAAACCGGCCAATTTCAACTCTCTTCTGTTTATTTATATTAAAATAGCGTCATATCAACTTGTTCATATCTATTATATACTGTTAATATATTAACGGCAAAACAATAGACAACAATCAAGTTTAAAAAAAAAAAAACATAATGCTAGAACATTAACGTCGCATACATAACATGCAGTTTTCTAAAGGCTATAATTTAGTTAATTGAGGGAGATGCTTTCTTTATAAGGTACGTGAATTAAAAAATTTCATAAAAGATGATTTACAAAGTTTTATAGACATATCATAAAACCTGTTATAAATTTATAATTATAGATAAATATACATGGAATTTCGACTAAGATGAGGAAACAATATTAGTCAATTCCAATCCCATACCAAAATCTTTGCAAGATAAATCATATACTCAACGCTAAGGTAGATATATCATCTTAATTAGTTTATACATTTTTCCTTTATTAATTATTAACAAAACACAAAATCTCCGATGGTAAAACTTTGTTAATATGTCCTTGTGATTATTTTAATTAACTTACACAAATTCTTAAAATAAAGAACGCAAATCTGAATTTACTTTTAACCGTTAATTAAGAACGTTTGCGATTCTAATAGATTTAGATGGCGGCTAAGAAAAACATGGATTAAAAACATCCACAAATTAGTGAACATAAGCCATTAATACGTCTAGTGCATCTCATCTATAAGCTATCCTAAACTATGTTGATCACACTAAGAGGTTATATACAAATTATAGCAATGATCTTAAATTAAGTACAAATAGATATACGTTTAATTTATAGCCTATTGATAACCGACAACTATTATGAAGAAAATATACTTAGTATATATGATTGAAACAAAAATTATAGTAGTTATAAAATCATACAAATAAGAGATGGATAGCTCATAATAACAAAAATTACAGTAGTTATATATCATCTTAACAGTAGAAGAAAATTGGTGCAGTGGTCCATGAACAAAAACATTAGATAAAGTATGTAGATGACGATTTATACACATATACATAGCACAAATAATCATATACTACAAACATGTAGGAATTGACGTATTCTATTAATGTGATTTGAATAAATAATACAAATAAAACGTGGATGACATGCGGTAGATACGAGTAATATACTAATATGTTAAAGAATCAGAGACGTACCTCGCGATTCAAACATAAATCACATATAGAGCGTGCTGATAACGTGTTGTAAACAACAATAGAGGGAATGAAAGTAATCTTCAATTAATCATCAACTATGAGATTTACAAAGAGTATATATAGACAAATATTAGGGCAAAACCCTAATAGCTAGCATGGGCCGTGAGCCTATTATGGGTTATATGGACATCCACATATAATTATTCATAACACTAAAATTTATGTTTAGAAACTATTTGTTAGAGTATTTCTTTTAAATACAAATACAATCCACTCTCCATATTGGTTAAGTTAGTCAAAAATGTAAAAGTTGTCCTTATTATTTCTTAAAATCAACAGATTTTGTGAAGATTTGGTTGTTAATAACAACCTAATTAAAGACTGGTATTAGCATTTTCTTAATTTTTAAAAGTCGATATAACAATATAACATATTATCTTGCATGATACAATGATCATACGTTTTTTAAAACTGTTTACAATATAAAGTGAACATATAATTTGAAAATGGGAGTATACTCATCCGCACACGTGTTTCAAGTTTTATTTCAGCCCACTACAAGAAACAGGAGAACAGGCGTCGATGTCGATGGCAGCACCCACTAAACGACAAAAAAAACGCTTGACCGAGCCCCACTGCGTTGAATTTTTCGTAATCGTATTTTCCCGTCGACATGTCGACGGGAACATTTTAACATATTTTTTTGACCACAATAATTCACCAAAATTGGGCGCGAAATTTACCCGCTAATATATTCTCGTCGACTTGTCGACGGGAATATATTAATCACGTTTTTTCCCACAATTAACGTGTGATTAAGCATAATAATTATTTGTTTTGAGAGTCCCGTCGACTATATTACTAAATTATAAATATTTTTAATAAATGGGTAAAATATTGGGCGGGATTTTTTCTCGCGTTTTTTTTTCCCGTCGACATGTCGACGAGAATATATCTTCAAAAATCAGGCTATATATATATCCTCACAAATACATTCCCGTCTCATTTTTTTACCTATATATACATTATCACAAAATTATTTCCGTCTCATTTTACACATCTCACAAATAATTCAATCGTAAATTCTTACAAAACATACATGACTTGGCGTGATTGCTTCGTTTGTACTAGTGGCCTCCGTGTACAGTAAATATTACTTTCGTGGTGGAGTGTCTATGAGTTCAACTTCCAGTTCTTCGAGTTATTTGATTCGGCTTTTTCATTTGTGAAATAGTCCACTAAACCGAAATTGAATCAAAATCCGAAATTCGGTTTTGGTTTTGATTTCAGTTACAACTAACAAACCAAAAATCCCAAATATCATAACTTTGTGTTTCCACCTTGTAACTTGAATGTTTTCATGATTTACTCAATCAATTCAAAACGAACATTATTTATTAGATAAGCTAACTTACATTAAACGAAACTAATGTCAAACAATATAAAGTTATAAATCATTTGTTTGCATAATCTTTTTTACTTTTTTATTATTATTATTTTTTTTCCCCCTTACATATAGGCTATGTTTGGCGCGGAGCTTTTTTGGAGTTTTTTGGGGTAATGAGCGTTGAGCATGAGCTTTTTTATTTTTGATATTTGTTTGGCATGAGAACTGTTGGCTCTGCTATTTTTTTAGGAAAGCTCATTTTTTCAATGCTTCTTTATGAAACTGTGAGTTTTTTTGACTACTGCTCACAGCTCACTGCTACTGCTCAATGCTACTGCTCACAGCTACTTCTGCCAAACATAGCCATAGTGAAGATTGGTAAAAATTATGAGTAATTAGAGAGGTTAAGAAATTGGGAATGTTGATATAGATTCATATTTTAAATTTAGGAACAAACAAAAACTTGTTTTTCAAGTTTTTACTTAAACTTGGCTAATTAAATATATTTTTTAATAAATAATTGAAGAGCTTTATATATGGACCTAATTAAATGGACTTAAACTGTACAAGTCATTTATGTGATAGGTCCTTTTTTATATCCATTTAATTAGGCTCGTTTATCATTTTTCATAATTAAAAACTTGTACGTAATCCAAATTTCAGTTTCTCGCTTTACACTTAAAAAAAGCTAAATGTACACATTTATATCTCCACACTTAAATAAGCGTGTAGAATCTTTCTGTTTTTACCACACTTAATAACACATGTACCACACTTAATAACACATGGAAAATCAGGCAAACTTACAAAAAAGAGTTAACTACATATTTGGTCTTTGTGGTTGTACCTGGATTTTAATTTTGGCTCAATTTTCAAAAAAGTTGTGATTTTAGTTCAAAACTTTTAGTTTGGTTTCATTTTTGTCTAATTTTCTAACGAAGTTAGTTCAGTTAGTTAAGTCAAATTGTAAAGTGGCAACATTAGTCCTTTAACCTAACGGTTGTTTGTAACGTTAGTCCTTTATACCAAAGATTGTTTGCAACGTTTGCAATGTTAATCCTTTCAGTTAGTTAGTACTTTAAAAAAAATCTAAAAGAAAATCGAAAATAATTCTAAAAAAAATGTTTTTTTGTCAAAAAAAGTTTATTCCAAAAAAAATAATTAGAAAAAAAATTTAAGAAAAAAAAAATTCTAAATTTTTTTTTCTAATAATTTTTTTCTTAAAAAAAATTCTAAAAAATGATTTTTTTCAAAAAAAAAATAATTCGAAATTTTTTTTAAGAAAAACAAATTTAAATTGGAGATCACGGCGGATACACCTATCGGAGAATAACCGGTGTTCCGTCCCCGAAGCGAAGAAAGAGGAGCAGGAACAGAGGTTGTCCTCTCTCGGCCCAGTTGTTCCGCAACTACTACGGTGGTTGTTGCCAACGGGGATCCCCCATTCCGAAAGGTTACTTGGCTGGCCGTTAGGTCCAAAGTTGTATGCAACATAAAAAAAAAATATAATGAAAATTTTCTTAAATTCTAAAAAAGTGTTTTTGTCAAAATAACTTTTCTTCCTAAAAAAATAATTTTGAAAAAAAAATTAGAAAAAAATTCTCTAGAATTTTTTTTAAAAATAAAATTCTAAAAAATTTCGAAAAAAATTTTTGAAAAAAACTTTTTTTCCGAAAAAAATAAATTGAGATTTTTTTTTAGGAAAAATAATTCTAAAAAAAATCTAAAAAAATTTCTAAACTTTTTAAAAATGTATATACATTGTAAAAACGTATATACATTGCAAAAATGTGTGTAAAATGTATATACGTTTGGATATTTCAAAATATCAATACTAATTTTTTCGGGTAAAAGGCCTACTGTCATTGTCTTACTGAATGTAGTTTATAACATGTTAGTATTTTGTTTGAACACGAATGCAGAAATCAAAAGCAGAATTTAATGGGAATTTAACACTTATAAATCTTACACCGTTTCTATTAGAGACTATAATTACCTTATCATCTATGTCTCTTATATGTCGTATATACATTGCAAAAAGAGTACTTTGTTCGATTTTTTATAGAATTTTATTTTAGAAAAAAAAATTCTAGAAAATTTCTTTCTAAATTTTTTTTCGAATAATTTTTTTAGGAAGAAGAGTTTTTTGACAAAAAAAACTTTTTTTGAATTTTGTAAGAAATTTTTTATTAGAAATAATTTTTTTTTAGAAACTTTTTTTCCTAAAAAAAATTCGAATTAATTTTTTTGGAAAAAAATTTTATAGACAAAAAAATATTTTTTTTAGAATTTTTTTCGATTTTTTTTTTAGAATTTTTTTAAAGTACTAACTAACTGAAAGGACTAACATTGCAAACGTTGCAAATAATCTTTGGTATAAAGGAGTAACGTTGCAAACGACCGTTAGGTTAAAGGACTAATGTTGTCACTTTACAATTTGACTTAACTAACTGAACTAACTTCGTTAGAAAATTGGACCAAAAGTGAAACCAAGCTAAAAGTTTTTGACTAAAATCACAACTTTTTTGAAAATTGGACCAAAAGTGAAATCCAGGTACAACCACAAGGACCAAAAATGTAGTTAACTCTACAAAAAATTTTCACTACAAAACTAACAAAAAATATGAAAAATAATTTGTATGACCAAAATTCATGTCTAAAGATATGTCTAACTCTAAGCTCATGACACATAGCAAAATTAGTGGTGAAGATTATTAAAGAGAAAATATATATTTTTAGTTACTCAAAAAATATTACATGAAAGGTGTGTGTTCTTTCATACCTTAAATATGTAGTCCTTCATTTTAACCTTTTTAATAAATTTTACACATTCTAAAAAGAAGTTACTATAAAAAAATTCACTGTTCCATATTCATTCTTACATACTCACTGTTCCATAGTAATCTAGTGGGGATGGGTATTATTCCACTATGTTTCCAGCCTGGGGAGGATGCAGAGATTCTAGAGTTGACAGGTCATGAACGCTACACCATTGACCTCCCAAACAATATCAGTGACCTAAGACATCATAGTAAAAACAGACAATGGAAAGTCATTCAAATGTACACTAAGGTTCGACACAGAGGTAATAAGATCCTCCTGAACTTTTTTCCTACATGGTATTGAGAAATCAACTCATATTCATGATAATTTATTAATTTTTAACGGCAGGTGGCCAGAATTAGCTTACTTTGATCATGGGGACATCTTGCAATATGTTATCAGGAGCCTTGTTCGTTCGAAAAAGGGAACTGTGCATAATAGATAATGAAAGTGGCTTCAGTAGCTCAGCTGATTTGGGGTTTATTTACTGTTATTTATATAGATAGGCGGCATGTAACAACACAGTTTTATGTATAATAGTATCACCTAAATGTAATAAGATACACACATACCATTGTACGTGGGTGATAACGATACGCATTACTAGCAAATACAACTAAGAAAGTTATTATGAACGAGAATTCTTATGATAACAGATCTCAATGTCAAAAAATTCGGTTAAGTTTATCTATGCCTCGAGACATGTAAACAGGTTTATAGAGGGGGTGAATTGGAAATCAAAATTGTGGTAGGCGATGAGATATGGGACAAGGAAATTACATTTTTATCAGATTTAAAGGCTTTTTTTTAAACCCTGATTGTAGACCTTCCATCTCATCCTCAAACAGCAGTTATAGACACAGCATAATATTAAACAGATGAGACCACAGTATGACAGTGCAAAATCCTTGAGAGTCATGTTCATTACGAGCATCCTAAACGGTGGTCACCTACATCACGTACATAATTACATTTAGATAAGAACAGTGAACTACAAAATATTGGATTTTCACAGGTTCCAGAAACTTTGATATTCCCAGGATCATGTTGCACAAGATTGACAAGAAAATGATTCTTTATATTAACAAAGTAACAGTAGGTTACATCGTAATTTTGACACTATCTAAAAACGTTTACATGTAAAGGACTATATATAGATATGAAGGGGTATGACCCAATGGTCATGATGGTTCGAATGGTCATGAACCAAACGACACAACCCTTCACCAAGTTACAGGAATAACTACTTTAACTACCAACCGAAATAACTACTTTTCGGTTATAAACTTTCTACTTAACACCTTTGGTCCTTCATCTATCGTTATCTTCATAATACAAGACTTGTACAATTATCAAGGTCCAACATTCTCCCCCCTAATTGTTTAAATCTTGTTCTTCAAGTCTTCATGCTCTTCTCCGTGTCTTTTCTTTCCTTCTTCTTGTCTTCATGACTGTTGTTGCTGTTGCTTGTTCCATTCCATCGTTGTACCACAATACTTCCTTGTGTTTCTTCAATTTTACACCGTATCTTCAACAACTCTTCAATACCCGTCGGTATTTACTATGAATGAGTGATCAGCCCATCCTTTTTCGTTATTTGTTGTTGTTCTTGTATTGCTAAACGTCTCCAAACAATCCTTGATTGTTTTGTCTCTCGCTCTCGGTATACCTTATCACATCCACAAGCAACGCCTTTTTCTTTTGTTTCTTCCTGCCTCGTTGCCTTTTCAAATCCTTTTCGACTTCAACCTTTAACAAAAGCTTTCGAATTTGTCGCCTTGTTTCTGTTTTGTTTCGAACCAAAACAGAACATCACGGTTCCTTCTTCGTTCTCCTTGTCAAATTGTTGTTGTTTCCAACGAGTCTAAACAAAACGTTCCACGGCCTCCCTTGAATCTTCAACAAAGTCACGGCCTCCTTTTGTTATTGTTGTTGTCGAAATGTTTGTTAATAATTCGACACAAACAAAACAAAAAATCTTGTACCACACTACATGTTCTTCTTTTCCTTTTTTGTGTGTTGTTCTTGATTTCAGTACCTTCGAAATTCCTAAGAATCTTTCTACACACAATCCTTGTTACCACACCTTGGTAATTTTTGAATCAAATCAGTCTCGTCGTTTGATCCTTGTTGCAGCGAAACAACCAAAAACTTTGGTTATACAGTTTCTTGCTTCTCGTTGTTGTTGTTCTTTGTGTTAAAATCGACACAGACTTGGTACCACGCCTTGGTAACCAAATCGATCCAGAAAAACAGTCCTTCGTTTCTGAATTCCTATGAAACAAATCAGTCCTTCGTTTGTTCCTTCTCTTGAGTACTCCTTCATTGTTCTACGTATACGTTTTCTTCTTCACAACAACGTTCCTTGCGCTTCTAGAATCTGCGTCTTATACCTTGCGCGCTAGCTCTGCGTCTTACATCTTGCGCGCTAGTCCTGCGTCTTATACTTTGTATCTTGTTTTCAACCGGTTTCACAAAGTCCTACAATATTGTTTTCTTCCTTCTTGTTTGTTGTCACGTTTCAGCAGAAATCACAACAAACAGTCCATCAATTTCGTTTGATGTCCATGTACGTTGGTTCTTGATTGTGCACTATCTTCCCCAACATCTTGGTGCCTTCCTTCTCAGTTTCTTGATCTTCTTGATCAAGAGACTTGAATCATATCTTGTAACCTTGCAACAACCTTCGGCTCTGATGCCATATTGGATTTTCACAGGTTCCAGAAACTTTGATATTCCCAGGATCATGTTGCACAAGATTGACAAGAAAATGATTCTTTATATTAACAAAGTAACAGTAGGTTACATCGTAATTTTGACACTATCTAAAAAAAACGTTTACAACTTTACATCTGAAGGACTATATATAGATATGAAGGGGTATGACCCAATGGTCATGATGGTTCGAATGGTCATGAACCAAACGACACAACCCTTCACCAAGTTACAGGAATAACTACTTTAACTACCAACCGAAATAACTACTTTTCGGTTATAAACTTTCTACTTAACACCTTTGGTCCTTCATCTATCGTTATCTTCATAATACAAGACTTGTACAATTATCAAGGTCCAACACAAAATAAATTTAAGGTCGTTAGTACTGAAAATTTACGCGGTTATCGCTAGACCTTCTGTAACGGAATAAGGAATGGAAATGAGAAATAAAGTATTGGTAAATGATTAATAGTTGCTACACGTATTTTACACTAGTTGACTTCATTGGTATGAAATGGTTGCACCATACGAAGAGCTATGATTCAAATTGTACACATAAGGTGCTCGTAGGAACACGTTTCTGCATTCTTGGCCTATTTGACTGTGCAATTTATAGCTGACAACATAATTTGTTGAAGTGTTATAGATATACCTTTCGAGCCAAATTAAGCGTCATACTCGTTGACACAAATCCATTTTGTAGAGGACCACTTATTTCCCTTAATAACAGGACACCCACCTATATGCAATAAGATGCGAAAGCACAGAGTTAGTGACACACAACTTGTCTCAAGCAAGCTTACAAAAGGGTATTTGATATATGTAAAAGATCAATGATCAGTTAGAATAGAAAGATGCCACACACGCTATAAATCAGTTGACATACAAACTTGAACTGACCATGCAAACTTGAAGGATCTGTGGTTGCATCTGGTTTCATGCTCCAGAAAAGTAAAGCATCACCCATTCTTGGCTTAACTGATAACCCTTCTTTACCACAGTCCGATAGTTCATTCCACCAAGGTACATCACGAAAGTTTCCCTTTGCAGAAGGGAAGACTGTCTCACCCCCTTCTTCAACATCTGATCTACATGGCGAGTGAATTAAGCGATTAAAATAGATGATACATAATCCATGATATACAAAAACAAAGAAAGCATTACTTACAGATACATCAGAACTGTAGCCATCCGTTGACCCCCACTCTTGGTGTTATAATCGTCAAGAAAGTAGTCATAGTGAGGCTCGTATTTCTGACCTACTTCATAGTGGAGAACTTGAAGTCCTTCACCATGTTCTGAACACGTACATTTGAAATCAGTTTATGCATTTATTATGAGTAAATTATTGGCAATGTTTTAAGAATAGCCATACCTACAGGCAAGAAGGTGAAGTCTGCAATCCTTTTCTCAATAGCCCGAACTGTTTCATCTTGTCCTCGGTCCAGAAATGTTCCAGAACTAGTACGTACCCTGAATAAAAGACGCGAATACAGTTTAAGTAACGGAATGATACTTATACTTGTAACAGCAATAACACCTAGCTAAATGGAGTAACTACTGTGGAAACAGATACTTAATATGGAAGACACTGCATACCTGCTATCTTTGCTCTTGCCAGTTACGCTATCAACAACTGTTGATTTTTCCATATGAGGTTTAGCAATCTTAATTAGATGTTCACACTCCTCTTGCGACTGCCATAAATAAAGGAAACATATTTAAGTTCCATGTAATTTCACAAACTGCAACCAAGCCTTTGTTCAAGCATAAGCATAAGTCTTGCTTTACTTTTTCAATTATTGTAACTTTCTGTCTCCACATAGTGGATGTGTTTTAGCATAAAATTCCATGACTAACTATTTCGAATATTATCGAATTTTCTAAAAAATGACAAACATAAACGTCGTGGTACACAAAGTAATAGTTGGTTCTTCCTCGGTTCCAAAATATGGAGTATAAGGCATTGTGTTCTGCAATCATTATAATCATAGCCAGATAATCAACTGTAACAGAGTGGATACCCTTAAATAAACATATAGTTTATGTTTGGAAAAATTAGCAGTATCTCTTAACAAGTTAGAAGTAGCTGTTTATTACCATTTAAAAAAGAAAAAAAAAAAAAAAAAAAAAAAAAAAAAAAAAAAAAAAAAAAGTTTGATAACGCATGTATTAGTGATTATAAAGTGTAAAATACCGCTAAATGCCTCTTCAAGTAGCGTTTAAAAGAAAAAAACAAGAAACTCCTAGCTGCCTAACCAGCTTTCAAATCTAAATGCTAAACGATCCTAAAAGTTCCTTGCCAAACATATCTATAATCTCAAAAAACATAACGACAAACACAAAGCAACTGGAAACATATCAACATTTACGTGATAAAAAAAATGTATATATATATAAAGTTACAAACCAAGAAATTATGATAAATAACAGCTCTCGGCTCCCAGGAGATAATTTCAACCCAACGATCCAATCTCCCATCACTCCTGCATTCACCAAAAAAACAGCCGAATCAGTTCGACTCAAAATCACCACAATACATTGTTATATATATTAAAAAAAAAAAAAAAAAAAAAAAAAAAAAAAAAAGCATGCAAAATGAACGTAAAAAATGATGATGACCTGGTAGGTGCAGGATTAGTGAGACGTTGGAGTATGGAGGTGAGATCTTTTGAGGATGAAGTGTTGGGAATGGAAAGGATACCGAGTGCTAACAGGATTAAAACGAAGAATAAACATATTATTAGTATTGAAAATATTAATGTCGAGGATGATGATGATGATGGTTTACGTGATGGTGCACCACGAGTGTATGGTTTTCCTTTTTGTTGCATTTTTGGAGATTGTGTTTGGATATGATGATGGGAGTGGTTATTGGCGTTGGTTTTTGAATGTGTCTGTTTATTTGTATAGTCCGATGATGAACCATATAGAGAGTAACGGAAAGAAAGTCATTCAACAAAAGAAAAAGAGTAAAATACACCGTTCGTCCTTTACTTGTAACAAACATACACGTTGAGTCTCAAATTCAAAACAAATACGCTAAAGGTCCTTACTGTAATACTGTACATTTGTTACATCTCCCAAGGTCTTTTTGACTAGACGCCATCAATCAACATCTATTAAGTCTCTCATGTGCCTCACACGTGACGTTATTTTGGTCGTCATTCACTGAGTATAACTATCAAAATAAAAGCACGACCCTACGGGTTACTGTGAGATGAAAATAAATTCACGTGACTGTACCTGTAGTAACGACGCATAATTTTTTCAAAAGTAATTACTCCCTCCGTCCCATAATTATAGTCCAATATTGACTTTTAAAGTCTTTAGTTTTCAACTTTGACTTTAAATATTTTTATTTGTGTTATATATTATTTGATGCAAAATATATGAATGAATTGAGTTTTGAATGTGTTTTTCATTGGTATAATTTTTATCAAGTATTATATAACACAAATAAAAATATATAAGGTCAAAGTTGTCAAATAAAAACTTAAAAAGTCAACAGTGGACTATAATTATGAGACGGAGGTAGTACATGCTACTAAACATGCATAATGTTTAGAACATGATATTAGTAGTTAAATTTAAACAATATCAATCAAAAGAATATGTCACTTAAATAAAGTCAAATTTTTCGTGCGCCAAAAATCTATATAAAATATTAATTGATTTTAATATTTAATGAAAATTTTATGTAAACAACACCCATATACGTGTATTATAACTATATAAGTATAAAAGATTTAATATGATATTATACAAAAATCTTAGACTTTATGAAACCATAAATTTATGAGGGGGGTGACATCCCTGCTGTAAAAATGGCTGCAGTTACCTGCTGTGCATTTTTAAAGTAGTTTTAATATTTTCACTCTACAGCCCTTAACTTTTACAATTGTACATCATTAGTCCCTAGTTTATGCACTACAGTAGAGAGCATTCCCTGCAGTCACTGCAGGGATTATTTTCCCATTTATGAGTTGTCACAACATTTAACTTCAAAACAAAGTTATTAAAATATTATTACCCGTTATACTATTTATCCGAAATTCAATTATTCAAATATAATTACTCGTTATATCTACTCAAACCCCAAGAGAATTCTAAAGTAGTATAAAAATAAAATTTCTAGATACATCTCATTATTTTTCTTCAGAAATGACAAATTTGTAGACCTCAAAAATCTAGAAACAAAGAAACTTCATTCCAATCTAGATCCAAGAACCGCGTTCCAAACTAAAAGTCAACACACGACACCTTATTTCATCTTCTTTATCACCTTAAAACACAACCCTTTATTCAATCCCATAACAATCAATAATGGCATCAATCTACAGTTGCATCGAATGTGGCACAAATCTGAACCTCCACACAACACATCTCTTCCCACCCGACTTCTACTTCGAAGCAGGCAACAAAAACACCATCTCATTCGCACAGATTGACTCATCCAAGTTTCGGCTCGTAAAAGAAGACAAGATTAGACCCTTTTTTGAGACAATAAACTACTGGGGTATTCAAAGGAAACGTACTAAGCTTATATGTAACAGTTGTGGGAAGTTGGTTGGGCATGTTTATGATGATGGTCCTCCTATGATGACTGGGACTGGACAATTTGGTTTTGGGCCTAGTCAGGCTATTCCGAGGGCGCCCAGGTACAGGTTTAAGGTTAAAGCGTTGAGGATCACTTCCGAGACATAAAGATTGTTGTGATGGGTTTGTATATGATTTTATGTTTTTTTGATGTTTTTGTTTATGTATAGATCTTTATGAAATTTGGTTTGAGATGTTTGTATCATAATTATATTGCAATATAGAAAAGGATCTGGGTTTGCGTGTCAGGTATCATGCGCTGTCCGATTATTTGACTCATATGTACCCGGGGTTATTTGGGTATTTTTGTGGTTGCTTGAGACTCTTTCTATACTATTGGTGTGTTTGGCAAGGGCTTATTGAGGGTCTTATAGAGGTTTGGACTTTTAAAATAAGTCGGTTAATATAATTATGTATCCCATTATGTTTACGAATATCACTTAAAGAAGAAAAAGAAATAAGAAATGTTGTATTCTCAAATACTACTAGTATTATTTAACGAGGAAAAAAAGAAAAATTGAAAAAAAAAGTTATTTAATTAATTTTAAAGTAAAATATTTTTTCTCAAAATTTGTTAAAAATATTTACTTTCTATTCATTTACTTTTCTTACTAAAATAATTTTAGACCTCTTTTGAGTAGGTTTAAGTTCTTGTGAGTAGGTTAAGTTGACTAGCCATCATAGATTATTTGGTGATGGCTAACTACATAGTAAAATATATTACGACAGGAAAGTTAAAACTAAAAAGAGGAAAGATTCAAATAAAACATTGGCATATATAGACACTTGCATATTTATGATAAGTTGAAGGGAAAAAAAGGTTGACAGAAACAATTTGATAGATATAAAGTAGGGTGCGTAAAACTCGGTTCCAAAGGAAAGTTGAATTAAAAGTGGAATGAACCAAAACTGTTTTTATTCTGGTTCTCGGTTCATGAAATGAGAAAAATTGGGTTTCCGGTTCCGTTAGTCATAATTCTGTTGGCGTGGTTTAAAATCGGCAAATCTTGGTTTCAACATTACCTCCCAGACTCCCATGTTCAAATTGAACATGAGAGGATCTCAATCTTAATTTAAATGAAATGAAGGTGAATAGCCACGAATGTTAGAAAAAAGAAACTAACTGAACCATTACTTTATGATCCCGCTTTTGAACCATTTTGGAGGTGTTTTGATTTGAAATTGTAATAGTTTATTTCTGATCTTTGAAATTTGATTTTGAATATCGTCTTAGGTTCGGGCCCGTTTGGTTGGGGTGTATGGGTATGAATCTATAACTTTGAAAGTCATTAATGTTGTTTGGTTAGTTATGGGACTCACCATAATGGATTGAGGATACCCGAATATGAGGTTTCCTCATATCTTATATGTGTGGGTGGTTTATCATTGTAACACCCCAACCCGATAAGGGTAGAAGTATTACATTACAGTGACATATCAGAACAAACACAAGCATATGATTCATACATACAAAGAAATTCAGGGTTACAATGAAAATCTGAAACTACAAAGTTACAAAAAAAATAAATACTATATCTAATAAAGTGAAACTTCTTCTAATCGTCTCTAGTCCAGCGTAACTATCAAAGCATAGTCTTCTAAGTCCAGTCACACTCTCTTCCCATAACCCAGCTTCCTACTAAACCTGCCGCAGGAAAAGGAAATGCGGCTGAGCTTAAAAAGCCCAGTGAACAGATACATATACAAAGCAATGACAATGAAACAGAACTGAAATATAGTGCGTAGGGGAAATAGAATAAGGAATAGATAAAAGAGTAATATAATAGAAAGAAGAAAGGATAGTCATCTACCACGAGCCCAGAAACATATCATATCATATAAGCCGTCAATACCATAATTCTTCCTAATCATATAGAGGGGAGTCCTCTCAGATAATCAGATAATATGAGGGGTGTCCTCATTCTTCAAATGGGTGGAGTAGCGAACTCCCAGAAATTTGTGAAAGGCGTGTATAGCACACAGTACCAGTCACCAGACATATATCATAATCATAATCATAGTTAAATCCACTAAACAGAACAAATCTAGGATGCATCCATACGCCCCCGCAGAAAATCATAGTGGCCATAACAAATCATATCATAAAGCGCGCATATCATATATCAGAAAGGGGACGGTGTAGCCAAATCACTAGGGCCACACACTAGTCATGCCAGTGGTGCATCACAGACACGCCTATGGTACCTCCATAGGTAGGGAAACAGAAATGGCTCGGGTATCAAACTAAGAGTCAGGTCTCATATCATACAAAAGGTCATATAGCAAAGGTGTATCTCAGAATCATATCAAAGGTTCATAATAGCAGTTCATAACAAAGGGTTCATATCAGAAATAGTATTCAAGGTCCAATCAGAGTTTATCAGGTCAAGGTTCATATTCAAAAATCAATTCATGGTTCAGTTCAAAAGTCCGTTTCAAAAGTTTCTATTAAAAGTCCAATTTAAATAATCTTTTAAAACAGTTTTCATAAAAATGGTCTTTCAAAATATAGGGTTCATGAAAGTTAAATAACCTTTCTTTTAAAAAGAAATTTAGCATCATTTATAAACATCTTTTCAAATCGGTTCTTCTCAAAACATTTCCATGGTATCATTAAGAAGGTTTTCATAGCATAGGTTCATAACGGAGTTCATATCAAGTGGGATCAACAGAGAAGGTTCAAGAAAGGGGATCATAGCAATGGCATCAATTCGGGAACTAACGGATCAGAATATGAAAGAGATCATGAGAAACCTTTTGAGAAAGGTCAGAATATCTGTACCTTAAACCGCAAGTGCACACATGACAGAAACATAAAGGTCGAAAGCAAAACTCCTTCTTCAGCGAATCTACACGAATTAATGGTCGGCTTGTTATTAATAACTTATCAAATTCAGATTTCTCATTTTAGTCGGCTTCCCAGTTTTAGTAACTTTCCATTTAAAGTGACTTTCCACTTTTAGCAGGTTTCCATAAATAGTAAGTTTCCACTTTTAGAAAGTTTCCATAATTAGAAAGTTGAATCATTATTAATGGAATCAAAGTATCTTTTAACATATTTACACATTTGGTCCTTAGGGTTTCATAACTTTACATTTTAACCCTTTACTTTCCAAAATTACACTTTAAACCTTTTAGTATTCAAAGTCACACATTAAACCCTTAAGTTATCCATTTTACACAATGAGCATTTATTTTAATATATTATACGAATGGATCCTCAAATATTCTTAATTCACACTTTAAGTCCTTCAAGTTATCAAAGTTACATATTTAACCCTTCAATTTACAATTTCAACCTTTAATTATCAATAATTACATATTAAACCATTAAATTACCAAATTTGCACAAAACCCCCTGAATATATTTTATTATTCAAAATCACCTTAAGTTTCCAGAATTTACATGTTTAGTCCCTCCATTTTAATTATTTCCAAAATCGAAACCCTAATTAGTTTTAAATTCATTTTAACCCTTTAAAATATAAAAATTACATATGGTACCCTTAGGTTACATTTTATTCGAATAGTACACAGCCCACAATAAGTTCTAAAAATAACCCTTAAGTTTTAGAAGTTACAAAACTCACCAAAAACATTTTAGCCAAATCGTATAAACCAAAAATATAGGTTTTAGAAACCCTAATCCTTCTAATCAATTTCCAATCATTAACTCATCAGTACATATCATTAATTATCACCTTTTCCAGCCCTAAACCAAAACCCTAGGCTCTCGACTTTATTTTCTTTCTTCTTTTTATTTACGATTTACACAAAACCAAATAATTCGAAATACCATGATCTAAGCCAAGATAATTTTTCCAACATTTTTCCAGGTTATAACACATCAAAATAAGTGTATAAAAATTTTATTAAGAATTATTCTGGATCGGAATGTATCTTTTACAATTAAACACGTTTTTAGGGTTTTAATTCACAAAAGTGATGTCGAGCATGCATGGGTCGAACCAAACAATTTATTTGATGTTTATAAGGTATAAAGGGCCTGAGAAAAATACCAAATCAAGGATGGAACGTGTATAGAGGGCTGTACGAATTATAGCACACGCGTAGAGCCAAAACGATCCAAAAATCACCACGACTTCACCAATGATCTTCCAACCTTGAAACAAATTTTCGTGGGTCTTACATGATGTAAGGAACATCAGAAAAATAAGAAGTCATTTTTATAGAGGTCGTATGAAGCATAACGAATTTACCTTTGTTTTAGGGCTCGACACAAAGAAAACAATGCCACGATCGTGTAAGGCTTCAACAATTCGAATGGGATTTTTCTTGGCTTCTTAGGATGATGATAACTCACAGAAAAATGCTTAGGAGTGCTGTGTGAGTCGAATGGAGGCTGTGGAAATTTTTGTGTGTGTAAATATTGGATCGGTATTAGGGTTTTGAAATAGAAAAGGTAGGGATTTGTTTTTAATATGAAGAAAACGTGTGGGGAGGGGAAAAAGACCAGGAATTTCGTGATTTATGGTTGGGAGAATATTCATGAAGATTATCTTCCATTTTTAGATAATGTATATCTCTTTGATTTCCAATAAATCAAAATAAATTCACTTATCATTTAATCGGCCAATCTAAGGGCATTTTGGTAATTTTACCACACATATAAATGTTAAATAAGATTGTTAAAATTATTTGGGATCATAACTTGTGCATTGTTTGAAGTTTGGGAATTATTTGGATACTTTTTAAGCCTTAAATAAATTTTTAAACTTGTAGGGGTAATTTGGTCTTTTCACATGCTTTAGGATTTTAGGTGTTACAATCATACCCTCCATTACCATTCCACCCTATACCCAACACCCATACCCATTGTGATTCATAGCACCAAACCAAACGTACCTGGTGCAATATTGGCTTATTACGTGAAATTTGAGTCTGGATCTCTTTTTTAGTTTGTGAATCTAGCATACATTGGGTAAACTTTTTCATTTGTGCTAGGCAAAATAGAAACCTAATAACTTCACATTTTCTTGTATTTTGGATGAACAGTTAACCAGCGGATGGATGGTTATGCGATGTTCATGTCATCAACGTGATCAAAGTATAATACTTGTATATGTGATATGTCTTGCCGACTAGCTAACACTAAATAGCAATAGGTGGTTATGGTTGAACCTTACATTACAATGGTCAAGGTCGTATATGCCATTTATTGTCAGTCTTATATATTATATAAAGCTTAAGTAGCCTTATAAATGTAAAGGGGTCATAATAAATGTCTCAAGAATTAAAAGTGAAATGTGGAGGCTTCATGTGTTAGTACATTGATTTAATAGTCATGCATAAGGGTAAGTACATAAGATTAGTGATTCAAGTAATTGAAAAAATTTGTACGGTACAAGGTAGTGTAAGCAACATCAAAAGTATATCAATTACACAATATTAGGTGACTTAATTTAATGTGCAAGAGGATTTGTGCACAAATTGTAATACGGTACAAGGTAGTTTAAGCAACATGAAAAGTATATCTTCTATACTATCTAAAGATTGGAGTGCTTAATTTAATGCGCAAGAGGCATTGTGCACAAAAGTTTGTACGGTACTATATGTTTTGCATGAGGAATCGTGCACAAAAGTTTGTACGGTACAACATGTTTCAAGCCATCTCTAAACCTCAAAGAATACAAACCAAAAATGCCATGAATGCATAAATTAAACACACCAATTAGTGGTTAGTCTTTTTACCTTCCCGTCTATGAGTTACAAATATTTTATCAACTATATAATGTGTCAAAAATCACACACAACAAAGCACAACTTCCTCCACACCGCGTGCACATTGGGCTAAAACTTATTATGGTGGTAAAGTAAGCATCATATCGTCTTACTTATTTAGCATATTGATTTATGGTATTTTATGTAAATTTCATGTGTGTTTTGTGTATGTAAGAATGTAGGACATAAAGATGGTACTTAGGAGGTTTAACAGTAACATCATCTTCTCTAATGGTTTAAGAGATCCTACACATCGTTGTCTTATCAATTAAGTGGAACATGCACGAATATTTTTACTTTGATCGAAAATGCAATATATTGATTAACTGTATTTAAGTTACTAATGATCAACTATATCTAATTGTTTTTTGTAGCGCGTCAAGAAGCATTAAAGAAAGAGATCGAGAAGTCACAAAATTGTATCAAGAACAAAACATGCAAAAGACCAATGAACAACAACAACAATAAGAACAATAAGAACAAAAACAACAACAACAACAACAACAACAACAACAACAACAACAACAACAACAACAATGCCACGGCCACCGGTGGGAAGAATACTTAGCATTCATATTAATAGTACGTTACAAATTAAACATGCAATATTTTACTTCATGTAATACCGCTAAACGGGCTAATACTATTGATTCGTTAGCAAGTAAGTTTATTTGACGAGCATTCAATTTTTCGTCAAAAATTATTACTACACTTTGTTGGTGCATTTCAATATTTTTGCTCTTAATGTAGTTTTTTGTCTTGCGGTGTGTTAATGTCACTTTCTTAATTAAATGTCTTGGAATATTGCGTGACTTTGATATTTGGTATGACTGTGTAAATTATGTCGATGTTACAAATTGAAAATGGTAGTATATAATAAAAATATCTTCACACGATCATCTTAACAATAAGTATCTTCTAAATCGAAAAAGTATATAAACGAGAAGAAAATTGTATTTCAAATGTTATCCTACACCTATCACGAGGTAAGCATTATTCATTTGAGTTTGATATCATGTGATTCATGTCGTCATACTGTAAATACTTAGAGTGAGTTACTAATGAATGCTCCAAATTCGATATTATAGTTTATGAAAAAATGTTGTAAGAATGCATTAATTAAAAAATTATTTATGTAACTTACTCATATTAAAAGATTACATATGAAAAACCTCATTTAAATATAACATTTTACAAAAAACCTCTTCACATTAAAGAAAGAGATCGAGAAGTCACGAAAATTGTATCAAGAACAAAACATGCAAAATGCTAATGAACAACAACAAGAAAAATGACATGGCTATCGGTGTCAATATAGATAAACACTTAGCATTCATATTAATAGTATGTTACAAATTAAACATGCAATATTTTACTATACGAATTATAACTTATTATACGAATTATAATTTATTGTCACACCCCCAAAATACCTGTATTAGCAGCGGAATGGAATACCTGGGGTGACTGCCATAGCATCACAGTTACAGTTATATTGAACGACCTAAAGTGTCGTTTATAAAATACATCGTTTGATCATTTAAAATATTCAGAGTTTACAAAGTAAGGTCCCAAAAGGTGTTGCAAGTTTACTGAAAAACAAGTCATACTAGATCAAACGTTTTCATAAGTGCATGAAATAAAAATGAGACGCGTCGACTCCGCGACTCCATGAAGGTCCAAATGCATGCAAGCAAGAGCTATTTTAATTACCTGAAAATACATTGCTAAAAATGGTCAACAATAAAGTTGGTGAGAAATCATAGGTTTGTAAGTTAAATCGGATGTACATTAGCCATAAGTAAAGTAAAGTGACAAGATGTCAGAAATAAAGCCACATTGGCTCTTAAGCTCATGACCCCGAAGCTAGACATAAGTTACTTGGCCCCAAATGAGTGTTTACCAGACACTCTAACGATATTAGACATGAAATGCATCTGTTTTCCCATTGGAGCAACCCAAACACGGATGGAGGAGTCACCCTCAATAGATCTATTCACCCACTCTCGCTTGTAGATTAATTAACGGTCCATGATAATAAAGGGGACTTGTCATGACGTGGTAATAAGGCAACTTAAGCAATGTAAGAAATTTATACTTTGGCATGTACAAAAAAATAAGTGATGCAATGTATTCTCCCCCGTGGGATTTGAAATCAAAATATTGAATTAAAATGGGGCTATGAAAACTCACCTTGAAGTGATGATACTATGACGTGAAATGATAGGGACAACAAGGCGCAATATTAGCCGCAACCTAATATAAGTAATAACGATCTACTTTAGATCATGACGTGATGTAATGAATGCACATGCACATGATGCCTATACCACTCGTAGCTTGGAAATACTAGTTATCGTTAAAGTAAAATGTTTTCCATAACTTGGGAAAGATATATCTAGTTAGACTTGTAAAACTAGTCGTAATATATTGTACATAAAAATGTTTGTGTTTAACTCATCGCCTTGAAAACCTTAAAATGACATCTAATAGTCGTGTAAATAGATTTTTGGTCATACGGGCTTCAATGGATAGAAATACGGCTTTTCAATGTTGTTACTAGAAAATATAGTTTTTAGTACGTTAGAATAATATTTCTAATAGTGGCTGTCAAAATAATATAGTTTGTCGGTTTTGAAACGTGTATATCTTTGTCGTTATAAGCTCGTTTCCTTTGTTCTTTATATCCACAGATTCGTACTAACGCATAATAATATATTTTTGATGATTCGGCTCCTCTAGATTACGTCTAACGCCTCTTTTTGTCCGTCGAAAATCGTCCAACAGCAAGTATAATTTTCAGAAAATAGTTTTCGTCGTTAAACTTGCAAAAATCATATCTCCTTCGTTATAAGCTTGTTTTTATCCGTTCTTTCACTCACGGCTTAGTTTTTGAAAGTATTTTCTAAATCTTTAGTCAAAATTTACCCCTGAGTCCCTGAGTTTTCTGGGTTTGGCATTTTGAGACAGTAGGTTTGTATATTTGTTTTAAACTCATTTCTAGTGTTCCAAACTTGTTTCAAATCCAACCAAATCACTTTCAATCACCACCAAACTAATTTATTCCTACCATACACCTTCTTAGGGTGTAATGGGTTCCTAAACATCATCCACCAAGTTAATCTACCAAGGGTTTCCATATTATCCATTTCTAGGGCTTAAAAGATATAAAAGTTTAAATAGAGTGGTATAAACTAACATATGCATGTAGATCTTGTATAAAAATCATATGAACATAGAAATAACTTGGTAAAATTATAAAAATGAGTTTGTCAAACTTACTTTGAAGGATTAGGGAGTTTTGATGATGAAAACCTAATAAACCTTGAGTTTATATTTCAAAACCCTAACAAGGATCACTAAAAGAGCTTGTTTAACACTTGATCTTGGAAAATTGATGGAGATGGCTTGTTGTTCTTGTTGTGGCCGAGCACCCAAGAGGAGAGGAAGAGAGAACCACCTTGTTTTGTTAAGTGTAAAAATGAAATGGATGGGATATTTTTAGTATGTAAAAGACAAGGATTTGATATGCATTTATGGTGTGTTGTTGGAGAGCACATGAGAGCCTAGGAGGGGGGGGGGGGGGCGGCTCAAAAAGGAGGAAAGGGGGGGGGGGATATTTTGGGATTTAATTAAAAAGTTAGTGGGGGTATTAGTGTAGTAGTAGCTAGTTTTTGTTATAATCGGGTACCGGGTTTGCTAGAAATAAATTTTAACAAAGTTAACCGGGATATGATAAAGTCATAAAAATTGTAAAAATATGTTGGGTACAAGTATTGGGTGTTTGGGTGATTATTTTTTAGTTTTTACGAAAACCGTCGTAATTATATTAGACGTACGATATAATTTAAATAAATTTCCAAAACTCCGGGTAATTGATTTTCATAATATTTGTAACATTGTAAAAAGTGTAAAAATATATCGGGACCATTCTAGGGAGTGTCGGATATGTTAGTCACATTTATCGATCGCGTGTTAACGTTTGTTTAAAAATAATCATACGTAAAACGTCAAATATACCAAAAATATTAATTTGAATATCCTACGAGTGGAATAGTATGCAAATACTATTGTGATGATGTGTAATCTATTTCTAGTCCATATGAAGTGTCCCTACTGATGATGCATGAATTCGCAGCTAAACCTGACTGGTTACGCGAATGTAAATATTGACGATGCATGAATTCGCAGCTAAACCTGACTGGTTATGCGAATGTAAATACCCGTTAACTAAATTTACGATGAAATGAATAAAGTACATGAATAGTATTTTCCCTCCGGAAATGAATAATGTCATGTGAATAGTGAAATTTTTGAACGCTTCTCAGAATCTCAAACTGGCTACAAAAACGATGAATAGTAAAATGATGAATAGTGATTGGTGAATAATAAATGATGAATAGTATCTGAGGAATAGTAACATTCCAATATGAAAATGAAATTTTGACATCTGAAAAGGGATCTGAAACTACGAGTTGTGACAGTCTTCCCCTCTACAGGGAACTTCGTCCCGAAGTTCAGTTTTGGTTGGTCTCTGAAGTATATTCGGTAAAAAGACGTGGATACTTGAGTTGCATTTGGTCTTCCCGTTCCCAAGTAAATTCGGGTCCTCTTCGAGAATTCCAGCGAACTTTCACGATAGGAATTCGACTTTGCTTCAACCGTTCGACCTCACGGTCCATGATTTCTACTGGTTCTCCTACCAGGTTTAGGTTTGTCATTGGGTTGGATTCCTTCCAATGGAATTATATGTGACTAATCTGAAAGTCATTTCTTGGGATCTGAAAATGTAAAACATGTTTGTGTAACCTGCTACTTTCTGTCAAGGCTCAAGTCTGAGGGTTACTGGCCTACTCTGTCTGAAATATTAAATGGTCCAGTGTATATTGGGTTTAACTTCCTAAAATTTTTTTCTGAATGGTACCATGCCTTTCCTAGGCAGAACTTTCAACATGACTCTGCCACGAATTTGAAATTTTAAGGGTTTACAACTTATCGAACTTGTAACTGATTCTTGATTTGTAGGAAATTCTTGGTTATTCCATGAATGTCTACTAGATTAGCGAGTTGAGCTTTTTCCGAGTTTGGTCCATCAAAAGATGGTCGGCATTTCCTGAGGTTTAAATGTGATATGGGTAGTATATGTTGCTGAACTCTGCCAGAACTCAAGTTTGCATGTTAGCTGGTCGATTCTAAAATGAATCTTAAATGGTCCAATATACTAAAGGTTCAATCTCTCATGTTACCCAAATTGTATCATGCCTCTCCAAGGCAAAGCTTTCAACTTAGTTCGTTCTCCCACTTGAATCTGGATGGCTTGCTGTTCAGGGATACCCAATCCGAATGTTGTGCGTCATGCATCAACCTAACTTCTACTAGTTTCTCGTGGTTTGTAACTGGTTCTTGACTTGTGAAATTTTCTTTGTTGTTCCATAGTTTAGTTCTAGACCATTGAATTTAACCTTTGGATTTCGGTCTGTAAATGGGTAATTGGTACTTCGACCATAGAGTGCCTCAAATGGTGTAGTCTCTACGCTCGTGCGATAACTATCATTGCAAACGAATCTGATTTATGATAAATGGTTAGTCCAACCATTTCTAGAGTCAATCGCTCACTCTCTAAGCATATCTTTCCTATGTTTGAATTGTCCTCTCAATCTGACCATTGGTCTGAGGATGATAGGCAGTGTTTACATCTAAATGGGGTTCTGAAGGAAATCTTAAAATGATTGCTAGAAGTCTGAGGTGATTCGATCACCTTTATCAGGAATAATTGAAGCGGTTACAATGAATCTGCTGACTAATTCTACAACGTTATGCCTTTCGAAAAAAGTGTTATTCGAAGAAGATAGAATATGGGTAACAATTTTTGATTCCTTGCGTTTTGGTCTAATGGGTGCTAAGACATGTGTCTTTCTTCGCCTATTGTGCTTGGTTTCCATTACTGACGTTTGTAATCGATCTATGGTGTCCCTCCTAATTTCCTTCATCACACATTCTAATATTCCTTATTGTCAAATCACAAAGCCCTAAATGAATAAGCGATGTAGTATGGTGATTTATCTTCAAAATTTATCTCACGATTTTGTGTTTTTGGTCAAAATCTTTTTCTGAATAAACGAATTTAGAAAATGGAACAAATGGTCTACTAAATAATATCTTTCTTGATGATTCAAAATTCAATAGTTATGAAATGTGACGCGGTTTTCAAACATGTTGTGAGTAGGACTGTTTACCAAGGTTTGATGTTTAAATATTTCTCATTGTACAATGGTTCTGCTAAATATTGACTAAAAAGGATCGTATTTGTTAAAAATAGGCAATCCAAAATTATTTTCTACGAGATATGTGATTTGTATAAACACAATTTTGAAATCAACTTCATTTAAAAGTAAAAATACTAATAAGGATAAAATAGTAGGATAGGTAATGTTCGCATAAATGCATAGATGTCTAACGTTCGGTTCCTGATATTGGAAGATGCCTATTGGCGGGTATCTGGCAAAACTACAAGCCTAGGTATTCAACCAACTTAAGTCCTGAAATGGTTTATCGTTGAAATTGTCATCATGTTTGGCAAAATGAGTGTGTCCATTGATACTATGTCGATGAATGTCTATTTTATTTCCACATGAAGCTGGGGAGATATGCTTGGGCCTGATGCCTCTCTTGATGTATAGGTGAGGTTATCTAGAATTTCTTGAGGACACAACGCTTTAGGGGAATCTATATCGATATCCATAATTCGAATCAGTTATTCTTTGCGAAAACTCACTGCAGGGAAGTTTGCGTATGGATGAGGCCATGTTTAATTATAATGTTTTACAGTATCGGTTAAGAGGTTTATTTCTGTAGTGTTGCTTAGCGTACCTTCACACTTCATAGTGTGTTCGATCCTGCAACTCAATCTAGCTAGTACTTTTGAATGATAGAGCTGGACAACTAGGTCGGAGATGGTGGTTCGGATGGTCTCGTGGTATCTTAGAATTGTTGTTGAGTTATAAATTGTCTTACTGTATACTCCTAGTCTAGTTTAGTAGTTATGTAATCCTTTTATTGCTTTTCTTGTATCGAGGAATCCTTCTTGTAATTGATTTGGAAAGTCTCTCCTAGAGAAGTCAATGGAAAAATCCGACTTAATGGCTGCGTGAGTGACAGGTGGGGTAAGTATCCAGGGAGGGTTTGTCAAAAAGAGATGTCTATGAAAGAGTTTATTTGTTTAAAATGCTTTTGTATGAAGATTGTTATTAATAATCCTTTAAAAAAAATAATTATTTTCTTCATGGCATAATCCTTCCTGAATTATACATAGGTGATCAGGCTATGTTTAATTTAGGACCAATGATGCGATGCTTGATTTAGTCAAAATGGCATTATTTTTCTCAAAAGTTGATGGTGTTCAACGTTTTGTTACGAAAAATGGTATTCTATATATTTCCTTTCAAGTAACATGAAAATTGTTTCGTATAATAATAGTAAATATTTGACGTAATGACGGAAAAATCAATTTATAGGGTGGTAATAAAATAGTTTCTTTTAATAATTCCGTAAAACAATTTCCCCATATGGTAGTAAAATAGCTTGTAGTAAAATTCGTTGAATGGTTTATTGGATACATAGATGAAATAGTATGAGACAATGGTATAACGTTGCTAAATGATTGAAGATTGAGATTTGATATGGAATAAACGAAGGTTACGATCATCACGGAGGTAACAAAAGATAGTCATTACATTAGATAGGAAAGTGCTTAATACAACTAGGTTACACCAACGTACTTATGGAAAGTACCAAAAGAAAAGTACAACCCTAGAGGGCTCAAACCATGGTTTATATAATTAAAACATAAACTTCTTCTTCCAATTCTGGTTTCCCAACTCCGGGCATTCACTCCTGAAGTGTCCCACTACTCCACACTCGCGGCAAATTACCGTGAGTTTCTGAAGCTTTGCGGGGGTGGGAGCCTTGCAGTCCTTGGCTTCGTGTCCGACCTTTTGGCAGTTTTTACACTGAGAGAGGCAAGATCCTTTGTGATGAAACTGACACTTGTTGCACTCAGGTAATTTACCTATATACCTTTTCTTTTGGCTTGACCCAACAGCAAAGGTTTCCACCACTTTTTGTATCTTATATGGTTGTTGGGTAACATTAGCATCCTGATTACCGACCCACTTTTTCTTGTTGCTACCATTGCCTCTTAAGATCTTGGTGTGAGCTATACGTTCCTTTGCTTCGATCGCCATTCTGATAGCTTTAGGCATGGTATCGGGTTCCAATGAGATGACCAACATACGAATTTCAGGAGAAAGTCCTCCGATGTACCTTTCAAGTTTCTTGCTCTCCGGTTCATCCATTGCAGAGCCTAGTCATGCTAAATCATAAAAATAAGCAGTGTATTTGACAACATCATCTCCTACCATGGTAAGGTTTAGTGTTTCCTGTTCAATTGCTTGTAATTCGCTTTTCACACAAAATTTTAAACTCATCATCCTTTTTATTTTCTCCCAAGAGTGTGAGTAAGCAGCATCCACTCCTACTACCTGAACATATTTAGTCCACCATGTCTGGGCATGATCCTGAAAAGTGCAAGTGGCGAACTTAACCTTGTCTTCCTTACAACAGTCGCCACATTGAAATATTGTTTCTATTTCTTCGAACCATTTGAGAAATTCCTTTGTGTCTATAGTTCCGCTAAAGGAGGAGGGATTGCAACCCATAAATTCCACATGAGTAAGTTCCTTGGTGAGGGCGGTGGCTATGTTCCTGGCAGTGAATTGTCCAACAGCGGCTTGCGTCATGCTTGAAGTGGTTTGCTTAAATCTATTTTCATAAAATTATAAGAGACCATGAGAATCTATAAGTAATAAAACCATCATATTCACAACTCATGAATATAAATGTTAGGTCACCATTTAGTAAACACAGGTATAAGAAATAAGATGAGAATAAGAGATGGTTGATTATAAGATTATGAAAAGTGAAAGAACTAAAGTTTCATTAAGATATTCAAATAACCAACAAGTATAATGATACCATAAGCATGGTATATATAGGGGAGGAGTAGGGAAACACTCCCTTCCTCCCTCATGAATCAAATTCGTGGGCTTAAAAGCCTTATGGGCTTTTACATATTTGCCCATTAACTAAAACATAAACATAAATAATACTTAAGCAACCTATTACAAAATGTAATGACCGAGACTTGACTAAATACTAAAGTATGATCCCAACAATCTCCCCCTAAGGGTCGGTCATCACGGTTGCTTGACGTCTTCATCTTTGTCGTTGACTTGTGACATGTAAATCTTTAGACGTCTTCAAAAAAATGTTGTATAATGAATGTACTTTGCTCTAGGTCTTTGTTCTTTGGTGATGATGTAGTGATTGTGTTATGAAGTAGTCTGCCGTTCGTCACTCCTGCGTTTGTGGTGGTTGTCCGCCATTCCAACATACTCATACATCTTTGGACTTAGACTTTCACGTGCACGAAGTTCCTTTTCATACTCTAAGATCATTAGTCTTTATACTTTCTAGATTCTTCTTATTGGTGTAGAATCTTTCTTTTGAACTTTGTGGTGCTGAGATCTTTGGGGGAGCTTTCATTTGCTTCAAGATGTATGTATGAGCAAGTTGGAATCTACCATCATGGAGGTGATATACCTGCAGATAAACAGTTAGCAATAATCAACCGGTACTTACAGATAAGGAATTAGAGCTTGTCAACAGCATATTGTGAAGACTCCTTCTAATCCTTATCCAGGCCATTCCCATATCAGATACTCCCGAAGGAGCTTACGAGACCTACTAAGTAGCTCAATGACTGGGTGAGTCGTTGGGGATCACTCCACGACTGTAGACCGCTATGGAACCACCGCGAACACTAAGCGTAACCCTTGTGGGGTTACCGAAGTGACCTGCTGTCAGGGTTGTTTGATGTTGACCCTGGCAGGAATTTCCGTTCAATCATTGAGAAATACCTTGGTAATTCTCTCATAAACGTTCTCGGCAGATTGCTAAGATCTGCGAAGGACTCGATAACTTACAGCTGGTGTCCATTGATGTAGAACACCAGTTGTTGAAATACTAAGTGTTCCTAAGAGATCTTTGATGTATCTCAAGGCTCTAGACTCTATACGTGCACACTTAGGTTTCCTATGCGAAGACTAGGGAGGGTTCTCCTGCTTCAATATCAACCATCTCTAAGAGATAAGTTGATAGATTACACTGGTTCCCCGTGAGAATGAAACAAGCTCTTTTAAGAGAACTTGAGTGGTTAAGAAGGTTTAGTGCATTGCGTCACTGTGTCCATGACGACTTTATCTTCAATATTGGTGTTGCCTTAGCAACAACCAGTAGCATACGAGTTGAACCCGGTGTCTGCCCTAAGGTTGAACATATGGAGGGCTATTTCTTTTCACCCTTTTCATTTACATTTCTTTTTAATTCTTCAACTCCTTCTTTCCCTTTCATTATTTTCTCCTTTTTTTTCGTATCATACCTAAGGACTTCTAATTCTAACTATGGGAGATGTCCTTGGGTAGATCCCTCCGGCTCTGGCGGATCATAGGACAGTTTTATCCTATCTTAATCACCTTATAATTCCTTGATTAACCGACAGTAGCCAAGAAACCTTTGATAGAAAATCTCTCAAAGTGTTTGTGATAATCAAATATTTTGGTTAACACTTTGAGAGTTTTGTGTCACTTGTAGAAGGGCTCCCCCTTCACATGTGCTCATGAGTATTTAATAAATTTGCACATGCGGGAGGAGCAAGCATTTTGAATTGATCCACTTTTAGTGAACAAGACCGATTCGAGACACGCTTACATCACTAGTTAGACTAGCTTGAAGTTATTACCCGGCCTGGTCAAGTTCACAGAAAGTTTCTCGAGAAGGTACATTTCTACTAAGACAAATCCTTTTCGAGACACGCTTACGTGGCTAGTTAAAGAGTTCCATTGTCAGCTTTTAGGTGACAACTAGCTCTAGTAACTAACTTGATGTTATTACCCGTCGAGGATAAGTCTTTTCGAGAATACTAACTTTTATTGTCTCGTCAATTCCTGGGTCAATTTTGAGTCTAGCTCGCACACGATACAACTTTTAGCCTTTTTGACTACTTATATTTTAATCACTTTTCCATTTTCTCCCCCTCAAAAATAGCATATAAAATGATGTTTTTGACAATCTTTTAGATTAAAATATGCCTTTTTGAGTCTTATGGGGAGATTCACCAAGAACTTTTGATTATAGAACAAAGTATCTTTGTTTTGACAAGTGCTCCCCCTCAACAAGTGATTAGGTCTTATTGAGGTGAAATACTTGTCCTTTTGAGCAGAATTATGAAAATCATAAAATATTTAATTAATTCTACTCAAAAGTAAGAAGCCTTCGCTCCTTATATTAGGATTGAGGCACTGATGCGTACCTCAGGGTCCTTTCTTTACAAGTTTGGGTTGTACACTGTAATGCGTGCACAAGCCATTATGAAGAATAGTATTGACAAATCAAATCAAGTTCTTACAAATTTCTACCATTCTGGTCTCTGAAACGTCAACACCGGAAATCCTGGTCTGCCTCCCACATAGCTTTCCAATCTCCTTATCTGATCCCTTCACTTTAACCGGTTCTCAATTCTTGTAATGAATTTGTGAGCGTCTCTGGCCTCATTGGTGTTCCACCTTTTGGATTTGTGCAGTGCAATATCATCTAATCTGCCTTTGATTTCATCTCTGACGAATTTCAAGGTTTCATCACAGAACTTTTGGATCTCGTCATAGGCCATGAAGCAGTTTCGACCGTTGACACTGCGGTATGTGAACCCAAATGCCGGATGCTTGATCAAGGTGTATTGAGGTAGGTGTTGAAGGTTGGGGATGTTGAAAAGGTTAGGTTTGGTGAGATTTAGCTTCTTCTGATAACTTTCCACTCCCAGTTGAAGATCTTCTACTCTTTCTCTGATGACTATTTGTCTGATGAAGATTAGGAGAGCTGTGATAAAGGCAAGCTGCATTGGTTTGGGTAAGTTGCAAAGCTTTCCTTGAACTTTGAGCAGATACATATCTTCTATGTCGTTGAGGAGTAATCGTGGAAAGTCTGACTCAGAAATCTTGTACTCTTGTTCATCAAGTCTTTTGAGTACTGTTTTACTGAGAAAGGAGTACCCAAAGTGAGTGACTGTCGAAATGAACTGGATCGAGACAATCTTGAACTCACTTGTCACATTACCCATAGTCTGATTGAGTCTGCTGCTTCGATAATATTGTGCCCGGTTATCTGGCCAATGATGTATTCCATAGAGTGTGTTCCGGTCATAGTCAAGAACTTTATCGATGAATAAGTCGGAGGCTTCTTCTTCGATGGCGTTGTTGAGGTATCTTGCTGCAGGGATGGAGAAGGTAAGCGATGTGGCGTACTTCTTTTCTATCTTGCTGCCGTGTTGTAGAAATTCCAAGTCGTTGTTGAAGAAGAACTTGTAAGGGATTTTCTCTTGTTTCGGCTTTCCAACCAAGGGTAGAGGTTTGGTCCAGTCAGTGTAGTAAGGCCCTTTCTTCTTTGAGTAGTAATCAATGTTGGACTCGAGATTTAGCCAGTCAATGTCGTTAGACATTGCTCGGGCTATGTTTTCCAGGTGATATTCGAGTTCAACAGAGTTGGCTGACCGGTCTTTCAACAAGTTGAATGCAGCATTCTTTACCCTTCTCAGCTCCTTTTTGCTCATATTCTTTAAACCATAGTCTCGTTGCAGAAGTTGTGCATATTCCACTGTGTGACCGTCTTGCGGTGATTGATCTTCTGCTAGAGGTGGTTGAGCTTTAACCATTTCATCAAACCAAGAGTATTCAGCCATTTTGTCTTCGTCCAGCCACTTAAGAATCCTTTTAGGTTTCTTTGGTTCGGTGCTTTTCGAAGAGGTTTCAGGTTTATGCTGATGATGTTTCCTTTTCTTCTCTTTCTTCTTTGGTGATGGTTCTGGTATGTCGTCTGGCTGAGGGAAGTCACTTCCGCCGGTGTACTCAAAATGATCATGGGCTTTAGGACCGGAAACCGATGCCTTGGGTTGTTGAGTAGATGTTGTGGTAGTCGGAGGAATGACAGGTTCTTTGGGTTGAGATGAGGGTCCTTCGGCTTGCTTTTGTTTCTTTGCCTGTGAGTTAGGATCCTTGTCTTCATCATCTCTTGGACGTTTCAGTTTGTCGGCCTCAGTGCTGCAGGTCTCTTTAGACATCTTGGCTTTTAAAGCTTCCAGGACTTTAGTTTCATCAGGTGACAAGGTGAATTTACTTACCAATTTGTCTAAGAGCTGGGTCTCTAATTCGTCCAATGACAACTCTGGTTGAGTTAGAGTTGTTTTGTCTGCTCGAAGAGTAAATGAAGTAGATCTGATCACTTTCTTGACAGCTTGTTCTGCAATTTTGGTGAGTTCACCTCTCATTGGTGCCAGCAAATCTTTCAATTCAGCAACTAAGTGTTGTTCCATATACTGATGTGCTTGAGTAGCTAATGTAACTTCCATGTTTTCTTGTACATCCTTAGCTAAGAAGGTGTCTACCTTTTCTTGCAGTTCTTGGACATTCGTATTTAGCTTTGTCTATTCAGCAACTTGACTTGCTAGTGATTCTACTTGAACTTCCAATTTGCTTTTCTTCTTTTCATGAACTCTTCTTACAGTCCTCTTAATCAATTTAGAAGCAGCAGAGGCTTTTGTACTTGTGGGTTTCTTGATTGATTCGTCATGTGTAGATTCAGATGCTGGAGGTGATGATTGTGAAGATTCAATGTGGGTGGATATGTCCTTATCATCTCCTCTTTGTGATTCGGGTTTATCCTTGGCATCAACTTTCTTTTCTTTGGCTGTCTCCTCCTGTAATCTTTGCTCTTCAGCCAATCTGTCAGCTTCTGCCTTAAGCCTTAGTTCTTCTGCTAATTTGGCTTCTTCTTCCTTTTGTTTCTTATTTTCTTCTTGAAGCCTAATATCTTCTGCAAGTTTGGCTGCCTCTTCAGCTTTCCTGCTTTCTTCCATACGGATTGCTTCTTCCAATTTGGCTTGTTCTAACTCCTCAAGCCTAGCCTATTCAGCTTCTTGTTTTCTTTTTAGCTCTTCCTCTTGAGCCTTCTCTCTGATCTCCATCTCTTCCATGGTCAAAAGGTATGGAACATCAGTGTCCATATGGTCCTCCTCATCATCTTCTCCTCTTGCTGACGCATTTAGCATTTCTACATCTGTAGGTGATACTGTGGGAGTTTCGTAGATAATCATAGCAGCATTGGTTCCTGTATCTTGAGTTTGATCAACTGTAGTGGACTCAGGAATTTTGCTAGATCCGCCTGCTTCGTTTGTTTGAGTGAACATAGGAGGTGGAGGTTGATCAACTTGGAAGGAGTCTATTTTGCTGTGGAGGAGACCTAAATTAAGAGCTCTTTCATTTTCTTCTTCCACTGATAGGCCTATGTTAGAGTGAGCAACTTCTTGTTCAGCAGTCATTGGTTCCTTCTGCTTCTCTTTCTTTAACCTTTCTTCTTCCAATTTAGTGTCTGCTTCAGTTAAAGGTCTTTGATTTAACGTTATTGGGTATTCAGCATTTTCAGCAAATTCATCAATATTTCTGTCCCAATCTTCGAAAGACATGTCCAGATCATCAAGATCTTTAATATTTACCTCCTTGTCGATGTGTGCATAGGCTTCCCTATAAACTGGACCTTCATCGGATTCGGTTTCCGAGTCAGATGGTTTTGGAGAAGATGGTTGTTTGGGTTCAGGAATAGATTCAGGAACAGGTTTCTTGACTGGAATTGTGAACTTAAGTGTTCCCCTTTTAGGCTTTTGTGCAGATTTGTTAGAACTTCAAGAGCTCCCAGACTTACTACCTTTCTTCCCCTTTTTCTGCATGAACGAAGGTAGAATAACTTCATCTAAGAAACCAACTTTGTATTCCTTGAGAGCTTGAACGTAGTACTTGTAATTCTTACAATTTTTACTTTATCATTCAAGAGACAATCGGGAAGTGTTTTTCCTTGCTTACGTGTGCTAGTATCAAGTCTTTTAATCTGTCTGAGAGTGTCCTCATTTCTGAATGTGTTCTTAGCTTCATCATCCAGTCTTTGAGGAATGTCGTCATACTCACGAAGGAAGCTTTCAATGAATAGTTTGGTGAAACGAATGAATGGAATATTAGTAGTTTTGTGTTGTATGTGCCACACAAAATCTTCCCAAATAATGCTAGCATAGTCCACCTTTTTGACGTTTTCTAAAGCCCAGAAAAGTTTGAGATGTTGGAGTTTGGGGTGTTCGTGACCAGTATCTCTGCCAGATAATGACTTAGCAATAAGGATATACAAAGTTCTCCATGGTTGTGGAAGAAATATGATGTTGAACTTTGAGTGTCTAGTCACCACTTCTTCTGATTCATCGTAGCCAATATCCCGTAACCATTCTATCAACTCTTCCTCATTAGGTACTGGATCGTATTCTTCATCTGGGCCAAGTTCGGGTAAACCAAGAACATTTTGAAGAGTGTCTATGTCCACAGTGACTTGTCTCTTATGAAGCATACAAGTAAAGGACTCTTCCCCAAGGTCCAGTTAAAGTGTGTGCCAAAATTGTTGTATGTAGAAGCAAGCAACTGATGCTGATTTGGTGAGCAAGATTTTGTACGGGTGATAGAGGAGAGCATCCACAGCTACAATGCAAGAGGATTCATTGCATGTGATTTTGTTGAAGTTGATCATTAAGTTGTTTTTGCCTATCTTTCTGGAGTAATTCTCGGGAAAGGTTTCTTCCCAAGTGAGTTTTGGTTCAGGTTCTGGTCCATATGGAATATCATCTTGTTGTGCCATCTGAATTGATCATACACAAACACAAACATAGCAATGATATACTTTGTTAGCTCAGACATTCAATTACATGATTATGCATAACTGGATTGATCAGTGGGTGTTTTTGTGTTCAATAAATGTTGTTTTAGGATGAACTTGTATGTTAGATGTTAAAACTTAGTGGAAACTTATAACAATCAAGTCACAACATGTATTAACAAATATAAGAGATTACACTTTTGAAAAAAATTACAACACTTAGACAAATTTTCATGAAATCAGACAATGTTACGCGTAAGATTGGAAATCCTACGCATAACATTTCTTATGCGTAAGAAATCATTTTATGCGTAAGATAACAAAAGCTACGCTTAACTTATATTTTACGCGTAAGTTCAAACTTTTACGTAGGATTCATCTTATGCGTAGGAATGAATCTTATGCGTAAGAATGAAGCTTAGGCAAAGGTTTGAACCTTATGCGTAAGATATGACTTATGCGTAAATTTTGACTTATGCGTAAGATAATAACTTATGCGTAAGAAATGATCTTTTGCGTAAACATTGTCTTATCCCAGACAAGTTTATCAATTCTGTCGAATCTTACGCGTAAGATTTCATCTTACGCGTAGGATGAGTAATCTTATGCGTAGGATCGTCTGTTTGGAAAATCACCTTCGAAAATTTGTATCTTTTGATTCCTGAAAGTTTTAAACACAACCACTAATCAATATATCATCCATACTCATTCCAACACACCTAAATCATACAATTAAACGCGTAATCATGCCAATACCCAAACTTATGCGTAGGAACGTATGAACTACTAATCACTATGAGATTCAAACATGTTTCTGGGTAGATTTTGGACAAAGACGAGTGTTATACATATGCTTAGGAACATTATGACCAAGTTATAACAATTATTAACCATAGAAACTTATGATCATAACTGCTAGTGTCTAAGAACCCTAACTCAAATATTCAAGATCCATATGATGTTTCTGAAGCAATTAAACCACTAATTCAAGGTCCTAAACACATACAATCATTATCCCTATCATCAATTAGTGTCTAAACATCCCTAATCAACAACCCCTAAATAGTACGTATGAACCCTAATCAAGAAATCAATCAATTGTGGTTTCTGGGTATGATTGGAGTTTACCAACATGCAATAAATCAACATAGAATCAAATCCCATCAACCAAATCACATCCTAACACCCTTAATTACCAAGTCTAATTTTACGCAAAACCCAAAAGTGTATGTAACGATTTTAGAACAAATTAACCGTTGGATTAAGATAAAATAAAAAACCAATGTTAAGAATTATGATCAAAACACATTTGCACTTACAGATTTGAAGATCAATGTATGGATCAAATGGTTGATTAAGGGCCGTAGATTAAGTTTGGTGAGGATAGTAAATGTGATGAACTGTTTTTGCAGGGGCAGTAAATGTGTAGGGTCAAGGGTTTTTGACCAAGGTTATTATAAGTTTGAGAAATTAACATATTAAGTCCCTTAACCTCATATCAATTATAAACCTAATGCATAACTAACTCACATTAATACTTAACTCCACCAAGTAGTATAAAAGAACAACTTTGGATAATTTTACTCCCCCTTGACCTTAGACCGAAGTCCTTTTGATTTTCAGAATTTGTTTCAATGGACAAGGAGAGTATCCCGAAAAACCTTTAATGCATCACATTGATAAATAAATATTTTTGGTAAAATGCAATTATGAAGTAAATGCTTTGAGAAAATTAAAGAAATACTTTCCCTCCCCCTCAACACTTGTTTTTTATAGTAATTTTAGACTTTTTATAAAAATAGTGTTGAAAAGAGTGGTGTATACTTGCATTTTTTTTTTGAAAAGAAAAAAAATAAAATAAAATCTTTTTGTGTTTTTGTTGGTTTTATAATTTTATGTTTTGTTTTTGGTAAAATATTTACAAAGATAGTTTTGATGTTTGACGATCATTTATGTTTTAAAAACTTTTCCAGATCTTCTGGAGTCAAACATCGCATACCAATTTGGTGAACTAGACTAGCAAACCTTGATGGTGCTAAGGCTTTGGTAAGTAAGTCCGCCAATTGGTACTCAGTTCCAACAAAATATAATTCGACGGTACCCTTTTCGACATGCTCTTTGATGAAATGATATCGGAGATCAATGTGTTTGGATTTGCAGTGATGAACGGTGTTGCAGGAAATAGCAATGGCACTTTTGGAATCATAGTAGATCGGAATCTTATTGAACAGGTAGCCATAATCCTTAAGTTGTGATCTCATCCAAATGACTTGAGCACAACAAGCAGACATAGCTACATATTCAGATTCTGTTGACGACAGTGATGAGCAGTCCTGCTTCTTAGATTGTCATGACACAAGTTTATCTCCGAGAAACTGTAATCCACCAGATGTACTTTTGCGTGTGTCTAAACATCCTGCATGATCAGCATCTGAAAAAGCAATTAGTTCAAAACCAGAATCCTTCGGATAACAGATTCCCAAGTTAATGGTTCCCTTTATGTATCGAAGGATTCTTTTAGCCTCACTGAGGTGTTTTTCAGTTGGTTTGGACTGATAGCGAGAGCACATGTAGACAGCAAATACTATATCAGGTCTACTAGCTGTGAGATACATGAGTGACCCAATAATACTACGGTATTTGGTAGGGTCAACAGGTGTCCCATGTAAGTCAGCATTTAGTTTTGTGGTATAGCCCATTGGTGTATTATAAGTATCACAACTCATCATTCCATGTTTCTTTAAAATTTCTAGAGCATATTTGGACTGATTTATAAAAATTCCACGGGGTGATTGATGAACTTGTAGTCCTAAAAAGAACGAAAGTTCACCCATCATGGACATTTCAAAATTATCTTTCATTAAATTTGCAAAATCATTAGAGTAACTTCTTTTTGTTGAAGCAAAAATAATGTCATCGACATAGATTTGAACAACTAGTAAGTCCACCCCGTATGTTTTTGTAAATAGTGTTGGATCCACCGAACCTTTAGAAAATTTATTGGCCAGCAAGAAAGCAGATAGTTTGTCATACCATGCCCTTGGGGCTTGCTTAAGTCCGTAGAGTGCCTTTTTGAGTCGATAAACGTGAATGGGACGCTCAAGATCAACGAAGCCGTCTGGTTGGCTTACATAAACTTCTTCATGGAGTTCTCCATTAAGAAATGCTGTTTACACATCCATCTGATAAACAACCATGTTCCGATGTGCTGCATAAGCCAGAAAGATCCGAACAGCTTCATGTCTAGCCACTGGAGCAAAGGATTCTGCAAAATCAATTCCTTCTAGTTGGGAGTATCCTTTCACTACCAGGCGTGATTTGTTACGTATGACTGTGCCTTCTGTATCTAGCTTATTTTTCCAAATCCATTTTAACCCGATGACATAGACTCCATCAGGTCTTTCAACTAATTCCCATACTTCTAATCGTATGAATTGTTGAAATTCCTTTTGCATAGATTCAATCCAGTTATCATAAGTCATTGCTTCTTTGATGTTCTTAGGTTCTTCTAAACAAACTGTGAGTGCATAGATGCAATTTTCACCATCAGTGTGAAGTCGTTGTCTTGTCATTACAGGTGCATCTGGATGGCCAATAATATGAACTAGGGGATGATCTCGAGTCCATTTGTGTGTCGAAGGGTGTAGTTGATAAGTATCTCGCATGTTAGCAGGATCCAAATTGCGTGTGGACGACTCAGCTACTTCAGGAAATGTTGGAGCCGGTGCAAACGGGTTAAAGAACGCATTAGGATCATACTCTGCGGGTTGTGGAACTGATTGTGGTGTAGGATGTTCAGCTGATTGTTGTGGGTTGGAAGCAGTTTGTTCTGCTGTTAATGGAGATGCAATTGGAGGACCGTCTTTCTCAACAGTTGTAGTAGTTTGTTGAGGTGAGTCAGGTACTTGAATATTTTTAGGTTGAGTAGCGGAATTGGGTGAGACCTCTGTAGAACGGTATTCAATTGTATCATCAAACAGTGGAGCAAACAAGGTTTCCAATTCTTTGTGGTTGAGAGGCAATGGTTCAGCCGAAGAGTCCGGAGAGTTAAGACGGTTGAATTCGAGTCCTAAGCTGTTTTGCTCAGAAGCCATCTGTGTGAGTTCATCAAAGTTAGCATGAATAGTTTCTTGAATTTCTCTTGTTCGACGATTCCATATCCGAAAACCTTTGGAATTTTCACAGTATCCAACGAACACTCCGATGTTAGCCTTTGCTTTAAGTTTACCTAAATCATTACGATCATTTTTTGGATAACAAAGTGCTCCAAATACATGAAAGTAATCGATGTTTGGTTTTCTTTTGTGAAAAATTTGATAAGGTGTTTTGCGATGGCGTTTTGTGATCATGCAACGGTTTTGGGTATAACATGCGGTTGAAACAGCTTCCGCCCATAAGTAATCTGGTAATTGAGCATTAATTAACATGGTTCTAGCAGCTTCCACTAACGTCCTGTTGCGTCTTTCAACAACTCCATTCTGTTCTGGGCTTCTAGGAATAGATGTTTGATGTTCAATTCCCACTTTCTCATAATATGACCGAAGTGTCTAATTCTTAAATTCTGTTCCATTGTCAGTTCTGACCATTCGTACCGTGTTGCGTAACTGAACTTGAATTTTAGTGAGAAAGGTGATGATCATTGAAGGAGCTTGATCTTTACTTCGTAGAAAATAAACCCAAGTCCATCTGGAGTAATCATCCACAATTACAAGTATGTAGCGTTTACCGTTGATACTTTGAACACGCATCGGTCCACACAAATCCATATGAAGCAATTGTAAAACATGATTCGTACTGTGCTCAGATTTAGAAGGAAAATGAGCCCGAGTACTTTTACCTTGTTCACAGGCTGAACATAAGTGATCTTTGGTAAAACGGAATCTTGGAAAACCATCAACAAGTTTGTGACGAGCAAGTTCAGTCATAGTTTTGAAATTCAAGTGCGAAAGACGTTTATGCCATAACCAAGATTTAGTTGATTCCGCTTTGGAGAGAAGACATATCGGAGATGTAGCAATCATATTTGACATTGATATTGTATAAAGATTAGAACCACGTGAGCCAGACATTATATCATTTCCTTGTAAGTCACGAACGAAACAAGTTTTCTCACGAAATGCTACTTCTAGATCCCCATCACAAAATTCACCAACTGAAAAAAGGTTGTGGCCAAGGCCTTCCACATAATAAACACGACTGATTTCAATGTTCCCACTGACATAGTCACCATATCCCATGATTAAAGCGTAATGATCATTCCCGAATCTGACAGTACCAATGAACTTTGAAACAAAGTTGTTTAACAGTTTGAGATTGCCTGTCATATGTCGGGTGCATCCGCTATCAACAATTCAGAGAACAATTTGTACCACCTGCATCACAAGAAGATGACAAGGATGGAACAGAAGTAAGGGTGGAACCCAAAGAAAGTGCGGGTTCCTGTTGGTTAGAAGCACATGTATTCAAGAATTTAGGAATCCATTTAAAGTCTGGTTTATATTGTAACCAACGTTGCCAATTCCAACTAGTTCTTGCTTTCTTTTTGGTGAATTCACTAGTAATGGGCTTGTTCCTAGATTTGTTCTCTACAATTATGGGGGTAACTTCAACTGCATTAGAAACCGTAGATGGCGGTTTTCCTAATATAGACTTAGAGGCAGTAGTGGGCCTAGAAGGAATGCTTGTCCTATGTTTCTTATAACGATTAAGAAGAGAATTAGCTATACATTTTGTATGAACACCAGATGATACGCTTTTACGACAAAACACACAAGATGCATTAATATTCAAAACATTCAAAGGTTCATCATTCGTTACATTTAGATTTTGATTACAATTTGCCAGATTAGAATCTATATCTGATGCAACATGAGTTTTATTCAAAGTCCTAAGTTGATATTCTACTTCTTGAGCTTCTAGTGGTCCTCTTTTACGTTGCAAGATCCTATTCTTCTTGTTACTTTTTCGCTTGGGGTCTGCTAACGCTATTAGTGGAGACTAGTCCTGTGGAAGTGGAGTTATCAACATTAGTGTTTTGAACAAAATTTTCTTTAGCAGTTTTTTCTAATTGATACAATCCTGGTACTATCACCGTGGTGTCAATAAACTTTTCTTTTTGAAGTAGCTTAATTTTCTCTTTCAAATCAATGATGATGTGATTCTTATCCTGAATATCAGACTCAAGTAAACCATTGCAATATTTGATGTCATCGCGGTTTTGTTGCCATTTGACGTTTTGAATTTTTAAATCCGCAATTTCTTTCTCGTATTTGAGACACAGACTTTTTAAAGACTCATTGTTTTTGCAAAGCTGACAAGAGTTTGAATTATTTTGACTTTGAAGTTGCAATTCTGTTTCAATACTTTGAGCTTGACACCATTCAAGCCTTTGTTTGAGTAGACAAATTTCTTTTGAAAATTGTTTTGTCACATCATCATTGTTTTTTCTCAACATGTCATTGTCATGTTTAAGTGTCTCTATTTCCACATTCAACAAATTATTATCAACACAAAGATCATCCATAAGCATAGAAGTGCCAGATTTATAGAGATCATTCATGACAACAGACAAAATATCAGCATTGAGAACTTGTTCCAAGAATCGATCAGCATCATCTTTTAAAATTCTATTTCTTTGCTTTTGAACCAAAATTGCATTTTCAGTTGAGTTGAAAACGTTTATCATTGTTTTGAGTTCGTTTTGAAGTTCCTGTTCCCAACGTGTAGCACAGAGACGGAGGTGTTTGACAATTGGCATCATTTGTTTTTGAAAAATATCTCTCTTTTCTCGCTCGTAAGCAGATTGAAAAGTTTCAATTTTTATTTCAGAATTACGTTCAATTGTTTCCTCCAAAATTTCGATGTCTTCCATAAAAGTTTTGTAATAATTTAAGACACGAAAACTTTTTGGTAAAGGTGTAACTTCACCAGAGGATGGTAAAGGACCATTTATTTGTGCTACAGTTTGGACAGGGGCCGTATTAGAAGATGAAACATATGACTCAGTGACATACCATGATTTCTCAGGTAATTCTTTTTGAGGAACAAAAGATTTAGAAATATGAGGAGCTTTTGAATAATCATATGGTTTCCAATATTCAACTTGACTCATTTTTTATCGACTCTCTTCTTCAAGTTCTTCCTCTTCCTCAGTATCATAAACAACAGTACGCACAATCGTATTATCAAGCATATGGTCCATACTGTAAATTTTAGGATTTTCTTTGAATGTTGTGTGAAGAAACATTAATTTGAAATCACCAAGTGCAAATCCTTTATCGGGTCTCGGTTTTAAAGTAAATTTCTGAATTGTTGTGACAGAGCCCCCGGTTTTGTAAGCAACATTACAAAATTCTTTGAGTTGTTTTTCAAGATCAACAATCTCACAGATTAATTTATCTATATACTTCCTTTTTCGTATTTTATGTTCACAAAAATCCTTTTTGCAAATTGACAATTCTGTTTCTGTTTTTGAAAGTACTTTTTGAAGTTGTTCAACTTGTATTTGAAGTTCACACTTTTCACTTTCTAGTTTTGAAACCAACTTTCCGTTTGACTCAATTAAATCTTGCATTTTATGTTGAAGATCTTGCTCTTTGTTGTAAGATTCTTGAAAAGCTTTTTAGAAACTTTTTGCGTGTTTAACCTTGTCTTCCTGATTTGAAAGTTGTATTTTATAACACTCAATATCTCTTGCAAGTGACGCATTTGTTTCTTTTAAGGCTTTGTTTTTCTCGTTGCATTTTATGATTTGCAATTGTTGAGCGTTCAGTTGTTTGGATAACAATATGAGGTTAGGGTCTGGATCAAACGATGGTTCATGTTGTTCTATATGATCATGTTTATCATTCTCAATAGGATCATCAAATGAAACAACTGTGTCATCATCAAATATGACAACTGTGCTTATTTGTTCATCTGCTTGAGAAGATGAAGATGAGTCAGATGGAACAACGTGCGCCAAATCTGATTCAGAAGCAGAGGGTGAGGCTATGTCATGTATAAGGCATGCATTAAGGTCATGTACCTGAGACAAGCCGTCAGTGTCATACACTGGACCTGAATCATTAAACTGAAGTTCCTGCATGTTGGCCATAAGCATCACAGCTGCATTAGTCCAGATCTTCCATGTCATCATCGTTGTTCACATTTGCCATGAAATTGTTCTCCTGCTCAGTGAAATGTCCATCCTTTTCATCTTGGAGAGCCATAAGTAATGCTTGCTTGTGAAACTTACTACCCCGAGTTCTTGGTTTAGGACATGCTGTCGCTATATGACCTTTTTCATTACAATTATAACACCACACTGCATTCCCAGAGTTTGAGTTCCTAGTATCAACTGGTTCAGACCTTTGCTGAGACGGACCTGAGTTGTTCCTGAACCCTCCATTGTTATTAAACCTCTGACCATTCCCAAAATTTCCTGAAGAACTTCCTGAACCAGATCGTCCAAAGTTACGATTCTGAATTTCCACCCTTCCATCATGTACAACAGCTTGATTCCTTGTGTTAGAAGATGAAAGTTGACGGTTGTTTGTTTTGTTGGAGAATTTGCTAAAAGCACGAGCAATAAGAGCAAGTCCCTGATTCAACGTATTAAAGTCCTCATCGTCATCTTCATTGGAGTTTGAGTAATACACTGCATCATTGTTGTTGTATGGAACAAGTTGAGTAGAAGTATTCTGTGGAGATGAATCTTAAGGAACCATTTGGTTTGAGGTAGAAGATTGTGGATAACTGAAGTAGTTTTGTTCTTGAACATATGCATGATTTGACATTGGTGGTGGAGCATAGTGAGATTGAGCTACGAGTGCCAAAGAATTTGGTGTTGGTGATGGTAAGTATCCTCCTAGAAGAGCTCGATCTTTTTCCACTTCAGGTTCATCGTGTTTCAGAAAATCATACAACAGTCCATATGGTGCATCATGAAGATTTTTGGTTTGTCGAACGAATGTCACATATTTATGCCAATCCGGACCAAGACTACCGACGAATTTGGAGTTCACTGCGATCCTTGGTACTGTAATTTTGTGTCGTTCCAAATCATTTACCACATTAGTGAAACGATGATAGTAGGATTCAAGTGACTCTCCTGGTTCAATTGTGATGTTAGTGTATTCCATGTAGAGTTTGGATTCCATATCATCTTTGTTCAATTGAGTGCCTTCCATTAGGAGATGAACATGTTCCCACATAGCTTTGGCTGTTTTCTGAGCATCGACACTTCGATAAATTGGATTAGGTATTCCTTGAAGTATATAGGCCATTTCATACTCATCAGCTTCACGATGGTATTTCTGATCCTCTGTGAGTTGAGATTCTGGAACAGGTTTCTCTGCAGGAGCACGTGGAGGATCAATAGTTGGATCACCAATTTCAAGTCTTGTTGGCCACTCAAATGGTCCTTCCAGTATCACTTGTTTCAAGAATTTCCCATGAGGTTTCTTTAGTTCAAGAAATCGTAAGAATCGACTTGACCACTGAACATAGTTCCCAGGTGTTAGCATTCGAGGTGTTTCAAGTGATCCTGCCTCATGTCTGGATTGTTGAGTTGTAATAACTTCACACATTCTATCAAACCAGTGAGGTTGTTTGGAGGAAAACTGAGTGTTTTGTTGTGACATTTGATATGGTTGTTGTTGAGGAATGATTTGATGTTGTTGCATCATGAGATATTGTGGTTGTGGATTAAACGGTTGTTGATGAAAGTGTGATTGTGAAGGTTGTTGATATGATTGTTGCTGATGGTATTGTTGTTGCTGATACTGCTGATGTTGCTGTTGCTGAGGATGAGAGAAGTAGTAATATGGTGGTTGAGACATCTTAGAACACTTGTGTAATAATGGATCTTGTAGAAGATTGAAATGTATGTTCCTTTGGTTAAGATTTAAGAATCCTAAGGCAAAGATGAAATCTTACACGTAACACTGAACTTATGCGTAGACTTCAAAGTTGCGCGTAAAGGTTGATCTTATGCGTAAACTTGTGAGTTATGCGTAAGATTTTCCTTATGCGTAAGTTTTAAGCTTATGCGTAAGAGTTTTATGCGTAAGGTTCAAAAACCAAACAAATCTTTCAAACTTATCCAAGCTTGAAAGATATCCGTAGTCAAAGTATCCCACTAACTTATCCAAGCTAGGGAAGTACTGAGTCACCGTAGCACGAAGAAAAGACCTTTGATGAAGCTTATGCGTAGACTTAAGAAACTTACGCGTAAGATATAATCTTATGCGTAAGATCTAACTTCTGCGTAGAAACTTAGGCGTAGGAAATCAACTTCTGCGTAGGATCTAACTTCTGCGTAGAACTTATGCGTAGGAAAGCAATGTTAGGTGTAGAAAAGGGGTTTTATGCATTAACTCATCCGTAGGATCCAATGTTATGCGTAGGGGGACAAGAAAGTACTGTTGACAGCTTGAAATAGTACTGTTTCACTAATCTTATGCGTAGAGTGACCAAAAACTTGTAAAAATCACTACTTTTTGAAGAAAAAGCTTAGAAATAAGGTTCTTTTGATCTAATAACTTCTCCAACACTTAGAAGACACTAAATATGTAAGATTTAGCTACCAAAAACTAGTTTTCCAATATCAAAGAAGCTACAAACTCAATAAAATATGTGAAAAAGTACTAAAATCTATCAAAGATTAAAACTTTATGCAAAATCTAAGCTTCTAAACACTATATCAACCTTGAAACTTGTCCAAGCTTCAAGATTTGAGTGAAAGAAACAAAGAAAAAAGCAAAAAGATGAAGAAATATGATGAGAACCCCATGTTAACACTAAGAACAATACTTCAATCTCTATTAGGCGAATGATACCACTTGTTAGGTCACCATTTAGTAAACACAAGTATAAGAAATAAGATGAGAATAAGAGATGGTTGATTATAAGATTATGAAAAGTGAAAGAACTAAAGTTTCATTAAGATATTCAAATAACCAACAAGTATAATGATACCATAAGCATGGTATATATAGGGGAGGAGTAGGGCAACACTCCCTTCCTCCCTCATGCATCAAATTCGTGGGCTTAAAAGCCTTATGGGCTTTTACATATTTGTCCATTAACTAAAATATAAACATAAATAATACTTAAGCAACCTATTACAAAATGTAATGACCGAGACTTGACTAAATACTAAAGTATGATTCCAACAATAACACATGAAATTTTTGGTCTACATGGACCGATATCATAGATAGCACAACCATTCCCCTATAGTAGTGTCAATACTTGGTGATTCCGTTTGTACAACAATCAAAATACTACAAGTTTCTTTGAACTATGCCACACCTCCCGTGGCTAGGATAATAGTAAAAGCTAGTAAAGATATAAGTCTAGTCTCGAGACTTCCTGGTGTCCCTCTGAGTGAAACCAGGTTTGTAGCATCATAAGGTCGAGATAATCCTGAAGTGGAGTCCGGAGTTGTGCATCGATCAAGTCCTAGATAATGTAGATTCTAAATCATTCTTGAGGAACCTGCGGATGTTCCTGTTGAGTCCGTGATCTTGGTATTATCCACAAGGTGTTATCTAATTCATGGCAAGTGGGAATGGAAAAAGGGAAATGACAATGGTGGTACTCTAAAGGATGAGAATAACATTGATGACGATGAGATCCTAGTGATGAGTTAGGAGACGATGGTGATAATAGTGAATGGAATACTACCCTCTTTCGCGCTATCTCGCAACATCTAAGAGGTAAAACTGAAGTACGCACTATGGGACAACCAATAGTGTAATAAGTAGCTGATGGTGGTGGTAGTACCTGAGTAGTGAGTGTCTTACTAGTGAAGGAAAGAAAACATATTATCTTCCTTGTAATAAGCATCCTAATAGGTCCATTAAGATTAAGTCTGAATATTCTACCAAACGGCATTCTATGTATGGGCTGGATGATAGGAAAACCTTGTTCCTATAACAATTCAATGGTGCTAATGGCAGTGAAAGTGCAACTGGTGGTACAATGGTAGTGGAAGATGACAAGGCATCTTCAATGTCGGAATCCGATAAAAGGGTGACAGGTTGTATATCTGAAGACATGTCACTTGTGAACCAGGTCAATATAATTACTAGTGCTAGAGATGGAAGATGATTCTTTTTGTATTTTTATATTTTTATGAAAGCAAGTAAAAATCTCGGGTTTGAAGGATTTGGGCGGAATTAGTTGCTAGTCAACTAACCCAATACTAAAGATGCAATCAAAATAAAATACTAGAAATGAAAATAAAACTAAATTAAACTAAGGTTGTGAATAATAAGTGGAGAAGTTGTGTTTACTTAGATTTCACTACTCCCTAGATATCTTTTACACGTTAATTACTTGTTATAGTTGCGTGGATGACGGATTGTATTCCTTAATACCATTCATGGGGTGGCGCACTTAACTCCCCAATCCTATGAGTGCCTACTTCACTCCTATGTCGAGGCGGCTAAGAAGCTCCTAACATGGGATCATTAGAATTTACTCATGCATTAAATACAACCAATAAAACCTAGTGCACATCGGTTCATGTTTCCTAAGACGTTCAAGCATGTTACCATTTGGAGATCTGCCAGTTTTCTTAAGCCTAACATTAAAATCATTCATCCAATACAACCATAAACAAGTAATCAACACATAATTAACATCTAGGTTTCATTAGATCTAAGCAAACAAAAGATAGATCTAGCCTAGCATGGTGGAATTAAGACAAGAACAAGATATAGACAACCAACACATAAACATATTGATTGAATTAAAAGAACACTTATCTCAATTACACTTGTAAGGTTTCAAGGGCTGAAAACCCTTGAAAAACCTGTAAAATTCGTAGTAGGTTCGGCCCTAGGGTTTGTCTAAAACTTCCTTTTTTATGAATGAAAATTAGAAAACTATATATATGAAATAGAGGCTGACGGCGTCAAGACCAAATAGGTGACGCCGTCATATCGCCGCCAAAATAATTCTCGGACTGTCTTGATCTACATCTGACGACGTCATGTGTTAGGCTTCTCCAGGCCGTCACGTGTTTAACTCTTGACGCTCTTCCTCGTGACGCCTTCACGTTTGTACTGGGCCGTCATGACTTTTACTCTTGACGCCGTCAGGATGGTGCTCTTGACGCCGTCACCTACTGTTCCCAGCATGGAAAATTAAGTCTTTGGCGTTTTCTTCACTTTTATGCTCCAAAAACGTCCGAATTGCTTCCTTTTCCAGATTTCACTCCCAAAGTACCTAAAATCACAAAAGGAACGATTTAGGGCAATATTGGATCAAATAAATTCAATTCCGGGCTTAAATGACCCCCTAAAAGTGGTTCATTTTTCGCCTCATCAGATGGTAAATATACAATGAGTGTAAATCCAGATTCACTAATCTGTAAAACCGTTTAGAATACGCGCACGACCTCCCCGGCAGCGGCGCCAAAATTTTGATTGGGTCCAAACGGTCAACCTAAATTGACCAAAGGAATGGTCAACCAGGTCAAACAGTTTAGAGTCAATGCTCCGTGGAAGTACAGTGTTTCCCCGGGTCGTTATGTCCCGACGAGGTGTGAAGGTAATCGAAACGGGTTTGTGATCGGGTGAATTTGGACAGAAAGGGTTTGTGAATGATTACACTACGAGATGAGGAATGAAAATAACTTAAAAACACTATATTAACATTTACTGATAATCAGATATACTAAAAACGTGAGCTAAATCTAAAAAACGCGTTCGTTTGATTTAAATTTACGTTAGCGTACGAAATAAAACGCGAGTTTTGTAAAATAAAATACCTACGGATATGAAAATTACATTTTTACAATCCTAATGATAAAAGAAAATTTTTAGAAAAAGAAAAATAATTTTTACACTATTTAATTAATTACTAATTAATAATATTTAAATTACACTAATTATGAATTTAAGCTAGAAAAATGAAAATTTAATTCTAAAAATTCTAAAATAATATAAAAGTAATTTTAAAACTAAAAATATATTTTTCCTACTTTTTCTCTAATTATTATTAATTAATTACTATTTATTAATTACTAAAACTACTTTTGATTTATTAAAAATACTAAAAAGGCAAAGAAAAATCTGAAATTTTTAGGAAAATTCTAAAATACAATTAAGAACTTAAGAAAAATAAAATCTACTAAAAAAGAAATCAAAATAAGCAAAATGGGCAATAAGCACTTACAATTAAGCACTTATAAATAAGCAAACAATGCAAATAATTATTAAAAGCTAGAGTATACTACAAATAACTTATATGAGCTTGAAACAACTAATCTCAACCAAAGAAATGCTCAGAATAAGTTAAAACTAGCAAATAAGCAAAAGCACAAATCCCTAAACCAACCAGTCCACTGGGCTGAATTGGAGGCCAAAATAAACTAGGGCAAAAGCTCCCAGACCCAATATAAGCCTGGCATCCACTAGCCAGCTGAATGGGCTTTTCAGAAAGCCCAAAATCTTAAACTAAGGTGACCTATGGAACAAGCTAGGGACATGCAAATGTTGGTCTGTGGTCACTGATGTTGATAAACACCAGGATAAGCACAACAGCTCAAAAGCTCAATTTGAAAGCTAAAAGCTAAACCAGGACAGAAAGAAGCTAGGGACAAGTGAGTGAGACTAGAATAAGCTAAAAAGAACAAGGAAAGAGCACTGGATAAGCTCTTAAGGTGAAATAAGCACAAGCCACACCACTGAAATCCACACAGACCCAAGGGCTTTTAGCATGCCTAAATTGGCTTATCAAATAAGCCAATAAGGCCAAGATAAGCCTGGATTCAACAACTAAGGTTTGTGGGCTTCTCAAAGAAACCAATAACACCCAGTTGGACCCACTGAGAAGCTCAAAAAGAGCTTATGAATATGGTAATGTACACTGACTGCTCAGTATACATGGGCAGTGGTGATACTTTGAGGACATGAAATAAGCATGCAAACAAGCATAAAATGAATCAACAAACACATGCATAATTAATTGGCCAGAAGGGCTTCTCAAAACACCAAATGACACAGGCTAAATCTAACTAGTGAACATTATGCAAGCTTGTGAAAACTGGGCTTAACACACACAGATCCTGGAGCAGGGGAGGTCAAGGCTCACATAGGCAACTTCAAGACCAAATCTAGCTAAGCAAACAAGTTTTTAATCCCAAATACTATGTTGATTGAGTTTGACAGGGTACCAATGATCACAAAACAGCAAAGATTGACTACTTTCAATCCATGATTACTCCTACAAAGGATCTAGAAAAATTAACCATTTTGACAGATGAACTTTTGACTTTTTATGAACATGAACTAAGATTGACTAAAATGACTTTTGATTAATCCTAATTGACTGACTATGAAGTACTAAGGTAAAATAAAATTAGATTAAGCTATCATAAGCACTTATGCAACTGAATTATCCAACATACAACTACAATCTATAACAGTTAATGAAAAATCAAGATTAGACTTGCATTTTGACTTTTAAAGCTAAACCCACCAATTTGATGCTACTAACTCTCTAGGGCTAACCTAGGTGTTGTATCTAAACAGGTTTCAAACCCTAACAATCACAGAAACTCGTTGTACAAAGTTATTCCAAACACCCCTTTACACAGACTCACATGAAACTTTTTAAAGCAAATCACATATTACAACCATGATTCTGAAACTTAAGGTTCTAGTGTGATGTAATTAGCTTGTAGGAGATTAAAAACATAGATATTAACAACATAGACTCATGAATCATAATTGGACTGTTTCAACAGTGAAAATTAAATATAAAGCAACTCTAGAATCTATTGAACAAGTACTGAATATAAAGTAATTTAAGGACTAAGATATACCTAAGAAACACAGATAACTATATATAAGCAAATAAAAAAGCTATATCGCAGTGAAATACCAAATTAGAATAAAAAGGCTTACATATGACCAAGCTTGAAACTTGAGAAACCAAGGACCAATATCATCACCTAAAGCTTCCCAATAAGCTTGCTAGTCAAAACCATTCATAATCCACCCTGCTTCTCTGCTTCTCATTGATTTTTTTATTTTTAATATATTTTTTTTTTATTTTTAGTATTTTTAGGATTTTGATTTAAAACAGATTCTAATGCCTAGTAAGCTTGAAAAAGCTTAACAGTGACTTAATTGAGCTTATGAGATTATGGAACAACAACTTAACAAGATAAAAGTGAAGTTGTCAGTTTCACTTTAATTTGCCAAATCAAGATTTATTAAATAGCACTTGAAATTAAGCTTAAAGAAAAATAATATTACACTAAAATGATGGATTACAACTGTTTTGAACAAGAAAATACAACTGCTGATTAAATTAAACTAAGAACGACATTATTAAATTAAAACTACACTAATAACTAGCTAACACCTCTGCTCTTCTCTTCTTTCTTTATTTATAAGCTGAGGCATGCTTCTCTCTCTATCCCACTTCAATATAGACCCTTAGATGGTTTCTTTTGATCCTGACCATTGGTTTGGATTTTTGGCGGGAAAATGGGCAAATTGCAATTTCCCAGTGATAATTTGGCAGGGGTGGTTTGGATTTAATTGGTGGAAAGTGGATAGTGGGGGTGGAGTGTGGGAGTAGTGGTGATGATGAAGTGTTGGAGATGGCAGGGATTTGCATGGCTAGGGTTCACGTGGTGATGTTGGGGGAGATGGAGAGAGTTGGTCAAATGGGGGTTTGACTGGCTTATTATTAAAACGGGGAGTAGTAATTTGGGCTAGGAGTGGGCTTTGGTGAGGGTGTGGTGATATAAGGTGGGCTTATGGATCAGGGGGTTGTGGGTGGATTTGGTTTGGACTAATAATTATTCAAGGGTCCATTTGGTTAGTATGTATTAGTCACAAGGACCATTCATGCAATAGGCTGAAAGTTTGGGGGGTAATTCTGCCAATTTTCCCAAATTATCAAAAGGACCATCTCTGCCAAGTTTAAATAAACCAAGGGACCATAAATGTAATTTTTCCATTTTAAACCACCCGGGGAACAATTATGCCAATTTAGAAAGTACAGGGACCAAACATGTAATTTTCTCAAACTTTTTACCCAATGATCGTTTTTAATAATATTTGACTTTTAAATGCCTTGGGTTGACTTTTCTTTCGTTTTAAACTTTCAGGGACTAGTTTTGACAATTTATGAAACTTGAGGGACTGAAACTGCCAATTATGCAAACTTTGTTCGTTTTTCATTTGTTTTTAAACATTTTGCATCTAAAACATATAAAATACACTTTTGGAATAATTTCTGTATTTTGATGCGTTTCTGAGTGTTTTTGGATGTTTTGGCAGTTCAGATACGATAAAAATGATGAGTATTTACACACTCATCAATCCCCCACACTAAACTATTGCTAGTCCCTAGCAATCTTTTGAGAAAAATTAATGGATTTGAAACTCTTTACCAAAATCCATCACTTCTGGAGTAGCCAGATGTAAGAACTGTGGTCCACCTAATAACCGTGTGATTTTGAGCAAACCACCAGCTGTCAACGGATTTGATTAGTCTTTACCAAAAGCCGTTTGCTTCTGGACTAGCCAGCTCTTTATGGAATAGTCAACATCTTGGTGAGCTGATTACCAATTATGGATTTTCCATGGCCTTTTCCACAAGCCATAATCTTGTGGGCTAGCCAACTCATTCGCTTTATGGTATATGGCGAGTTGATTTACCATACAATTTTGGGCAAATTGCAAGCCATCAACGGATTTGAGATGTCTTTACCAAGAGCCGTTTGCTCCTGGACTAGCCAATCCTTTTTGTCGTTTAGACACGGCGGACTGATTACCACAAAAATTTTGAACTTTAGTGAATTTTTTTAAAAAAAAATCTTGGTCAAAAACGGGGGGTACTAAATAGTAAAATGTGATAAAATTCGCTAGAATAGCGAAATACCCCCCCCCCCCCCCCACACACACTTAGAATGAATATTGTCCTCAATATTCAAAGTCCCGGCTATTATGCCGACTCTTTGAACGTAAAAGGGCAACATTACCATCTAAATATGGAAACACCATTTTGTATTTTCACTTTATAAATAACCACAGTAGGGGTAACTCCCCCACACTTAGGGTGAAAACCCTATAAGCATGCTACTGTTTTTGTTTACCGAGTCGCTAGCTTGACTCGACCCCGAATTCATTTGTCCTTGGGGAAGCATGATGTGGAAGAAACAATCTCAATCGAACTTTCATTCAAGATGTTTGGACAAACATTTGAAGCACGTGAAAGTTCCACACCGATGAGATAAGTATCCGGCTCAAGATAATGATACATGAAAATGCCGGGATCAAAGATGGTATCTTCATTCCCGAAGGAGTGAAGAAGAGAAGAAGTCACCTTATAGGTGAAGAAAAGGAAGAAAACCATGATGAAAATCATGTTTTGATCTTCTTCCTCGAGAGGAGGCTCATTAGCCTGAGTTTGGATTTCAAAGGTTAAGCTCAAAAACATCCCGGGAGGGTGGGTGGGAATTTGCAAATTCTCATGATTGAGTGCATCTCCCCCCGGGCTATCAAACTCCGGAGGAGTCATGATATGACGAGTGAGTTCACCGGAGAACTCCTCATGAAGAGAATCTTTCACAAGATGTAAATCTGTGAATTCATGTTCCATTGTGGACTCATCACAATCCTCATTCTGAATATCAAAGATTGGATTATCAGAAATCAAAGTGAATTCAGATTCGAATTCAAATAGAGGATTGGTGAGAGTAGTATTGAATGTTTCGGGACCAAAGAGATTAACATTCTCTATTGGACTGTTAGGGTCAGAAGTGAGTGGTGGATCATGATATAGGAGACTTTCAATTTCTCCCAGATCGGCTTCGAAGTCAAGGAGACCATCATCACCTTCCAAGAAAGTGGATTGATGTGAGTAAGTTCATCGGCGAACTTCTCAAGAAGAGGATCATCATTATACTGTGGGAGTGATGCCTCAATGTACTCAATGTCTCCATGAGATGTACACTCATCATTAAAATCTGAGAAAGTCTCAAAATGATCGTTTGAACACTCAAGAGGGTAAGGTAAATCACATATGATCCAAAGTTCCCTGTGACTCTCCTGGGATTGGGACAAGGTTCTCAACACTAGACTTTATGAATTCGTCCGATTCCTTTGCAGGAATAGTGCTAAGATGCTCATCCCCCATGTTCAGAGAGTGAGTGTGAACTTCGGGTGTGATAACAACAGATTGAGGGAGTTGAGAAGGACTAGCAGACATGGGTTTTATAAATTTTATTTGTTCTTCTTCTAGTAATTCTATCATAGTCTTCTCTCCCTGATTTTCCGAGGAAGGAATCACAACAGATGAATTTGATGAACCCTTACAAAATTGAGAAATATCAAGGGTAACTTCATCATCATCATCGTCGAGAAGAGCAGCATTGCAAAATATGGCACGTGTTTTAGCTGCATGTTCTAAGACTAGCAATTCTTCCTTGCTCAATTCGTTTCTAGCATCTCGTTCTTCAGCAAGTAATTCTGCCATGGATTTCTCACGAGAATTTTGAAATGATGTAGTAGCTAACTCCTCCTTAAGTTCTTTCAATATCTCAAGAGCCTCTAGTAAAAGGTCTTGCTCAGTATTATGAGGAGTTGCTTGGATCATTTGGTACTGTGGAGGTGGGTCTGAGAACGAATCGTCGTAATTGTTACAAGGAAATGGATTCCTTGTTTGACAATCCGAACTGAAGTGTGGACCTCCACAGTAATCACAACAGTAAAACTGATGTGGCTGTGGGTTGTATGTGCTAGAGTCATAATTGTTATCAGGAAACTGCTCATAGACAAGCGTGCTTCCTGATTAACAATCAGAACTGTAGTGTGAACCACCACAGTACTCATAATAGTAAAACTGTTGAGTCTCATGGTGTGGTAGCTGATGGAATAAGTCAGTCGTGTCATGGTAGGAATAGGGATCCTGGTTATAGACAGACCCATTTCCTGACTCTACCATGCCACAACTGGGGCAATTACCACCATTATGAAGACTACCACACCATTCACAAATTAGAAGGTGTGGATGAGACATAGAAAGAATCAAAAGGTCCGGGAGGGTAAGGAATGAAGAATCAAAAGGGTAGGAGGGTAAAGGTGAATATTTTTGGATTTTTGGAAAGACATTTTATATACAAATAAGAAGGAAAATCTTTTTGGGTTTTTTGTGTTCGTTGAAAACTAATTTTAAAAAGTTTTCGGGATCTGTTTTGTTTTTATAATAAGAAAATATGAACAAAGGATGGTGATGCGTGGGGATTGCACCAAGATTTACCTCTCAAGGGATATTGAGAAGCTTACAACCCCCACCAGGCAGTCTACCTGATCGTTGTAGTATAGTATAGTGACAAGTACCGGGGGATTGATCATTCAGCTAGGAATAGTGTCGCTAGGATTAGAAAACCTAATTACTAGTGCTAGAGATGGAAGATGATTCTTTTTGTATTTTTATATTTTTATGAAAGCAAGTAAAAATCTCGAGTTTGAAGGATTTGGGCGGAATTAGTTGCTAGTCAACTAACCCAATACTAAAGATGCAATCAAAATAAAATACTAGAAATGAAAATAAAACTAAATTAAACTAAGGTTGTGAGCAATAAGTGGAGAAGTTGTGTTAACTTAGATTTCACTACTCCCTAGATATCTTTTACACGTTAATTACTTGTTATAGTTGCGTGGATGACGGATTGTATTCCTTAATACCATTCATGGGGTGGCGCACTTAACTCCCCAATCCTATGAGTGCCTACTTCACTCCTATGTCGAGTCGGCTAAGAAGCTCCTAACATGGGATCATTAGAATTTACTCATGCATTAAATACAACCAATAAAACCTAGTGCACATTGGTTCATGTTTCCTAAGACGTTCAAGCATGTTACCATTTGGAGATCTGCCAGTTTTCTTAAGCCTAACATTGAAATCATTCATCCAATACAACCATAAACAAGTAATCAACACATAATTAACATCTAGGTTTCATTAGATCTAAGCAAACACAAGATAGATCTAGCCTAGCATGGTGGAATTAAGACAAAAACAAGATATAGACAACCAACACATAGACATATTGATTGAATTAAAAGAACACTTATCTCAATTACACTTGTAAGGTTTCAAGGGCTGAAAACCCTTGAAAAACCTGTAAAATTCGTAATAGGTTCGGCCCTAGGGTTTCTCCAAAACTTCCTCTTTTATGAATGAAAATTAGAAAACTATATATAGGAAATAGAGGCTGACGGCGTCAAGACCAAATAGGTGACGCCGTCATATCGCCGCCAAAATAATTCTCGGACTGCCTTGATCTACATCTGACGACGTCATGTGTTAGGCTTCTCCAGGCCGTCACGTGTTTAACTCTTGACGCTCTTCCTCGTGACGCCTTCACGTTTGTACTGGGCCGTCATGACTTTTACTCTTGACGCCGTCAGGATGGTGCTCTTCACGCCGTCACCTACAGTTCCCAGCATGGCAAATTAAGTCTTTGGCGTTTTCTTCACTTTTATGCTCCAAAAATGTCCGAATTGCTTCCTTTTCCAGATTTCACTCCCAAAGTACCTAAAATCACAAAAGGAGCGATTTAGAGAAATATTTGATCAAATAAATTCAATTCCGGGCTTAAATGACCCCCTAAAAGTGGTTCATTTTTCGCCTCATCATATACCCTTACACTTGAGATTTGCTTGTACTCAAGCAAATGCGCTTTTATTCTACTCAAAATACAAGTTAGGGGTCATTTAACACTAATATAAAAGTAATTACAACAAATAATCGTTCCACTAAAGACCAAAGACAAGCACGGAGGTCATATACTAGCACCTCACAAATAGTGTTTAGATACTCACATCTCTCGGGTGTAATAAAGTATAAATTACAATATGGAAACGGAATATATCTCTCACTACCTGTCATAGCAAAATAGATTACCATAGGCTTGGGAAAGGATCAAACCTCCACCACATGGCGTAAGCACCTAGGATAAACTATCAAAGAGGTCTTTTAAAGGGTTGTAACGTTAGGTGTAGGGATATGAAATACACGGTTTTGTTGGATATAGGCAGTCTTTACTGGTGGCGAGTTAACAATCTTGGTTAATTACATGTACAATGTGGCGTTGCTAAGCCAAGACTAGACTCGACTTAAGCTAATAAATGAAAAATAACAAAAACATAAAATAAACATAGAATGAAACGGGATGGTAGTCCGTATGTTTTTTTCTCTTTTCCTTTTTCTATTTTTTTCTTTCTTTTTCTTTTTCTATTTTTTTTCGATTTTTTTTTTTCTTTTGCATACACTCTTACCCTATCATCCGAAATAATACATCATAGGGAATGTAAATTTCCCTTACACTTGAATTTTTACATACTTTACAATAAACTAATCTAATGACTCGAATTAAGAAAATCAAAACACTTGGAGTACTTTTAAGATTAACGCACATATGGGGGTAATAAATTATGTTCTTCCCCATTACTCCATAAAATAAGTACTTTACCCATGAGTCCCAATCGTCCCAAAACAATATGTACAATGATATGACTCGACTTAGCAACCATGTAATCAATTAGATAGTTAACTTAGGGTTTAACAATTAACAATAATGCACTAAAAATGAGCGCATATACGAAAGGCTAAGGCGATTTGGTTGTACATTTAAGTGGGGAGTAACAAATTCTTCCTTTAAGTAAGATGCTTAAAGTTAGAAATGAAAAGATAGGCTCGGAGGGGTGTACTAGGGGTTTCGTGTACTAAAAATGAGTACAACGCTAAGGTGTGGGAAAAATTAGTTGACTTAACTAGCCAAGTAATATGACTTAAATGGTCAAGTAATTATGATACGGGTTTAACACAAGGGTGATCCTAATGCCTCTTATCATGTAGTAAATCCTACTACACGAATGTAGTCTCACTAGCGGTCTCGGGATGCATCACTAACGCAAGTTCTAGAATCTAAATGCTACCGGTACACTCATAAGCACTAATAGTAAATGCTTTTCCTATCAAATCTAAAGGCGAACCTCACATATTTGGGTGGAAAATTTTTCTGAATATACGGTTATGTGCTAGTCATACAATCTCCTATCCATGAGACGCTTGCTATGGCTAAAGTTTCACTCCTAAATGTTGTAAAAAAATTTAAATTTGGCGCTAAAATTGCACTAACAAGTATTTCTCATAGTTTTATTACACATCTACCATCAAACAAAACAAACTCAAGCGAAAGTGTATTTGTAAGGTATCATCATTTTACCCTCCCCTTACACTTAAGATGAACATTGTCCCCAATGTTCAAGTAAAGAATGTAAAAGTGAAATAAGTAAAACAAATGAAATCAAATACTCCCCTGATTCGCTCGGTATGGATAATAAGGTGGCCAGGTTAAATCTTCCTCCAAGAAAATGAACAATCAAAGCTTCCCTTCCAGAATATAAATCATCTTCTTGTCATACATAACCTGTAAATCCTGAGAAAACAAACGAGGCAACATCGCATAAAATCGGCGGCAATCTATATAAGTTACTAAATCCTAGAAAACAAAATAAGATATAATGCTTGTGGAATGAAGTTTGCAGATTTCCTGGAGATTATAAAACTTAATAATTCAACAAAAACTTTAAGACTCCGTTAGAAAAACAAAACTGGTAAAATTTCCAGATTTTTACACGTGACGCCGTCAAGAGCAAGCTCGTAACGCCGTCAGAAGCGACCTGCAGAAATTCTTATGTTGAGTTTCCAGAAAATTTCTGGAAAAACTTGGTCCTACTTCCTGGAAAATCCTGCTAAACTTCATTATGACTCAATACAAGCATTTGACTCTAACAAATACGAATATACATGTTCATTTAATATTGTGGAGAATCATGATCGGTTTGTTTCTTAAAAACATATTTGGGGTTTCCCCTTACACTTATCTTTTGCAAAAATACCTTTAGGTGGAGTTAAGACTAGGTCAAAACAACAAAGTAAAGTATTTCCACTTTTTAGTTTAGAAACATGATCTACCAACAATAAAAATAAAACATGCATACGGAAGCAAATAACAAACAAACAAAATAAAATCACACAAAGCATGGGTTGCCTCCCAAGAAGCGCTTTTCTTTATTTACGAGTCTTGTAGCTAGACTCAAGGCCATGGGTTACTACGTGATACGGGTGAGTTTCTCATTGAGGACATCTTTGGGATCAAACTTAGGTTTCAACTTCCTATCGGTTTCCTTAGTATGGTATGACCTTTCAAACATTTCTCCATCCGGATCATACAAAGTCATCCTCATATGCCATGATCCGTCACCTTCTTTAGGTGGCTTGTCCCACCTCCATTTACACTTGTCTCCATCTCTTTTCGACTTATTCATATCTATATTAATAAGCATTACGCTCAAGAACTCAATCATCTTCCTAAAGACTAAGGGGTCCTCAAATGGATCTAGCTCTTCATCTCTAGCTATGAGTTGTTCCACCGAATGTGTCTTTTCAACAAAATCTTTTTCTAGATAGAATGGGCATTGAGGTCCTACAAAGTTCTTTTCTATTCAGGGTCCATATCTAGAGGGTCTCCTATTCATCTCTACCCAATGCGGTGTCGGTTCATCATCACAATCATAACTATGCTTCTTAACATCGTACACCGACCAAGTATCACCTTCACCTACCGCTATCTTAGACTCCTTACAATCTATCATGGCACTAGCGGTTGCTAAAAAGCCTCTTCCTACCAATAATGGGCATGTAGTGTCACTAACCATGTCTAGGACGTGAAAATCCGCTAAGATAGTTAACTTTCCTACGTTAACAACTACATCCTTAATCATTCCAACCGGGTGGGCAATACTCCCATCCGCTAGACCTATCAATACCTCCGTTTCCTCTAACTTTCCTACCTTAAGAGTTGTGAATAGGGATAAGGGAATCAAGTTGAGGCTTGACCCTAAATCGGCTAGTGTGTCGAAAGCTTCGGATCTTCCTATCTTACAAGGCAAAACAAATATACCCGGATCATCAAGCTTTTTAGGCAACTTGTTTTGAACGAAGGCGGTCCCATTTTTACCTAGTTTAAACTTCTCATATTTTTCTAGGAGGGCACTATAGTAGGGAGCACGGGCTAAGACATCAATGACGGGGCGTTCAAGGTGAAGTTCCTTGAATTCATCGTCAAGGTCTTGCGTAGGAGGTGTTTCAACTATACTTTTGACCGGTTTTATATCGGGTGATTTACTTGATTGGTCTTTTTGAAGAATTTGGTTTTGTTTGAAACACGTGCTCGTTGATTTAACCGAGTAGTATTGTGGACACGAAGTGGGTGACAAAACTGAAGATATGGAATTAACGTTTAGTTTTGGATTCTTGACCGTGTCGCTTGGGAGTGCTCCCATTTCTCGGTCATTGAGAACTTTCAACAATGCGTCAATTTTGGTGGTCATCTCGCTTTGCTTTTGTTTGAAATCGGCTTCAAACTTAGATATGCGAGCTTCTTGAGATGCCATGAACTTTGACATCAATCCTTCAAGATTGTTGGTACTACCATAGTTGTTAGAAGGATTGTTGTTGAAAGTACGGTTGGAGGGTGGACCGTTTGGTTGGTAACGATTAGGCGGATTGGAAGAAGTTGGTTGATTTTGTTTCCACCTAAGGTTTGGGTGATTTTTCCAAGAGGGGTTGTATGAATCACCGTAAGGGTTTGGCTCAGGCTTGAAAGTGTACCACTTATCTCCCGCTTCGTTGGTACGCGAGGATGCGTAGTCCGCAAAAGCTGTTCCGGGGAGTTCCACACAATCACGAGTGTCATGCGGACCACTACATAATTCGCCTGAAGAAGTGATTTTATTCACTTGGCTTGAAGGCTTAGGAGCTTCGTAAGATTTCATGAGAAACTTGACTTGGTCCTCAAGTTCCATGATCCTACGGTCGGGAATGCTAGAGTTATTCGAAGGCAAAGATATTGCCTTGACCGTTTTGTTCAAATCACGGGGATCATTCCAACTTTCGTTGTCATAGAGAGCAAGATCTTCTATGAGTTCCCATGATTGTTCCGTGATACGTGGGAATCGCACCAGGCTTTACCTCTCAAGGGATCTCGAGAAGCTTACAACCCCCACCAGGCAGTGTACCTGATCGTTGTAGTATAGTATAGTGACAAGTACCGGGGGATTGATCGTTCAGCTAGGAATAGTGTCGCTAGGATTAAAAAACCTAATTACTAGTGCTAAAGATGACGGATGATTATTTTTGTATTTTTATATTTTTTAGAAAGCAAATTAAAATCTCGGGTTTGAAGGATTTAGGCGGAATTAGTTGCTAGTCAACTAACCCAATACTAAAGATGCAATTAAAATAAAATACTAGAAATGAAAATAAACTAAATTATACTAAGGTTGTGAGCAATAAGTGGAGAAGTTGTGTTTACTTAGATTTCACTACTCCCTAGACATCTTTTACACGTTAATTACTTGTTATAGTTGCGTGGATGACGGATTGTATTCCTTAATACCATTCATGGGGTGGCGCACTTACTTCCCCAATCCTATGAGTGCCTACTTTACTCCTATGTCGAGCCGGCTAAGAAGCTCCTAACATGGGATCATTAGAATTTACTCATGCATTAAATACAACCAATAAAACCTAGTGCACATCGGTTCATGTTTCCTAAGACGTTCAAGCATGTTACCATTTGGAGATCTACCAGTTTTCTTAAGCCTAACATCGAAATCATTCATCCTATACAACCATAAACAAGTAATCAACACATAATTAACATCTAGGTTTCATTAGATCTAAGCAAACACAAGATAGATCTAGCCTAGCATGGTGGAATTAAGATAAGAACAAGATATAGACAACCAACACATAGACATATTGATTGAATTAAAAGAACACTTATCTCAATTATACTTGTAAGGTTTCAAGGGCTGAAAACCCTTGAAAAACCTGTGAAAATCGTATTAGGTTCGGCCTTAGGGTTTCTCCAAAACTTCCTCTCCTAATGTGTAAAAATTAGAAAACTATATATAGGAAATAGAGTCTGACGGCGTCAAGACCAAATAGGTGACGCCGTCATCTCGCCGCCAAAATAAATCTTGGACTGCCTTGATCCAGATCTGACGCCGTCAAGTGTTATGTGTTTCCAGGCCGTCACCACTTTTACTCTTGACGCTCTTGCTTGTGACGCCGTCATTTCAGCACTGGGTCGTCATGAAAAATACTCTTGACGCCGTCAAAATGTTACTCTTGACGCCGTCACCTACTGTTCCCAGCTTGGAAAATTGAGACTTTACCGTTTTCTTCACTTTTATGCTCCAAAAACGTCCAAAATGCCTTCTTTTCCAGATTTCACTTCCAAAGTACCTAAAATCACAAAAGGAACGATTTAGGGCAATATTTGATCAAATAAATTCAATTCCGGGCTTAAATGACCCCCTAAAAGTGGTTCATTTTTTGCCTCATCATTCCGCACTTAGATCACGTAGCTTACCACCGGCCGATTGGTCAATGGCTCGCCTCGTGGAGAGATCGATATGGTCATAAAAGATTTGGACTTGGAGCCAAAGATCTATGCCATGATGAGGGACTTTTTGAAGTAAGTCCTTGAAACGAGTCCATGCATCATAAAGAGATTCATTTTGACGTTGTTGGAACATCAAGATGTCATTTCTAAGCTTAGTAGTTCTCCCTGGTGGGAAAAATTGAGCAAGGAAACGAGTAGTGAGATCATCCCATGTGGTGATGGATCCCGCGGGTAAACGCTCAAGCCATTGACTAGCTTGATCCCGTAGAGAGAATTGGAATAGGCGTAATCGGGTTGTCTCTCTAGTTTCAACACCTAGGTCTATGGAATCTACGATTTTTAGGAAGTCCTTAAGATGTTGATTTGGATCTTCGGAATGAAGTCCATGGAATGCACATCCGCTTTGCACCAACCGGATGGTGTCAGATCGCAAGGGGGTCACATTGGCTCCGGTGACCTCAATGGTGTTTCGGTAGCCTTGGTGGCTAGGTTGGGAATACTCTCCTAAGGTTCGGGGCCTAAGAGGTTCTAGTGGTGGGTTTTGTTGTGGTGGGATGACGGGTTCAAGGATGTTCTCATCATCCATGATGTCGGGTGGTGAAGAGTTACGAACAAAAACACAAAGAAATAAGATAGACTAAAGAAACCTAAAAATAAAAATAAAATCTTACTAGAAAGGAATCTAGCAAGTAGACCTAATAAAAAGAAATTCTAACCTAGACAATAACTATTCCCCGGGCTGCGGTGCCAAAGACTTGATGCGTGGGGATTGCACCAGGCTTTACCTCTCAAGGGATCTTGAGAAGCTTACAACCCCCACCAGGCAGTGTACCTGATCATTGTAGTATAGTATAGTGACAAGTACCGGGGGATTGATCGTTCAGCTAGGAATAGTGTCGCTAGGATTAGAAAACCTAATTACTAGTGCTAGAGATGGAAGATGATTCTTTTTGTATTTTTATATTTTTATGAAAGCAAGTAAAAATCTCGGGTTTGAAGGATTTGGGCGGAATTAGTTGCTAGTCAACTAACCCAATACTAAAGATGCAATCAAAATAAAATACTAGAAATGACAATAAAACTAAATTAAACTAAGGTTGTGAACAATAAGTGGAGAAGTTGTGTTTACTTAGATTTCACTACTCCCTAGATATCTTTTACACGTTAATTACTTGTTATAATTGCGTGGATGACGGATTGTATTCCTTAATACCATTCATGGGGTGGCGCACTTAACTCCCCAATCCTATGAGTGCCTACTTCACTCCTATGTCAAGCCGGCTAAGAAGCTCCTAACATGGGATCATTAGAATTTACTCATGCATTAAATACAACCAATAAAACCTAGTGCACATCGGTTCATGTTTCCTAAGACGTTCAATCATGTTACCATTTGGAGATCTGCCAGTTTTCTTAAGCCTAACATTGAAATCATTCATCTAATACAACCATAAACAAGTAATCAACACATAATTAACATCTAGGTTTCATTAGATCTAAGCAAACAAAAGATAGATCTAGCCTAGCATGGTGGAATTAAGACAAGAACAAGATATAGACAACCAACACATAGACATATTGATTGAATTAAAAGAACACTTATCTCAATTACACTTGTAAGGTTTCAAGGGCTGAAAACCCTTGAAAAACCTGTAAAATTCGTAATAGGTTCGGCCCTAGGGTTTCTCCAAAACTTCCTCTTTTATGAATGAAAATTAGAAAACTATATATAGGAAATAGAGGCTGACGGCGTCAAGACCAAATAGGTGACGCCGTCATATCGCCACCAAAATAATTCTCGAACTGCCTTGATCTACATCTGACGACGTCATGTGTTAGGCTTCTCCAGGCCGTCACGTGTTTAACTCTTGACGCTCTTCCTCGTGACGCCTTCACGTTTGTACTGGGCCGTCATGACTTTTACTCTTGACGCCGTCAGGATGGTGCTCTTGACGCCGTCACCTACTGTTCCCAACATGGAAAATTAAGTCTTTGGCGTTTTCTTCACTTTTATGCTCCAAAAACGTCCGAATTGCTTCTTTTTCCAGATTTCACTCCCAAAGTACCTAAAATCACAAAAGGAACGATTTAGGGCAATATTAGATCAAATAAATTCAATTTCGGGCTTAAATGACCCCCTAAAAGTGGTTCATTTTTCGCCTCATCAGATGGTAAATATACAATGAGTGTAAATCCAGATTCACTAATCTGTAAAACCGTTTAGAATACGCGCACGACCTCCCCGGCAACGGCGCCAAAATTTTGATTGGGTCCAAACGGTCAACCTAAATTGACCAAAGGAATGGTCAACCAGGTCAAACAGCTTAGAGTCAATGCTCCGTGGAAGTACAGTGTTTCCCCGGGTCGTTATGTCCCGACGAGGTGTGATGGTAATCGAAACGGGTTTGTGATCGGGTGAATTTGGACAGAAAGGGTTTGTGAATGATTACACTACGAGATGAGGAATGAAAATAACTTAGAAACACTATATTAACATTTACTGATAATCAGATATACTAAAAACATAGACTCATGAATCATAATTGGACTGTTTCAACAGTGAAAATGAAATATAAAGCGACTCTAGAATCTATTGAACAAGTACTGAATATAAAGTAATTTAAGGACTAAGATATACCTAAGAAACATAGATAACTATATATAAGCAAATAAAAAAGCTATATCACAGTGAAATACCAAATTAGAATAAAAAGGCTTACATATGACCAAGCTTGAAACTTGAGAAACCAAGGACCAATATCATCACCTAAAGCTTCCCAATAAGCTTGCTAATCCAAACCATTCACAATCCACCCTGCTTCTCTGCTTCTCATTGATTTTTTTTTTTTTAATCTTTTTTTTTTTTTTTTTTTTTTTTTTAGTATTTTTAGGATTTTGATTTAAAACAGATTCTAATGCTTAGTAAGCTTGAAAAAGCTTAACACTGACTTAATTGAGCTTATGAGATTATGTAACAACAACTTAACAAGATAAAAGTGAAGTTGTCAGTTTCACTTTAATTTGCCAAATCAAGATTTATTAAATAGCACTTGAAATTAAGCTTAAAGAAAAATAATATTACACTAAAATGATGGGATTACAACTGTTTTGAACAAGAAAATACAATTGGTGATTGAATTAAACTAAGAACGACATTATTAAACTAAAACTACACTAATAACTAGCTAACACCTCTGCTCTTCTCTTATTTCTTTATTTATAAGCTGAGGCATGCTTCTCTCTCTATCCCACTTCAATATAGACCCTTAGATGGTTTCTTTTGATCCTGACCATTGGTTTGGATTTTTGGCGGGAAAATGGGCAAATTGCAATTTCCCAGTGATAATTTGGCAGGGGGTGGTTTGGATTTAATTGGTGGAAAGTGGATAGTGGGGGTGGAGTGTGGGAGTAGTGGTGATGATGAAGTGTTGGAGATGGCAGGGATTTGCAGGGCTAGGGTTCACGTGGTGATGTTGGGGGAGATGGAGGGAGTTGGTCAAATGGGGGTTTGACTGGCTTATTATTAAAACGGGGAGTAGTAATTTGGGCTGGGAGTGGGCTTTGGTGAGGGTGTGGTGATATAAGGTGGGCTTATGGATCAGGGGGTTGTGGGTGGATTTGGTTTGGACTAATAATTATTCAAGGGTCCATTTGGTTAGTATGTATTAGTCACAAGGACCATTCATGCAATAGGCTGAAAGTTTGGGGGTAATTCTGCCAATTTTCCCAAATTATCAAAAGGACCATCTCTGCCAAGTTTAAATAAACCAAGGGACCATAAATGTAATTTTTCCATTTTAAACCACCCGGGGACCAATTATGCCAATTTAGAAAGTACAGGGACCAAACATGTAATTTTCTCAAACTTTTTACCCAAGGATCGTTTTTAATAATATTTGACTTTTAAATGCCTTGGGTTGACTTTTCTTTCGTTTTAAACTTTCAGGGACTAGTTTTGACAATTTATGAAACTTGAGGGACTGAAACTGCCAATTATGCAAACTTTGTTCGTTTTTCATTTGTTTTTAAACATTTTGCATCTAAAACATATAAAACATACTTTTGGAATAATTTCTGTATTTTGATGCGTTTCTGAGTGTTTTTGGATGTTTTGGCAGTTCAGATACGATAAAAATGATGAGTATTTACACACTCATCAGCGGTGTGTGCATGAAACAACATGTGTAATGAATATGCATCTATGATGAAATGATGAGATGCTATGATGATGTGGTTATAGTCTAGGGTCCAAGATACATCCTAGTTCGCTATAACCTTAGCTCTGATGCCAATGTGTCACACCCCCAAAATACCTGTATTAGCAGCGGAATGGAATACCTGGGGGTGACTGCCATAGCATCACAGTTACAGTTATATTGAACGACCTAAAGTGTCGTTTATAAAATACATCGTTTGATCATTTAAAATATTCAGAGTTTACAAAGTAAGGTCCCAAAAGGTGTTGCAAGTTTACTGAAAAACAAGTCATACAAGATCAAACGTTTTCATAAGTGCATGAAATAAAAATGAGACGCGTCGACTCCACGACTCCATGAAGGTCCAAATGCATGCAAGCAAGAGCTACTTTAATTACATGAAAATACATTTCTAAAAACGGTCAAAAATAAAGTTGGTGAGAAATCATAGGTTTGTAAGTTAAATCGGATGTACATTAGCTATAAGTAAAGTAAAGTGACAAGATGTCAGAAATAAAGCTACATTGGCTCTTAAGCTCATGACCCCGAAGCTAGACATAAGTTACTTGGCCCCAAATGAGTGTTTACCAGACACTCTAACGATATTAGACATGAAATGCATCCGTTTTCCCGTTGGAGCAACCCAAACACGGATGGAGGAGTCACCCTCAATATATCTATTCACTCACTCTCGCTTGTAGATTAATTAACGGTCCATGATAATAAAGGGGACTTGTCATGACGTGGTAATAAGGCAACTTAAGCAATGTAAGGAATTTATACTTTGGCATGTACAAAAAAAAATAAGTGATGCAATGTATTCTCCCCCGTGGGATTTGAAATCAAAATATTGAATTAAAACGGGGCTATGAAAACTCACCTTGAAGTGATGATACTATGACGTGAAATGATAGGGACAACAAGGCGCAATATTAGCCGCAACCTAATATAAGTAATAACGGTCTACTTTAGATTATGACGTGATGTAATGAATGCACATGCACATGATGCCTATACCACTCATAGCTTGGAAATACTAGTTATCGTTAAAGTAAAATGTTTTCCATAACTTGGGAAAGATATATCTAGTTAGACTTGTAAAACTAGTCGTAATATATTGTACATAAAAATGTTTGTGTTTAACTCATCGCCTTGAAAACCTTAAAATGACATCTAATAGTCGCGTAAATAGATTTTTGGTCATACAGGCTTCAATGGATAGAAATATGGCTTTTCAATGTTGTTACTAGAAAATATAGTTTTTAGTACGTCAGAATAATATTTCTAATAGTGGCTGTCAAAATAATATAGTTTGTCGGTTTTAAAATATGTATATCTTTGTCGTTATAAGCTCGTTTCCTTCATTCTTTATATCCACGGATTCGTACTAACGTATACTAATATATTTTTGATGATTCGGCTCCTCTAGGTTACGTCTAACGCCTCTTTTTGTCCGTCGAAAATCGTCCAACAGCAAGTATAATTTTCAGAAAATAGTTTTCGTCGTTAAACTTGCAAAAATCATATCTCCTTCGTTATAAGCTTGTTTTTATCCGTTCTTTCGCTCACGGCTTCGTTTTTGAAATTATTTTCTAAATATTTAGTCAAAATTTACCCCTGAGTCCCTGAGTTTTCTGGGTTTGGCGTTTTGGGACAGTAGGTTTGTATATTTGTTTTAAACTCATTTCTAGTGTTCCAAACTTGTTTCTTATCCAACCAAATCACTTTCAATCACCACCAAACTAATTTATTCCTACCATACACCTTCTTAGGGTGTCACGGGTTCCTAAACATCATCCACCAAGTTAATCTACCAAGGGTTTCCATATTATCCATTTCTAGGGCTTAAAAGATATAAAAGTTTAAATAGAGTGGTATAAACTAGCATATGCTTGTAGATCTTGTATAAAAATCATATGAACATTGAAATAACTTGGTAAAATTATAAAAATGAGTTTTTCAAACTTACTTTGAAAGATTAGGGAGTTTTGATGATGAAAACCTAATAAACCTTGAGTTTATATTTCAAAACCCCTAACAAGGATCACTAAAAGAGCTTGTTTAACACTTGATCTTGGAAAATTGATGGAGATGGCTTGTTGTTCTTGTTGTGGCCGAGCACCCAAGAGGAGAGGAAGAGAGAACCACCTTGTTTTGTTAAGTGTAAAAATGAAATGGATGGGATATTTTTAGTATGTAAAAGACAAGGATTTGATATGCATTTATGGTGTGTTGTTGGAGAGCACATGAGAGCCTAGGAGGGGGGGGGGGGGGTCTCAAAAAGGAGGAAGGGGGGGGGGGGATGTTTTGGGATTTAGTTAAAAAGTTAGTGGGGTATTAGTGTAGTAGTAGCTAGTTTTTGTTATAATCGGGTACCGGGTTTGCTAGAAATAAATTTTAACGAAGTTAACCGGGATATGATAAAGTCATAAAAATTGTAAATGATTTTCATAATATTTGTAACGTTGTAAGAAGTGTAAAAATATATCGGGACCATTGTAGGGAGTGTCGGATATGTTAGTCACATTTATCGATCGCGTGTTAACGTTTGTTTAAAAATAATCATACGTAAAACGTCAAATATACCAAAAATATTAATTTGAATATCCTACGAGTGGAATAGTATGCAAATGCTATTGTGATGATGTGTAATCTATTTCTAGTCCATATGAAGTGTCCATACTGATGATGCATGAATTCGCAGCTAAACCTGACTGGTTACGCGAATGTAAATACCCGTAAACTAAATTTACGATGAAATGAATAAAGTACATGAATAGTGTTTTCCCTCTGGAAATGAATAGTGTCATGTGAATAGTGAAATTTTTGAACGCTTCTCAGAATCTCAAACTGACTCCAAAAATGATGAATAGTAAATGATGAATAGTGATCAGTGAATAGTAAATGATGAATAGTATCTGGGGAATAGTAAATGATGAATAGTATCTGGGGAATAGTAACTTTCCAATATGAAAATGAAATTTCGACATCTGAAAAGGGATCTGAAACTACGAGTTGTGACATTTATACTCTTGAATATACTAATTACATTAATGTTTTATGTTTTTATAGTTTTGTTAAAATGGAAATTTGTTTTATAGTTTGCTTTTAATAATGTAATTTATTTGAACAACGAAGTCCGTCTTTCACAAAAAAATAAGAGTTTCAAACATGAACCGAAAATTAGTCCCGAACATTACAAAAAAAAAAGAATTAGATCCAACCTGTGTGCATCGCATGGGTCCTGAGGCAATCCAAACCTGTGTGCATCGCATGGGGATGAATATAAAAGGTCTCCAACATTAATGTCATCACTTCATATTTAAAATAATTTATGTAACTTATACCTATTAAAATATTACATTTGAAGAGACTCTTTTCAATGAAATATCTTAAAAAAAATCTCTTCACATATACTTTTTTAATGTCAATAAAATATTTTAAATGTGTGACATGCTTGGAAATGTGATACCATCACAACTTAGATATATAATGATGAAAATAAGTGTCGAAGATTACGCTATAAAAACTTATATACAGCCAATGTGCAACTCAATAAAGTATTTTAAATACGTATAAAGCTTAGCAAATGTATGACACCATGACAACTTAAATATAAAATGACGAAAATAAATGCCGAATATTACGCTATGAAAACTTTTATACAGCCCATGTGCATCGCACGTATTTTAAATCTATGAAACTTCTATACAGCCCATGTGCATCGCACGGGCATTGTTAACTATCATAAGAAATAGTTATAACTTAGCCGGATGTATTAATATTAGTTAGTTCCAATAAAACACGATAGAGTCAATACCAAAATAAATAGACAAAAAATATTACGTAAAAAATACATCTTAAAAGATTACATGTCAATAAACTATTTTAAATATGTATCATGCTTACAAAATGTATGCTACCATGACAACTTATATATATAATGACAAAAATACGTCTCGAATATAAAATGACGAAAATAAAAGACGGGTATTAAACTTTGAAAACTTCTATACAGCCCATGTGCATCGCACGGGCTTTCGTGACTATGAACATTTAGATCGAGCCCGTGTACATCGCAAGGGTCTGAATGCCTAGTTAGTTTAAAGCTAAATGTTATGTGAAAATAAAAGTGCAAACCTTTGGGTTGGAATCAAGTAAAGATCCGATTTTCAACTGAGAAAGTCAAAAGTTTTTTCTGTTTCATTTTGTTTTGTTTTTTAAGGTAAAAAGTTATGATCTTGATTGCATATTCTGTAAACTTGCTCTAAGCCTCTAATGATAAAAAAAATGTATTTGTGTTGAAAACCATTTGAGCATGTTACCAATATTTTAGGTACAAAGTGGCATTACTTGTGCACAAAAGTTACAATGAAGAATATATTATATACATTTCCATAGATAAAATAAAACATTGGTTATTCCAATTTTGTATGTGATAAGCTACCAAACTGAGAATCAAAGTTATCCTTTGGACAAAATCACACACTTGTGCTATACCAAAGCAATTATTTTTTCGAAACCTAAAAGACATGCCTATCGAATAAAGCACATTACAATATTAGTATTTAACTCCTTTCCCTTCATTTTAATGATTATAACAATGAATCTGTGATGAACCCAAGTGACTAAAATACAGTTATTTGAAACCAACTATAGAAGCAATCACATATTTAACAACCAAAGTATGCTTCTATAAATAAAATCACACCCAAACATTTTTTTCATACAAAACAGTACATAGCTGTATATAATTCGCGCCATTTTTACCAGCTCACATTTCTCAAATAACAACCTTTTAAACCTTCACACAATCATTTGTGTGTTCTCTAATTGTTTTGAGCTTTAAATTATTAAATTTGCAAAAATGGCTGATAATTCTTCAGCCAAGGTTGTGTTCTTACATGGTGATTTATATCTTGAAATCATTGAAGCTCGAAATTTACCAAATATGGATGCTATCACGGGCCATATCATGCGTTGTGTTTCCTTCGATCCTTGTCCTGAAGACACTCCTGTGGACGGATCCAGTGACCTTAAATTGCGGTCTAGTGGGCGGAAGATCATTGCTAGTGATCCTTATGTTAAAGCATCCGTGCCTCAAGCAGCCGTTGCACGTACACGTGTGTTGAAAAACTCGAAGAATCCTAGGTGGAACGAACGGTTTAATATCCCGTTAGCTCACTCTCTTGTTTACTTAGAGTTCGAAGTGAAAGATGATGATATTTTCGGAGCTGATATGTTGGGGAAAGTTAACATCCCGGCAGAGGAGATTGTAAAAGGTGGCAGGATCTCAGGTTGGTTCCCATTAGAGAATTCACGCAAGGACTCTGCGTTAAGGCTTGAAATGAAGTTTACACCGTGTGAGAAGAATCCGCTTTATAGATACGGGATTGCGGGAGACCCCGAGACAAGAGGTGTCCGGGACACATATTTTCCGTTAAGGAAAGGGTCTCAAGTGACTTTATATCAAGATGCTCATGTTAGGCATGAATCTAATATGCCTAGAATTGAATTGGATGATGGTAAGGTTTTTGGGCATAGTTCATGTTGGGAAGATATATGCCATGCTATATCATCAGCTCATCATATGATATACATTGTGGGTTGGTCTGTTTTTCACAAAATTAAACTGATCAGAGAGCCAACTCGACCATTGCCCCGGGGTGGAGACTTGACTCTTGGGGAATTGCTCAAATATAAATCCGAAGAAGGGGTTCGGGTTTTGTTGTTGGTTTGGGATGATAAAACTTCTCATAGCAAATTTTTTGTTAACACGGTAAGATTTCAAAAATTACATATAATTTAGGGGTGTTTGGTCTATGAAGGGGAATGACTATGGGTATGAGAATTAGAATGAATTCACCACCGGTGGTGGGTTTGGGTGCATTTGGTTTGTAGACGTGAATCACTATGGGTTTGGGTTTATTACCATAATAAATGGGAATGGGTATGACTTTTCAAACCCACCAAGCTAGATGGGTTTGGGAAAACCCTTATTTTGTAGGTTTCGTTGCAAGATTTAAAACCCATATCTATAAAACAAACATCATTAATCATTCTTATTCTCATTTTTTATTTCCAAACCCATATTCCAAACGCACCCAAAATGCCTAGCTATTGAGGGTTTGATACACATTTTCAAATACCAAACCCACTAAACAAACAACTACATTAAGAATAAAAGTCATTCCTTCACCCATACCCTAAAACCAAACATAATGAGCGTCACTTCTTATAAAAATTAATCATCCAAGTGATACGTAGAAGATGAAAATAACAGAAATCGTCCATCCTTAATACCAACAACATATATGTAACAAATGAGGGACCAAAAGGAAGTATTTAGGAACTTCTATACACTGTATCTTGGGACGATTTCTTTTATTTACATCAAAACCCGAGGAGGATTTATGTTACTTTCACTCTAAACTTTACCATAATGATAGCTGGTTTTGCTTTGATTCAAACTAATGCAGCCTGGAGTCATGCAAACTCATGATGAGGAAACCAGAAAGTTTTTTAAGCATTCATCAGTGAAATGTATGCTTTCGCCTCGTTATGGAAGCGGAAAACTTGGTCTTTTCAAACAACAGGTAACTTAGTGCTTTCGCCTCGTTATGGAAGCAGAAAACTTAGTAATGTCAAATATTTACATGTTCTTTTATTCCATGTTTCAGGTTGTTGGGGGTGCTTTTACACATCATCAGAAATGTGTACTTGTAGATACACAAACACATGGTAATAATAGAAAGATTACCGCATTTATTGGTGGTCTTGATCTCTGTGACGGTCGATATGACACACCTGAGCACAGGCTGTTTCATGATCTTGACACTGTATTCAAGGATGACATTCACCAACCTACATTTCCAGTGAGTCACTATCATATCATATTATCTTCCATAAAAGAGTCACATTTAAATGCTGATGTAACAAAAATTTAGGCAGGAACAAAGGCCCCAAGGCAACCATGGCATGACTTACATTGCAAGATAGATGGTCACGCTGCATATGATGTTCTTTTGAACTTTGAGCAAAGATGGAGAAAAGCTACGAAATGGCGAGAATTTGCATTAGTTGCCAGACGGATGGCTCACTGGCAAGATGATGCATTGTTAAAGATTGATAGAATCTCGTGGATTGTTAGTCCTAAATATCAAACTCCGCAACATGGGGATCACACAATTGTTCCTGAAGATGATCCATCGTTGCATGTGTCAGCGGAAGATGATCCTGATAATTGGCATGTGCAGGTTAAAATTGCTTCAAACACATATACCTCCACCTCCCCTCTCAAAAATAAATAAATAAATAAATAAAGATCCGAATTTTATAATTAATATACAGCTTACATATAAGTTGCAATATGGCGGATTGGGTGGGTTGGTTAACGGGCCAGAAGGGATTCGGTCAAAACAGGTCTTACAGATCAGGTTGGGTTGATCCGGAATTCTTTTTGTTAATCCAATTTTAGTAGAAAAAACTAAATTTTTGAATACGACTACTTAAGAGCTTTTATGCAATTTATTATTTCAACCTGTTTAACTTATTGGAGATAATAAAGTCCAAATCAACCCATTCAAAAGTAAACAGGTACAAATTGCCACATTTCACAATCCTAGCGGGTTTTACTTACTGTGCAGATATTCCGGTCTATAGATTCTGGATCATTGAAAGGATTCCCCAAAACTGTCGATGTTGCTGAGGCACAGGTTAATATCTAAAGCTTCTTTTCATGATAACCCTGAATCGATATTCGTCAGTACTTTCTGATGATAAATATGCTTTGTTGACACTTCTGTTTCCTGCAGAATCTTATTACTGCAAAAAATATGGTTATAGAGAAAAGCATTCAAACGGCATATATCCAAGCTATCAGATCAGCTCAGCATTTCATCTATATTGAAAATCAATATTTCATTGGTTCATCATACAATTGGCCATCATACGAAAATGCCGGTAACAAATAACACCCTTTCTTGACACTCACCTATGCGATCAAATACATTTTATGTGAAATTGATAACATGTGGCCAAATTTTAGGAGCTGATCACCTAATTCCAATGGAGTTGGCTCATAAAATAGCAAGCAAGATTAGAAACAAGGAAAGATTTGCAGTTTATGTTGTCATACCAATGTGGCCAGAGGGCATCCCAACTTCTGCTACCGTGCAAGAAATTCTCTATTGGCAGGTATTTTATATCATATAAATAAAAGGACTTGTTGTATTGTTGATGGTTCAAGTCCTGTCATAGACAAAGGTGTAGCATAGGTGGGATCGTACATGTGTGTGAGTTTTCTGTTAGGCCAAAATGGTTCAACCTGATATCAGCAAAGTTGAAGATACCTGTATAGAGATGACATGATGTATATATATGACTTTCAAATGTTGTAATTTACAGAGTCAGACAATGCAAATGATGTACAGTGTTGTTGCACAAGCAATCAAGTCCATGCAACTAGATGCACACCCTCAAGACTATCTAAATTTCTACTGCCTTGGCAAACGGGAAGATGTGCCTTACAAAATGGCTCCGTTATTTACAGATGAGAAGGTATTTCAACTTCTCTAACACATGTATATTTGCAATTCTATTGCTGATATTATGCACTTGTATTACAAGCGTACGCGGAAGTTCATTAGAAGTTGATATTAGATTGATTTTGTAGGAATCAGATTCACAAAAGTCCAAAAGGTTCATGATTTATGTGCATGCTAAAGGAATGATCGTGGATGATGAGTATGTGATTGTCGGATCTGCTAACATTAATCAAAGATCAATGGCTGGTTCAAAGGACACAGAAATAGCCATGGGTTCATATCAACCTCATCACACGTGGGCTGCAAAGAAGCGACACCCATATGGACAGGTTTGACAATTTCAAACACCATAAATAAGCACATCCAAATCACTATCCTACAATCCGTTTTGTTACAACTAATTATCTGATTTTGATTATTGACTATCACATGATCACTTTCAATAATGCAACTCCAAACACCCCTTAAAATGATTCAAGAAAGTCAACTTTGCTATCCCATTAGAATAGGAGCATGGATACACTCATATACTTATTGTTCATACGTTATAGATTTCACACACTCTAACAAAGAAGGAAATCACAAACGAGAACTTCTGTGCATGCTTTCAGATCTATGGTTATAGAATGTCGCTGTGGGCAGAGCATCTTGGAGCGCTAAACTATGCCTATGAGGAGCCCGAAACTCTAAAATGTGTAAAGAAAGTGAATGAAGTAGCTGAAGACAACTGGAAAAGATACACAGATAAGCAACACACAACATTGCAAGGTCATCTTCTAAGGTATCCATTACACGTAGATGCTGATGGAAAAGTGAATTCATTACCTGGATTTGAAAATTTTCCAGATGTTGGAGGTAGAGTAATGGGAGCTCATTCTCCATCGCTGCCTGATATTTTAACTACATAATCTCCTAATCCTTTGTTATGTTCATGAGTGTGAGTGACATTGTGGTGAAAATAAAACGTGGTTGGTTTATTGTCGTCCAATGATTTATATGGGATGGACTCGCTTTCTAGACCATTACAGAACCAAGAAAATTTGAAAAATTGGATCGATCACTAGTTTGTTGTAAGTTTGTGAGAATTTAATATATATGTCGTACATACCTGGGTGTTTCAGGAATTTGTGAATTAATGCATTCCTCCTAGCTCCAATTTGTATGGATAAACTTATGTGGCTTCCCAAACAAAGCATTACACAATTAAGTAAAAATATATATATATCACCATATCGTTATCAATTTATATTAGGGAAAATTCTTTCAAAACGTACCATACTTGTCAAAAAAATCACTTTTGAGTAACGTACTTTTAATTTTCGTTATTGTGGTGCTAAACTTTCATTTTTTTGCCTCTTTTACGCATTTTGGAACATTTTTATGACATTTTTGCCCATGGATTTCAAAAAATTTGAGGGGCAAAAATGTCCCAAAGTGCGTAAAAAAGGCCAAAAATGAAAGTTTAGTAAGTCAATAAGGAAAGAAAAAAAAGTTCGATACTCAAAAGTAATTTTTTGGACAAGTATGGTACGTTTTAAAAGAATTTTCCCTTAATATTAGCAGCATGTTGATTAGTTTACAAGGAAACTATTGCTCCGAAATTTATTTACTAATAAACATTAAACTTAGAATACCTAGTAACTTAAACATAACTGCCCTATTGTATGTCTATCCAAAGCTAAAGTAAAGGTATGATGGTCTAAACAAGGAACACTTAGGCTATGTTTGGCAGTTGGCACACAAGATTGTTGAGAGATTATGTTTTTTTTTTCAAAAAATAAGTTATTTAAAAAATAATCTTTGTTTGGCAGACATAGCTTATAAGAGATTCTAAAAATAATAAGCTTCCATAATCTCTTAAAACTAATCTTTGTTTGGCACACAAAATTGTTGAGAGATTGTGCTTATTTTTTCAAAAAAATAAGCTACTTAAAAAATAATTTTTGTTTGGCAGACATAATTTATAAGAGATTTTAAAAAAATAATATTCCATGATCTCTTAAAACCAAAGGTTACTTCATGTAGCTTATAAAAATAATCTCTTTTTATAATCTCCAGTACCAGCATCATCTCCAGCACCAGCACCGGTTCCAGCAACAGTTACTTTCGCCAAACATACTCGTAGCTTATAAAAATAATCTCTTTTTATAATCTCCAGCACCAGCACCAGCACCAGCAACAGCAACAGCAACAGCAACAGCAACAGCAACAGCAACAGATACTTCGCCAAACATACCCTTACCCTCCATTGCAAGTTAATATTGAAATTTGAAATAATGTATAGTGGTTATGAATATTAAACCATTTAAAGTATAAGTTTTGAATTTTACAACTGCAATATCGGAAGAGATGTACTTACAAAGGAGATGGGAACCGACAGATGTGGTAGTCTCTTCCATAGATGGAGGGAAAGAGAATCACACCAATAATGAAATAACGAAGAGGCTCATTTGAATCAATGTGGCATGATGGGGAGACCCTAGAGAGATATCGGGATAAAATTTATCATTCAAATATTTAACTTCAATCCAATAACATTACATCATTTTTGTTTTATTAATAGTCTAGATTAACAAAGGAATGTTAAATCGAATACATGTGTTAAGTCGTCAGCTAATAACTGTTACTGTTTATGAATCAAAATTATATTTAAAAATGAGATTGATTTGGACTATAGGGTATGTTTGGCAAAAGTAGCTGTGAGCAGTAGCAGTGCGCTGTGAGTAGTAGCCAAAAAAGCTCACAGCTTCATAAAGAAGCATTAGTAAAATGAGCTTTCCTAAAAAATAGCAAAGCCCACAGCTCTCATATCAAACGAACACTATAAATCAAAAAACTCATTGTTCACCGCTCATTGCCCAAAAAAGCTCCAAAAAGCTTTGTGTTAATGAGCGGTGAACAATGAGTAGATGTGAAACGGTCAAATAAGCAGGGCTTTTCGAGTTTTTTGTGAAACGGTCAAATAAGCAAAATGGATCAGATGAGTCAGAGTCATTGATATCTTATTCAAATGCTTATAAAATCCTAATTTTGCTTAAAAAGGTTGTATTAGCTTGTCATGGCATATATATTTTAATTTATATTTCCTAAATTCAACAAATTTTCAAAAACATATTTAATAAAGTGTTGTAAGAGCGTAAGGCCAACTGACCCGACACCTATTATAACAAAAAATAACCATTTGGACCAGCCAAAGTTTTCAAATTTCTCAGTCGTAGTCAAATTATAAAATCAACTATATAATATTATACTGTATCAGTTAAGCAAAAGTATATAATCAAAATTTAAATTCATAATCGATATTAGTTTTTAAGGTACCAAGTGGTATATAGTAAAAACAGTTAATCGCTTTTCCAAAAAAAAATAAAAAATAAAAAAATAAAAACAGTTAATCGTACAAAAAGGTACAAGGAGGGAAAGGAATCACAAAGAAAAAAACCAATGAATTTGTTACATAAGAGATAAATCTCCACCATCCATCTAATTATTATATATACTAAAAGGGGGAACGCTCCACTGTAGCAGTACTGTAGCCGCTACAGTGGACGAAACAGTGATTTTGTAAGTGCCGGGTACTGTAGCATCGGTACTGTAGCTTTTTTTTTTTTTTTTTTTTTTTTTTAAATATTTGGAAGAAAGAAAAAAGAAAAAAAAAATGATATTTTGATTATTAAAAATTTTCATTTTTTTTTTTGTAATATTTGGAAAAAAAAATGATATTTTGATTATTAAAAATTTTCATGAGAATACATTTTTTACAAGATTTGGAAAATCCATTAACAAAATTCATTTAAAGTGCCACAATGGAAGCAAGAATAGTCTTTTGCAATTTAGTCCCTAAGCCCTAAGGTGTAAATAAATAAATAAATAGCACGGCATTTCCGCAGCAACGCGCGGGTTCCTCCGCTCGTTTAATCTAATAGTGGGGATTAACCTAAGATTTAATATTGAAACCTAACTCTATTTTTTTTTTTTTGTCTCTTTTTTATTCATTTTTTTTTAACATTTTTTTTTTTTGCCTTTTTTTTAATCACTTTTTTTAAATCATTTTCTTTTTTGCCTTTTTTCAATCACGTTATTTTAGGTCAAGTTTTTTTTTTTTTTTTTTTTTTTTTCTTTTTTCTTTTTTTCTTTTTTTTAATCACATTTTTTTAAATCAAGTTTTCTTTATTTTTATTATTATTATTTTTAGTATATAAATTCATGTTTTTTTTTACTTTATTACGTTTTCGTTCGTTTTTGTCTGTTTTCACATGTTTATATACGTTTTCAGACGTTTTTGTTCGTTTCCGTCCATTTTTTTACGTTTTCGTCTATTTTTAGACGTATTCATCCGTTTTTATACGTTTTCGTCCGTTTTTATACGTTTTCGTCCGGTTTTTTCCATTTTCGTCTGTTTTCATATGTTTTTGTCCGTTTCGGCAGTTTTTTATACGTTTTCAGACGTTTTTGTTCGTTTTCATCCGTTTTTATACGTTTCATCTGTTTTCAGTCGTTTTCGTCCGTTTTCATAATTTTTGTCCGTTTTCATAAGTTTATATACGTTTTTGTCCATTTTCATACGTCTTCGTCCGGTTTTACACGATTTTGTCCGTTTTATACGTTTTTGTCCATTTTTATACGTTTACATTTGTTTTTGTCTATTTTCATACGTTTTCTTCTGTTTTCGTCCGTTTTCAGACGTTTTCGTCCATATTTATACATTTTCAGATGTTTTCGTCCGTTACATATTCTTCTGTTTTCTTACATTTTTGTCCTTTTCAAACGTTTTCGTCCATTTACATAGGTTTTCGTCTGTTTTTTAATTTTTTGGGTCATTCTTAGACGTTTTCATACGTTTCTGAATATCACAAGTGATATTCTGTGATACTCAAACGTTTTTTTCCATTTTCATCCGTTTTTGTACATTTTTGTCATTTTTCAAACATTTTCGTCCATTTTCATATATTTTCGGTAGTTTTTATACGTTTTCAGACGTTTCTATCCGTTTTTATATGTTTTCGTCTGTTTTTTTACGTTTTCGTCTGCTTTTATAAGTTTTCGCCCATTTTTAGACGTTTTCATCTATTTTCATATGGTTTTTCATCCGTTTTTGTTCGTTTTAGTACGTTCATAAACTTTTTCGTTCGTTTTTATGTAATTTTGTCCGTTTTCAAATATTTTCCTCTGTTTTCATACGTTTTCAGCAGTTTTTATACGTTTTTGGCAGTTTTTATACGTTTTCGTCCGTTTTCATTAATTTTTCATACGTTTTCAGGCGTATTTTTACGCTTTCATACGTATTCGTTCTTTTTCTTTCTTTTTTTTTTGTTTTTATACGTTTCTGAATATCACAAATGATATTCTTAATATCACAAGTGATTTTCTGTGATATTCAAAATATCACTTGTAATATTAAAATATCAATTGTGATATTCAGAAACGTATGAAAACGAATGAAAACGTATGAAAGTAAAAAAAAAAACGTGAAAATCACTTGTAATATTCTGAATATCACTTGTAATTTTCTGAATATCACTTGTGATTTTCATGTTACAAAACATTAGTTGAAAATCACAAGTGATATTCAGAAAATTACAAGTGATATTCATGTTACAAAACATTATTTGAAAATCACTTGTAATATTTAGAATATCAATTGTGATTTTCATGTTACAAAACATTAGTTGAAAATCACTTGTAATATTCAGTATATCACTTGTGATACTTAGAATATCACTTGTGATTTTTTGAATATGACGTGTGATTTTATGAATATCACAAGTGAATTTCATGTTACAAAACATTAGTTGAAAATCATTTGTGATATTCAGAATATCACTTTTGATATTCAGAAACGTATGAAAACGTCTGAAAGTGGCTGAAAACATTTAAAAATAGACGAAAACGTAAGAAAATAGACGAAAATGTAAGAAAACTAACGAATACGTACGAAAACGGACGAAAACGTTTAAAAACGGACAAAGATGTATAAATTTGGACGAAAACGTTTGAAAACGGACGAAAACGTCCAAAAACGGACGAAAACAGATGAAAACGTATGAAAAATGACAAAAATGTATAAAAATAGACGGAGACGTATAAAAACGAACGAAAACGTATGAAAACGAACAAAAAAAGAAGGAAAACGTATAAAAACGGACGTAAACGTATAAATGTAGACGAAAACGTATGAAAACGGACAAAAATGTCTGAAAATAGAAGAAAACGTAAAAAAAGGACGAAAACGTATGAAAACGGGCGAAAATGTATAAAAACGGACAGAAACGTATAAAAACAGTCAAAATCGTGTAAAAACAGACGAAAACGGATGAAAACGTATATAAACGTATGAAAACGGACAAAAACGTATAAAAACGGAAGAAAACGTATAAAAACAGACGAAAACGTAAAAAACGAGCGAAAACGTATAAAAACATCTGTAAACAGACGAAAACGTAAAAAAAATGGACGAAAACGGACAAAAACATCTGAAAACGTATATAAACATGTGAAAACAGACGAAAACGTAATAAAGTGAAAAAAACGTAAATTTATATAATAAAAAAAACTTGATTAAAAAAAAAAAAAAAAAAAAAAAAAAAAAAAAAAAAAAAAAGATCTAACAAAACGTGATTCAAAAAAAGACAAAAAAAAATATTTAAGAAAAAAGTTAATAAATAAGAAAGACAAAAACACAAAGAAAAAAGGAAAAAAAAGACATGGACTTAGGTTTCCATATTAAATCTTAGATTAATCCCTAACATTAGATCAAACTAGATGCATGGTCATGATTTGTCCCTAAATATGTAACAAAAACTTGTTACTTATTTAAATAAGTCACCTCACCAATGAATATTCCAACTCTTTTTAAGGAATCAAAGTTATCCTATCCTTAAAATAAAAGCACACACTTGTTCTATACCAAGGCAATTATTTACAGTTTAAACTATCCTAGACGCAATGATAAAGAATAGTGTAGATTCCGACATTGATACTTAACTGCTAAAACCTTTTTATATCCTTATTAGTGAAACTGAATGTCATTTGTTAATATGTTTTCAGACTGAACATAAGAAAACATGTTTAATTAACAGCTAAACTCAGTGATCAAAGTACTATCAGCGGTAACCAACTCTGGAAGCAACCACAAAGCTTAAAGGGTGTTTTCTGTAATTAACTCAAATTATACTCTTATAAATATAACCCCAATCAAACAATCTCCATACAAATTGACAAACCTGTTTTTATGATTCCCACCATTTTTGTCAACTCACATCTGTTCTATTAACCACCTTCAGAAATCTTAACAGAAAGCCAATCAGAAAAATTATTAAATTTGTGTGTTTTCCTATTCTTTTGCACTCTAATATCTTCAGTTTGGTGATTAGTTTCAAAATTGCAAAAATGGTGGATACTTCATCTGCAAAGAAAATTTTCTTACAATTGGTGATTTACATCTCCAAATCATTGAAGCGCGAAACTTAACAAACATGGATGTCCTTGGCGGCCACATCCTCCGTTGGGTGTCCTTTGATTCTCGCCGAAAAGATACTCCTTCCGGATCCAGTGACTTGAAACAGCGGTCCAGCAGAAATACTTTCATAACTAGTGACCCTTACGTCGAAGTATCGGTACCTCAGGGAGTTGTTGCACGTACACGTGTGTTGAAAAACTCGGAAAACCCTCATTGGAATGAAAGGTTTAATATTCCGTTAGCTTACTCGTTAGCTCACCTGGAGTTTGAAGTGAGAGACCAAGACATGTTGAAAGCATCAGAATTGTTAGGGACGGTTCATATCGCGGCAGAAACGATCGCGACTGGAAAAACAATCTCGGACTGGTTCCCGTTGAAGAATTCACGCAAGGAGTCATCGTTGCGGCTAGAAATGAATTTTATACCGTGTGGAAAGAATCCGATTTATCGACATGGAATTGCGAGTGATCCCGAGCAAACAGGCGTTAAGGACACGTACTTTCCAGTGAGGAAAGGGTCAGGTGAAATTATATCAGGATGCTCACATCAGACCTGAATCTAATATGCCCAAAATTGAATTGGATGACGGTAAGGTTTTTGAGCATAATTCATGTTGGGAAGATATATGCTATATCATCAGCTCATCAAATGATATAAATTGTGGGTTGGTCTATTTTTCATAAAGTTAAACTAGTTAGAGAGCCTACTCGACCATTGCCCCAAGGCGGGGACTTGACACTTGGTGAATTGTTAAAGTATAAATCCCAAGAAGGGGTTCGTGTTTTGTTGTTGGTTTGGGATGATATAACTTCCCAGAGCTTATATAACACGGTGAGATTGCGAAATTTTATAATGTACTTAATATAGCTTAGCAATGATGATTGCTAATTGTGGTTTGATTCAAAATCAATGTAGACTGGAATGAAAACTTATGATGAAGAGACCAGAAAGTTTTTCAAGCATTCATCGGTGGTATGTGTTCTTACACCACGATATGGAGACACTATACGTGGTCATTATTTGGAACAGGTAATAAAGCTGCGTTTAATCAGCCTGCTCTGCTTTACATAGTATGTTAATCTTTCTAAATACTATATTTTTTTAATTACATGTTTCAGGTCGTGAAGAGTGCTTGTTCACACCATCAGAAATGTGTACTTGTGGATACACAGGCATATGGTAAAGTAGAAAAATTACCGCTTTTATAGGTGGTCTTGATCTCACTGACGGACGATATGATACACCTGAGCATAGATTGTGTCATGATCTTGACACGGTATTTAAGGACGACATTCACCAGCCTACATCATCTGTGAGTGGCTATACCATCTCATCTTCCATTTCTGTGACCATAAGCATAATAAATTTGGTAAATATTAACTGCTGATATAACAAAAAATGGTTCCAATTAATAAGGCAGGAACAAAGGCCCCAAGGCAGCCATGGCATGACTTACACTGCAAGATAGATGGTCATGCTGCATATGATGTTCTGCTAAACTTTGAGCAGAGATGGAGAAAAGCTACAAGATGGCCAGAAATATTAGTCGGCGGAAGGATGTCTCGCTCAAAAGTTGATAAATTGTTAAAGATTGACCGAATCTCGTGGATTCTTAGTCCTATGTATCAAATTCCACCAAACGGAGACCACACAGTGGTTCCTGAAGATGATCCATTGTTGCATGTGTCCAATGAAGATGATCCTGATAGCTGGCATGTGCAGGTTACCACACCCATCCCTTCTTTCCAACCAAAAAAAAGAGGCCTTTCTTAGCTTACATATGATATAAGTGGCAACATAGATGGGTCAGGTAACCGGCCAAAAGAGGTCATGTTTGGTAGGTATCAGGTCCAGTTGACCCCCAAAAAAGTCTAAATCTTCAATAAAAAATTGAAGTGCCGGATATGATTGCGAAAATTATGTTTTGCTATAATAATTTAATTTCCTCGAATATATGATATGAGATACATTATGCAATAAAAATGCACGTTGCACGATAATGGGCTGGTTTGACCCATTCGACCCGTTTCCTTTAATACCATTTTTTTATTTAACCCATTTGACCCGTTACAAATAAAACATAGCCCAAATCGGCCCATTCATAAGTAAATGACTCGAAATTTCCAACTCAAAAACATTATTGTTTTTTTTCTTACTCTGCAGATCTTCCGATCTATAGACTCTGTGTCATTAAAGGGGTTCCCCAAAGATGTGGATGTTGCCCAGGAACAGGTTGGTAGTTGAAGCTTCTGTTCATTTTAATTGTGAATATGATACTCAGCAGCAGTACGTTCCCATGATGTATATACTTTGCTGATAATTCTGTATCCTGCAGAATCTTGTTACTTCAAAAAATATGGTTATAGAGAAAAGCATTCAAACAGCATACATCCAAGCGATCCGATCAGCTCAGCATTTCATTTATATTGAAAATCAATATTTCATTGGTTCATCATATGAATGGCCGTCATACAAGAAAGCAGGTAACAAATTACATCCGTTCTTGACAATATGCTAAGTGATAAAATATTCATATGTGTTTATGATACCATGTGGCCAATTTTTAGGAGCTGATAACCTAATCCCAATGGAGTTGGCTCAAAAAATAGCAAGCAAAATTAGAAGTAAGGAAAGATTTGCGGTTTATGTCGTTATACCAATGTGGCCAGAGGGCAACCCAACTTCCTCTATCATGCAAGAAATGCTTTATTGGCAGGTACTTTTATGATATGAAAGGCTTCTCGTTGCTTTCTATGGTCACCAACAGAATTTATTTCCCTCAAAATGAGAATAATAACTAGAGTATATAGTGGTTCAAAGTGAAAGGAAATGATGTAAAATGTTGTAATTTTCAGAGTCAGACAATGCAAATGATGTACAATGTTGTTGCACTAGCAATCAAGTCAATGCAGATAGATGCACACCCTAAAGACTATTTAAATTTCTACTGCCTTGGTAAACGAGAAGAAGTACCTTTCAAAATCGGTCAATCATTTACTGACGAGAAGGTATTTCGACCTTCCTAGTTCCTACACATATGTACAAAAATCATTTTGCTGAATTTTAGAACTCCTACAAAAAACATAGCAATAATTGTTTTTAGTTCTACAAGTTTAATAAAAAGTTGATATGCAACGTCTTTTTGAAGGTATCGGATTCACAAAAGTTCAACAGGTTCATGATTTATGTGCGTTCCAAAGGAATGATTGTGGATGATGAATATGTAATTGTGGGATCTGCCAACATAAATGAAAGATCTTTGGCTGGTTCAAGAGACACAGAAATAGCTATGGGTTCATATCAACCCCATCACACTTGGGCTGCAAAGAAGCGACACCCATATGGGCAGGTTTGACTACTCCAGTTTTATGAACTACTTACGGGTGTTTAAATAGTTTTTGTAACTGATTATCATCTAAAGAAATATATCTGGCCCATATAATGTCTTAAATAATCTGTTCCACAGGGATAAATTAACATTACATATTTACACCTTTTTTACTATAGTTTAAGAGATTTTACTTCCATGTCACAAAAGATATTTTAAAGAATTATTATAATTCATCGAGCACCCCAGATATCTACATATCTGATTTTAAAGTTTTCAAACAGCATAAGCACAAGTAAACACAATTTTCTAGCGTCCATTAACATACAAAAAATTATCTGATTATGCTTATTTGCTATCACATGATAATTTTCAATATGAACATCCAAACACTCCTCAGAAAATTATTTTCAGAAAGTCAAGCTTGACATCCCATTGGATCAGATTTCACAAACAAGCTCTAGCAAATTAGGAAATCATAATTTGAGGGGTTGTGTGAATGTTTTCAGGTCTATGGTTACAGAATGTCATTATGGGCTGAGCATATAGGGACAATAGAAAATGCCTACAAAGAGCCCCAAACACTGGAATGTGTAAATAAAGTCAACAAAGTAGCCGAAGATAACTGGAAAAGATACACAGCAGAGAAACACACAGCATTGCAGGGTCATCTTCTAAGGTATCCCTTGCAAGTAGATGGTGATGGAAATGTGAATTCATTTCCTGGATACGAAAACTTCCCAGATGTTGGAGGTAAAGTAATGGGAGCCCATTCATTAAAGCTGCTAGAATTTTTAGGTTTGACTACATGATATCCTGACCCTTTGTTATGTTCATCTGTGTGACGTTGTGATGACAATAAATGTGTTTGGTTTTTTTATCGTCCAATAATTTATGGGGCAGGGTCGCCTGCTACATTGGTGTAAATTTGTGAAAAGTTACAATATATGTCGAGAAAATATGTAGGTGTGTTCGGAATTTGTGCAAATAAAATCATTGTAACATATGTATTTTATCGTGGAAATCTTTTGTATTTAGTAGGTAAATGCTGAAGGAAGATTAAAGCATATGCATAATTACCTGCTTTTAAGAGAGTGTAAACTCAATGAAAGTATTTGTTTTTATATGTGTATAATAACTCAATACCTTCAATGGCCCTAAAAAGACCACAATTATAAGATAATAGCAGGATACCCGCATAATGCAGTGTATATTTATCCCTTCTCACTTTGCCTATATGATCACATTGATTCGCATCCGAATTTAATACATGATCTAAGAGAGTGTCAAACTTGATTACATGTTCCTTAGTGTACTTAATCAGGCCAAATTCTAGAAACACGGCTATTCTCAAATCTTTTGTTATTGTTAAAACTTTCATCACTCCTATCAAACATCATAGCTCAAATTTTCATAAATATAAGTACCAGTGTGACCGCATATGCAAAAGCAAGTGAAATATGTAGAGCATCTCTATTCACAATACTTAACAAATAACGACTAAAAATCATAAATTAGGCTGACGTTACCCTTCTTGCATATATCTTTTCGGCCAACCTCTCGGCCACTTCCACCTTCCCATGAGTCTTACACGCAGCCAATAACGCACCCCACAACGCCTCATCCGGCACCACATCCATCTGTTCCACCATCACCTCCGCCTCCTCCACCCTCCCAACCCTCCCCAACATATCAACCATACACGTACAATGCTCCAAACCCACCTTCACCCCAAACCTCCCCATCATCTCAAAATACTCCACCCCTTTATCCACCTCCCCACCATGACTACACGCCGCTAAAACCCCAGTAAACGTCACCCCATCCGGCTCCACCCCGTCACTCACCATCTCATCAAAAAGCTCAAAAACCTCCTCACACTTCCCATACAACCCATACCCACTAATCATCGCACTCCAACTCACCACATTTCTCTCATACATTTCATCAAACACGTTGCGCGCACTCACCAAATCACCACATTTCGCATACATCGTCACTAAAGCATTCAAATTCACCAAATCCAAATCAAACCCATTTGTTATAACCAGATTATGTATGTTCCGACCGACCCGTAAAGCCGGTATACCACTGCAGGATTTAAGCACAGGCGGCAAAGTATGTCGATCAAGGGCTTTTCGCGCCCGGACCATTTGGCGAAAAAACGCTAACGAATTCGCGAACTGGTTGACATTCGCATAGCCTCTGATAAGGGTATTGTATAAAAAAGTGGACTGGTGGTTGGTGTAGCTGAATATGACGGATGCTTGGTGCAGTTGGTTGCATGAAGCGTATGATGTGATGAGTTTAGCGCGGATGAAATTATGGCGGGAAAACTTGGTGGTGATTAGAAAAGCGTGGAGTTGTTTGAGTTTGGGGAGGTTTTTGGTTGATGTCAAGGAGTTGAGTATAGTGGTGAAGATGGGTATGATTCCTTCGGGTTTACGCATTTTGGTGGAGAGGGTTTCTAAGAGACTTTGAATTCTTGTCTATTTATATGTTTCAGGGAGACGGACTAGAATTTTTAAGAGGTGTTGGCAATGTTATAAATGGCGTGAGGCGTGGCGTAACGGCAAGGCCACGCCTCAAGCCTTACGCGTCATGGCGAAGTCATGGCGTTTTTTGCGGCGTGACTAAGGCGGCGAAAAAATATTTATATATTTATCATTTATGTATTAATATCATATTTTATATGCATATCGAGTTTACAAAAGGTGAGTTTACAAAAAGTGAGCTTACAAAAAGTGATATGCATAAGAAATAAAGTGAAATTTTGAACTATGTTTAGAAATTACTAGGCCCAAAATTTAAGCCCACATCATCCCCTTCTAAAAATGGCGCCACGCCATACGATAAGGCGCGCCTTGGCACGCCTTTTCGCGCCTTATTCCACGCCTTTTCACACGACGCCTAGACTTCACGCCTTAGTCCATTTCGTGGCGCCGAGGCCACGCCTCGCGCCTTGGCGACGCCTTGGCGACGCCTTGGCGGCGCCTTGGCATGCCTTTTAGAACACTGGGTGTTGGGCACAAAACAGCAAAAGAAAATTGAGGGGCACATATCAAAAAAATATGACAGTTTTGAAGTCTTTTTGTACTTTATTATATAAAACGTGTTAAATATTAGTAGTAAATTTAAATATTAGGGACTTAAGTGTACTTTATAATTAGATTAGGTGGTAGACTAGAACTAGGTTAATTAGCTTGGAGTGCAAGACAAGCTAGGTTTCTATCTCCTCATCTCTATATAAATAGAGATGAAGTGATGCTAGTTATTAATTCTTCTTCCTCAATTGTAAAAACTTTATTGGTTTTAATAAAGGGTTCGTTGAGTGTATATCGTGTGCATATTCTTGTCGGTTCTTTATAGTCTCTCGTGTATACTACTCGTGTGCTCGATACAACTCGCGATCTAGTTTCCGCGATCGAACTTCGGGTTTGTTGTCGAGGTATTTTCCAACAAGTGGTATCAAGAGCCGCGGTTATTGTGGTCATCGAAGTTGGAGTGCTAGTTCGAGGAGTCGAGTTTGTTTGAGGTTCGGTTTTGTGTTCGAATCGTTTTTATCTTTAGAGTAGCGATCGTCGAGAAGTAAGTGAAATTCCAAAGTGACTTTTGGTTATTATTACTACAAAAGGTAACATGCAGTGGATGATTTATTGTTAAAACCAAAGTGATAGAATATAATATATTCTATATGATACTTCACGTGTACTACAAAGTGACACAGGCTTTGTTTTTCGAAAAAGGGTTTCGATTTTTAATTTTTAGAAATCGACTTTGCTTATCGTCTTTTAGGATTTTAAAATTCGATTAAAGCGAAGAATTTCTTGTTGTGGTTTTTTTCTTGTGGTTCAAGTTTTGATCGTGGTTAGCTTGGGTTTCAAGTTTACGATCGGGTTTGCTTGTTCGAGATCGAGGGTTTAGGGTTTTTCTAATTAATTCGATTTGCAAAAAGGGTTTATAGCAACAAGGGGAATATTGCACACGACTTGTGAGGCTTGCCGGTAAAGTTGGTTAAGAAACAACTTGACAAGGTTTTTAGCAAGGTTAAAGAAGAATGGCTAGTTCGATAACTAGGTTTGACATCGAAAAATTCGAAGGGAAGAATGACTTCGGGTTATGGCAAATAAAGGTGCGTGCTTTAATGGTACAGCTGGGATGTGATGCTGCATTAGAGAAATTACCCGCGGACATGGAAGCAGGTGAAAAGGCTGCTTTGATGAAGAAGGCATACAGTACCTTGATTCTATGCTTGGGAGACCGGGTTTTACGGGAAATTACCAAGGAAACAACTGCTGCAGGAATTTGGACGAAGTTAACTAGTCTTTATATGACTAGGTCCTTAGCAAACAGACTGTATCTGAAGAAAAAGCTGTACACGTTTTATATGAGTCCAAGTACGAAACTGGGTGATCATATAGATGAGTTTAATAAGTTGATACTTAATTTGGCGAATATTGATATCGAGATGTCGTTGCCATCATCTTACGAAAACTTTGTGGAAACATTGTTGTATGGGAGGGAATCCTTGATAATGGAGGATGTTCTAGCAACTCTGAATTCAAGAGAGTTGAAGAAAAGAACTGAAGGCACAAAGGAAGAAACTGGTGACGGGTTATACGTAATGGGAGGGTCAGATCATTCTGGTGGAAGTTCGCGGTTCAAGTCAAGGGGTGAAACTGGTAAACTCAAGTGCTTCATATGTCATTCAGAGGGTCATCTGAAGAGAGACTGTCCAATGAAGAAGTCAAGTGGGTTCGTCAGGAAGGGTAAACATGATCAGGATTCTGATTCTTCTGATGACGACGGTAACGCCTACTTTGGAGAAGCCTTAGTGGTGGTTGGGAATGATGAGATGACTGAATTGGTAATGGATTCAGGTGGGTCTTATCATATGACACTTAGGAGGGATTTCCTGTATGACTTCAAGGATTTTGATGGTGGTTCGGTTCAGTTAGGTGATAACAGGACATGCACTATCAGAGGGACAGGAAAAGTGAAGATACAGTTGCATGATGGATCAAGCTTTATACTGGAAAATGTCAGGTATGTTCCAGGGTTAAGAAAAAGCTTGATTTCATTGAGTACTCTTGAAAAAGAGGATTATACTGTGAAGATGCAGATGGGTAGAGTCAAGGTGATCAAAGGTTGTCGGGTTATGATGACTGGAAAGAGAACTGTGTGTATACTCTTGAAGCAAAAGTGACTACTTTTGGTGTACAAAAGCATGGAGGTTCAAAACAAGTTGGATTCAAGCAACTTGGTCATAAACAAGTTGGGTTCAAACAACTTGGTCATAAAAAAGTTGGGTTCAAACAACTTGGTCCTGGTGTTAAAACAGGAGTCCATGGAGTACAGGTTGATGAACGTGTTTGGTTTGAGGTGGAACTGCAGGGAGCTCAGGAAAATCGTGAAGCTGAGGTTGTTCAGGATAGTAACGATGATGCTGCAGTGGCTCAAAGAAAGTTGGAGGTTAAACAACTTGAAGAAAAGACAAACACGGGCTGCTTGGTAAATAAGCAGGAAAAGATACACCTTGGTATAAAGGTGGAGGCAGACATTACGGTAATCGGAGCACCTGGTCAAGAGGGTGCAGAGGGTAATGTTGCTAAAAAGAAGAAAGTGAAGGAGTCTACGGAAGCTAATCATGGAAAATTACTAAATTACAATGCCTGGTCGACAAGGTGGTCTTCGGTCCGAGGTTCCAGCACGAGGAAAAGGTGTTGAGTATCGGTTATGTTTAAGTGTTACTCCTAAGGTGGAAATTGTTAAATATTAGTAGTAAACTTAAACATTAGGGACTTAAGTGTACTTTATAATTAGATTAGGTGGTAGACTAGAACTAGGTTAGTTAGCTTGTAGTGCAAGGCAAGCTAGGTTTCCACCTCCTCATCTTTATATAAATAGAGATGAGGGGATGCTAGTTATTCATTCTTAATCCTCAATTGTAAAAGCTTTATTGGTTTTAATAAAGGGTTCGTTGAGGGTATATCGTGTGCATATTCTTGTCGGTTCTTTGTAGTCTCTCGTGTGCTCGACACAACTCGCGATCTAGTTTTCGCGATCGAACTTCGGGTTTGTTGTCGAGGTATTATCCAACAAAACGGGTGTAGCCCGTGCCACACCTGACATACATCTACATGAGAGTCCGTCCATGGGGTATTCCTACTTTTTGGTTTTGGGTTTATCACGAGGTCACATTTCACCACTCTCAGACATCAGCTCCGCGAGATTGAGTATATTGTTGTTGTATTACTGAATTTATGTGTTTTGATAAAAAGTGTTTATTTGCTTCTCAAAATATATTTTTTTTGTTTTATAGAAAGTGAAATATTAGACAAGGTGCGATGGTCACCGCACTCATCACCAACACCTATGCATTTACTTTATTCATCAAATCAACCATCAAACATCCATAATGATGACCACCAAACCAAAAACAAAAAATACTCACTTTGATATCAACATACCTTATAATATACCTCTTACACACAAAAAAATAATATAATAATAATAATAATAATAATAATAATAATAATAATAATAATAATAATAATGCACAACGTCAAACGAGTGCCAAAAGTGAGGGAGCACACGCGACCATAAGATGACCACGCGTGGTGGGAGGCCAACCACATGTGATGGTGCCTCTCGTTATGTCTGACTTTATCAAATGTGTCATAACCAATAAAAAAAACTTTTAATAGCTAAAATGAATTTTATTGGTGGTGCATTATATTATTGATCGCATTTTTAATGTGGGTAGAAAATAATTTTTATACGGAGGGATCGAGTAATGTTTTTGTTTCTCAAGTAACTTTAGATATTCATAATTACCTATTTACCTAGTGTCAAGTTGATTTCAAGGGGTAGGCATAGAACCAAGCAACATTTGGTGGGAGTTCGAGACTTCGAGTGGAGCTTATCAATGTGTTTTCATTTTCAAGATTTTGATACATCATACGAGCGAGTTTAAGCGAATGTGAGATCATATTAATTACCAGAACGTGGTTCAATGTTCTATATAGCCTTCTAAATTTCAGTTTTAGTAACTCCCATATATTTTATGGTAAAAATGTAATGTATGCGCACACGTACCTTACAATGAGCTTTTCAACAAGAAGAAAAATTCTCAAATTGAAGCAACCATCATTGTTGGGAAAACATATCTCATTGAGAAATGATCTCTAATTAAACAAAGATAAAAGCACATTTTCACTATTACATGAAAACAGATTGATTTCGACTCTTTTTCAACGGTCAAAACTGAGTTCTTTATTTTATGTTCCCAATCAAATCATTGTTGTCCAAACTTTGCGTACAAGTTGCAATTTTCATCGATCACTTAAGGAGTATATCAATTACAAGAACAAGCCATCAAAACATAACACCAACCATGACATAATTTCTTGTAAAAAAAAAAATTAAGAACTAGGATGCCTGTATTAATTGCTACTCTTTATGACAGAAAAGAAACTCATCAATCCCACCCACTAGCAACGAATCTGATTCAACGCAATTTCCCTCAGAATATGAAAAGGGTTCATGTTACCATTGCATTGACACCATGATGATTCACATAAGTATCCATTAAAACCAGCAACAAAATCCTTAACAAACCATAACACTAATTATCTGAGACATACATATCACAACATATCTGCCAAATTCAGCATTTTGGAAGACAAAGACATATACATCTACCAAATTAATAAGTTCACGCTCACAGCATACTTTTAGATCAGTTTCTGCCACCATAGTAAGGTGAGTGCCTAGGTGGTGAATAGTCATGCCCGCCACCTCTATATGGTAGTGGGGACCTCCTTGGAGGAGGATATTAATCACGACCTCTTCCCCTATATGGTGGTGTGGACCTCCTTGGTGACCTCTGGTATCCATAGTCATCCCGCCCAGAGCCACCACGATATCTGCCTCTGTCACTGCCTCTATAACCACGATAGCCAGGAAAATAAATCAATATGAATTAAATGTAGTGATAAATGCATCCCATTAGCTTAGAAAAGGGTCACATGTAATGTTTTATTTGTAGCAGGTTAAAAATAATGTAAAAGATAATGGGTCAAAAATTTGCCCAGAGTGTGTTTACATGCATAAAACCTCCTAAATTCTACTATTCAAACAATAAGATTAGTATTTGACACCCCTGATCATCTCTTTAAAAATCATACTAATAGTGTTACGGGTCAAGCGAACCCCGCCCATACTAAAAGTACGTGTTTAGACTCAAAAGTCATCTTGAGTTTAAGTTAGCAAATATAAAGGGAGAAAAGTTACCGGTGTCCCTAGTGTTTTTCAGGCCTAGGTAACGACCAGGTGTAGGTGTCCTCGCACGTTTCCTTCATGGCTAAAACAAACCAAATAAACAACCTCAAATAAAACTTATTATAACAAGCAGATGGCTTCAGTATTATATAAGTACATACGCATTATCAACATGCATATTTTGGAAGAAAAGTGTAAAGCGTTTAATTTTTTTTTTTTCATTCTAAAATCGTTACTATAACACCCGTAAAAATCTCAAACGTATATCAAATTTTAACCTAAGTATTTATAAGATAATACTTGAAACGTACGCAACAGAATAAATCCATAATACTTATGCTAATTAAAAGCTATAAACATATATGTATGTAATATGTATAACATGCCTAATATGTGTCTAATAGGCCAAATTTTATGAACTGGATACCTATGGGCCGAAACTAAAAACTTATCTATATACACTATTAATCTAAGTATGGAATGAGGCAATTACAATCCCAAAATACTCGGCATTTTCTCTTCTTACTTCAATCCCATCACACGGTTTCCCCTATCCATTTCATACCGAATATCGCAATCTCACAACAACCTAAGAAAACCCTAAACTAAAAACATACGGCTGCTACTGTTCTCCTTGCTCATTCTCGTTCAAAAATCAAGGGGTGCAAAGGGCGTTTGATCGTGGTCTTGGTGGTGTTTGGGCGTAGTTGATTTTTGGTTCAAAGAAGGGTATTTGATTCGTGGTTTATAAATTGTTTTAAAGGGGTTTTGGTTTGTGTTTCGGCTGGTTATTATTGTGTTCGATCCCTTGCTTGTTCTTCCTACGTATCACGCATCAAGGGTAAAAAATCCTACCTTGTTCAATTCATTCTTTTCTTGTTCGACTCTTGTTGTTGTTGTTGTGACTTTGTTTGTTGCCTTATCGAATTCATGAGCACATAAAATCATAATAACATTCACATGAAATCATACAAGTTTTCGCATAAAATGATGACTAACTATTTATATAATCGATCATATGGACATGTTTATGCGTATTCTTGCTGGCTTGTTATTTTATGGTTCAACACAATAATCATATCATAGAATTAAACATCTGATCGAATTGGATAAAGAAGAGAAAAAGGGTATGCTTGGTTTTGTTAAAAAAGGAACACGTGTGGTTTTTAGATTTCAAAGATATAATGGGAGCGCTGTTTCGAATCAGAAAAGAAAACAAGGTGTCAAGTTATTATTATTTTTTTCTTTCTCTTGTCACGTATAAAAATAACAAAAAAAGGGGTTGCATGGCTTTAGTTTTGCTGTTTCGAATCAAAGACAAAAGAAGGGTACGTTTGAATGTAGGATCACGTGGGTTATTTTTTTTTGGATTGTATGACATGAAAAACAAAGGTACACATGGATATAAAAATATTAACGAGGAGGGGATCATTGTTTATGTTGTTTTGAATTAAAGAGAAAACAAGAAGATTTCATGTTTATGTTGTTTTCTTGGTCGTGTATAATATTACGAGGGTGTTTGTTTGGATTATTTTTAATAACAAAAAGGGTGTCGTGTGTATATGGATGAAGTGAACAGATGTCGGAGTATAAACAAGTCTTACATGATTTTATAAAAATCTTGGGTCGTCGCGGTATAAATATTAAAAATCTTGTGAAACACTTAGGGAAAATTACAAAACCAACCCCCAAGTATGCAAAAATTACAAAATTGGTCCTTGAGATACTACACTACCAAACCGGACCCTTAAATATAAAAACCAAATCCAACCCAAACATAAACAAACAACCAAAGCCCACTCCCTTTGTTTTGAGCCCAACTCCAACGCAAGCCCAAACAAAACCCCCCTTTTTGATACCACCAGGGTCAACTTTGACCCTGTGGTCAAACCACAGTCAAACAAGCACCCCTTTCCTCTCCTTCCCTCCCCCACACCACTTGCCCATCATATCACCACCATCCCTGTCTAATCTACCGTCCAAACCCCCACTATCACCTAACAGGACAACCCCAATAAATGCCACCCCCCTATTGCAGTATTTTTATATTTCACTCACCCTCAATTTTCCCACCAAAAAATAGGTGGAAGGTCAGGATTGATTCAGAGGGATTCAAGGGTCAAGATTGGATGAGATTTGCTTAGAAAGCTTTGAGAAGCCCTAATCTTCAGCTATAAATGGAAGAGAAGCAAGAAGGAGTTAGTTAGTTCATGTTTTAGTTAAATTGTAATCGTATAAGTTGTAGAATGATAATTTAGTTAAGTCAAAAGCTTTTAAGCCTTGTGTTAATCAATTCAGTTGTAACCTAAGCTATTTCAAGTAATATATTCAAGTTTTAGTGTCTTTGCTAGTGTATGCAGTTTTCACTTTTATTTTCAAAATCTTAAATTAAGCTCTGTTGTTGTTTATGTTTATGTTATGGACTTGTAGGATCACTTAAGCTCCCATAAGCTCATTGAAGCTTTTAGAAACTCTTAAATGTCAGTGAATCATAAAACAAGAAAAAAAAAATCAGAAAAATAAAAGAAAATAAAAAAATTGCAGGTTGAAGAGTGTAGATTGCTGGAGCATGGTAAATCTTGGATGGCCATGGGTTTAGTGGCTTGTGGAAGCCTTTAGGTGTGGTTCTTTGGTTCTGTTCTTGGTACTGGCTTGGAATGCACATTGTAAGCTCACATGTTCATTTTAGCATTCTATTATAAAGCTGCTTAATAGTGTAATTTTCTGTGTTTCTAGGTTAGTTTTGTGCTCAGTAGTGATTAAATTGCTTAATAAGTGGTACTTGTTAATCAGGATTCCTAGTTGTTTATAAATCATTGTTATCACTTAAATTAGTATAATCTGTGTCCTGTGGTCATTGTTGTATTTAATTGTGTTTCTGGGCATCTAGTAGTTCATTACATGATATTAGAGTAAATTAGAATTGTCTCACACCTTAAATCAGTATAAAACATTGAAAATCAATAAAGTAGTCTACATAAGGGACTGTTTGGATTTGCTGAGTCTGGGGTGTATTTGGAAGTTTGGTTTGTTGTTTCCTATTTTCACACATTAAAATAGGTTGTGTTAGGATAATTAGACCATAAAACCTAGTGGTAATTTGTAAAAAAAAGTCAAAGTACCTTTGATTTGGCCTAAATTGTTGTCTGTCAAGTAATTTGAGTCCAAAACCTTCATGAACCTTTCAAAATTGGTAGAACTATCTTAATTAGGTCTTATTTCAACTTAATATAACTTATTCAGTCCATAGGATCAAATCCAATCTCAGCAAAGTCAAATTTTAATGTTTGCTCAAAAGTCAAAAGTTTTCAAGTCTCTCAAAATGGTCAATTAGTCCAGATCTTGCACAAGCTTTAAAACAGATTGGAAATCCAAGGTTTTTGTGGATTTGTGTTGTTTTGTTGGTGGTTTACCTGTTTCAAAAATAAAATCTAAGTTTGAAATCCATTTGCTTAAAAATAAGCAGTGTTAAAGTAGCCTAGTTAGACTGTGACTTCCCCTGTGCACAGGCTCATAAGCCATTTTCTATAGCTTGCACAGTGCTTAATAGTGGGCCCCACCCTTTGTCTCTTGGCTTTTTGAGAGGCTTACTAGCTCACCTTGTTGTATCAGGGCTTTGTTTGACCTCAGGTAGCTTTGCCCCTAGCTTATTTTGACCCACAAGCTACCCACACCACACTGAGTACACTGAGTACTCAATGTTTGCATCAAACTTCACTAGCTTGCCAAAAGCTCATTAGTAAGCAATAAGCTCTGCTTATTGGCTTATTGTGAAGCTTACCAGACCAGCTTTTAGGATCAACTTTCATTTTGGACCCCTGAGCTTATTTGTGGACCCCACAAGGGACCAAAGGTCCTTGATTTGGCCTGTTTAGACTGTGTGGTTTCATTAAGTGCTTATTTGAGGTTATTAGCTTATCCAGTATGCTTTTCCAACCTTCCTTGCTTATTTCAGTTCAATTTAGTTGTTTGTATCATAATTCATAGCTTGTATGTACTGTGTAGCTTATTATTAGCTTTTGCATCTTTAAAAATCCAAAATAGTCCACTGTTTGCTAAAAGGGGGTGCACACAGCTTATTTTTAAGCTATTGTAAAAGTCTTTTCACAAAAGTTTCCTATTTTTAGCTTATTTTCATCTGCCAAAAGGAAAAACAACAAAAAAAACAAATTTAAGATTAGTGATAGCTTCTATTTAATAGATTCTATAGTTTTTAATTTTCTTTCTAGCTTATTAATAAGCATTTCATCATTTTCATATTTTTCTTAATTTCTTGTCACCATAAGGTATTTTCAATAAATTTCTTAGATTTTTCTCTTTTGGTTTGATAATTATTACAATTAAAAATAGTTTAATTAATTAATTAAGTAATATTAGTAATTAAATAGTTTTCTTAATTTTTAATTAACAACAGTAGGTTTTTATATTTTTCCTAGGTTTCATAAATCATTTAAGACTTTTAGAAAATAGTTTATTAAATTCTAATTTTAATTTTCTAATTTTCTAATTTAATTTATTTAAATTAGGTTTTAATTAATTAATAAGTAAATAATTAGTAAAATAGTCTAAATATAATTTTTAGAAACATTTTATAATTTTTTAAGATTCCTGTGATGGTTAATTAGTTTTATAAATTTTTCTATAATTTTCTTAGTCATTTTAGTATTTTTAGTAATTTAAAACAGTTTAAATAGTTTAATTAATATAATTAGTAATTAATTAATAGAAAACCCATAAAAAGACAAAAACATTTCTTTTTAATTTTTATACTTTCTTCAAGTTTATTTAGAGGTTTAAAAAATATTTTTGCAAGTTTTTAGTTTAATTTGTAGCCTTTGTCATTTTTAGTTTAATTTAAATTAGATTTAAATTACTTTTTAAATAGTTTTAATTAATTAAGTAATATTTAAATATTAAAATAATCAAATAAATAATTTAAGTTTCATTTTAAATTTTATTTTATTTTTAAGTTTGAAAAAGTTTCACTTGCACCCCCTGTAATTTTTAAATTGTTAAATCCCACTTTTCTATGTCTGTAATCTGATTTCCCGTTTGTGTGTCTGTGATTATATCTGTATATCTGTTATTGTTAATATTATTCCAAATTGTTCAAATACCAAGCAATCAGTAGCATAATCACTTCTCAATCATCTTTGGCTATTGTCCTCAGTGCCACTCATTCCTAAAACCGTTTTCAAAACACCATTGCAATCTCGCTGGACATAACGACCTGGGGAAACACTATACTATCCACGGAGAATTGGCCTGAGTTGTCTTTGACTTATTGACCTTGGTTAATAATATCTGATGGTTTAGCACCAATCAAAATTTGGCGCCACTGCCGGGGAGGTTGTTGCGTGTTTTAAAATCGTTTTAAGTTTAGTGGTTTTCAAAACCCTCCCTATACAAATTTCACCATTTTTGTAAAAAGTTTTTGTAAAAATATCAATCATATCAAAAAGTTCACTAACACTTTTCCTGAAGTGTTAGCAACACCAAAAAACTCAAAAACAACAAAACAAACTGTGAAGTTAATTACTTCGTTATCTTTAAGATTACAACCTATACAGTTGGTATAAGGAAGTTCTGACATTAAATTGCGAACTGAAGAGAGATCAATTCTTCTCTCCCGCCAGCCTGCGAGTAATCTTAAAGGAACGATTTCGGTTAACGAATCAGTTCCAAAAATATTTCCCAAAGTTTTTTTGCACACACACCCAAAAGCCCAAAAACAATTTTTCTGTTAATAAATACATAAAATCTTACCACCGCAAACCAAGGCAGAACACCTACCAACTGGGGGTGTGGACATAATAAGTTCCCAAACTAAAGATTAAAACTTGCCATTGTATCCCTGTGAGTGGTGTACCTTTTTCAAAGAAGTCATTCACTTGTGATTATTGGTTTAAGTTCCCTGTTGTTTTGCCTCGAATTTGTTTTGAAAAATTGTTTTTAGTGCATGCGCACTCGTTCACAAACAAAGCGTAAAAATCATAAAAATGTACCCAAGCTACGTACTGTTATTGAAGAACATAAAACAGAAATGGACGACGGGCCACCACCACCCCCTGACCCTCCCAAAGATAAGCCAGCTCCCGATCTTCGAACGATGGAGGAGTTGTGCCAGCCTACCATGCAAGGGAGGGGCGGATCTATTACACCACTCACTATTAAGCCAACAAGTCCAAAATTCGTGTCAATTTCACGGATTACCGGGTGACGATGTTAACAAGCATCTTGATAAATACCTTACCGTCACCCAAAGCATGAAACAGCATGGTGTCACCGATGATGCCCTCCGGCTGTATCTCTTCCCCTATTCTCTCACCCATCATGCCACTGCATGGTTTGACCGACTCCCCAAGAATTCTATTCGTACCTTTGATGAAATAGTAACCAAGTTTCTAGCAAAATAGTTTCCACCTTCCATGGTTACCAAGTTACGAAATGATATCAGCAACTTCCGGCAGCGTCCCGATGAGTCTCTATTTGAGGCTTGGGAACGTTATAAGCTAGCAATTGATCGGTGCCCTAACCACAATATGTTACAAGTTACCATCATAGATACCTTCTATAATGGTCTAACATTGAGGCACCGGGATATTCTCAATGTTGCTGCTGGTGGGACCTTTATGAAATGACGTCCCGAAGAATTCTATGATCTGATTAAGAACATGACTGCCCACCATAACTTTTGGGATTCCTCTGCGGAGAGGGATGAGTCATGTAAATCAGTTATCCCTTCATCATCATCTCCTGAAATAATTGCTCTCACTAAAAAGATGGATGATATCTCTACGGCTATGTTGAGAATGAACCAAACTATTCATAATCAACAAGTTCAAAATCAACAAGTGAAAGCCGTGGCCCGAAGTTGTGAAACTTGCGGAGGCCCACATCTGTATTCCGAGTGTCCAGCTACTGCTGGTTTTCCTCAATAGAACGTTTATGCTGCTCAAGGTTCCTACACCATGGGGGTAATTCTTACCAACCACAAGGGGACCGTAATCTCTTAAGTTATCGTTCCAACAATTTTCTCAGACCTCCCGGTTTTAACCAAAATCAAAACCGTAACTCGAATCAAAATCAGAATCGAGGAGATTTTAACCAAGGTCAAAACCCAAATTTCCAAAACCAGAACCAAAATCAAGGTCATTTTAATCAAAACAATTTTCAAAATGGCAATCAAAATCAAGGTTTTCAAGGAAATTTTCAAAGAAACCAAGGTCAAGGGAATTACAATCAGAGAAACAATTTTCAGGGTAACAACAACCAAAACTAAGGGAATTTTCAAAACAACCGTGTTCAAAATTTTCCTAACCAAAATCAAAACGTTGTTCAACCCTCGTCTTCCTCCGATGAAGTGTTAAAACAATTCATGAAAGCACAAGAGGAAACAAATCGGTTACTGATCAGCAAGATCTCTGAGCTTCAGAAGTCTTTAAATGATCGACCCTCGGGCCCGGGTACATTACCGAGTAACACGATCGCCAACCCGAGGGGCGATGTCAAAGCGATCACTACCCGAAGTGGGGTATCATACGATGGACCCACGATTCCCTCTACCTCTTCTTCTCCTCCTACCAAGGTAGCGGAACGTGAACCTGAGGTTACCACGGACACGGTACTTCCGACTAATAACAGAGGTACCAACAACGTCCACCCTCAAGTTGTCCCGGTCCCAACTCGCAAGTCAAAAGTTGTATTTGATCCTCCGGAAATTCCTGATGAAATTCCAAAGAACAATCCCAAGCCTTCAATTCCATATCCTTCACAATTGAATGATCAAAAGAACCGTGAAAGAGCTAACCATCAGATGAAAAAATTTTACCAAATTTTCCAAGAGTTACATTTCGATATTAGCTTGGCGGATGCTCTTCTTCTAATGCCTAAATTTGCTTCAACAATCAAAAATCTGATAAGCAATAAGGAAAAACTCTGTGAGATGGCTAAAACTCCACTTAATGAGCATTGCTCAGCAGTGCTCTTGAAAAAGCTTCCCGATAAACTTGGAGTTCCCGGGAAATTTCTCATTCCTTGCATTTTCCCGGGGATGGTTGAATGCTTTGCCTTGGTCGATCTTGGTGCAAGCATTAACCTTATGCCTTACTCAGTCTGGAAGAGACTCTCTCTTCCTGCCTCACTCCTACCTGCATGACTCTCGAGCTTGCAAACCGTACTATATCTCGTCCTCTCGGCATTGCCGAAGATATCTTCGTGAAAGTAGGAAAATTCCATTTTCCGGCAGATTTCGTTATTGTTGATTTCGATGCTGACCCAAGAGTTCCTCTCATTCTCGGGAGGGGATTCTTAAGAACGGGTCGTGCTCTAATCGATGTTTTCGAGGAAGAAATCACTCTACGTGTTGGTTGTGAAGCCATCACATTCAATCTTGATCAGACTTCAAGATACTCCTCCAACTATGACGCTGAAACGGTTAACTGAATTGACATCATCGATGTTGCGTCAGAGGAGTATTCTCAAGAAGTTCTCGGTTTCTCGTCAAGTGGCAGTACCACTCTTTCTTCTGAGCCTATCATATCCGACTCTTCCCCTTCTCTCACTCCGTTTGAGGGAAGTGACTTCCTTTTGGAAGAGGTCGAGGCTTTTCTTTCTCAGGATAGCTCAATCTCTCATGAGATTGATGAAAACTATCTTGACCCGGAGGGGGATATTCTTCTTCTTGAAAGATTGTTAAATGACGATCCTTCACCCTCTCCGTCTCCAAAACAACTTCATAAAGCGGAAATTAAGTCTATTGAAAAATCTGAAGAATTTCCCGAGGTCGAGCTCAAAGACTTGCCTCCTCATCTAGAATATGCATTTCTGGAGGGTGATGATAAATTACCCGTCATTATTGCTGAAGACTTAAAAGATGAGGAAAAGGCTGCACTTCTAAAGGTTCTTAAGTCACACAAGCAAGCAATTGCTTGGAAACTCTCTGACATTAAGGGTATTAGCCCTGACTTTTGTACACACAAAATCTTAATGAAGGATGACTTTAAGCCAGCAGTGCAACAACAGAGAAGGATAAATCCCAAAATCCACGAAGTTATCAAACAAGAAGTTCTAAAACTTCTTGATGCGGGATTGATTTACCCTATATCTGACAGTCCTTGGGTTAGCCCAATTCATTGCGTTCCTAAAAAGGGTTGCATAACCGTTGTCACCAACGAGGAAAACGAGTTGATTCCAACTCGTTTGGTCACGGGTTGGCGAGTATGCATTGACTATCATAAGTTGAATGAAACCACCCGTAAAGACCATTTTCCTCTGCCTTTTATGGACCAGATGCTCAAAAGACTAGCGGGGAATGAATACTACTGTTTCCTCGATGGTTTCTCGGGTTACTTCCAAATCCCCATTGATCCAAAGGATCAATAGAAAACTACCTTCACATATCCCTACGGAACTTTTGCTTACAAACGTATGCCTTTCGGCTTATGTAATGCACCAGGCACATTCCAAAGGTGCATGATGTCAATCTTTTCCGACATGATCAGGAAAACTATGGAGGTATTTATGGATGACTTTTCAGTCATCGGGGATTCATTCCAGTCTTGTCTCTCCCACTTGGAACAAATGCTTAAACATTGTAAAGAAACAAATTTGAGTCTCAACTGGGAGAAGAGCCATTTTATGGTTAAAGAGGGCATTGTCCTCGGCCATAAAATTTCAAAGGACGGGATTGAGCTTGACAAAGCCAAAATTGATGTCATTGCTAAATTACCTCATCCCACTACCGTTAAAGGTGTTAGGAGCTTTTTGGGTCATGCCGGCTTCTATCGTAGGTTTATCCAAGATTTCTCTAAAATCGCCCGGCCTATGACCCATCTCCTCGAGAAGGTGCTCCCTTTATCTTCTCTCCTGAGTGCATCGAAGCTTTTGAAACCTTAAAGAAAAAGCTTACTGAGGCACCGATTCTTGTTGCCCCGATTGGGACATACCTTTTGAGCTTATGTGCGATGCTAGTGATTTTGCCATAGGTGCGGTCTTGGGGCAACGAAAAGCAAAATACTTTCAGCCTATACACTATGCAAGCAAAACTATGACCGAGGCTCAGAGTCATTACACCACCACTGAAAAAGAACTATTGGCTGTGGTGTATGCCTTTTAAAAATTCCGGCCATACTTAATAGTGACCAAATGCGTAGTGTATACGGATCACTCGGCTTTGAAGTACCTATTTGCAAAACAAGATGCAAAGCCGAGGCTACACCGTTGGGGTTCTCCTCCTCCAAGAATTTGATATCATTATCCGTGATAAAAAAAAGGAGCTGAGAACTTTGCTGCTGATCATCTCTCACGATTAGAAAACCCTCTCCAGGATGTGTCCGAGAAACATGAAATAAATGAAACATTTCCTCTCGAGACACTCAATGCGGTTTCTTTTCGTGGTGACTCTACTACCCCATGGTTTGCTGACTTTGCAAATTACCATGCGGGTAACTTCATTGTGAAGGGGATGACGTCCCAACAAAAAAACAAATTCTTCAAAGACGTTAAGCATTACTTTTGGGACGACCCCTATCTGTTCAAAATCTGTGCCGATCAAGTCATCAGGCGGTGTGTTTACGGACAGGAAGCCGCTGATATTCTCAAGGCTTGCCATGCTGGACCCACCGGGGGCCACCATAGTCCTAACTACACCGCCAAAAAGGTGTTTGACTCCGGTTTCTATTGGCCCACAATTTATAAGGATGCCCACGAGTTAGTCAAAGCTTGTGACGCTTGTCAGCGTCACGGGAATATTCCACAAAAGAACGAAATGCCACAAAATGTCATTCAAGTTTGTGAAATCTTTGACGTCTGGGGCATTGATTTTATGGGGCCATTCCCATCTTCTCGTGGAAACAAATACATTCTCGTGGCTGTTGACTACTTGTCAAAATGGGTTGAGGCAAAAGCCTTACCCACCAACGATGCCCGAGTTGTTGTGAAATTCTTGAAATCCCTCTTTGCTCGTTTTGGAACTCCCCGTGCCATCATTAGTGATCGCGGTACACACTTTTGCAATGATCAATTCGCAAAAGTCATGCTTAAGTACGGTGTTACTCACCGTCTTTCTATCGCGTATCACCCACAAACAAGTGGGCAGGTGGAGGTTTCAAACCGTGGTATTAAACGGATTCTTGAGAGGACCGTAGGTGAAAACCGTGCTTCCTGGTCGAACAAACTAGATGATGCTCTCTGGGCCTTCCGTACAGCTTACAAAACACCCATCGGGTGTACTCTCTACAAGCTTGTATACGGGAAGGCGTGTCATTTACCGATCGAGCTCGAGCACAAAGCCTACTGGGCCTTGAAACATGCAAACTACGACCTTCATAAAGCAGGTGATCACCGTAAGGTTCAACTCAATGAATTAAATGAACTTCGTGATCAAGCCTACAAGAACTCTTTGATCTACAAAGAAAAGACAAAGAAGATCCACGACTCCAAAATTAAGAACCGTGTTTTCAACGTCGGTGACAGAGTCCTTCTTTTCAATTCAAGGTTAAAGATCTTCTCGGGGAAATTAAAAACCCGATGGACTGGACCATTCACTGTTGCAAAAGTATATCCATACGGGACTGTTGAGCTATCTCAACCCGAAGGTCCCAACTTCAAAGTGAATGGTCATCGTTTAAAACATTATTTTGGAGAGGACATACCATCCATGGTTGTCCCGGATCTCCAAACTTTCCCCATGGACCAATGAATTCGGGGATCGAGTCAAGCTAGTGACTCGATGAACAAAAATTAGCAAAATATGGGTTTTCACCCATATCTCTTACTTCTTTCTACTTTCTAACACTCTAGTGTGGGGGAGTGGCCGTCCCCCACCTTTTGCAAAGTAATATGTATATAAGCTTTAAGTAGAAAAAAATGTTTGTATGTACATATAAATAAAGTGAAAAATCAAAATGATATTTCCACAATTAGCTTAGGATATTACCTTTTTCCGTTCAAAGAGTCGGCATAATAGCCAGGACTTTGAATATTGAGGACAATATTCAATTCTACGTGTGGGGGGGAAATTCTAGCGAATTTTATCACAAAATACTTTCTATGTACCCCCATTTTGGCCCAAAATTTTTCAAAAATTTTTCACTTTATTTCAAAAATTTTGTGGTTATCAGTCCGCCATGTCTAAACGACAAAAGGATTGGCTAATCCAGGAGCAAACGGCCCTTGGTAAAGATATCTCAAATCCGTTGATGGCTTGAAATTTGCCCAAAATTGTATGGTATCTCAACTCGCCATATCCAAAAAAAGTGAATGAGTTGGCTAGCCCGCAAGATTATGGCTTGTGGTAAAGGCAGTGAAAAAACCATAATTGGTAATCAGCTCACCAAGATGTTGACTTTGTCCATCAAGAGTTGGCTAGTTCAGAAGCAAACGGCTTTTGGTAAAGACGAATCAAATCCGTTGACAGCTGGTGGTTTGCTCAAAATCACATGGTTATCAAGTGGACCATAGTTCTTACTTGAACTGATACATTTGGCTACTCCAGAAGTAATGGCTTTTGGTAAAGAGTTTCAAATCCATTAAGTTTTTTTCAAAAGATTGCTAGGGACTAGCAATGTTTTAGTGTGGGGGATTGATGAATGCTCAAACACTCATCATTTTTACCTATTCTGAGCTGCCAAAACATCTAAAAACACTCAAAATTGCATCAAAATAATGAAAATATCCAAGGAATGTGTTTTATATGTTTCAGATGCAAAATAATCAAAAACAGATGAAAAATGAACAAAGTTTGCATAATTGGCAGTTTCAGTCTCTCATCTTTCAAAAGTTGTCAAAACTAGTCCCTGTCTTTTCTAAAAACTTGAAAAAGTCACCAAAGGCCCTTTTAAATCACAAAGTTACATAATTAGTCCTTTGGAACAAAGTTTCATAAAATCACAAGTTTAGTCCCTGAACTTTGAAAATTGACAAAACTGGTCCTGGGATATTAAAACTTTGAGAAAAACATATTTTATCCTTGTACTTCTCATTTATGGCAGGAATGGTCCTTGGTTGCAAAGTTTGGTGAAATTACAGATTTGGTCCCTGAAGTTTGGAAAGTTGACAGAAATAGTCCCTGGAAATTTAAAAATTGAAAAATCATCTAAGGTCCATGTACTATTCATCACTTGGCAGAAAATACCCTTGTGAAACACTTAGGGAAAATTACAAAACCAACCCCCAAGTATGCCGAAATTACAAAATTGGTCCTTGTGATACTACACTACCAAACCAGATCCTTAAATATAAAAACCAAATCCAACCCAAACATAAACAAACAACCAAAGCCCACTCCCTTTGTTTTGAGCCCAACTCCAACGCAAGCCCAAACAACCCCCCCCCCCCCTTTTTGATACCACCAGGGTCAACTTTGACCCTGTGGTCAAACCACAGTCAAACAAGCAGCCCCTTCCTCTCCTTCCCTCCCCCACACCACTTGCCCATCATATCACCATCATCCCTGTCTAATCCACCGTCCAAACCCCCACTAGTACCTAACAGGACAACCCCAATAAATGCCACCCCCCCCCCCCTGTTGCAATATTTTTATATTTCACTCACCCCCAATTTTCCCGCCAAAAAATACGTGGAAGGTCAGGATTGATTTAGAGGGATTCAAGGGTCAAGATTGGATGTGATTTGCTCAGAAAGCTTTGAGAAGCCCTAATCTTCAGCTATAAATAGAAGAGAAGCAAGAAGGAGTTAGTTAGTTCATGTTTTAGTTAAATTATAATCGTATAAGTTGTAGAATGATAATTTAGTTAAGTCAAAAGCTTTTAAGCCTTGTGTTAGTCAATTCAGTTGTAACCTAAGCTATTTCAAGTAATATATTCAAGTTTCAGCGTCTTTGCTAGTATATCCAGTTTTCACTTTTATTTTCAAAATCTTAAATTAAGCTCTGTTGTTGTTTATGTTTATGTTATGGACTTGTAGGATCACTTAAGCTCCCATAAGCTCATTGAAGCTTTTAGAAACTCTTAAAAGTCAATAGAATCATAAAACAAGAAAAATAAAAAAAATCAAAAAAATAAAAGAAAATAAAAAAAAATTGCAGGTTGAAGAGTGTAGATTGCTGGAGCATGGTAAATCTTGGATGGCCATGGGTTTAGTGGCTTGTGGAAGCCTTTAGGTGTGGTTCTTTGGTTCTATTCTTGGTACTGGCTTGGAATGCACATTGTAAGCTCACATTTTCATTTTAGCATTCTATTAAAAAGCTGCTTAATAGTGTAATTTTCTGTGTTTCTAGGTTAGTTTTGTGCTCAGTAGTGATTAAATTGCTTAATAAGTAGTACTTGTTAATCAGGATTCCTAGTTGTTTATAAATCATTGTTATCACTTAAATTAGTATAATCTGTGTCCTGTGGTCATTGTTGTATTTAATTGTGTTTCTGGGCATCTAGTAGTTCATTACATGATATTAGAGTAAATTAGAATTGTCTCACACCTTAAATCAGTATAAAACATTGAAAATCAATAAACTAGTCTACATAAGGGACTGTTTGGATTTGCTGAGTCAGGGGTGTATTTGGAAGTTTGGTTTGTTGTTTCCTGTTTTCACACATTACAATAGGTTGTATTAGGATAATTAGACCATAAAACCTAGTGGTAATTTGTAAAAAAAGTCAAAGTATCTTTGATTTGGCCTAAATTGTTGTCTGTCAAGTAATTTGAGTCCAAAACCTTCATGAACCTTTCAAAATTGGTAGAACTACCTTAATTAGGTCTTATTTCAACTTAATATAACTTATTCAGTCCATAGGATCAAATCAAATCTCAGCAAAGTCAAATTTTAATGTTTCCTCAAAAGTCAAAAGATTTCAAGTCTGTCAAAATGGCCAATTAGTCCAGATCTTGCACAAGCTTTAAAACAGATTGGAAATCCAAGGTTTTTGTGGATTTGTGTTGTTTTGTTGGTGGTTTAACTGTTTCAAAAATAAAATCCAAGTTTGAAATCCATTTGCTTAAAAATAAGCAGTGTTAAAGTAGCCTAGTTAGACTGTGACTTCCCCTGTGCACAGGCTCATAAGCCATTTTCCATAGCTTGCACAGTGCTTAATAGTGGGCCCCACCCTTTGTCTCTTGGCTTTTTGAGAAGCTTACTAGCTCACCTTGTTGTATCAGGGCTTTGTTTGACCTCAGGTAGCTTTGCCCCTAGCTTATTTTGACCCACAAGCTACCCACACCACACTGAGTACTCAGTGTTTGCATCAAACTTCACTAGCTTGTCAAAAGCTCATTATTAAGCAATAAGCTCTGCTTATTGGCTTATTGTGAAGCTTACCAGACCAGCTTTTAGGATCAACTTTCATTTTGGACCCCTGAGCTTATTTGTGGACCCCACAAGGTACCAAAGGTCCCTGATTTGGCCTGATTAGACTGTGTGGTTTCATTAAGTGCTTATTTGAGGTTTTTAGCTTATCCAGTGTGCTTTTCCAACCTTCCTTGCTTATTTCAGTTCAATTTAGTTGTTTGTATTATAATTCATAGCTTGTATGTACTGTGTAGCTTATTATTAACTTTTGCATCTTTAAAAATCCAAAATAGTCCACTGTTTGCTAAAAGGGGGTGCACACAGCTTATTTTTAAGCTATTGTAAAAGTCTTTTCACAAAAGTTTCCTATTTTTAGCTTATTTTCATCGGTCAAAAGGAAAAACAACAAAAAAACCAAATTTAAGACTAGTGATAGCTTCTATTTAATAGATTCTATCTTTCTAATTTTCTTTCTAGCTTATTAATAAGCATTTCATCATTTTCATATTTTTCTTAATTTCTTGTCACCTTAAGGTATTTTCAATAAATTTCTTAGATTTTTCTCTTTTGGTTTGATAATTATTAGTATTAAAAATAGTTTAATTAATTAATTAGGTAATATTAGTAATTAAATAGTTTTCTTAATTTTTAATTAACAACAATAGGTTTTTATATTTTTACTAGGTTTCATAAATCATTTAAGACTTTTAGAAAATATTTTCTTAAATTCTACTGTTCATTTTCTAATTTTCTTATTTAATTTAGTTAAATTAGGTTTTAATTAGTTAATAAGTAAATAATTAGTAAAATAGTCTAAATGTAATTTTTAGAAACTTTTTATAATTTTTTAAGATTCCTATGATGGTTAATTAGTTTTCAAAAAAAATTTATAATTTTCTTAGTCATTTTATTATTTTTAGTAATTTAAAACATTTTAAATAGTTTAATTAATATAATTAGTAATTAATTAATAGAAAACCCATAAAAAGACAAAAACATTTCTTTTTAATTTTTATACTTTTTCAAGTTCATTTAGAGGTTTAGAAAATATTTTTGCAAGTTTTTAGTTTAATTTGTAGCCTTTGTCATTTTTAGTTTAATTTAAATTAGATTTAAATTACTTTTTAAATAGTTTTAATTAATTAAGTAATATTTAAATATTAAAATAATCAAATAAATAATTTAAGTTTCATTTTAAATTTTCTTTTATTTTTAAGTTTGAAAAAGTTTCACTTTCACCCCCTGTAGTTTTTAAATTGTTAAATCCCATTTTTCTCTGTCTGTAATTTGATTTCCCGTTTGTGTATCTGTGATTATATCTGTATATCTGTTATTGTTAATATTATTCCAAATTGTTCATATACCAAGCAATCAGTAGCATAATCACTTCTCAATCATCTTTGGCTACTGTCCTCAGTGCCACTCATTCCTAAAACCGTTTTCAAAACACCATTGCAATCTCGCTGGGAAATAACGACCCGGGGAAACACTATACTATCCACGGAGAATTGGCCTGAGCTGTCTTTGACTTATTGACCTTGGTTAATAATATCTGACGGTTTAGCACCAATCAATCGCGACCACCAACAGAGGGATAGGCAGAACAGAGAGCGACAAGATTCTCGTGGTTCAGGTTCTTATGGTCAGAATGGTTATATCAGAACTGAGGAGTGTAAGACTTGTGGGAAGCGTCACAATAGGCAGTGCAACAGGGTTATGGGAGCTTCTTTTATTTGTAACCAGGTGGGACACATGGCTAGGGATTGTCCCAAGGCAGGTGATAGAAATGGCAGAAACGACAAGGGAAATGGTGGAAACCGTCAGCAGAATTTTCAGGGGCGTGTTAATTCGATGACTAGGCATCAAGCCGCGAACTCCTCAGGTACCATCTCGGGTTTTCTTCATTTATTTGGTCGTACAACATTTACTTTATTTGACACGGGCGCTACACATTCAGTGATTTCTAACTCATTTGCTAAACATAGTAATATACTTGCAACACCATTAAAACTAACTCTATCTATCTCTACTCCTATGAAGAACCGTGTGATTATTGATCGTGAATATCTAAACTGCCCTATTCGTTTTGACAATAAAATCCGTTCTGCCAATTTGCTTCCGCTGGATATGTACGGTTTTGATATCATCTTGGGTATGGACTGGTTGTCCGAGCATCGGGCGACAATTGATTGTCATACCAGACGAGTTATATTTGGTAATTTGTATGCTCCGGAATTTGTTTACCAAGGTTCCAAACCTGGAGTTTCTGTTAAGATCATTTCTGCTCTAAAAGCTCGTTCACTACTTTCTCATGGTTGTGAGGATTTTCTGGCTTCAATTAAACATACTTCCTTAGACGGTCCTTGTATTAATGATCATCCCATTGTATGTGAATTCCCTGACGTCTTTCCTGATGAATTGTCGGGTATGCCACCCGAGCGAGAGGTTGAATTTAGCATTGATCTGATTCCGGGTGCCGAACCCATATCTAAATCTCCTTACCGTATGGCGCCGATTGAGTTGAAGGAATTGAAAGAACAATTGCAGGATCTTCTTAATTCTGGTTTTATTCATCCTAGTGTTTCTCCTTGGGGTGCTCCGGTGTTGTTTGTAAAGAAGAAGGATGAGAGTATGAGGTTGTGCATCAATTATCGTGAGTTGAACCGTATCACCATCCGAAATCGTTATCCGCTTCCCCGTATTGATGATTTGTTTGATCAGCTTCAGGGAGCTATATTCTTCTCTAAAATTGATTTGAGATCGGGTTACCATCAGTTGCGAGTGAAGGAACAAGATGTTCCTAAGACTGCATTTCGCACTAGGTATGGTCACTATGAATTCCTCGTGATGCCGTTTGGGCTGACGAATGCTCCAGCTGTTTTCATGGATTTGATGAACCGTGTATTTCATGAGTACCTCGATAAATTTTTCATTGTGTTCATTGATGATATTTTGGTATATTCTAAGACAAAGGAGGAGCATGAGCAGCATCTTCGCATTGTTTTGGAGATTCTGCGGCAGAAGAAGTTGTATGCCAAGTTTTCTAAGTGTGAGTTTTGGTTAAGACAAGTGGCATTTCTGGGTCATGTCGTATCTGCTGATGGTATCAAAATGGATCCAGCAAAGGTGGAGGCTATCACAAAATGGCCAAGACCTATGAATGTGACTAAGGTCAGGAGTTTCTTGGGGCTTGCCGGGTATTATAGGAGGTTTGTAGAGGGATTCTCACGTATAGCTTTGCCTATGACACAGCTTATGAGAAAAAGTGAAAAGTTTGTGTGGACTGATGAGCGGGAACAAAGTTTTGAGGAATTGAAGAAACGATTAGTCTCAGCTCCTATTCTTACTCTTCCTTCGGGTACAGGTGGCTATCAAATATACAGTGATGTTCTCATGCAGCATGGGAAGGTGATTGCCTATGCATCTCGTCAGTTGAAACCGTATGAAGAGAATTACCCGACTCATGATTTAGAGCTAGCGGCAGTAGTTTTTGCTCTAAAGATCTGGAGGCATTATCTATATGGTGAGACATGTGACATCTTCACAGACCATAAGAGCCTCAAGTATATTTTCACACAGAAAGAATTAAACATGAGGCAGAGACGGTGGTTAGAACTTTTGAAAGATTATGATGCTAACATTCAGTACCATCCGGGTAAAGCCAATGTAGTTGCGGATGCTCTCAGTAGAAAATCGGGTATGATTGCTAGTGTTGAGCTCGAGCCTAGGATACTAAATGATTTGGAGCTGATGGAGGTGGAGTTATGTATTCGGGTATGATTGTTAGTCTTGAGCTCGAGCCTAGGATGATTATGATGCTAACATTCAGTACCATCCGTACAACTCCTCCACCCTAAATGCCCCACATTTTTTTGTTTTCTCCAAATACCCCAAGGGGAGAGGGTCGCCCTCAAATCTTGGGCGGATGCTTTTAGATAGTAACATGTGTCCCTATACATGTTCCCACCAAGTACTAACATGGTACCACCCCCAACAGGTACTTTCTTGAGCGACTGGGACCACATTTTTTGGGCGACTTATCTTTTTTGTAAAAAAAATTATTAAATACATTTTTGGTCCTTGTTGTTTGCTGGGTATTTCATTTTTAATCACTCTTTCTTTCTCTTTAATAAATAAAAACTAATCTTGCTAAAATACAAAAGACATTGAGAGCACATTTCAACGTTGGCTGTAGACATGTTTAAATTTCTTTTTTCTTTGCCTCTGAGATTGTAAATGGCAATTTTGTCCTTGATTGATATTTTGTGGAATGAAGAAATAGATAAGTAAGATGTGAAAGAACTGCACTTTTTATTTGAATAATAAAAAACTCACACAACAAGAATACCAGAAGTAAAGTTTATATTTTAATAAGCTCACTCAATAGTAAACGCCATAGGTCATGGATATACATGATTCAAAATACCAGCACATGATCTAATATAGCAGCTCATATTATCAGTTCAAATTTTACTAATGTGTGTAACAGAACTGTACATGATTCACCACACGATTATTATCTCACTCCTATCTACTCCCAAGATTTCAAAAGCTCCCTTTCTTTTTTGATCTTCTTCAAGATAACCCCGATACCACCATCCAGAAAACACAAATACAAAAATACCAGATCCGGTTGGATTGGATACTAACAATAGCTAGATTAAGTAAGCAAAATAAGATATATGTGTTTTACCGTCGGAAAACAAAAGGTGAGGCGGTGGTGGCTCTCGGTGGTGGTGGAAGGGGGCGGTGTTGGCGCTGGTGGTGATGGGTGGCGTGTGGTAGCGAGTGGATGGTACGAGGGAACTCAGGATAACCCGATCTACGTTTTCGTTAAGAAAAATATTTTTGGCCGGAAAAAATTATTCCGATGGCCGGAATCTCGCCGGAGAAGACGACCGGATGGGAGAGGTCGCCGGCAGTGTAGAGAGAGAAAAGAGATGTGTGTGTTTATATGAGAGAGAGATGAGAAAAATGTGTATGTGTTTTATGTATTTATGTTTATGTGAAATACCTAGCAAACCACAAGGACCAAAAATGTACTTAACATAATTATTAACTTTTTTACGAAAAGACAAAATGGTCAAGTCGCTCAAGAAATGTGGGTCCCGGTCGCCCAAAAAGTACATTTTGATAGTTGTACCATGAAGGTAAAAGATGGGACCATGTATAGGGACACATGTCACTATATTATATTATCCGCCCAAATTTTAGAGGCGACCTTCTCCCCTTGGGGTATTTGGAGAAAACAAAATTTTGTGGGGGATTTAGGGTGGAGGATTTGTACGGATGAGGTGTTTATGGAATTTAGGTTTCTCAAGTCATTACTGAGTACAATACTATTTTATTCATTGTTTATTACAAAAGCTACTGAAATATAGACATAGACAGATATATCAAATCAACGGTGCAGGAGCTGCCACGTCAACCTGAAAGAAACGATGGTCATTAAAGGTACAAAACATAGCGGTAAATTTAGTGTAGAACGACGGAGTAAAAGTAAAAACAACGCATAGGAGCAACGACGATCACGTCAGCAACTAGTGCCACGTCATCAACATCCTGATTTTAAAATTAAAAATAAGATAAAATAAATTAATCAAAATATAAAAAGAAAATAACGCAAAATATAATACTGTAATTAGTTAAACACTGAACAATAGGGCCGGATTTAAGCATATGGAGGGTGATCAACCGTACAGGGCCTCCCATTTTAAGGGCTTTCGATTTTTGAAACTTTCTTGTAGGTATAAACTCATTTTTGATGGATAATAGATATAAAAATAAGAATATAACTTCGGTGTGACAAGAATCAATATTTTAAAGTTTTCCAAGGAAAAAAGAGCTCTATGTTTGTACTTTAATAGTGTAAATTGAATACATGAATTTTGTGAGAAAAACAAACCCAAAGACGTAAGAAAATGTGTTGTGCTTATAAGTTGTGTTGTTTTCTCTAACCATATCTGTTATGAAAGTTTCACTTTAATCCCTTTATCTTTGATATTTACTACATCCGTCCCACATTAAATGTCCATTATTACTTTTTAAGTCTTTTCTTTTCAACTTTGACCTTAAATATATTTGCTTATGTTATATAATACTTAATAAAAATTATACAAATGGAAATACATGTAAAAACTTAATCCATTCATATATCATGCATCAAGTATTATATAACACGAACAAAAATATTTAAAGTTAAAGTTGAAGAAAAAAGACTTAAAAAAGTTATAGCGGACATTTAATATGGGACGGAGGGAGTATGATTTTAAACTCTATCCCTATGTGAAGTATAAACTTTTTGTTTTAAAATTTAAACAAAACACATATATCATGAAAAACTATATTTTTAGATAAGAATATTGTTTTGGAGAAAGTAAACATTGTAGAATGTTTTAGAAAAGCAAACACTAACGGCCAATATATTTTTTAAGAAAGTTCTACATGACATCCTCTTATCTTATAAAAAGCATACAGAATTTCATGGATCATCATAAAATATTTTTAAAACTAAACTTGAAGAAGAATAGATGCGTTGTTTGATCAATATAAAAACAAAAGCATAATCTATTTATAGTTCACTAATTTTACACATACTTCAATTCCAATGTTAGAAGGTCCCATTTCAAAAATCTGGCACAGGGCCTTCAAATTTCACCAGAGGGCCCGACCCTGGTGAACAACCTCTCCAACCGGCTCACCGGCCATCTCCTCCGGCATGGCCACAACATGATTCACGTTCATTTCTTGATTTTAAAATTAGCGCAAATTAATTAGGATTAACCATGACGATAAACAATTATACGTATGCGTACCGTCACTCACCTCCATCATAGCAACAACATCAACAACTTCCAGCATTGCAACAACATTCACATCATTAGCAACCACCTGCTGCATGAGATGCAAAAATAATAGTCACATCATCATCACCAGAGATTAACCTAAACTAATAAGTACAAACGAAACCTAACAATACGCAATAGAGTCTGCAAACTCGATTGCTACTTGATTCAATCAACACAAAACCTAACACTACGCAATTGAATCAATATAGAAAAACGGTGAACAACCTCTCCCGCAGGCTCACCGAGCATCTCCTCCGGCATGGCCACAACATCATTTATGTTCATTTCCTGATTTAAAAATTAGCGCAAATTAATTAGGATTAACCGTGACGATAAACAATTATAAGTACGCATACCGTCACTCACGTCCATCATAGCAACAACATCAACAACTTCCAGCATTAACATTCACATCATTAGCAACCACCTGCTGCATGAGATGCAAAAATAATAGAGTCACATCGTCGTCACTAGAGATTAACCTAAACTAATAAGTACGAACGAAACCTAACACTACGCAAAAGAATCCGCAAACTCGATTGCTACTTGATTCAATCAACACAAAACCTAACACTATGCAATTGAATCAATATAGAAAAACGATGAACAACCTCTCCCTCCGGCTCACCGGCCATCTCCTCCGGCATGGCCACAACATCATTTACAACATCATTCACGCAAAATCCGTGTTTGGGACAGAGTTAAAAGCACACAAAAGACTGGTTATCACATATGTCCTATCAATCACCCCAATCCTTACTAGAGATAACAAACACTTGTCAACCACATCTTAATCACCAGATTACATGAGCTAATGAGAGCAGAAATGAGCTTAAACAAGGTTTATAACAATTAAGCATGACTGTCTAATAAAAAAAAAGTTCCTAGTGTCGCCAATATTATCAAGAACTCGAAATAGACTAAGTAACAACATAATTTATCAAATCAGGATATAAATTCATATATTACCACATCAGTATTAAAAAACACAAACATCTCACCATTATGAATCGAAACGCATTCAAGTGTTTAGGAGTGATGGGAGGGGAGTGTGGTGGTAGTATGACACATATAGGCGCGAATAATTTTTTGTAACAAACTCGAGCTGGCGTGGACGTATAGAAGGTCACATGACCATGGGGTTGTACAAATAAATAAACAAACTTTGTTAGCAATTTATTTATTTCGTTAAAAGTTTAGTTTTCTTTTTTATTTTAAATATATAAATATTGTTTGATATCGTATTTTTATCAACCATTATAAACTATAAAATAATGTAAAAGTTAGATGCTTTTTCAAATAACCTTTCTAAAATGAAATAAATAAATAAATAAATAGATAAATTAAACGCTTTACACTTTTCTCCCAAAATATGCATGCTGATAATGCGTATGTACTTATATAATATTGAAGCCATCTGCTTGTTATAATAAGTTTTATTTGAGGTTGTTTATTTAGTTTGTTTTAGCCATGAAGGAAACGTGTGAAGACACCTACACCTGGTCGTTACCTAGGCCTGAAAAACACTAGGGACACCGGTAACTTTTCTCCCTTTATATTTGCTAACTTCAACTCAAGATGACTTTTGAGTCTAAACACGTATTTTTAGTATGGGTGGGGTTCGCTTGACCCGTAACACTATTAGTATGATTTTTAAAGAGATGATCAGTGTGTCAAATACTAATCTTATTGTTTGAATAGTAGAATTTAGGAGGTTTTATGCATGTAAACACACTCTGGGCAAATTTTTGACCCGTTATCTTTTACATTGTTTTTAACCTGCTACAAATAATACATTACGTGTGACCCTTTTCTAAGCTAATGGGACGCATTTACCACTACATTTAATTCATATTGATTTATTTTCCTGGCTATCGTGGTTATAGAGGTATCTTCGACTCTACTCGTTTAGATCTAATTGAGGGTTTAAGCTTCATGAAGCAATGTTCGTAAATTATCTCGTAGGAGCTTCCACAGTCCATATAGACTTTATCAACCTCCATGTTCGAGACTCTGACTTTAATGATCACCGGATCCTTCGAAGGGGGTTTTCCTGCCTCGATTGGGAACGTTATTTCTCCTGCTTCGAGTATTTCCCTTTCAGATACCCTCCTTTTCATACTCGAAGAACCCCATCGAACCATGAGGATGGAGGCTTCTTGGGGAGTCGTGTCTTTTCCCAGCTGTGTATCGGTGGTCTTTTCCTTTCCCCTCTTTATTCCCTTCACGAGGTGTGTCAGTTGCCCGGCTTTCACCGCCTTTTCTATATGTTTTTTTAGCTCTCGGCAGCTATTTGTTTCGTGACCATAATCTTCATGAAAGTGGCAATACTTAGTTGTATCTCTATTTTTGCCCTTACTGGTCATGGGGGGGGGGGGGGTCTCGAAGGCTTTTGCAGCCTTTTTCGTCGCCAATATTTCCCTAGGAGATTTTGTGAGGCCTCCTAACAAACCATGGTTCGGGTCTTTGTTATAAGGAGTGAACATGTTATGATTCTTGTTCTTGTTCTTCGATCCCTCCCATGAGGAGTGTTTCGCTATTTTGTTTCTTTCCACCGGAGCCCCATTGGTGGATACTTCTTTGGCTTCTATCCAAGTGTACGTCCTTTCCATAAGACCCTTGTAAGTCGTAGGAAGGTCTGTGGATAGGAATTCCACCAGGTGATGGTTTCGTAGGCCATGCACGAAACCAGAGATACGTTGCTCTTCATGTAAGCCCAGAATTTGCAGGGTCTCGTCTGTGTATCTTGTGACGAAACTCCTCGTTCTTTTGTTCTCCTTCTGCTTAATGTTATGCATTGTAAGGTGAGTCCTTGTGAATTTCTTTTGTTGACTAAAGTGTGACCTGAATTTGGCCTTCAGATCATCGAGGTTTACGATGCTGCCTGGTTTCTTCCCATTCCACCAGATACGGGCAAAATCTCGGAGGGTATAGGTAAACATATGGCAGGCTACTGGAATGACCCATTTTTGCATCCTGATCGCTCCTTCGAACAAGTGTATAAAGTTGTCTAGGTCCCCCTTTCCATCATAGGTGCCTATGTGCAAAGGCATCTTCAAACCATCAGGTAAAGGATAGTCTTCGATCCACCTTAAAAAAGGCGTTGAAGGGCCTGTAGGCTCTGGATATAGGCAATTGTAGGGTGGAATGTTTGTGGGGACGGTTATAGGGATTGTGAGGAGAAAGTGCCCCTGAAGGGGTTTGGTTAGGATAAGGAGCATAAGGGGTATTCATGTTAATAGGATAGTTGTTAAACATGGTGTACGGAGGGTATATCACGGGCTGTCCGTAGGGTGCAGTAACTTGTGGGAAATGGTTATTACTAGGTTGACTGTTTATGGGAGGATAAAGGTTTTGAGGATAACTCTGAGTCTAGAACTGAGGGTACATACCGTTGTGAGGGAGGCTTCCCCCATATTGAATTGAGGTTGATTGCCTTCTACACCGGATGCGTGAGAAGGTTATAGAGGCATCCCTGTCTCAGTTCTCCCCAAATGAGCAGCTAGCAAAGGAGGTAGGTTTACCCCCGAGTTATCCCTTTGTTGGCTCCTTTCACTAGAACCCTCACCTGCAGCTCCTTCCCTCCTCATGGGAGCCCTTTCAGGGACTCCCTCAAAGTTGACAGATCTTCCTCCTGTCCTTCGGCCGATAGGGGATCCAATGCGTAGGGCAGAAGGAGTAGCCCCTGGCGTCGAAGGCCTTGACCCCATCTCTATTTCTTCATCGTACTCGTCACTAAAGTATTCTAACTCCCTTCGCATATCTGTGTTACGAATTTGCCTCCTACAGGCCCTTAGCAAAGATTCCAACGCTTCGTAATTAGCATCAACGAAAGCAGGGCTGATGGCTGGTTCTGGATTGGCCAATGTTGAGGCGTGATGATTGGGTGTTGTTTCAAGGTGAGATCGTGTTGTGAATGTGGACACCGTAATTGGTGGGAGACCATTAGGGTCAGTTGCTGGTAATGGGGTCAAAGTCGAAAAACCCGGTGGGGGTGTAACTTCTCTTTCCTGATTTTCATGCCGAAAAAGTAGTGAGTATGTTTGACTGGTTATTTGCTTGGGAATAACGAGACCAACTGTAGCGGGTCCCACGGATGGCGCCACTGATTGTACAATAAATCGCACGACCAGACCTTCGATGGTGATCAAAGGATATAGGGGATGTTGTGGTTGAGCCAAGCTTGTGTCTAACCTGAAATAAGAAATACGAAGACACTACGTTAAGTGATTGCGCAGGGGTTGGGCCCTGTGAACCACCTCCGACGTGTGAATAAGTATTTGATATGAGAAGTTAAATGAAAATGTTGTAAAGTATAGTAGTGGAGATTGCATACCAGATTTATGACTCGTCCAAGACTATTTATAGGTGATGAAATAACCTTGGAGAGTGTTCACACGTTTCTTGGAGATCATGGGGGCGTCCCATGATTTATGGTAACCGCTAGGGTTTAGTGCCCCACTCCTCCTGGTTTAGCGGGGGAGCTAAGGAGGAAAAGGAGACGTGGGTAAGACTTGGTCTCACCAATGTTTGGACTTGGCATTGTTCCGTCCTTACAACTTATTGAAGGATACCCCGAAGGGCTTAATCCTTCGACTTGCGAATTTCCACTTGGTAACTAGATCACTGGTGATTAGTTTTACGCCATTGAAAGTTTTAGGAGGCTAGCCAGAGCCTTCGATATGTAGGTTGCGATAAGGCTCGAAGAGGGAGTCCTTCAAGCTAGCCGGAGGGTACATCATCAACAGATATATCAAATCAACGTTGCAGGAGCTGCCACATCAACCTGAAAGAAACGACGGTTATTAAATGTACAAAACATATCGGTGAATTTAGTGTAGAACGACGAAGTAAAAGGCAAAAACAACGTATAGGAGCAACGACGGCCACGTCAGCAACGATGAACACGTCAGCAACTAGTGCCACGTCATCAACATCCTTATTTTAAAATTAAAAATAAGATAAAATAAATTAATCAAAATATAACAAGAAAATAACACAAAATATAATACTGTAATTAGTTAAACACTGAACAATAGGGTCGGATTTAAGCATGTGGAGGGTGATCAACCGCACAGGGCCTCCCTTTTTAAGGGCTTTCGATTTTTGAAACTTTCTTATAGGTATAAACTCATTTTTAAAGGATAATAGATGATATAAAGTTAAGAATGCAACTTCGGTGTGACAAGAATGAATATTTTAAGGTTTTCCAAGGAAAAAAGAGTTTCATGTTTGTAGTTTAATAGTGTAAATTGAGTACATGAATTTTGTGGGAAAAACAAACCCAAAGAAGTAAGAAAAAAGTGTTGTGCTTATAAGTTGTGTTGTTTTCTCTAACCATATTTGTTATGAAATTTCCACTTTAATCCCTTTATCTTTGATATTTACTCCATCCGTCCCACATTAAATGTCTATTATGACTTTTTTAAGTCTTTTCTTTTCAACTTTGATCTTAAATATATTTGTTTATGTTATATAATACTTAATAAAAATTAAACAAATGAAAATACATGTAAAAACTTAATCCATTCATATATCTTGCATCAAGTATTATATAACACGAACAACAACATTTAAAGTCAAAGTTAAAGAAAAAAGACTTAAAAAAGTCATAGCGGACATTTAATATAGGACGGAGGGAGTATGATTTTAAACTCTATCCCTATGTGAATTATAGATTTTTTGTCTTAAAGTTTAAACAAAACACATACATCATGAAAAACTATATTTTTAGATAAGAATATTGTTTTGGTGAAAGTAAAAATCGTAGAATGTTTTAGAAAAGCAAACACTAACGGCCGATAGATTTTTTAAGAAAGTTCTACATGACATCCTCTTATCTTATAAAAAGTATATAGAATTTCATGGATCATCATAAAATATTTTAAAAACTAAACTTGAAGAAGAATAGATGCGTTGTTTGATCAATATAAAAACAAAAGCATAATCTATTTATAGTTCACTAATTTTACACATACTTCAATTCCAATGTTAAAAGGTCCCATTTCAAAAATATGGCACAGGACCTTCAAATTTCACCAGAGGGTCCGGCCCAGGTGAACAATCTCTCCAACCCGATCACCGACCATCTCCTCCGGCATGGCCACAAAATGATTCACGTTCATTTCTTGATTTTAAAATTAGCGCAAATTAATTAGGATTAACCATGACGATAAACAATTATACGTACGCGTACCATCACTCACCTCTATCATAGCAACAACATCAACAACTTCCAGCATTGCAACAACATTCACATCATTAACAACCACCTGCTACGTGAGATGCAAAAATAATAGAGTCGCATCGTCTTCACTAGAGATTAACCTAAACTAATAAGTACGAACGAAACCTAACACTATGCAATAGAGTCCGCAATCTCGATTGCTGCTTTATTCAATCAACACAAAACCTAACACTACGCAATTTAATCAATATAGAAAAACGGTGAACAACCTCTCCCGCCGGCTCACCGGGCATCTCCTCCGGCATGGCCACAACATCATTTACGTTGATTTCTTGATTTAAAAATTAGCACAAATTAATTAGTATTAACCGTGACGATAAACAATTATACGTACGCGTACCGTCATTCACGTCCATCATAGCAACAACATCAGCAACTTCCGGCATTGCAACAACATTCACATCATTAGCAACCACATGCTGCATGAGATGCAAAAATAATAGAGTCATATCGTCGCCACTAGAGATTAACCAAAACTAATAAGTACGAACGAAACCTAACACTACGCAAAAGAATCCGCAAACTCGACAGCTGCTTGATTCAATCAACACAAAACCTAACACTACGCAATTGAATCAATATATAAAAACGATGAACAACTTCTCCCGCCGGCTCACCGGCCATCTCCTTCGGCATGGCCACAACATCATTCACGTTCATTTCCTGATTTAAAAATTAGCGCAAATTAATTAGGATTAACCATGACGATAAACAATTATACGTACGTTCCGACACCGTCACTCACCTCAATCCTTATAGCAACATCATCAACAACTTCAGGCATCGCAACAGCATTCAAGTGTTTAGGAGTGAAGGGAGGGGAGTGTGGTGGTAGTGTGACACTAGGGATGAGCACGGTACCGGTCCCGTATAGATCCCGTACTGAATTAGTGGTACTGATTTTTTCTCGAGCATAAATAGTGGTACCGGTACCGTACCGAACGGGATTCGGATACCGGTACCGGGAAATCGGGTTTTTCCCGTTTTTATTCAGGAATTTCCCTATTTAGTACCGGTCACGTACCGAATTAGTGGTCCCATTTTTTTTCACCTTACCCGGTACCGTACCATATATTGGGAACGGTACCGTTTTGGTACGGTACATGTACAGTTCTGGTTCGGTTCCGGGATTCGGGTCGAAATGCTCATCCCTATATGACACATATAGACGCAATTAATTTTTTGTAACAAACTCGAGCTGACGTGGACCTATAGAAGCTCACATGACCATGGGGTTGTATAAATAAATAAACAAAATTTGTTAGCAATTTCTTTATTTCATTAAAAGTTTAGTTTTCTTTTTTATTTTATATATATTAATATTGTTTGATATCGTATTTTTATCAATCATTATAAACTATAAAATAATGTAAAAGTTAGATGCTTTTTCAAAGTAACTGTAACACCCAAACCCGAGAAGGGCTAAAGTATCACATTATGGTGACATATCAGAACATACAAAGAATAATACGCAAGCGGAAGACTTCATAAATAACATAAGTCATGAATATCAAGACTTAAACATTACAAAATCCAAAGTCTAAAGGAAATAAAATGAAGTAAATAGTCCAACATAAGTTCTATGATCATCCAAACAATGGGGAAACTAAATAGGGTAGGTCGGCTATGCTCCTACTCTCAACACTCGAGCCCAGATTCCCGCTTATTACCTGCCGCATGGAAAAGAAAACATGGCTGAGTATAAAAAACCCAGTGAACAGATATATATGCAAAGCAGTAGTAATAAGCAAACGAAAGGAGAAGGACCATAAGAATAAGCATAATGTATCGCAAGTCAAATGAATGAAGCATAATAGAGATATCAAATGTAAGCATAATCAAATAATAATCAGAATCATAGAGCACGTATCAACAAAGGCTTGTCTACCCGAGACACTCGAATAGACACAAAGAACATAGGAAAGCCACGAGCCGACCTACCCGAGACACTCGAATAGATCTCAAATCACATAATCACATATCCGTCAATTCATAGGGTGTACAAAGAGGGGCGACCTCCAAGTACCAGACGTGAAAGGGGTATAAGGCACGTACAGCCAGTCACAAAATCAAATCGTATCATATCATATCATATCAAACATACCTAGGATGCATCCATACGCCCCCCACAAACAAACAAACATATATCCAAAGTGGCCAAGTGATCACATATCATATCATAAACAGACGGGGACGCCGGGGACTAATCACACCGCCCCAGATAGTGTCATGCCATTGGTGCCTCAATGACACGCCCGTGGTACCTCCATGAGTAGACTAAAAACTCGGGCATCAGAACAGAACATATCAGAACAACAAAGTAAAGCTATCCATAAACAAAGCAATCATAGCATATCAATCAGAATATATCAACAGAATCTCATATCAGTGAGATAGTAATCAGATCATCATAACAGAATGGATAGCAAACAGAATCCAATCAAAGGATAATATCAAACGAATCATATCAACGAATCATATCAAAAGGGATCATAGCAAAGGCTTATATCAACTGAATCATATCATAGAAAATGAAGCAAAGTCAAAGGATCGAAAGTCATGAGATCGGAACCCTTAATGAAATAGGGTAGAATATCTGTACCTTATGCAAAGCAAACACCAAACCACATAAAGTAAACGAATATAGCAACTACTCCCTCTTCGGCGGATCTACAGGAATTAATATCAAGTATTACTTATAAACTCGTTTTAAATCAAATTACTCATTTTAGGTTTTAAAATGTCAATATTATAAGTTTATGGTATAAAATGTAAATTATCAAAATTAAATATTAAAAGTCAAATAAAATTATTTAAAGTTTATTTTAATAAATTAATATTAAGATAATAATTTTGGACCTCGTCATTATAATTTATATAATTTATTAACGTACTCACGATCTTAATATTTATGCAGCGATGACCCAAGATTTTTATAAAATCATGTAAGACTTGTTTATACTCCGACATCGGTTCACTTCATCCATATACACACGACACCCTTTTTGTTATTAAAAATAATCCAAACAAACACCCTCGTAATATTATACACGACCAAGGTTCCAAACCTGGTGTTTCTGTTAAGATCATACTGATAATGCTTATGTATGACAAACACCCTGGTGTTTCTCCGAAAATATGCATACTGATAATGCTTATGCATGACAATTGATTGTCATACCAGACGAGTTATATTTGGTAATTTGTATGCTCCGGAATTTGTTTACCAAGGTTCCAAACCTGGTGTTTCTGTTAAGATCATTTCTGCTCTAAAAGCTCGTTCACTACTTTCTCATGGTTGTGAGGATTTTCTGGATTCAATTAAACATACTTCCTTAGACGGTCCTTGTATTAATGATCATCCCATTGTATGTGAATTCCCTGACGTCTTTCCTGATGAATTGTCGGGTATGCCACCCGAGCGAGAGGTTGAATTTAGCATTGATTTGATTCCGGGTGCCGAACCCATATCTAAATCTCCTTACCGTATGGCGCCGATTGAGTTGAAGGAATTGAAAGAACAATTGCAGGATCTTCTTAATTCTGGTTTTATTCATCCTAGTGTTTCTCCTTGGGGTGCTCCGGTGTTGTTTGTAAAGAAGAAGGATGAGAGTATGAGGTTGTGCATCGATTATCGTGAGTTGAACCGTATCACCATCCGAAATCGTTATCCGCTTCCCCGTATTGATGATTTGTTTGATCAGCTTCAGGGAGCTAAATTCTTCTCTAAAATTGATTTGAGATCGGGTTACCATCAGTTGTGAGTGAAGGAACAAGATGTTCCTAAGACTGCATTTCGCACTAGGTATGGTCACTATGAATTCCTCGTGATGCCGTTTGGGCTGACGAATGCTCCAGCTGTTTTCATGGATTTGATGAACCGTGTATTTCATGAGTACCTCGATAAATTTTTCATTGTGTTCATTGATGATATTTTGGTATATTCTAAGACAAAGGAGGAGCATGAGCAGCATCTTCGCATTGTTTTGGAGATTCTGCGGCAGAAGAAGTTGTATGCCAAGTTTTCTAAGTGTGAGTTTTGGTTAAGACAAGTGACATTTCTGGGTCATGTCGTATCTGCTGATGGTATCAAAATGGATCCAGCAAAGGTGGAGGCTATCACAAAATGGCCAAGACCTATGAATGTGACCAAGGTCAGGAGTTTCTTGGGGCTTGTCGGGTATTATCGGAGGTTTGTAGAGGGATTCTCACGTATAGCTTTGCCTATGACACAGCTTATGAGAAAAAGTGATAGTTTGTGTGGACTGATGAGCGGGAACAAAGTTTTGAGGAATTGAAGAAACGATTAGTCTCAGCTCCTATTCTTACTCTTCCTTCGGGTACAGGTGGCTATCAAATATACAGTGATGTTCTCATGCAGCATGGGAAGGTGATTGCCTATGCATCTCGTCAGTTGAAACAGTATGAAGAGAATTACCCGACTCATGATTTAGAGTTAGCGGCAGTAGTTTTTGCTCTAAAGATCTGGAGGCATTATCTATATGGTGAGACATGTGACATCTTCACAGACCATAAGAGCCTCAAGTATATTTTCACACAGAAAGAATTAAACATGAGGCAGAGACGGTGGTTAGAACTTTTGAAAGATTATGATGCTAACATTCAGTACCATCCGGGTAAAGCCAATGTAGTGGCGGATGCTCTCAGTAGAAAATCGGGTATGATTGCTAGTCTTGAGCTCGAGCCTAGGATACTAAATGATTTGGAGCTGATGGAGGCCGAGTTATGTATTCGGGGATATGACGGTACCTGTTGGGGGTGGTACCATGTTAGTACTTGGTGGGAACATGTATAGGGACACATGTTACTATCTAAAAGCATCCGCCCAAGATTTGAGGGCGACCCTCTCCCCTTGGGGTATTTGGAGAAAACAAAAAAAAATTGGACCTCCTTGGTGACCTCCGGTATTCATAGTCATCCCGCCCAGAGCCACCATGATATCTGCCTCTGTCACCGCCTCTATCACAATGATAGCCTAAAAATGAAAGCAAAATAAATCAATATGACATTAAATGTAGTGGCAAATGTGTCCCATTAGATTACAAAAGGGTCACACGTAATGTTTTATTTGTAGCAGGTTAAAAACAATGTAAAAGATAATGGGTCAAAATTTTGTGTGTGTTTACATGCATAAAACCTCCTAAATTCTACTATTCAAACAATAAGGTTAGTATTTGACACACTGATTATCTCTTTAAAAAATCATACTAATAGACGGGTCAAGCGAACACGACCCATACTAAAAATACCTGTTTAGACTCAAAAGTCATCTTGAGATGTTACTCCGACCCCCATTTTGCCACCTCTAACTAAATAATAGTTTAAGTTAGCAAATATAAAGGGAGAAAAGTTATGAGTGTCCCTAGTGTTTTTCAAGCCTAGGTAACGACCAGGTGTAGGTGTCCTCGCACGTTTCCTTCGTGACCGAAACAAACCAAATAAACAACCTCAAATAAAACTTATTATAATAAGCATATGGCTTCAACATTATATAAGTACGTACATAAGCATTATCAGTATGCATATTTTCGGAGAAAAAAAATGCATGATCATCAAAAAGTTCCCACCCAAAAAAACAAAAAATAAGAGACTTAACATGATCTCCATAAGATTAATAAATAGAAAATGCAAGTCGCTAGTACCCATAAGCCTTAGGTAAATGATACCATTAGAGCCCGGATAGATGTTGATATGACCGACCGTTAGTCGATAGTTGAACAGAGCCTGATTAGATGTTGATAATGACTGACTATTAGTTGATAGTTGAACATATTTGTTGTTGATAATGACCGTTTGATTAGTTGATAGTTGAGAATGTATACCAAAGGTTGTTTATAGTTGAGCAATAAGCTCTTGCTATGTTTAGTTGATCAGATGATGCATGTGAAATGATCGATGCTGTTTTAGATGGCCATTGATCAAGCTGTTTAAAAGTTACATTTTGATGTACTCATCAACTTTGATTGCTGCCAAACATAACTGATCCAATATAGCCATTAAACATTGAAGTCAAGAAGAAAATTATAGTTCAAAACATCAACTTACTACTAAAGTCAACCCAACTTACCCTTTCAACAGTTATTTGGCAATGCTCAAGAACAGACTGATTAAGGTGCTTGATGCACCGGTTAGCATCTTCAAGAGTTTCCATTGTTATAAAAGCAAAGCCACGAGAGATCCACGAACGGGACTCTACAACCAGGAAACAGTTAGCCACCTAAAGGGTGGTTTAGTGATTAGTCATTGCAGCTGTGTATGGCAATATCAAAAGCTCTTAGAGGATATTTGGCTAAGCTTGTTAAAAAGGTTCATGGCTTTAGCAACAAGCCATTGACATTATATATCCAAATCCAAACCTTCCCCACATCCTACTCAAGTTGTACTTTATTTCAGCATATGACATTATATATCCAACAAAGTAACCACACAATGTTAACTCCCATTTCTTACTTCCCTCAATCACCAGTTCTTCCTCAAAAACCAACTACCTTTCTTCCTTCCTCCACCACAGTAGGAATCAATTCCAATTTAAACTCTATTATTTTTCACTGCCTTTGCAAAACTGCTGTAATTATTCACAATTTTCCTATTATTACTTTGTACCTTATCAGAAGTATCTAAATCAATCACAGAACAAGCCTTCGATGACCGAACAACATTCATATTACTTACAGTATTAGGAAACACTTATGCTAGTGATGGAAATTTCTGCAATCGCTTGAATCTACAGTGTTTATACAGTTGTATACTCATCAATATAACAAAAAGTTGTCGAATTACCATTAAGGTCAAAAACATTAATACACGATTGCCAAGTGACCAATGTAAATTTAATACAATCCTGATAACACACTAATATTGCATACAACAATAATTCAAAGAGATAAAACAACATTTAAACATCATAAATTCACAAGCTGATATTCCACTGCAACATTCAAAAGGTCTGAGCCCTCAACTCCTTTACATGCATCATTATTTTTATAAGACCAAGAGAATTCATAGAGTAAGGCATTCATATATGAAACACAATACCTTTGATAATCTAACAGTCATCTCCCAATAAATACACATCTTCTCTTGTTTCGCATTAAAATCATATGCTCCCCTGCATCAGCAATTGCATTAAACCACTTGACTTTTCTTGTTGACAACATGAGATATCCCATCACCAATCCAAGTAGGGTCCCACATCCATATCCCAACATCACTACTTCCCATGTAAATCCACTCTCCTCCTCATATGATTCAAGCTCTTGTTTGTGTGTATGCTCGTTGCACTTTTTCGTTAAGGGAAGCCCACATAGTCCCGGATTCCCTTCAAAAGATTTCTCTTCAAATGTGTTGAATTGTGTTCCATCTGGAATATGGCCCACAAGACGGTTGTGCGAGAGATTTAACACTTCAAGAGTGTTGATGCGTGCAAGACTTAGGGGAATCTCTCCTGAAAGTTGGTTCCAAGATAGATCTAACGACTCAATCTCTGTGAGATTCCCTAGAGCGTGTGGTATTAGACCTGTAAGGCAGTTGTGGGATAAGTTGAGCACTATTAGTGCATTAAGACCACCAATGACACTCGGAATCTCTCCTTCAAATGTGTTATTGGACAGATTAATAATTGTGTATTCAATCGAAATTTGTGAAAAATCTTGATTCACCCCTTTCACCGCAACATCGAATGAGTAATACTTTATACCAATCTCCAAGTATTCTAGTTTTGTACTCTTTTTCACCACATTCTTCATGGTATTGAAATTTTGAAAATATTTTGCAGGGAGCGGACCTACAAACCTATTGTGAGATAAGTCAAGAACTTGAAGACTTGGAAACGGAGAATCAACAGTTGTAGAGGGTTGAATGTGTCCATGAAAGTTGTTTGATTTGAGGATAAGAGCCTGCAAATTTGGAAGATCACCTAACCAACTAGGGAATGTGCCATTTAAGTGGTTGTTTCCGAAATCAACTACTTTTAAGGATTGACATTCGGACAAGGAACTTGGCACCTCACCTTCTAATTGATTTCCTTCTAAAATAAGCCCAATTAACCATTCACAACTGTATAAACTTGGAATCGTTCCTTGAAAACTGTTGTTCCCCAAATCTACCATTCTAAGAGATGAGGTGATATTTCCAAAGCATTGTGGAATCAATCCACCAAACCGATTATTGGACATATCCAAATACGATAGAATGGTCATGTTGCAAATTGATGGAGGGAATGGTCCCTGAATCAAGTTGGATTGCAAATACAGTTCTTCTAGTCCATACCATTGAAATTGTGGCAAGCCTGTTATGAAGTTATGCGAGAGATTCAGACGATACAACTCATTTCCTCCTATCTCCCCCACCCAATGAGGAATTTGGCCATGGATTTCATTGCTAGAGAGATCTAACCATTCAAGTTGTTTCATGGCTCGAAATGAATTTGGAAACACCTTTAGCTTGCAAGAGGCCAATCCTAAGTGTGTAAAACCAGGGTTGACATAATGATTGTCATTCTTTGTTGTAACAGAGAAACGGTTGTATGAGAGATCAAGATGTTCAAGGTTTATGAGGCTTTTTAACAATGTGTAAAACCCTAAAATTTAAAACATCTGAAATACCTAAAATGCCCCTCTAACTTAAAGCTATAAGAACATGATATTAATCTAAAACTCTAAGTATTTAAACACTTTAACATTTTAAAAATTCAAAGGCTACTAAAATACCATGTTTCATGTTTAATATGTATCTATTGGGCCAAATTCTTATTGTCTTAACTTTGGAACATAACTTGGGCATATAACTTAAAAGATAACAAACAAAGCCCACCTAAATATCCAAGATATCAAGAAACGATTTAGTCTAGTGTCAATCCCATAAATCACGGCAACAGAATATTTCCCTCTTCAATATACACGCTCTCATTCCATAATTCTCTCATTGAAACACACGACATCTTTAAAAAAAAATAATAAAAGATAACAAACTCTTAAAACCCTAAGAAACACATTGGCGACTTGCTTTGATTTCTCCCATCTGTTCCAAATTCAAGAGGTAAAAAGGAGGTGCGAGTAGGGGTTCCCTAGTGCTGTTTTGATCGTGGTGTAGCAGATTCGAATAAGGGTCTTAGTATTGCTTTGTTTCGGTTGGTTTGGAGCTTTGATTCGCTGGTCCCTTTTCCCATCCGACCATCACAAGGGTAACTAGTACCAACCTTGTTCAATACCTCTCTTTTAATCTCTTATATGTGTTCGTTTTCATGATTCAGTTGTTATAAGAATCGACTAAAAGATGAACATGTTATACGAATAAAACTGCACATGAAACCATAGAAAAGTTCACATAAAATAACGAATTACAAGCTCTCATAATCGACCTAAAATCCTATATGGGTTAACGTGGGTTTGAGGAAGCATAAACCTGATTATATTCGACCCAAATACCAAGTAAATAACATGTATACATTGGCCTATATGAACGCTTCTTGAATCAGTTTGGTCTTATGATGTCCTAAATGTTTTGCCGAGTTGTTTTGTAAAAAAAAAAAAAAAATGTTATGCGATTGAATCTTGCAAACTGTTGTGATTCGAATAGGACTTTAAGGGTGTGGTTACAGGTGGTGTCTTGGCTATTATAGGAGTATGTATAATATTAAAGAGATGGCATGCATGCTACGTATTCAACTAAGATAAAGAAGTTACAGGAAATGATGAATTGGTGTACATGAAATCATGATAACAACCACATAAAATAACAATTTTTAAATCACTTATAACTCTCTTATAATCTTGATATATTAACATGTATTGTGTATAATGATAACCTACTGATTTTCGACATAAGGACCTAATGGATAACATGTTTGAATCGCCTAATATATGTCATGCATGGCACGTTTGTGGCTGCCTCCTATCACCAGTAAAGTATACTTTGAGTAATATACTAAAATGCATGTGCATGTATTTAAAATTATAGACGTACTGTATCAATTGGTTTTCAAAACATGTACTAGTAACAAATTTAATCTATGTATATATATAGACGTATTTTAATCAGATGTGAAAAGGTGTATTTTCATAAGGATATACGCGTCGAGTATAAATACGAGTCATGCATGTGATAATAATTTGGGTCGTCGCGGCATAAACATTAAGACCGTGGATACGTTAATAAATTACATAAAATTATAATGACGAGACCAAAATTATTATCTTAATATTAATTTATTAAAATAAAATTTAAAATAATTTTATTTGACTTTTAATATTTAATTTTGAGGATTTATATTTTAGACCCTAAACTTATAATGTTGACATTTTAAAACCTAAAATATTATATTGGTCATTTTAACCTTAAATATTATTAATTGTCCATTGTAACCTTTAAGGATTAAATTATTATTTCGGGAAACTTAATAAATATGAAAATTGATAATTCATGAAACCTGACTAAAAATAGAAAGTTACTAAAAATGGAAAGTATACTAAAGTGAGTAACCAAATTCAAATGGACTTAGAGTAATACTTGGTATTTTAATTCATATAGGTTCCGTGAAGCGGGAGTGATCTGTGACTCATCTTGTGTGACCTGTCTTTTCCTATTTGTTTGCTTCGAATAAGGTACAGATATTCCGTACTCTCTCAGCAAGAGTACAACTTTATTTCTCTCTCATGACTTTCTCCCTCTCCTTATATTATTGCACCTTGATATTGAACTTTGATCGACCCATTGATATTGGTCCTTTGACCTACCTCTTGATATTGACCTATGATCTATTGGTAATGACCTTTGGGTATTTGAACCTTTGGATATTAGTCCTTTGATAATAAACCTTGATATTGAACCTTGACAATAAACTTTTGAAACTAAACTTTGATATTGAACCATTGATATTGAACCTTGACCACTTGACCCTTCAGTATTTACCCGGGGTATTACTTGTTGTGGAGTAGCCACAACCATAGCATTGATGCACCAATGTTATGTACTCTAGCGTAGTTGGAGAGATGTACTACACCGTCCCCGATCTACTATTGACTACTGCTTTGATTGTGATTGTTATTGGCCTACGGGGGCGTATGGATGCATCCTAGATTTGTATTGTATTGATTGATTGATTGATTGATTGATTGTTGGAGCTACTACATTGTCTACATTGCTACATATTGTATTGGTGACTGGGTGCGTGCATTGCAACCCCTCACATATTGGGAGTTGATCACTCCATATTGGGCTACTATTGTATTGTATTGTATTGATTGGCCTTGGGTAAAATAGTGAAAACTTACATGCACTATGCTTTACATTTAACCATGTCATCATTTGATTACCCTCTTGGATACCACATGTAATCCTATCTTCATATCCCTTTGATTTATTCATAACTCTATTGTATCGGTTGTTATTTTGTTGATATCTGTTCACTGAGCTTTTTATGCTCAGCCGCGTTTCCTTTCCATGCGGCAGGTACTTAAGCTAGGACGTGGGTTTAGCTTTGGGGACGAGAGAGAGTGGACAACCCTAGAGCTTTATTTTGAATAATGGAACTCTTTCTTTATTATTATTTCTGGATTTTGGAACTTGTACCCGCACTTTGTCTTGTTTATTTCCGGGGCATTGATGTTTGTTAAGACCCCGATGATTACTCTTTGTTGACTTTTATTTAAAACATCCGTTGTATCTGATGTGAAACCATATTGTAATGTTTCTACCCTTGCCGGGTTGGGGCGTTACACAATGTATCCAACTCTAATTCACCACTAAAATTATTAAATGAAAGGCCAAGGTGAGTGAGGTTTGGTAGTTTTTGAAATGTTTGCATATCAATATGCCCAGCTAACTGATTGCCACTGAGGTATAACTTTTTCAATGATGGAAGAGCAAATGACTCAAACTGTACCTTTCCTCTGAACATGTTACCACTTAGAGAGAGATATTCTAAAGAGGGGGAAGTAAACAACCAAGATGGCAATGTCCCATTAAGTTTGTTAGATTGTAAATCCAGATATGAAAGGTGTGTTAGGTTCACTGAGATTTTCAAAGGGATGTCGCCTGTGAAAGAGTTACCTCCCAAATCGAGTGTTTCCAGATATTGAAGATTGAAAATGTAATGAGGTAACTTTCCTTCCAATCCAGTGGAGTCAAGATTTAGTAATTTTAAAGAAGAAGGAATTTTAAGACCGGTGGGTAAAACCGAAGAGATATTAACATATTCAAGTGAAAGCTCTTCCAAAGTAGTAAAATTCCGAAACATGTTGATGAAAACATGTGGTCCAAGCTTGAAATCATAATCATTCGAGGAGAGATCAAGAGAGACCATTTTATGAAGGAGTGCGATATCCAGTGGAACTTCGCCAGAAAACAAACAAAATGAGAGGTTGAGATGTGTGAGACTATTTGAAAACCTTCCAATTTCACTTGGAATTTTGGGACCACCTAAATCGTTGCAAGCGAGGTTGAGTCTCTGGAGGTGAGGAAGGTTGAAGAGGGAGCTGTTAGGATGAACTGTACCTTGTAGCCTTCCACAACTAAGGTCGATACCTATGACATCACCAGTGGAACGGTCACAAGTAACTCCATTCCAATCACAACAATCTGTACTTGTGTTCCAGTTTATTAATATTGGAAGATAATCTGAACGGAACCTTTCATGACAGTAGTAGTCAAGGGCATTGTTTGTGTAATTGATGGATGAAAGGTTTTGTTTAAAGAGAAGCAAAGCTTCACTTTGTTTTACAGAACATTTACGAATATTGTTCTTCAAAGAAATGGAAGAAGCAAAGGTGGTGAAAAAATAGATAAAGAAAAAGATAATAAACAATTGTGAATTACTCATTGTGTGTTATGTTTTATAAACATTCATAGGTGCTACAAATATATATATACTAACTATAATTAACAGTGCTACTACAAGAAGTTGCTTTCACTGTATGATCAAACAATATGTGTGGACGTGTGGTTTAGTTTCATTGATAACTATATCACTCAGGTTATACAAGCCTAATAATTGATGGGTAATAAACTGTGCTCTTGGTTGAATTACGGCATTTCGACTTTGGATTCTTGTGATAAAAAGAATATTTCAATGAAATTTTAGTCATACATGTGAACTAATATGTTTTGGAATAAGAAAATATAAATATATAGTTTTGAGGACAAGCCAAGCTATTGAAGAACAGTCGGGTAAAATTAATACATGTTTTGTGCAAGGATAATACTGTTTGTTTGCTACACATTTGGTCAACACATGTGATAAATGTTTACATGTTTGATTAGTTGTAAATGTTTAACATTTGACTAGCTTTACGTGAAGTATTCACACCATAAAATTATTGGTGTTAAAAGGTAAACCAAAGATGTGTAAAAAGATGTACTAGTGAGTCACATAAAGTTTTTAGAAAAAGAGTGTTTAAATCTTTATGTTTTGGAGTATTATATAAGGACCGCACTTCATTGGGTTTATTGAAGTTTTCGGTTCGTTTATTGAGTTACAAAACTTAAAAAGATAAATAACATGTATAGAGAAATTGGTTTTTTTCTTCATCACATCTCCATTTTCTAGTTTTATTTGGTTCAGGAATGCAAAATTTCAGATTGTGTTTTGAATCAAGCACTCGGAAAGAAATAAAACATAAAATACAGCAAAAGTTACATCAAAAAATTAAGTCGGTTATTAATAGAATTGAACACTTGACCTTCATTATGAAATGATTTTAAGGAACGAACCACGATTTTAAGGAAAGAAATTTTAAGGAGGTCTATCAGCCAGTTGTGGGAAAACATATCTCATACTATGATTTCTTACTGATAAAAGCACATTTTCACTGCTACATAAAGATTGTGGGAAAACATATCTCATACTATGATTTCTTATTGATAAAAGCACATTTTCACTGCTACATAAAGACTTTGATTTTGACACAGTTTTAACAGTCAAAAACTGAGGTCGATCATTTAAGGAGTAAATCACCTAAAAGAAAAAAAGGTGATTTACTATTGTGATATGAAACTCTTTATAACAAAGAAAACAAACTCAATCCCAACCACTAGCAACAATTATTCACCCAAATCAAAAGTTTTCCACAACCTGCAAACAGTTTCAACCTAATTTTACTCAGATACTGAAAAAGGTTCATGTAAATGTCGCATTGATAACATAAAGATTCAAGTAGCCACTAAAACCAGCAACAAATCCTTAGCAAACCATAACACTAATTGTCAGTTCACAACAATCTGCCAAATTCACTGTTTTGGAAAAGAAAGACATAAACATCCACCAATATCATAGTTTCACTTCACAACATATTTTAGGATCAGTTTTCAGCAGCCCATCAGAAAAAACTAGCCTTTCAGCGACGAGAATAGTGCCTTTCAGGACTCCTGTAAGGAGGAGAGTATGGAGGAGATCTTGTCCGTTCCCTCCTTGATCTGCCACCATAGTAAGGTGAGCGCCTAGGTGGTGAGTAGTCACGCCCACCACCTCTATATGGCGGTGGGGACCTCCTTGGAGGAGGAGAGTAATCACGACCTCCTCCCCTATATGGTGGTGGGGACCTCCTTGGTGACCTCCGGTATCCATAGTCATCCCGCCCAGAGCCACCACGATATCTGCCTCTGTCACCGCCTCTATCACCACGATCACCACGATAGCCTAAAAATGAAAGCAAAATAAATCAATATGACATTAAATGTAGTGGCCAATGCGTCCCATTAGCTTACAAAAGGGTCACACATAATGTTTAATTTGTAGCAGGTTAAAAACAATGTAAAAGATAATGGGTCAAAAATTTGCCCAGTGTGTGTATACATGCTTAAAACCTCCTAAATTCTTCTATGTAAACAATAAGATTAGTAATTGACACACTGATCATCTCTTTAAAAATCATACTAATAGTGCTACGGGTCAAGTGAACCCGACCCATATTAAAAATACCTGTTTAGACCGAAAGTCATCTTGAAATGTTACCCCGACCCCCATTTAGCCACCTCTAACCAAATAAAAGTTTAAGTTAGCAAATATAAAGGGAGAAAAGTTACCAGTGTCCCTAGTGTTTTTCAGGCCTAGGTAATGACCAGGTGTGGGTGTCCTCGCACGTTTCCTTCGTGACTGAAACAAACCAGATAAACAACCTTAAGGTTCCTTCGTGACTTAAAAAAACCAGATAAACAACCTTAAGGGCTCAAGTTAAAGTTACTATTACAAGCAGACGGCTTTAATGTTATATACTTATATAACTACATAAGCATTATCAGCATGCATATTTTGAGAGAAAAATAAAAAATGCATGATCATCAAAAGTCCCAACCCAAAAGAAAAACAAAAATGAGAGACTTGACCCGCTCTACATGAGATAAATAAATAGAAAATGCATGCAGCTAGTACCCATAAGCCTTAGGTAAATGATACCATTAGAGCCTGGATAGATGTTGATAATGACGGATCATTAGTTGATAGTTGAACAGAGCCTGATTAGATGTTGATAATGACCGACTATTAGTTGATAGTTGAACATATTTGCTGTTGATAATGACCGTTGGATTAGTTGATAGTTGAGAATGTATGCCGAAGGTTGTATATAGTTGAGCAATAAGCTTTTGCTATGTTTAGTTGATCAGATGATGCATGTGAAATGATTGATGCTGTTTTAGCTGGCCATTGATCAAGCTGTTTAAAAGTTGCATTGATGTACTCATCAACTTTGATTGCTGCCAAATATAACTGATCCAATATAGCCAGTAAACATTAAAAGTCAAGACGAAAATTATAGTTCAAAACATGAACTTACTACTAAAGTTAACCCAACTTACCCTTTCAACAGTTATTTGGCGATGCTCAAGAACCGACTGATTAAGATGCTTGATACAGCGATTAGCATCTTCAAGAGTTTCCATCGTTATAAAAGCAAAGCCACGAGAGATACGCGAACGTGGCTCCACAACCAGGAAGCAGTTAGCCACCTAAAAGGAAGTTTAGTGATTAGTCATTGCAGCTGTGTATGCCAATATCAAAAGCTCTTAGGGGATATTTGGCTAAGCTTGTCAAAAAGGTTAATGGCTTTAGCAACAAGCCATTATAGGGAGCTTTAGCATAAAGCCCTTTTATGCTCTTTAATAAACAAGCTATTAAACACTTATCAATAAGTGTTAGGATATGTTTATTTGATAATACAATGCGCTGATTAGCACCTCCAGAAAGCTTAGCCAAACACCCCCTTAGTATGGTTCATTTATTATATATATTAAAAAAAAAAAAAAAAAAAAAAAAAAAAAAAAAAAAAAAAAAAAAAAAAAAAAAAACACACACACTAACCTTTCCTTCCTTCGAAAAATGTTCTTCAAGCTGTTCCTGTGTAACTCGTGTAGATAGGCCAGTAACGTAAAGTGTATTTCCGGGATTTACAACCTCTTCCTCTCTGCAAGGTTAAAATTTTTGCAACATAAACAAACAGCTATCATTATAATGAAAGTAAATTCTAAATACGCAGAAGATAGGGGATTCTAAGTCAAAGCAAAAAGTGTACCTTCCACGACTTCTAGATCTTGATCTAGATGCAGGCCTTCCTCTTGGCCTTGACCAGGATCTCGATCTAGATCGAGACCTTGACCTGGACCTTGATGGTGCTTCATATCCAGGGGATTGTGAATACCTGAACACAAATAAAGTATACGGTAAAATTTCAACTACTATAAACATCAGGATATGAACTACACAAGGTGAAATTTATGCATATAAATTAACTTAAGAGTCTCTGTCTCTCTGAAACTATCAAAGTAAAGCTTCTTGTTTTCTTTAGAATTCGTTCATAATGTATGTTTCTAGCGATGAATAACAGGCATACAGGAATTGTATAGTACAGGATTTTGTACAACATATACATTGTTAATGATTTGACAATTGTTTTAAGATAAGATCACAGGACCAATACATAACCACAGACCAATGGCCCTCTCGCTTATTTCATTTCATTAACCATTTTAATTCTGCTGTCCAAAATTTATAATACAAGTGACAGAGTTAGAGCCACGAAAAGCAGAAAGAGAAATGAAATTATATGTTCTGGAATATTAAGCCTAAGCTTCTTGGATATGATTTGGCTATTAAAATGTACTTAAATCACAAAAGATGCAATCAGGCATTGGCATCAATCGTATATTCCTATCTACTGGCATATCATATGCACATGCTAATTTAATAGCTCTATTTTTGAACATCTTCACACAGAAATAGTAAATTCCTCATTACATGTTTCGAGACAAGACCCGGTTAAATCCATTCGCAAATAAAATGCACGTTCTAACCTTCCACATAAGCTAGCTTACACCAATGTATCAAATAATCCTTTCCAAATAAACTCTCATGCCCAAGCAATAAATCCTATTCCTAACACCTTCCAAAGGCTGTTTGAGCATGTGATCTAAACAGAGTCGGTCTATGAACCCATCAAGCTCAAGAAAACATAAATACACACGACTTATGGCATGTCACTCGGTAGTATGTAGCCTAGGTATTGCTTCAGACAATTTACTTTGTAAGAGGCGCAATGGAGCTTATTCACATAGTTACCTTCCTAGTAGTCATTTCTTAATCAGTGACTCATCCGCATAACCAATTGTATAACGGATCAAATAGTAAGCTTTCTGATAAAACTTCTGAACAATATAAATATAAGAGTAACGATAGAGAAGCCTAACTCACGTGACTAAACTTGAGCCTAAAGCATTCATCGTACGAGTATGAAACTTCAAATATACATAAAAAGTAAGGGTGCGTTTAGTTGGAGAGAAATTCTCCATTTTACAAATATCGATTCTTGAAACCATTCCCTCACAAACATGTACAAAACCTCAAATAATCGCTACAAACTTAAAGCTCAATACACGGTATCCAGCCGTACTATCTTATTGTTCATTATTCACATAAAACAGCAATTTCATCTCATAAATCAATAATCAAAAGCATAAAAGCACAAATCACAATAATAAGCGATAAAAAAAAGGTAATAAAAATTGGGGGGAAAATTAGGGTTTACCTTCGTCGAGGAGAATCAGCCTGCAAATAACAATAAAAAATTAAAGTTAAATAAGGTGTTATATAATTATAATTATAATTAGTATATATGAATGTATAAAATTAATACAAATTGCTCACCATTGATGAACCCTAGATCGCTAATTTTGATTTTTAGGGTTTTTGAAATAGGAAATGCTTTTTAAAAGGGAAAGTGAAAAAGGAGGAAGCGTTTGGTTATTTTCTAATTATGGATACTAGCTTTGGTTGAAAGACAATACTACACCTTTGCTTTTTGACTAAATTTCACCGTTCGTCCCTAAACTATACCAAATTCGCGCTTTTCATCCTTTATCTTTTTTTTTTGCATTTTCGTCCCTGAAGTTGTCAAACGATGACGTGTATGGTCCCTGGAATGTCGTTTTGGCTAACCAGGGTAAGTTTGCTAGATAAAGTTTCTTATGAAATTACCAAAATACCCTTTCTTTTCTCTTAATTTACCAAGACACTTAACAAACAAACCCAATTAAAAAAAACACACATCCATTCATTCTTAAAAGAAAATCAAACCCAAATCCATTTCCTCCGCAGCCGCAGCTCCGCCTAATTCTCATCGGAGCTACACCCCTTCACCACTGTAGGATATTCATAATCATAAACATGTATGGTTTGGTGTTAGATTCGATTAGAAGAAGAGTTTTAGAGAGAGAAAGTGGGAGCCTTTTCTAGTGAGAGAAACAAGAGAAATGTATTAGCTTCAAGTGAAAGGTCCAACCCTCTCCCTTGGTGGGAGAGGGGTATTTATACAAAGAAATAAAACGCCCACACCCGGGCTGTGGATCAGGCATACAGTGGGTAAAGACCTGTCCTTCTTTCACGTATTACTTAAACTAAACTACGTACTAACTAAATATTAATAAGACTACGAGCTACGTAATGCTAATCTATATTCGGGGTGACCGAGTCTTTCATATGAATATTTATATTCCTAACAATCTCCCCCTAAGGGAGGTCACCCCGGAAAATACAAATTGAATTCTAGCATTCCAATTTTAGAATTGAATCTTTGTAGCTCGTAGTCAGTGATTCTTCATAGTGATTAATCTTTGTGCTTCCAGCAGTGGACCCTTGATGACTTGTTTTATGTGTTGAATGATCTTTGATGTTTCTTCGAGTTTTATCATCCAAATGAATGTCTCCAAGTCATCTTTGTGCAGTATCATCTCCATGTGACGTAGACATCTTTGTCTCGGCATGCTCACACTTTTCAGGATCATGATCTTCAGCATCAGAGTTGTGGAAGCATAGATGAAGCCCATTCAATGATCATGATTTCTTGATTAAGATGTCGAAGTGTCAGCATGGGGTGATGGATCAGCATCTTTTCAGCAATCTACTGCAACTGTCAGAAATTTTTACAAGCAAACAGTTAGCAACAAATCATCCGATACTTACAAGTTTGGAATTAGAGATCATCTACAGCATAGTGTGAAGACTCCTTCTAACCCTTACCAAGACTGTTCCCAATCGACAACCCCCGAGAGGATTTACACAATCTACCTAAGTAAATCAACGACTGGGTGAGTCGCTGGAGTTCACTCCACGACTGTAGACCATTGGTAACTGCCGCGACCACTAAGCGTAATCCACAAGGAATTACCGAAGTAGCCTGCTTTCAGGGCTGTTTGATGTTGACCCTGGCAGGGATTTCCACTCAATCACTAGGAATTACATATGTATATTCCCTCATAAGCGTTCTTGGCAGATTGCTAAGATCTGCGAAGGACTCAAAATATTACAGTTGGTGTCCTTAATGTTGAACAACCAGTGTAAAAGAATCAAGTGTTTCTATGAGATCTTTTGATGCATCTCGTGGCTCTAGACTTAATAAGTGCACGATTTGGTTTTCCTATACGGAGACTAGGGAGAGGTCTCCTGCTTCAATATCAACCATCTCTAAGAGATAAGTTGATAGATTACACCGGTTCCCCGCGAGAATGAAACAAGTCCTTTTAAGAGAACTTGAGTGGCTAGAAGGTTTAGTGTAGTGCGTCACTGGGTCCATGACGTCTTTTCTTCAATACCGGTGTTACCTTGGTAACCACCAGTAGCAAATGAATTGAACCCGGTTTCTGCCCTAAGGTTGAATAATGGGAGGGTTATTTCTTTTCACCCTTTCTCATTTCATTTCTTTTTAATTCTTCAACCCCTTCTTTCCCCTTTCTCATTTATCTCCCCCTTTTTTTCATAATCATACCTAAGGACTTTATAATACAATCTATTGGGTATTGCCCATGGGTAGATCCCTCCGGCTCTGGCGGATCATAGGATAGTTTTCCTAACCTTAGCCACCTTATAACTTCATGACTATCCTATGTTGCCACATACCAAATCATTAAAAATTCTCTCAACGTGTTTATGATTTAAGAAACACATTTTGTTAACACATTGAGAGTTTTACCATTTTCAAATGCTCCCCCTTAACATGTGCTCATATGTTTTGATAGAAAAATTTGCACATGTCGGGAAGAGTTGCACTTTGAATTGATCCACCTTTAGTGAATATGAACGGGCATTCGAGACACGCTTACATCACTAGTTAGACTAGCTTGAAGTTATTACCCAGCCCGATCAAATCCACAAAAGGTTTCTCGAAACGGTACGCTCTACTTAGACAAGTCCTCTTCGAGACACGCTTACATCACTGGTTAGACCAGCTTGAAGTTATTACCCGTCCAGGACTAGTCTTTTCGATTGATGACAGTTTTTAGTTTTTGTTTCGTCAATTCATTGGTTAAGTCTGAGTCGCGCTCACATGAGATGACATCCATTAAGCCATTTGCTCCCCCTCAATATGTGCATTGATAAATCAAAGAGATTTGCCACATATGGGAGAGTATACATTTAAGTCCAAAACATCACATTTTAATCAGATTTCATATTTAAATCATATTTTCTCCCTCGATCAAAAATTTCAAACCGTTTGAGATTTGTGATCCCAAGTGATTTAAATAAGTTCAAAGATTTTTGGGAGAAAAATGTGGTCAGATTTAAGCATGACTGGTTTTGAGACGATACATTTGCTCCCCCTCAATCCTTGAAGTAGCATGTTATGTGTCAGAAATGATGAGTTTATAAATGATTTAGAGTTTACCGAGAAACTCATGAAAAATTCATATTCTCACACATAACAATTCCATTCACTGCATTTAATGCATAAAGATCATGTTTTGATGATATAGAATTTTTGAAATCATTCTCCCCCTCAATCGATGACCCATTTTCAGTTTATCACTTTACTTCAAAAGATTAATCATTTGGCATCGATTGAGTGGCAAGTTTTAAACAAAATTGCAAGTTTGATTGATTTTCAAAAATCATGGTACCACCAAGTTTTAGAACAAATACTTTCCTGAAGAATCATTGAAGGAAAAGTATTTGTGATGTAAAGAAGACTTCTCTTCTTCTATGAGAAATGATGTACTGAGACGTACATCAGATCGAGGGTGCATGAATGTAAAGTAATTCACACTCGGATGAACGGCACCCTTTGCTAGGAACAACCATCTTTTTGGCGACGAGTTTTCCTCATTTTGAAAAATGGGTTGCTATCTGAAGTAATAGCAAGCCATATTTTTTAAGTCCGGGTTACAGTCTGAAATAACTGTAAGCCATAATTTTTGAAGAATATTTTGAGAAACGACATGTTTTAGAAAAAAAACTTTATTTGAAACCGAAAAACTCTTGCTCAAGCATATGTATGATTCCGTGTCATTGTTGAATGACATTTCTAGAAACGTACATAATATTGATTACACAAGAGTCATGTCGTGAGAAGAATACTTTTGGATTTTTTTTGTAGTTTTTCATATTTTTATGGTTTTTATAGGTTTTATATTTTTCTATTTTCTTTTTATTTTAAGCTATGTACAAAGGATATGTGAAATAAATCCATTACTCCTCATTTTCTTCCTGAAGACATTTGAGTGACACTTGCGAATGACTCTTCATTCCAAATCACGGGAGAATGAATTGAAGTTGTTCTCTCAGAAGTGCTTTTTGTAAAGAAATCCGCCAGCTTAGATTCTGTCCTCACGAAGTAAAAGTTCCACTACCCCTTTCTCAACTTAATTCACCACACTTTTGAAGAATCTATTTACCAGGAGAAACTTTGAAAGTGTATCATACCATGCCCTAGGCGCCTGCTTTAGGCCATAGAGAGCCCTTTTTCAGACGATAGACATGAGCAGGACGATTAAGATCCACAAATCCTTCAGGTTGACTGATATAAACAACTTCATTCAGCTCGCCATTTAGAAATGCAATTTTTCACATCCATTTGATAGACCGTCAAGTTCTGACTTGCCGCATTGGTGAAAAATATTCTGATAGCTTCAATACGAACAACTGGTTCGAAAGATTCATCGATATCAATGCCTTTCTTTAGACGATATCCCTTAGCAACAAGCCTTGCCTTGTTTTCAGAAAGACATCATGCTCATCAAGTTTAACTTTGAAGATCCACTTAAGATCATGATGAGGCGAAAAATGATCCGTTTTTAGGGGTCATTTAAGCCCGGAATTGAATTTATTTGATCAAATATTGCCCTAAATCGTTCCTTTTGTGATTTTAGGTACTTTTGGAGTGAATTCTGGAAAAGGAAGCATTTTGGACGTTTTTGGAGCATAAAAGTGAAGAAAACGGCAAAGTCTTAATTTTCCTTGCTAGGAACAATACCTGACGGCGTCACCAAGTTCTTAATGACGGCGTCAAGAGGAAAAACAAAAGGTGAAGTGGATAGAGTCCATGACGATCCAAAATGTTTTTGCACTAGGGCATGACGGCGTCACCATAGACCGTCATGGTCCCTTTACACGTGACGGCACAGAGGAAACTACTCTTGACGGCGTCAGATCTGGATCTAGGCAATCCGATTTTATTATGGGCGGCGGGTTGACGGCGTCAGAATTCTCTTCTTGACGCCGTCATATTGGAAAATCTATATATAGTTTTGTAATTTTCATTCATAAAGGAGGACAATTTTAGGGATGACTTGGAGAAACCATAGCACGATTTTATCAGTATTTTCAAGGGTTTTCACCCCTTGAAATCTTTCATGTTCAATTAAGATAAGTATTCTTTCAATTCATTCAATATGTCTATGTGTTGTTTGAATATATCTTACGTTTGTCTTGATTTTAACATGCTAGGCTAGATCTTTTGTGTGTTTGCTTAGATGTAGTGAAACCTAGATGTTGATTATGGGTTGATTGCTTGTTTATAGTTGTTACGGATGAATGATTTCGATGTTAGACTTAAGAAAACTGGCAGACTTCCATAGTGTAACTTGCTTGAACGTCTTAAGAAACATGAACCAATGCGTACTAGGTTTTTATGGTTGTATTTAATGCATGAGCGAATTCTAATGATCCCATGTTAGGAGTTTCTTGCAGGCTCAACATAGGAGTGAAGTAGGAGCTTATAGAGTTGGGGAAGTACGTACGCCACCCCACAATTGGTATTAAGGAATATAACCCGTCATCCACGCAACTGTAACAAACAATTAACCTGTAAAAGATATATAGGGAGTAATGAAATCTAAGTAAACACAATTTTCCCATTTATTGTTCACACCACATTAGTAATTAGTTTAATTTACATTTCTGTTATTTTATTTTGATTGCATCTTTAGTTATTGAGTTAGTTGTCTAGCAACTAATTCCGCCCACTCTTCCAAAACCCGAGATTTTTACCTGCTTTTCATAAAAATACAAAAAGAATCATCCCTCACCTCTAGACCTAGTTTTTAGGCTTTCTAATCCTAGCGACACTATTCCTGATTTGAATGATCAATCCCCCGGTACTTGTCACTATACTATACTACAACGATCAGGTACACTGCCTGGTGGGGGTTGTAAGCTTCTTGAGATCCCTCGAGAGGTAAAGCCTGGTGCAATTCCCACACATCAGATCAATAATAATTGCACAGTCTGGAGGTAGTACCAATTCCCATTCTTCAAGTCGATCGAACTTGCGAACTTCTACATGCATCGCATTAACCCAACGGTCTTTAGAGATAGCAGTCTTGATATCTTTGGGTTTGACTTTGGATAGTATGAAATTATAACAACACCACAAGGCAAAGGTGGTAAGTTGCATTCGTGCGAACACCGGTAGAGAAGGATTCCCAATTATGTTGTCAATCAGATGATCATCGGTCTATTTTCTGAGATTTTGATGTGGTTGAGGGTAGGAACCTGAAGAAGCCATGTTTGTATCCCTTGAAGAAGAATCTTCAAGAGGATCAAATAGATTCACTTCAAAAGAATTGTCTACTGCAGTGCTTTGATGTACGGAAGAAGATTGAAGTTTCGATGATGAAGGTGAATGACTTGCAGATGGTGCATCTTTGATTAATTGAGACAGAGATAGATGGACCATTTGAATTGTTCAGAACAGGAGCTACAACAACTGGTGGTACAATAGTGTGAACATTTGGTTGCTCGAAGTATTCATCATGTATCGGATCAAACTGAACTCTTCAAATTCTTACTTCTAGGAGGTACATAAAGTATTGCAGGCGTGGAATACTGTACAAGACCTGAACTGATTGGTTCAAGAGACAAAAGTTTAGACGCGGGTCCTGCACTGATGTGTACAGGAGCCATATGCTCAGTCAGCTCAACGAATGTGACGTGAATGGTTTCCAAGGTTTATCGGGTTTGTTTGTTGTAGATTCGGTATCCCTTACAATCTGGAGCATAACCAACGAAGAATCCAATATCAGCATTTAGCTTTTAATTATCCTAGATCTTTAACTATCATTTTCAGCTGTTTAATGAGTTTGATGATAACCTCTGGAGTCACGTCCTTGGTTCTCAAAAACCTCACCCATGTAAACCGAGAATAGTCGCCAACTATCACAAGAACATACTTCTTCCCATTTATGCTTTGCATTTTCATTGGTTCGCATAGATCCATGTGAAGGGTGTGAAGAACTTCCATGATGGTGTTGACAATTTTGGGTTTGAAGGTATACTTCTTGCTTTTGCCCAGTTGACAAGCCGAACAACGATGATCTTTTGCTCAGTTGACAAGCCGAACATCATTGATGGTACCAAAGTTCAAGTGATTTAAACATTGGAACCATAGCTACGATTTGTTCTTTGAGACCTTGTACTACAAGCAAGAAAGAGAAGGCCGCATCATGTCTTCAAATGGAGATGGTGTACAAGTTAGTGCCACGACTGCTTAGAAGAAGATCAACACCATCCAATTCTCTGAAGAAGCATGAATGTTTACTGAAAGCAACTACTAGATCCGAATCACATAATTGACCAATCAGAAACAAATTATGACCAAGTCCTTCGACGTAGAGTACCCTGGAGATTACACTGTCACCAAAATACATAGTCTCCTTAACCCATAATTGCCCAAAAATGGTGGTTCCCGAATTTCAACTGTCCCGATAAACAAATTCATGAAATTCTTGAGCTGTGAGCGATCCCCATTCATATGATAAGAGCAGCCTGAGTCCAAATGTTAAAGGACGATATGTATGACCTGCATTTGGAAACAGACAAAAGAAGAGAGTTTGAAGTGTCGGAACCCTAGTTTGAGTTGGGTTCCAGTTGGTTAGAGCAAACAAATTCTGGAGCACCTAAGACCTTAGGTTCATTCATTTCAATGGTGGAAGTTTCACTATTCGATGCAATGGACCCAGTTAAAGGACATTTTGCCTCTAAAGGCAAAGTTCTACCAGTTGGCTTCCATTTCTTAATAGGCACTACTTTAGAGTTAGTCATCCTAGTTAAAGGGCACTGTTCTCTTAAAGTGAATTTCCTTCCAGTGGGCTTCCATTGATAACCAACATTGGCAAACAGTTTTCCTGTTGCTTTCCAAATTTGCTTAATTTGTTTAGCTCTCCAAACTTTCTTAACTGGGGGTTTGTTAAAGGCCTTCAGAAATTTCTCAACACATTTATCATGATTACTCGAGATTAAGCATTTATTACATGTTTTGTAAAGTGAATTAGGATTTGAGTTATGGTTCCTTTTGTTCAACTCAGACTTATAGTTCCTCATGTGGTCTTCTACTTTCGTCTTTGGAACACTTTTAGCTAGAGGAGTCCTATAATCCTTCATATTACTCCTAGGTTTTGACTTGCTAGCATAAGTGACACTATTAACTCCTATAGAAGGAGTGATGAGAACCTTAGTCTTTTTCACTTCTAGTTGCTGAACATGTTTTGATGTGTTGAGATCAAAATTTTCCAAAGGTTCAGCAAAGGTAACGTGCTTGTTTGTTGACTTAGAGGATAATGCAGATGACCTATCTTGCATGCTATCAATCTTAGGACATGTACCAATAGCATATTCTAAGAGTTCCTGAGATATATTAGTGAGAAAGCAGGCACCTACAATAGCATCATCAAGTGGTTTTGCTATCCTATCCTCTTCAATGGTTTCATGAAGTAAGTCAAGGCACTCCTTAAGATGTTTAAGATAGTTACTATGAACTAACTTATTATTCATAAGGGGAAGAGGAATATTCACAGCATCAATTGCGTACTTCTTACAAGCAAAAACCTTTTGAACAGCATAATCACAAGTGATGATTGGCATTTTCCCTTTCACCAGAGTCTTTAGATTCTCAATCTCTTTAAGCAAAGAAGTTATCTTTTCATTGTTTTTATCACGTGTGATCTTAATTGAATCATATAACTCTTTGTAATTTTGTTTAACTTTTAAATTTTCAACTCGAAACCAATCATTTTCATGTTGCAATTTATTGATGGCATCTTGAAATTGATAATTCTGAGAATCCATAGACTGTGGTTTTTGGGTGCCAATCACATCACTGTTGTTTGACTTCAATTGGGCAATATGTGCCCTCAATTTTCGAATCGTGTTAGTGTGAGCTTGAATTTTTTCATCACGTTTGGCTAATTCAAAATATGCATCAAATTCAGGAGCATCCGAAGATGTCTTGGCATTTGAGATTTTAATTCTTTCTTCTAAATGTTGACACTTTAATTGCAAATTAAGATTATCAACCTCTAGTTTTGATAAATGCCTGACCATGTTATCATGGTCATCGTTTTGAATTTTCTCACGCAATTTTAAATTCTCCCCCTCAAGCTCAACAACATGATTCTGGAGAACATTTAAAGCAATAGACATTTCATGAAATTGACAAGCAGTTAATGCAGAATCAGTGGCAGTGTAGAATACATCTTGAGCAACACATTTAGCAATCAAGGTATCATTCATGATAAGAGCATTTTTCCTCGCAATTTCACTATATTGAAGATCTATTGCAGTTTGTTTTCCCTCGTTTTCCACTTCTTTAAACACCTTTTTCATATTATCAACATCTTTATTTAAGGTTTTTTGAAGACCCTCAAAATATTCCTTGAGAAGTTTAAAGAATGGCATGACCTGAGTTAAATAACAACTCTTTGTTTATTCAAAACCCCTTTCCCCTTCAGTAATACCCGTTGGCGTAATTCTCTTTTTACATGTTTTATCAAAATCAGTGAATAATAGACCAAGAACATATAGAGCAATTAGAGTATTATTTTACGTGGGGAGAGTTAAAGGGACAAGATGCCTAGGTGTGTTTAGTAGGTATAACGTTGGATTAGCTATCTTAAACATGGTACGAGTTTCACCCACAATTCTTTCTACTTTCATTTTTTCAAAGTCTATACTCCAAGATATTTGCTCTGGGGTAAACCTTTTTTGAGGGACAAAAAGAGCTAATCGGTTATCTTCAGAGTAATCATATTTGCACAAAATTTTGTTTGCAATGCACCAGGGATCCTTTAATTTTTCAGCCATTATTTCTCTGGTTCTATCTTCTATCTCATTGGTCTTATCATCAGATCGCACAACAGGAGGGGCATGACCAGGCTTCAGCATAACATTTGCATCATATAATGCAGGTTGGGCATCTCTAACGCTCCTAAGCCAATTAGATTTGGGTTCACCTACATTCTTTTCACTGTTTTCATCACACAACTTTCTATGCTTTTGTATCATTTGAGCAGTTTGAATGGTTCAGCCTTGTGTGTACAACTTGTTTTCAAGCTTGTTCTTTAACGTCTTAAGTCTGGAAAAATCATTTAAGAGTTTTGTTTCCGTATCCTGAAAATCAAGTTTTTGTGTAATCATCCTCTTTTGTATCTCCTGTTCACATTTGACAGTTTGATCAAGTTGATTTTGTAAAGATTTTAACTTTTGTTTCAATGTTTCTTCCTTTAAGTTACGTTCAATTATATATGCATGCATTTGCCAATCCATTTTCTGTTCACGTTCGGTTAGCTCAAATTTTGCACGTTGTTCATAACACCTAACTTGATCCTTAAGAATATTAATCCTAGTGGTCACAGTGTCATCAGGGATATAAACAGTGTGCTCATGCAAATCACAATCATTACCGACAATAGAAGATGCACTACTTGGTACAACTGACTCTTCGTTGTGTTTCACATATTGTTCACATGGGAAAACATCGCTATTTCCCATATTAGCAGTGTTTGAACCAACAACATTTGTCAGTTGTCTTAAGCTTTAAACTCAGTTACTTAGTTTCCACTGCCATATTTGATAGATACTACATAAGGAAGTTCTTGTTGTTCTTGTTGCAATTTTGTTATTCATCAAGCTACAAATTAGTTTAAGTATCTGTTTTAATAATTAGATCAGAAGGTTAAGTCTGAAAGCTATAGTTGTAGTATAATCCTAGTGTTCAAGGGTGTTTGGATCAGGTTTGTTACATGTGATTCTTAAAGTTTTGCTGTTGATAATTTGGTATAAATAGTTCACATTTGCATATGGAATAGGACTGCACTTTCAAGATTTGGTTTAGCTTACTTTCGCTCAAAATTTATTTCCATAATTGCATCAGTTAATTTCCTACTGTTTTTCAACTAGCTCTCACATTAGATTAATTTTTATGCTCATTAGTGCTTAGCTTTCATTAAAACTGGTTTTAATCTAAACTTTGGTAGCTTGTTCTCAAATATAAACAGACTTTGCATCCTAGATTTCTAATTGGTTAGCTTAAACTTAGGCTGCAACCAGCCCCTTAGACCTGTTTTGCCCTGCACTTCAGTTTCTAGCAAGATTTTCTAGGTAGTTTTAGGTTGGTAAGTGGGCTATGCAATTAGAACTCTTGGTGAATTTGTAATCTCAGCTGGTCAGTAGTAATATTGCCCCCATAAGATTTCACTTCTCAGCTTATTTGGGGTGCCAAGTAGGATAGTTCAAACTAGCTCCTGATTTTAGTTTAAGGCTGCTATTAAGTTTAGTTTATCCTTATCCTGAGATTTGTTGCTTAATAATAGTTCATTTACGCTGGTTATTGTTTATTTCACTGTTGGGATTCATGGCTTATGTCTGTTGCTTAACTGCTTATCCATTAGAGCTTATTTCCACTGCTTTTGCATCATTATCTGAAGTTCTGTGATCAATTGTGTTTTTCCATTGCTTATTTGAGCTATTTTAAGTGTAAGATACTTTGGGTCAAAGTTTAAATTGATTTAGGTCAGGAGTGCTTAATAATAAGCACTCCAAATAAGCAGTTTTCAGCTAAATAGCACTTTTCTGGCTTATTTTATTTTCAAATTTTTTTCTCAAGCGTATTTTAATATTTTAGATTTTTTGTAATTTTTTCAAATTTTTCTGAATAGGTTTACTATTTTTCTTATTTAATTTTCATTTTAAATCAATTTTAAATACTTTTTAATTACTAAAAAATCCAAAAAAAATCAGAAAAAGCCTAGAAAAATCCAAAAATATTTTATAAATTTATTTTCATTTATTTTAGAATTTTAGAAATTTAATTTGCATTTTTCCCATTTATTTTGAATTTAATTTGAATTTTTAATTAGATTTAATAGATTTTAATTCCCAAAAATTACACAAAAAGCCAAAAAAAAATAGTTTTTAGTTTTAAAATTACTTTTTAGTTATTTTATAATTTTCAAATTTTAATCTTCATTTTTTTCACCTTAATTGCATTTTCTTTTAATTTTTAATTAGTTTAATTAGTTTTTAATTCATAAAAAATAAATAAAAAGTCAAAAAAATATTTTTCTTTTTCTCAAAATTTTCTTTTATCATTTTTAACTTTTCAAAATTATTTTCAAGTCCGTAGGAGTAGTGTAGCTTAAAATTCACTTTTTATTTCGTACGTTGACGTTTATTTTACGTTTAAGCTTTCGATTTCGATTCTACGTTACGTTTTTAGTTTCCTTATTTGAAATATGTGCTTAAGTGATTATTTGTGTTTCATTTGTTATTTCATTAATATAATCTCATCAAAATCATTTTTTACCACTTTCACGACACGTTTCACGATTCGGGAATTCGAAATTCCATTCACACCTTCGTTGGGACACGACCCGGGTAAATACTTTCCTAAGCATTTCTTCGGTAAAACAAAACCTATACTCAAAACGACTAAATCAAAAATTAAGGATAATTAAATTTTGCCCAATTTAAATATCAAAAATTCATATTTACCTAAAACATAAGTTTTTAGTGCATATGTACAATGATTTTAAAGCATGTGTTTGAGAAATATGAAATTATGGGGTTTAAGTTGGGTATATATAGAATTGGCTCTTTATATAATTACTAGTTTTTTATCCACGTGCACGCACGGAGTTTTGGGTTTAATTTTTGTTATATTAGTTTTGATTTAATAAATATATAGAATCGGTATTGTGCAAGTACAATGATAGTCATTAAAATAAAATAATATGTGAATAAAATAAGATAATATAATAAATCATAATATTAGAGACACATGTAGTTATGATATGCAAGCAAAACACAATAAAAAACATAAACAAATCCATAATATAATTCTAATATGCAAACTAAAACACAAATAAACAAATCCATAATATAATTGTTTAAAACTCAAGAATTAACTATCATCCACTTTACTCAATTCTCAATTATATTAACAGTTTTAAGTTCCATATGTTTTTGTTGTTTTTTTCCCACTTCGCTCGAGGCTGAAAAAAGACAAATTCTGAAAATAAAACCAATGTTTTGTTTTAAAAAAAATTATGACGAAATTCAAAACATGTATATATACCTCTTCTTCGAATGAACAAAATTAAATAATTTTGCTACTGTGTGATAACTTCCCAAAATGTTCACGTAAGTTCACAAATGCGCAATTAGATCGCCAAATAATAATAGATTACTATTTATTATCAAAATAAGGTTTGAAAAATTGTCGTTGTCACATATATATAGGCTCATGATTAGGGTTTTGTACCTGTGGCCCAATGTATAACGCAATTCAAATATAGAAAAGATATCGGTGAGGATAACCATCATTTTTAAATCCTTTTAGAACGTGTCTCTCATATTTAGAAACATGTCTCTGATATGCCCGAGAGTTCCACGACACCAAAGTTTCAAAAAACACACCCGGTTCCTCAAAGATTTTTTATTTGCGTTTTCGACACGTCTATGTTTTGGGAGCCTTTTAGAAAATACCTAAAACGACCTGACTTTTTCTCAATTAAAAATCCAATTACCCAATGACAGGGCTCGATTTAAAAACCGAACACTCCCATTGGTTAATTGAATTCCTCTATTTGGCTAAAAGTGAGTTCTCTTATTATATAAAAGATATTTTACCTTGCAATCCACTATCTTTCAAACCAATAGCGATTCCAATGTCCATTCAAACCTATCTACAAACCAAATATCCCTTAATCTTTTTGAGTCATTGTTTTTCCATAACATGTGTTATGCAAAATCTTTAAGCTTTATATCCAGATGCTACTATGTAGACACATAGGTCTCCTTCTTATGTTTCTTTTAAAGGAGGACATGATACTCATGTTCCTCTTTCATGTCGTATGAATTGACAAAACCTACTTTATACGGGCTTGATTTTATCATTCTTGGATTTAGCAAACATATGTATATTTATATGTTATTATTGTACAATCTAACCAAGGGTTAGAAATGGAGCTGAAAAGTATTGAGTCATTCTATCAACTCAACTTAGTTCGGTTCAGGGGCGGAGCTATGTAGAGATCAGTGGGGGGACATGCCCCTAATCAAGTTCTTGGGGAAACACTAAATCCTTAAGAAAAATTGTCAAATTAGGAGAAAAAAAGTATAGTGCCCTCAGCTCCGAAATCTGAGTGCCCTCGATGTTGCTGACGAAAAGGCGCAAGTGACAAATAATTGATATTTTGTTGCATAAGATGACTTATCCATGGCACTTGTTTCTTTCCTCTAGTTTTGTGGGTGAGAAAATGTGGACGTATGGTCCGGACTGGACCCTACATGGGCCAGGCCCGGCAGACAGCGGCCCACTCTACACCTAAACCCTAATCCATGTCCTATAAATATAGGGCTGGGGTTCCATTCACAAAAGAACAGAACAGGTTATCCTAAACCTAATTCTCATATATGCTCCGCGCATCTATACTAACTTGACCGTCGGAGGTGGATCCCGGGGCTACGGCCTCGGGGCCACTTCTAACGGGTTCTCTTTGTTGACAGGTCTACTTAGGGCTCGAGAAGACGACTAACGGCCCAAGGAGAGTCGTTGAATCAGTCCGCGCCAGATTATGCATCACCAAGTTGGCGCCATCCGTGGGACCACGATTAAGACAAGTTTCACGTTCTCACATCACTGGAAAGCAACCACGAGTTTAAAATCCGGTACCTCTTTACCAATATATTTTTTATCGTGTATATGATATACACAGAAAACCAAAAGAAACAATCGACAAGATTACTTTTGCCTTATTACTCTTTACGTACAAAAGCAGCTACGAATATTTTGATTGGGTTGACTTTTAGTCAAACATATCAAGCAGAATATACTTTGTATTGGACAACAATACACATTTAAACCTTAAACAGTTATTTTGCGCATATCTTAACGTGCGCATATCTTTTAAAATTCAGAAAGATATCCCGATATTTTAGGCGCATATCTTTTAATTATTAAAAAGATTTTACATAAATCTTTTACCTTGATAAACACGATTTTATCTATCGCTATGAGCGCATTAAATCCGCACGATCGGACCTATTTTATCTTTTAGCCGCGAACAACGCAGTCACGATAAATCTACCCGCGTTAGGCCATGCGTTCGGAAATCTTCGCAGATTGGCGCCATGCGCGCACTGTCATGTGCAGGCACCACGATGCTAGTCAATCGCCATGAGCGCACTGTCACTGTCACGTACAGGCACTGGACGAAAGCCGTGGTCAACTGCGATTATCCACAAAACGTTAGAGTCTATGCGAACACGATAAATCTATCTGCGTCTGTGCGCGTGCTTAAAACTAGTAGTCGCGGTCACGGTACATCCATCCGCGCCATTTTTTTTATAAAAATAAAAAAAAATCACCTTAATCGCCATGCGCGCACTATTTTTATTATTAGCTACGTGCTACTTCTTTTATATATTAATTATGTATGCTATGTGCTATATTTTTTGCTACACGCTAATCTTTTACTTTATTAAGTTTTATATGTTGCGATTCGCGACATATACTTTTAATATTTGCATTAAGTGTTTTTCAGGATTTGAATAACTAAGTTTAATGCTCCTACACGAGTAGCACCATCAAACTTGGGGGGCTACCAGGGTATATAATACCACTGTTTCCGTACAAGTCACGCAGGCATATTTGGAAGCAGATCGTACGTAAGAGGTACTGCAGGCCCGGTACAAAGACGGATTTAAATATTCGCACCATCTTGCCGCAGGGGAGACGTCCTTTGTCGGTTGTAATGACGAATGTAATGTTCGCGCACAGCGCGCACCTTTGTCGCGAACAACGCGCACCTCTTTGGAAGCATTACGCGCATCCTTACCGCGCACAGCGCACACTTTTGTCGCGGACAGCGCGCACCTCTGCCACAGGAGTACGTCTTCTGTCGCACTATGTTGCATTGCTACTGGTACAAAAGGTACGCCCTTATCTAGGATGCAGCATAGGGATCCACCTATCTACCTTCACCATTGTGAGACAATCACAATCGCAATCCCAGTGCGCACCGTCGCATGTGGGCTACGCAGTATGGTCCGTCCCATGCGCACGCATGGGCCATGTCGTCATGGTTGATTGGGCCTACGCGGCCATGAACAGAACTTAAGTCTAGCATAACATAGCCACGCGCTATGTCATACTAAACTTGGGGGGCTTGTGGACGTATGGTCCGGACTGGACCCTACATGGGCCAGGCCCGGCAGACAGCGGCCCACTCTACACCTAAACCCTAATCCATGTCCTATAAATATAGGGCTGGGGTTCTATTCACAAAAGAACAGAACAGGTTATCCTAAACCTAATTCTCATATATGCTCCGCGCATCTATACTAACTTGACCGTCGGAGGTGGATCCCGAGGCCACTCCTAACGGGTTCTCTTTGTTGACAGGTCTACTTAGGGCTCGAGAAGACGATTAACGGCCCAAGGAGAGTCGTTGAATCAGTCCGCGCCAGATTATGCATCAACAGAAAACACAATGAAGAAGACGAGTTTCAATTGGGAAGTGGGAAAATGGGGTAAGTCAATGGACACATCGATTATTCTATTGTATAAATTTGTGAGTATCGATGTGTATAAAGAAGTAACCAATGAAAAATATGTTAACATATGACATGAGTATTCTTTTACTGCAACTTTTTCTTAAAACCACACTAGCATGTAACTTCAATTTGTTATCTTATTTTGATACGCAATATGTTTTTAATCCTTTTTATATTTTGAATAAGTAGTTTCTTGTTTCAAATATTTATGTTTGTTGTTGCATAGCCTTACTAGTTATTAAAAGATGTTGTTTTAGTTCAAAATTATGTATTTTAAGTTTAAGTTGTATTCTAAAAAAAAGATTGATGTTAGAAATATTAACGTTGTGTTTTTTAGTATCACTTAAGGAATTGAGTAGCACTTAAGGAGAAAAAAAAAATATGAAAAATAATGTGATTTGATTGATTTTTAAAGTAAAGTGTTTCCTTCCAAAAAATGAGCTGAAAATGTTTAATTCATATTACTTTACTTTTCTTTACTAAAAACCTCGAAAACGTAATGTAAATGAAACATCCATACTATATTTATTGGTATATATAAGCAATTTATAAAGTTCCAATCACTTTGATACAAGTTTAAACACTCTTAGCTTGTTTCATTTTTAGTTATGTGTTTATATTTTATAAATGAGAAGCCTAATTGATCTTATTTAAGACAAACTTAATGAAATCGTATTAATAGTTGAGTGAATTTCAAATTTCGTTCTTATAGTTAACAAATAATCACACATTTCAACTTTCTCGCAAAGTAAGTACACTTGTCGTCCCTGATCTTATCGACTGTGTGTTTAATTAATAGCGACCCGACCCCACCCATGTTGAATTTTACTATAAAAAAATTTCAACCCATTATCGAATCGTTTTTATCGCTCGTTATTAATAGCGACCCGATCCGACCCATGTTGAATTTTACTATAAAAAAATTTTCAACCCATTCTCGAATCGTTTTTATCTCTCGTTGCCCCCTTCGATAAGATTTCATGGCTCCGCCACTAGTTCGGTTACCCGAACGGACCGGACCGACCGAAGGACCGACCGAGACTGGACCGGACCGACCACATTCAGTCCGGTCCTCGGTCTTGGTTTTTGGATAATTCGGTCCTCGGTCCGGTCCGGTCCGGACCACAAACCGATTATTTGGCCGTGTTAGACCGGACCGACCATATTCGGTCCGGTCCTCGGTCTTGGTTTTTTGTCTAATTCGATCCTCGGTCTTGTCAGTCTGGTCCGGTCCGGGACCGATGCTCACCAAATATGGTAAGGGTTTTACATTGTGAAACTTACCATATTTGGTGATAAATAAAGATGGGAAGTGATTGGCACACTCATAAATTTGATTGAGACACTCAATGTATAAATAATTAAAGCATATTATATTTACAGTACAACTGTTTAATGCATATTTTGGAGTGTCCCAATCAAATATGGGAGTGTGTAAATCAACTCTCAATAAAGATTGTTCAAGTCCAAGCCCGATTTATGGTAAGGGTTTTACATTGTGAATTCGCATATCCCAAATTATAAATACCCCCAAGTCATCTTCAACAAAACCCAAAATCAAACAGCCGCAACAGTAAAAAATCATTAAAATTCATCCCTAACCACCTTCAGCGATCGTGCCAGGTTTTAATTTTTCTCAAATCTAGGTTTAATTTGCTTTTTGGGTTTTTTTCTATAGTGGTTGGCTAATGTTTTACTAGTAGTGTTTGTGTCGATCTTTGTGATAAATAAAAATTGTTCGATAACAATGACAATAATCCCACAATGTATCATCACCACCAACATTTTTTGCCGTCTTCCAGCCAAATCAGTAGGTCGGTTTCGGTGCGTTTCAAAGGAATGGCTATCTTTACTTACAGAACCCCAATTCATCCAAACTCATCAAAAAACGCTTAACACAAATCGCTTCCTCTTCGAGTCGAACGATGGTTCACTTTATTCAGTCCCATACAATAACCATGAACTTGTCTCACTAACTAACCTTCCCTTTAAATTACATAATTTTACAATAGATGGTTCTGTCAATGGCCTTGTTTTAGCTACAGGTTATAAAAACTTAAATGGCAAAGGCTGGACCGTTCTCGCTTTAAATCTAACTACTAAAGATTACGTGGAATTGCCAATCGCAAGTCGAAAAGATTTTTTTGGTTTCAAAGGATTTGGTTATGATTCCGTATCAGATGATTACAAAGTTGTTGTTTTCTCTCGTTTTGAACATTATAATGGGGATGTCTATGTATATAGCCTTAGAACAAATACTGTGAAGCAGGTCATGAGTCGTTCACCTTATCATGATGATCGTTTGTGCTGGCCGTCTGGTGTGTTTGTTAATGGATTTCTTCATTGGATTCTCAGCAATCATTCTGATGAATCGGTTATTGTTGCTTTTAGTTTAGCTGATGACAAATTAAGTGAACTGCCGCCACCCAATGAAGTAGATCTGTCTGATTTCGATACCAAGCTTGTTCCACTTGGTGAAAAGCTTGCTATATTCAATGAAGTGAAAGGTGATATATGGCTCATGAATGAGTATGGGCTACAGAAATCTTGGACAAAGATTGTAGTCGATGGATTTAATGAAATTCCAATGTATAAACCTATAGTTTTTTATGACAATGGGAAAGTCCAGTTTCTAAGGCGAAGGGAGGGCTGGAATGCCAAAATGGGTATATTATTGAATTCACCCGACCCGACAGTACCCGGGATATATGATGTTGAAGAACAAACTTTCTCTAAAACTTCTCATACTTCTTATATGAAAATGAGGTATTATGTAGGTGCTTATGCGGAAAGCCTCGTCTCACCAAAATTCAGCACATCCATATAGAAGTCGTCAAATTCAATGGAAGATGAATGTGATGTAAGGTTCAAGAATGTTAATTATTCCATTAAATAATGTGTTCGACTTGAAATTTATCTTGAGATCATTGTCATGTTTTTTTCCCCCCTTGTATTGCTTTGCTCTGATAATACATACCCTTTGAATTAAGTTGTTTTATTGTTTGTTTGTTAGTCGATTGTTTGTGCGCCTTTGTTACTAGTCGACTAAACATATAGGGTTTACAGTATTCAACAGCTTTCACATGGACAATGTGCTTATTGAACTTGTTTTTCAGGTTGTGTGCACAACTTTTGCAATGATAAGTGTCAAAGTGAGCATGATCGCACATTGACCCATTGATTGATTACGCGTATAGATTGAACTTCCCCTCTTGTGCTTGTAACATGGAATTCTTATCCTTCTTTCAAATACAACTGTGCAACATATTGACAACTCCCTACTGCCCTAAATACATTCTTTCATGAGTTTATATACAACAATATCTGTTATGTTGTAAAGGCATATGCAGTTGTGCACTTGTGCACCAAACCATCACAGTGATGAAATTTTTCATTAATATTACTTTCAGTATGGTTATTATTAATAAACACTTTTAGATTGAAGCAATTGCATATGGACAGCTGCTCTGAAATGGTTTTAAGTTTCATTGTATCTTGTTCTAAATCAATACTAACCAAAAATAAATAAATAAATAAAAATCTGTTTGCCTTATGCTAACATAAATTATTCAAACCAAAACATAAATAACAGTTAGAAAATTGGAACAAAGTAGAAGTGGTAAATTTCATGATTCCGACCAAAAACAAGTCAAGGTCAAATGATCAACATTCTATTCAAAGTTACTATCTTGCAATATGTATCTCTGTAATTAATTTAAAGCAATGCAGATAACATCTGTTAACAAGTTGCCCTTCATGTCATCATATGGTTTTAACTTTAAGCAATCTTACATACCTTTTAATGAACTCATTTACATTTTAGTCCATATTAGACCAAATAAAGATCATAATTTTGTCAAAACCTTACATTTTTGCTACTAGTCTGGTTTGACAATGAACCGCGTAAAACATATCTTCCATGATCGTTTGAAATACACCAAAAACATGTGTATAGACCAAAGAGAACATATAAATGCACAAACTTGCTCAAGTGAGTGGCATGTTACAGGTTACAAGCAATACGAATCTTGAACCACACTTTGTGTACAAAAAAGAAGTGTTTCTCCATACTTGCTTGCAATTAAAGAAGCAATCACAACCCAAAAGCTAAATATAAATCCAAGCAAAACGCTGATAATTAGTCCCCATTCTGATTCATCATCAGTTTGCTCTTCCCCTCCACGTTGCATTCTTACATCAGGTGGGACTCCTTTCTTGTCACAGCTCGCTGCAAGTGGAGGCCCGCATAGCGCATTCCCAATGAAGCTTGACGCGTTTAGGCTTTGAAGCTGAGTGCTAGTTGGGATTTGTCCTGTCAATTTGTTATAAGATACGTTCAAGGAACTTAACAAGTTCAACCTTGATATGCTAAAAGGAATACTCCCATCAAGCTGGTTAACCGACAAGTCAAGAGACTCAAGTGACGTCATTTTACCAATGTTATCCGGAATTCTTCCTGACAAATTCATCCAATGCAAGCCCACAAGGTCCATAAGCTGTTTATTGACTTTGAGCCGAGGTACAGGTCCTTACATAATACTGGACTAGAAATAGAACAAAAAAGTTAACAAAATCATGGCAAAGTTGGTGTACGCAGAGCTAACAACCAAGAAACAAGCTGTTTGAAATAGGTAGAATCAAAGTGTGAGATGTTGGTAAAGCATAGCCTTATACGAGGGTGTTTGAGGTATATACAACCTCACATGACCTCCAAGTTTTCGATGCCTCAAAATTTATAATACGTTACATATTTAGAGCCTCAAAGGGTTCACTTCCAACCAAAAATAAAAAATAAAAAAAAAATGTTAGATTTATGATTTTGTGTTGTAAATTTTGGGTAAAATAAATTTCAAGTAAGGAGTGGCAACGTATTCAAAGTCATATCGATACAATATATCAGCAGTGTAATATATATGTATAATTATCTCTTAAACAACTTTTAGCTAGGGCGGTTAACTTAGGGGTTGTTTACTTTTTTGTTTGTTGTATCATCTAAATGACTATAGCATCTATATAATATTATTTTTTTAATTTAGGCCCACTAATCCTTTGCATCATCTATATCACTATATGTGTAAAAATGTTACTTATCCCCATTCAGAGTAGGGGTGAGCAGAAAAACCGAAATATCCGAATAAACCGAAAACCAAAACCGAACCGAACCGAAAATAACCGAATCGAACTTATAACCGAACCGAATTTGCCAAAACCGAACCAAACCGAACTTTTAATTCGGTTCTCGGTTTGGATATGGTTTTGGTAATCAAAACCGAAAACCGAACCGAAAACCGAATTCATATAAATTTATATATTTTTTATATATTTATATATATAAAAAGATTAATAAAACGTTATATATATATTTAAAAAAATTCTATTCTAATATTAAAAAATACTTTTTATGTTTGACATAACTTTTTTGGCAAAATATATTTGTATATTTTTCTTTTTTTTAAATAAAGTGTGTAATTTGGTTAAACCGAAAACCGAACCGAACCAAACCGAACTAGAATTTAACCAAACCGAACCAAAAACCGAATTTGAATTCGGTTTGGTTTGGTTCACGGTTTGACCCTAAAAAATTTTTTAACCAAATTAACCGAACCGAATTAACCGAAAACCGAACCGATCAACACCCCTAATTCAGAGACTAATATAGGAGAGAGACTAACTAACATTTATAAACCTTTTAAAAAAGAAACGGGTCTTTAGTTAACATTTTGCATTTTGGGAGTGGCATAATTTGTAATTTATGAATGAATTATTTATTTGCAATTTTGATTTCTAATGAGATATTCCTAGAGGGAGAAAAAAAAATCCATCCAGTATATTTTATTATATCCTACTGTATGATATTTTTGTATTAATTTCACGTGACGCACAGGAATTGAAGTCACTCACTAAAATAAAACGGGAAAAAACGTATACCGGCCAAAACCCCCCACCACCGTCAAAAGTCAACGGTCAACCGTAAGAACACTCATGTCGTCAAGTTTCATCAACCTCTCATCTACTAATACCCTTATCGGAAAGCCACGTCATCATCTCAAGGTACCACCACTATTATTTCCGCATTAACCCAATAAGGGAGTGTTTGGGATTGCTTATTTTTTCTGCTTATTAATACTAACTACTAATGGAAATGGTGCTTGGATTTGCTTATTTTTTTATTAAACTGCAAGAATACTCGAAAAAGCTAATTAGTTGTTTAAGCTCTAAGTTTAATATGTTAAAAGCTTATTTGTGGGCTTATGAGCTTATTTTATTTATGCTTTAAGTTAGGGGGTGTTTGTTTTAGCTTATATAGCCGGCTTATGGCTTATGTTTCACAAGCTCACTTTATGTGGCTTATTTTGAAACTTTTTAGCTTATTTTGAAACATAAACCCAAAACCAAATGAGCCAAAAGCCGGCTATATAAGCTGAAACAAACACCCCCTTAATTCAAGCAAAGATAAGCACTTTAATATAAGCAGCTTACTAGAAGCAGCTTATTTGAGTCGGCTTATATTTCATAACCCTGTTTTTTCTGGCTTATTTTCCATATTTAAGTTATGATAAGCTCATAGGTCAGAATGAAATAATAGCTTGTGAAATGTAAGCCAAGTGAAACACGCTTGTGAGCCCCAAAAGAAGCTTTAACAAACAAGCTTTTACTTGAAAATGCAGAAGAAGCAGTTTTGTGTTGCAGTTTCGATAACACAAAACTACTTCTGCTTAATAATAAGCAAAAAACACAGAAAAAAATAGGCAATCCGAAACGCCGCCTAACTCTTTTTTAATCTATTTCTATTTAAGTTAACTATAATTAAGATGTGATATAGGGATTAAAGAATGAAAGGTGTTATTGGGGCAATGGGAGAGTGATGGTGTTGAAAGTGAAATGTTTGAATGAGCCAAATAGTACTAGAGATGTTGTTGAATCTGGTTCGGGTTCTTCGGATTTGAGTTCAAGTGGCGGTTCGTTATACAGTTTGTGTGCGGGTATTGGAGGGTTGGGATTTCTTGAGACAAGTTATTTGACTTATTCCAAGTTAACGGGTTCGGAGGCGTTTTGTCCTGTTGGTGGTGGTTCTTGTGGTGATGTGCTTAATAGTAGCTATGCTGTTGCTTATGGTATGTTTTTTCTCGTGTGTTTACAGATATTGTTGTTGTAGTTGATTATTATGATATATGGATATGAACTTTAAATGCAATGACAGTAACTAATTTCACTTTTGAAGTTTACCAATTCATAAACTTTAAAACAAGTAATTCCATTCGAGAACAGTTGGCCTGAGATTAGTAACAGACTGTAAGATATCGTCGTTAGAAAAAGGGTATATGACTGGTGGTATGTCGGTTAAAAGGGAGGTATTGTCGTAGTGAAAAGGGAGGTATTGTCGTAAAATGGGATGGAACTTTTAGACAAACATACTGATGTGACTCTATGTTAGGTAATCGCTGCTATTGTTCACATTTAGTTGAGTGGAAAGTAGGTATTCCATGAGTCAACATGTCACAACTAAAGTATTGTTTGGTAATATTTGTTTACATCTTGTGTTTTCCTATGTAATTATGGAAATACAGGAGACAGTAATGATTTTATACAATATGAAAGCTTTTGGGTAGTTTTGCCTTTGAGGAAATAAGATGAGAACTTATCCAAAGCGGATGAGGTTTTCCCTGTTTAGGTTACCCGGGGAGGACGAGTCTTTGACTCAGATGTACTCAACTTAACCGGGTATACCCGTGACCGTTTCCAACCCTTCCTGGCCACCCTCAAATGTGTACCTAGTGTGGTTTAACCCTTGACCTCTTGTGAGGAGGTCAAGTGCCTTACCACTAGGCCATTTGGTGGTGGTTCGGATAAACACCATCCGGTTTTTTGAAAAGGTGCAAACGCAAACACAGAAAATAATTAACTTGCCAAATAGGCAAACATGTTTGATAACCTATCCTGGTTTATAGTCCCAGTAAATCAACTTAGAAAAAGCATGTCATCCTGATGAAGCATATCTGCAAGTGTAGTGCCTCAAAAATCCAACCACTCTTTGAGAACTTATGTGTTATGTATTACATTGGAACACGAGAAATAAAAAATAATATAGGTGGGACAAAATTACACGAAAGTATTTTATGTTTGACTCTAAAAGTAGCCTCCTGTTTCTGTCTTATGAATATTCATACTCCATAGAATTTGAATGCTGTTGGGATATGTTACTGTGAATCATTCTGCCACTGATGGTTACATATTCTCTGCAAGCTCTAGATTTTGATAGGACAAAAAGTATCTGTCCATCACTCCAAAAGTTCTTTCTTTGGTGTCAGTAACATAATCAGCTGGATGTTGGTGGCTCATTTTTATTAGGTTCATCACAAATTTTAGATCAAGAAACTGAGTACAAGTAATCAGCTCCAATTTGGGTGGTCTATTTGAAGAGAACCTTATAAATGTATTCTAAATTGGCAGGTATACCTCTGCCCTTGATTGGAATGGTTGCATATGGGGCTGCAGCATTTCTTGCACTAAAGTTGGCTGCTAAGGATTTGCCTTTTGGTATTGATGAAAATACTGGTGGATTAATATTACTTGGGACAACTACCTCAATGGCAACTGCAAGCGCATACTTTTTGTACATTTTAAACACGCAATTTCCAGGAGCTTCATGTTCTTACTGTTTAGTCTCTGTTCTGCTGTCATTCTCCTTGTTCTTCACAACTTCCAAGGTACATTGTCACCTCGAATGAGATTACACTTATACAGACGCAGTTTATCCAACTCGTCCGAGTGTCTGGCTAACATAAAATAAAGATGAGGATAAAGAATAAATAATATTTTTCTTGGTTATTGTTCTGTTAAAGTTGTATGAAAAAGTTAATTGTCTGCGCTACTAGCAACATGTTCATATAGATAAGCTGTGGTGAGTGGTGACATTATCATTTGATTATTTATGCAGATTTTGGGGTGGCAAAAGATCCGAGATGAAGTAGGGTTGCAGTTATGCATAGCTGGTCTCGTTTTTGCTGCTTTAAGCAACTCACATAGTGCAACCCTTCCTCCCCCTGCGCGGTATCTTCATTACACACATATATAATTATAGGAGAAATTACAGATATTCTTTATTTATAGTTGATGACCCAAGTTGGTTGCTAATTATAACCATAAATTAGGTAAATTATAAAAAAAAAAAAAAAAAAAAAAAAAAAAAAAAGAAAAAATAAAGAAAAAATAAATAAATAATAAATAAAATAAAATAAAATTGCTGTATAGGTGATAACCGTAGCCCTTTCACGGTTAGCAAAACCCTATTCATATGTAAGTTATACTTGTAAAATAATCTCTATGTGACCTTTTTTCTGCTTTCAGCTTTGGGGAGAAATTTATGCCATATGCTCCAACTGAGATTAAGGCATCATCGAGTCCTTTAGCTCTTAAACTTGCAGAGCATTTGCGTTCAGTGGGAGCTAAAATGTATGGAGCTTTCTGGTGCTCGCACTGTCAAGAGCAGAAACAGGTACTCCTCAGCCAATCTCACACTGTCAAGAGCTTCTGGTGTTTCACTTGTTAACACACACTTGCAAATGTTAGACATCTATTGAACCGAGAATCACAAAGTTCTGTTTTTTTCGTTGCAGATGTTGACATAAAATTCTAAAAATTTAAATTGAGCTTATTTTATTTGTAAATTATGGCCTTCCTCTGTACCTATAGACTATAGTGATATGCTAGTTTCTTTGATAGGTTGTATCATTTTGATAACTGAACCGAGAATTTTGCTTTGTGGTACTTGTGCAGATGTTTGGACGTGAAGCAGCAAAGCTGATAAACTATGCGGAATGCTATCCAGATGGATTCAAGCTTGGAACTGAGCTTAGTCAGGAATGTAAGGATGTCAAAATCGAAGGTTTTCCAATGTGGGTGATCAATGGTCAGGTGAGATGCTAACATAAACTATACCCCTCCACTCACAGTTTCATTATTGGATTTTACTCTACTCATGCATAATTGAAAATATTCTGCTATAAATCAAATGCCTAAATACCCCTCAGTAGTACAAAATCAGCTAGAATCTTCTGTTTTTAATAATTAGTAACGAAGATATGGACAATTAAGTAACTTTTATTTGAAAATTTCCCAAGAGAATTTGTTTGGTAAAATTGTTAATAATCTTTGTGTAATCTGTGGTTCCAACCTGTTCCTTTGTAAGTATTATTATCACAACCTTTTGAATTTAGACAACTTTAGACATTCACACTTTCTCCATGCCGACATAAATTCAGTGTTTGACTGGTCATGTTTGGTTGGTGAGAAATGGGGCATTCTTTCTAGAAAAGTTTTCACAAAAAAATTTGATAATGTAGGGAACTCGTTTTGTCACACATTTTTTACAAGTTTTTCTAATAAAGTAAAAAGTTTAAGTTGCAAAATTTAACTATAATTTTGAAAGACCTATTTACACTTCTCAACATTTTTCCTTGCACTCTTCCTACAAATCCCTTGCACTTATCATTATTCTTAAGAATATCATGTAAACACGTTTTCTAAACTTTCAACTTTTTTTTTAGAGATTAAAACCCCCTTCCTTTTTTCTAAGAAAATCAAGATACAAAATTAAGGAATTTTTTCTACAACTAAAACACACCGTAAGACTGGATTAATATTTTCAATATCTGGTATAGTGGTGATTGGAGTTGGAACTTCTTCAATGTCTACTGGTAATGGGTTGTTTTGTTGGTAACCAGTTAAATGCCTAAACTATAACAACAAAAAAAAAATGAAAACTGGTAGATGCGTTATACGGTTAAAACCGGCCATAACTCGCCTAACATGTATTCGAATGCTACAGTCTCCTAAATTTTTTTATTCTTTTTTGTAGAATTATATTACTACATGTAATCATAATACATTAGTTACTCAAAATTTATAGAAAAAGGTGCAGAAAAGTGTTAGCGGTCAGCCAACCCATTTTAACCTTACATAGAATTACCTGTTTTGACTCAAACCCATTTGACCAGCTACCCAACCAACTCATTTAGCACACCTAGGATGACATTTCATAAAGATTCCATAATTTCCATTTCTGAAGCACTATTTGTTTCTGACTTAGGTACTGAAAGGAATCCAAGATTTCCCAGAGCTTGCTAAAGCATCTGGATTCGATGCTGGTGAATTCAGTGCAGAGTTATCAGAGCTTGCTAGACAATCTGCTGAGGCCAACGTTGAACCATGATGATTCCATTTAAAATGTATGTTGCCTCCTCTTCCATGTGAAACCTCTTTCACACACATGCATATCTCCCAAGGGTTTTGTAGAGTCGATACATTGTTGTTGTACGTTCACAAAACCCCGTGTTGGATTATGTACCAAAATTAGAACAAGAAATCAATGAGAAATTTCTAGATTTGTTATTATATTACATGTCCTGGTTGTGGACATTCTAGTGATTAGGTAACTATTAGTATATGAACTTTGTTAGATAATGTATCTTTAAAGTCGGGTACAATAAGCTTGTAATATTACTTGACAGATTAGATAAGGTTGAAATGTTGTATGATTGTAATATCACTCGACTGTATGTCTTCCGTTTATTACATTTTGTAATGACATGGTTATAATATAATACAGTTTACACCATGGATTGTCCTCCCTCCTATTACATCTGTAACCACAGCCTTCAGTTTTTTTCATATGCTTATACACCTTTGATATAGATTTTTATTACCCACTTCTCCATTAACTTGGTTTTATCATCTTTTTTGTTACTTGTGTCTCATAACCTTCGACCAAGCTCCCCCATGATTTACTTTAACACGTGTTCGTTGATTCCTAACTTGCTAGCTTATTTAAAAAGACCATTTTCCTAAGTAGACCAGGCCAACTTAAGAAAGAATGTGGGGACCAACTTAAGAAAGAATAATAACTTTTAATTAGACTGGAATATAAAATAAACTCTGCGAAATTTATATAAGTAAAAATATAAGTCTACTTGAAATTATAGTTTATAAAAATCTGAAATTATGCAGATGTTGAGTTAAAAGATCCGAGGCGAAGTAGGGTTGCAGTTAAGCATGGCTGGTCATGTTTTGGCTGCTTTAAGTAGTTCACATAGTGCAACCCTTCCTCCCCCTACAAGGTAACTTCATTACACACATACATACTTATTGGAGAAATTTCAAAAAGATTAGCTGGTTAACGAATTACACACATGTATAACAAATTCTTACCTCAATTATGATCAGGGGCGGAGCTATGTGAGGACCAGGAAGGGTCCCGGCCCCCTTAAGTCTAAGCCCGTTAGTGTATTTATTTGCGATTTCATGTGTATTTTCGGAAAAATAATTATTTCGGCCCTCTCATTTGATGTATTTCCCAAAAAAAATTTGTTTCGGCCCTCCCACGGATATTTTTCTAGCTCCGCCACTGATTATGATATCTAATAGTTGTCCAAGAAGAAGCGGGATGATAAAAATAAATAAATAAATAAATAAAAAGTTGGTTAATATGGAGATTTCATTATGCATTGGATTAACGAATCTAGTACTCCAGTTAGTAAAATTAGTGCAGCGCACTAGTACGATTGTACTACTGGTTTTCTATTATGACAATAATTTCTTGCTGTAACTCTCGATGGACGGGGTTTTGCTTCATCACTTATGGTTCACGTAAGTTTTTGTTTGAGTTGACAGCTGAACTTAGTAGTTTAGTAAATGTTTACAAATGGGCTGGTGAAATATTGACTTATGGTCCAATGTCTCTTTGATCTTTAGATGGCTGGAGCGCATGTATGCTTTTTCCAATACCCCAACCCTTTATGTTATACACCTCCCCCACTCATCCTTTTCGACCATCAAACCAGTGTGGGAGTCTCTTGTATTTGATCCAATTTTGGACTAACAGAAAAAACGGTTACTTAACAGCACAAGTTTAATTTAACTATTCACATATACGTTGTTTAAAGAGCTCATAGGTGATTTAGTCATTAGACTACAGCTACACAAAATTTAGACTAAAAATTGTAGGACTTTACCCTAATAAAAGGGAGTCCTTCCAGAAATTCTCGATGGCCAAGGCAGAACCAAAGCCAAGGAGGGGGTTTGGAAATAGTTTTCAACCAGCAATTGACGCGCCTCGGTTATTACCTCATTAGCTGCGTCATTGCCCCAAGCGCAAAGATACCTTCAACCAAACCCCAACCCCTTCTTTTATACACCTCACCTACTCCTCCTTTTACATGTTCTGATCGATGTGGGATCAGTCACAAATACCAAGTTTCAAACAACTGACATCCTCTCCTTTTCTACCCTCCCAACCGATGTGGGATCAGTCACATGTAAAACTTGGTATTTCTTAATTCTTAGTGACCATTTTTACACTTGATTAGTTTTAATGATTTCACCATATGGATTGCTACCATTATACTTTAATATTTTGAACCAGTTTTATATCACTACTAGCAAGATGTATGCTACTTGTCACATTTTATGTCACATTGTCACTTGAAGTTAATACATATAAGTTAGAATTTGGACTTTGAATTTTGGTCTTATAATTTCTGCACATGGTTATTTGGGGCATTATAGTCTTCTAACTATGTGGCTGCATATTTATGTGATGCCAGTTACAAGTCATTGAAGTTTACTTAAGAACTAACAAGTTATTAGGAAAAATATTGAAAAACAATAACAATCAATGGCCTCATTAGAAATGTGTTAACACGATCAATTCGAATCAATAACCCTCTGGTCGATGTGGGATCAATCAGAAATACCAAGTTTCAAACAATTGACATCCACTCAATCCTTCGCTAAAAAGGAATAAATGTGAGCAACGACAAGTTTATATACGTAGTTAAAAAGGAGCCTAAATGATGCTTCTTCACTACACATTTTGGGCGAGTAAGTGATGCATGAACTTGGTATTGAGGGTGCCCAATCGATGCACTATATGGATATCTTCATTGGTGTAGGGGTGTTCATTGGTTCATTTTTTGGATTGTTCGGTTACAAAAAATTTCTTGGTAAAACCGAATTTGAATTCAGTTCAATTTTCGAGTTGACCTAAATAACCCGAATTACATAATTTATATTTTTTTATTTAGCTATATGGATTTTTAGCACCAAAAATATTTTCAAGCTTAAAAATGTTATATTTATACTAGGAAAAAGTTTTAACGTTTTTTTATATATAAATATATTAAAACAAATTATATATTTATGTCAATTCGGTTTTCGGTTCGGTTTGGTTTTCATTCTGCCAAAACCAAAAACCGGTAATTTGGTTCGATCCGGTTTTGGAAAATTCAGTTCGGTTACAAACTTGGATCGGTTTTATTTGGTTCGGTTTTTGATTCCTTTGGGAAACCCGATTTGTGAACACCCCTACATGGATGCCTAAGAGACGCATCACTGCATTGTTTATGAGTGTCTAAGTGATGCACTATAAATTAGCTAAGTGGAAGCCTAAGTGTTGCTTCGATAATATACGCATTCATGTTAAAGAAAAAGAAACATTATGAAAGATGTTTATAATGCTAGTAAGACCAACAAAGATCCCAAATAACTCTATCTCCACAATGTGATGATCTTGACCGTACCCATTTACTAATCAATAGATGCACTCAAGTTATAGTCTAAACCATTTTAGAACAGACCAAATTTGTTAAACCTCACAAGGTGTTAATAAATAAAACCCTCATAAATTCATTAAATTCACAATATTAGCTTAATACTGAAATTAAAACAATTACTGAATACATATTTGACAAACAGGTTATCCCCAACCCAACCAGAATTATATTTTGACCCTTTCCCGAACCCACCCTTTTGGTGTTGAGCAATATCACATTGCAAAAACTTGTAGAAGTACTTGAAGTAAAGAAGGGAAGGTAGAAAATTTAAACTGCGCAAAAGGATATTAATAGACATGAGATCGTCCTCCTTCTCCCTACGGTTACAGCGTTCTGCAACTCCCTAAGAATTTCAGGCGAGGCCTGCATTGAGAAAGAGTACTTGATATTTAGCACTGACTACTTTTTGATATTATAATCAGCTTAAGGGGGTGAAGTTATGGATAATTATACATACCAATTTATGTCTCTGCTTCTTCAAAAGATAACTAAGGTCATCTTTCTGTTCCACTGTCAGTTCATGTTTGTACCTGCAGATTTTGCATTATACATTAATATATAAATAGGTGACGATTCTAAAATCATGGAATACGTAAAGACTAGAAAGCTACGCACACACTACTCTAAAATACTCTACAGTCTACACCTTTATAACTTACCCATTGCCCACAAATGGGACTTGATCCCACAACCTATTAGGTTGATGGTTCACCTTGGTACGGCTCCTATAGACTATAAAGTTAACAGCTTTGAGGAAAAAGGCGAAACTAACCTTTGCATAAATGCAAGAAGAGACTGATGCCATATCACAGGTATTCCTTGGAGTCTTCACAAAATATCATAAAATGTGAAACCATTACATCAACAACTCGATATGGCAAAGCGTATTTCTTTTCAACTAATTGCTTTATAAAGTAGCTGCACCAGAAGACCAGTAAATTTGAAGCAAGCATAAGTAACTATCCAATAACTCTACTTTAATTACCATTGGAACTACTTGAACATTATGTAACTTGTTGTGTCACCATACTCCATTTCTGCTAGTTTTATCAATGCAAAACTGCTAATTAAAACCATGCTTAGGCTCCCTGTAAAAAAACAAAACAAAACTAACTTTTCATGGCTATTAATTTAAAAAACAAAAGTGTCATATCTTCGAACTTGCAAAATATCTTAGAAGAAACATGGGTATAATCTAGAAAAAAGTCAGCACAGATGGAAGCAGCTTTGACTTTTCGACACCAGGTACTATGTCTACGGTCTAGTCCTTAAAATAAAACATTATAATTATTATGTACGACAATAGTAAGTAGTGATACCTGGAATGAAGCGGTAGAATAGAGACCTTTTGAAGAATGCTTCCGATTATAAAAACTTTTCTCAAATTGCAAGTCCTTGACTGCAAACAAGATACAAAATCCTTTTATGACAAACTCAAATGAAATCAAAACTTTATTTCTGTAGTATTTGGTAATTTCATACCTCGCATAGTGGAAACAAAATTCCCTTATAGAACGCAGCCGGTTTGTATACAACCTTGTAAAACAGCTCCACTTTACTTAATCTCTTCCCGTGTTAAATTTAAAATAAAACAATGTCACTATCATATGTTTATAATTTTATACAATCATGTACAGAGCCTACCTCTTAACAGGTGCTTTATCTCAGTTGATATCAATATCGTAAAACTATAGTCACATTTTAGAACCTTAAATCCCTTGATAAGAGAACAGAACAACATGCTAATAAGCAATACTATACTCTTCTCTTGCATTAGGGTATTTGCAGCTAGCTTTAACGCAGTATGGTTACAGCCACACGTTTCAACAGCCTTGACTGCATTATGAGTCAACATTTTCATATATGCTTTCATACATGCTTATTATACTCTTTTCTGAATTCTACCATATACAGATTTATTATAATCCCAATACCAAGAAAACTTGTCACAAATATATTTGCCAGCAAACTTTTGACAAAGACTAGATCAGATGTTCAAAAACTTCAGCAAATAAGCTATGCAAAAAACACATTATATCAGCAGTCCAATCTCATAATCAAACAAAGTAGCTTATTATCAGCATTTAGGGTCAATAAACACCTTAAATGTATTAAGATCAAATATTTAGTTTCAGATACACATATTAACAAACATGACTGCATTACACATAACTAATCAATAACAAATAACACCATAAACAAACACAAAGAAAACAGTAAACAGATTAATTCATTAACCAATCTCATTCCATTCAGTTCCATCAATCATAACCGATATACATCAAAAGATAACAAAATAAACCCCTAATCCAAAGCCCCCAAACCCTAACCGCTAGTAAACTTGGTAACAGCCTTAGTCCCTTCACTAACAGCATGCTTAGCCAGCTCCCCAGGCAACACTAATCTCACAGCAGTCTGAATCTCCCTACTCGAAAGCGTATTCTTCTTATTATACCTAGCCAACCTACTCGCCTCCTGAGCCAGTTTCTCAAAAATATCGTTTATAAAACTGTTCATTATCCCCATCGCCTTGCTCGAAACTCCGATATCTGGATGAACTTGTTTCAACACTTTGAAAATGTAGATTTTGTAAGTTTCCACTGACTTCTTGTGCTTCTTCTTTTTCTTGTCTTGTGATGATGCGTCCTTTGGGATCTTCTTTTCGGCTTTGGGTTTCGGGGCTTTTTCGGCTATTGGTTTCTTTCCTGCTGCTGCTGCTTTTGGCGCCATTTTTTGGAAATAAGTGTGTGTTTTAGTGTGTGAAAGTGAGGCGTTTTTTTGAATGATGGGAGTGTTGGTGAAATGTGTTTTGTTTATATAGGGGAGAGAGGAGTGACGTGATTGGTGGAGAGGGAGTGGTGCGGATCGTGATCTTTGGCCGTTGGTTTTTTAGAGAGTAAATTGGACGGTGGATGATGGGGGATTTGGAATTTTGGCAGTGAGATGGTAAATTTTACACTCCTAAATTTTATTGGGACACTCCATTGTACAAATAGTTAAAGCAAGTTATATTTTATGTACAACTATCTGTTGCACACAGTGGAGTGTCTCAATAAATTTTGAAAGTGTGCGAATCATTTCTCTAAATTTTGGTTCAGGAAGGGTTTTTTTTTTTTTTTTTTTTTTTATATATACACACATACTAATTAATTGTTGTGTGTAGAGTGTAGACTATTGAAAAAAAAATAAGAAAGATTACTCGTGATAAAATAAATAAGAGTAATGCTATTTAGACCTACAACACAAGCCTAAAAACATGCCTAATGCATAAATCACTTGTACAATTGTATTATGTATTTTCTCTCTCCAAATTTTCACCAATCAATTTTTGAAATCAACCAATTAAATCATTAGGTACATTTGTAGGCATGATTAGTAGGTCCAACAATCATTTTTCAATAAATAAAATAAAGACTATTGAAGAAATAAATCATGTAGCATTTAGTTTGTATAAGTATTTATATGTACACCACAGTTACTCGTGATTGCATTTTCATATTTATAATTTCGCACTAATACAAAGCTTTTATTATTACGATTAAATCTGTTAAAAGTAATGTAATAATAATAACAACGACGATAAAAATAGTATAGGTTATTTGTATTGGCCAATCGGAATATAATGTTAGTTTACGTTTTACCAAAAAGTTTATTCATTATCTTTCTTTTTGTTAAGTATCTTGGTACCGTTTCCCACCTACTACGTTTATAGGAACATTTAGAGCAGTGGGTAACATAACATATAACCCCACGTTAAGCTATAACGCACCTCCTCAAACTCACGTTAAACGTTACCGGGCTTCGAAGTCATATACACGTTAACGCAGCAAGTTAAACGTTTAACGTTGCGTTAAACGTTCCACAATTAAAAAAAATTGCACAATGGTCCCTGACACATATACACTACTGTTACATTAAAAAAAATTGCAGTTTCGTCCCTAACGTTTGTAACGGCTATATGTGTGTGAAAAAAGAAAAAAAAATGTTCAAACCCATTTTATCACAACTATAAATACCCATTCACCCACACAATTTTTTTCACACTTCCACTACTCTATACACTCTACAATATACTTGTATTAGCAAAAAAAAAATGTCGGGCAGCAACAACAACAACAACGATCCGCTGACAAATCTTCTCGGAGGGTGGGGTAACCCATACGCGGGTTCTTCCTCAAATCCGAATTGGAATAACCCAAACGAATTGGGTATGTCGAGTCAAGAAGTTTTCCAACAACATCAAGAATATCAATATTGGCAAGAAAGCCAACAAAACACCCTAAACTACAATTTTCAAAATCTTCAATTCACTCAACCATCACAACAATACCAAACGGAAACTAATGAAGTTCCGGAAACACCTACTTCTCCAATGAAACCGAAAAGCCGTGGTAAACGAAAGGCAAAAAAATCCAAAGAACCTGTAGAAGACGAGGGCAATAAAGAACAAGCTGAAAAGTTGAAGCAACGCTGGACGCCAAGTGAGGAAAAATTACTTGCCAATTGTTGGGTGGTATGTTCAGAGGATCCGTGTGTCGGTCGTTCCCAAACTCGCGATACGTTAAGGCAACGTATAAAATCTGAGTTCAATAGAGTGAATTCAAGACCCCGCAACAAAGATATGCTACAATCCAAGTGGAAAACGTTGAACCGTGATTGCACTAAGTTCAACGCTGCTTACAAGCGGGTGCACCGCGACCAAAAAAGTGGGGAAAGTGAATTTGATATCCTACAACGGGCTACCTGCTACTATCATGAAGAAAGCGGCAACACGCCGTTCATGAATGAAGATGCTTGGAACGTTTTGTGTAAACATTCCAAATGGAACTCGCCAGACCCGATTGATTTAACCGGCGACGTCCCAAGCCAAACAAACGAGGCGGTGTTTGGTCATGATGAAATACCACAGCCTATTGGAAAAAAACGGGCTTCGAAGTAACAAAAATCCGAGACAACAACAAGCACCGGCGGCACGAGTGGCACCGGAGGTTCCTTTTCTTCTGTCAATTTCGGGGAGATTATGCGCGATGAATATTGGGCAAAACGTGAAGATGCGACCAGGGCGTATCAGGCGACGGCGGAAAACCAAGCCACAAAACAGAGGTTGAGGGAGCTTGAATTTTTGATGCTCGACACTACCGGCAAAGATCCATAGTATGTGGCGTTGGTTAATATGGAAAATGACCGAATCATCAAGAAACTTGGGTTGCCTCCTCGTGATGAATGAATAATTGTGTGATGTTGTGTTTTATTTATTTCGTACTTTTTTTTATTAGCGTTTGTTTAATTTTAAATTTCGTATTGTAATGTGTTTCTCGAATTATTTAAATAAATGAAGTATTAGTTAAAGTCTGGGGTTTAAATTGAAAATAACTTAGGTGAAGGTGTTAAGGTGAGTTATAGGTGAGTTATATTACCATGGTGAAAAGTGATAAGTTACGTTTAAAAGGTTAAAGCTGATATGACGCTGACGTGGCAGTGAGTTATGGAATAACTCATGGGCATGTTACCAAGTGCTCTTATGGGAACATCTATGTGGATCTTAGCCTTTTGAAAGTTTATAAATTATCCTTCTTTTTGTTAAGTTTCTCTTTACATTTTATCACATACAGGTTGTTTGTATTTGGGTTATAAATTGCAAGAGGATTTATTATCAAATTACCAAAATAAATTTTGTTATATTTTAAGATGGCAAGGCTCGTGACACCAACAAATCTAGTATGTTTATGATTGAACAACATACTTTCTCTAGATATTCTTGAGTATTTGATACTGAATGTGGAATTAACATCTACAATGATATGCATGACCACACTTTATTTTATACATTAAACTGTTGTACTGTGTATATACACTGCTTTAACTAGTTGTCCACATGAGTGTGCAAATAAAAACATAATGCTATTGACATGATGCTATTGCATGTCAGTAATGGAACAAAAGCGTATATTGAAGCTATCAGCACTTATGAGCTTTTCCTTTTCCTTCACCCAGTGCCCAACTTGGCTTCTAGTGGGACTGCAGAGGTGGTAGTTCTCCTTTTACACGGTGATTATAGACATTGGTTGGTTCAAAGCCTTTTAAGCTGACTAACTCATCCCAAACCGAGATGGTATCAAGCCGATTAGTATATCATTTTCAGGCTAGAGGATCAATTAGGGATCATTCATTTGTATGACGTGAGATATTTAGAAAGTATGTATTTCATTAATTTAGATGGTATGGAAGGTACGAAAGGATGTATATGTTCAAGAAATGAGGTGAGGATGAACAAAAAGGGTGTTCGATGATTGGAAAAGATTATTATTATTATTATTATTATTATTATTATTATTATTATTATTAATCTACATGGAAAAAACGGGCTCTATGTAGGCATTAGCGAGTTTGTAGGTCATCAAATACACGAAACTGCATGAATTTAAAAGTATGCTACATGAAACAAGAAAAAAATATTTAGCTACACATAAAATGTGACAAGTAGGGATGGCAAAAGCACCCGAAACCGACGGGGAAAACCAAAACCCGAACCGGTTGGGTCGGGTTCGGGGGTGGGTTGACGGGTTTGGATGCGGGTTTGGGTATTGATATAATTTTTTAGCCGGGTACGGGTTTGGGTACGGGTTCTGGTAATACCCGCCCGATTACCCGTACCCGTATCCATTTACCCGAATCTACATTCGCTTTATTGATATTATATTTAACTAGAATATATACATTATATATAATTTCTTCCATTATATTTTTTATATACATATCTTTATTACATAATATAATTTATTTTGTACATGAATTATTCAAAAGCATTAAATCGTTTGATACGATATTCATTTTCTTTAACTTTAACAAAAAATGAATATATTATGGTGTTTTTCTTTGTTTTTTCGGTGGATTTTAATATGTGACTTAATCTTAATACCATCATTTTGTCAATATATTATTCAATTGGGGATAACCGAAACCCGCGAGGAAACCCGAAAAACCGATGGATAATATTAATCGGGTACCCGGCGGTTAATGGGGCGGATACGGGTATGGATATTATAAATGGGTACGGGTACGGGTACACTAAAACCTGCCCCGAACCCGACCCGTTGCCATCCTAAGTGACAAGTTTGATAAATTTCGTGTGCACCATGAAGTCTATGATTGTCGCATTAAAGAAGCAGCAACAATCCTTTTTTTTTTTGGGAACTTAGAAGCAGCAACAATTTGACATTGGGGTAAAAATTACATAAGGATAAAATGGTACATTCACACTTGTTTGTATGTGCATAGCCATTGATCCAATGATCCCTTCATCTCATCCATCCCATCCAACGGCTAAAAAGAAACACACACTCACTCACACGGATCGCCAGCTTGTCACACTCCCACCCAAACCCTATATAAACCCACTCCTCCTCTCTCATTTCTCACCAAACAAACAAACAAACACACTTTCAAATCTCAAAAAACCAAAAAATGGAATCAGGAAAGACAAAGGGAGCGGGAGGACGTAAGGGAGCGGGATCATGAAAGAAGTCGGTTACGAAATCAGTGAAAGCAGGGCTTCAGTTTCCAGTGGGAAGGATTGGGAGGTTTTTGAAGAAAGGAAGATATGCTCAGAGGACAGGCTCTGGTGCTCCTATTTATCTCGCTGCTGTCCTCGAATACCTTGCTGCCGAGGTTTTGGAGTTGGCGGGAAATGCTGCAAGAGACAACAAGAAGACAAGGATTAACCCAAGGCATTTGCTTTTGGCAGTGAGGAATGATGACGAGTTGGGGAAGTTGCTTTCTGGTGTTACAATTGCTAGCGGTGGCGTGTTGCCCAACATTAACCCCGTGCTTTTGCCTAAGAAATCTGCTGTCACTGATGGCGATAAGACTAAGCCATCACCAAAGAAATCTCCAAAGAAGGCTTAAGTTTGTTGCGGTTTTAGATGATGTTAATAAATGAAGCTTATGATGATGTAACTATCTTATTATGAATCGATGGTTTGTTTATGTGGATCTAGTAGTCAATTGGTTAGTCTTTTATGTAGTGATGGAACGGACCCTTCAATTTTGTGTATGAAATTATGTAATGGAATAAGTTTTGATAATTGGTGACGCTGGTTTATGGTACGGTATGTTGAGTTTGCAAATGTTACTTGATTGTTTGTTAATTACTTTCCAGAATGATAACGGGTATCTGATTTGTTCCTGGAAATGCAAGTCATTGAAATGCTCAGTTAAGAACATGGCTTTTTCTCACCTGTGCTTGTGAGTCATTGAAATGTTCCTGGAAATGCAAGTCTTATGCCACTTACTTAACTTGCATCACACTTTAAAATAGTTTTGATTCTGTTTCGCTGATTGTTTATTTCTGTTACATTATCTGGTATCCATCTCCCAGTTTACATATGACAAGCTACTCCAACAAGAAGATGAAGGCATAACTAATATTCAGATTGTGTTGTCGTCCTCTTCCAAAGCCAAAAAGTGCTTTAGTGGCTTGAGCTCATTGTTGAAAGCATCACCCTCTTAATAAAGCAAAAAGGTATGCTATTCTTTTTTTGATTTTTTGTTCCTTTTAACCAGCTTAATATATATACAAAGGTATAACACATTCTGTCCAAGAAGAAGCGGGATGGTCAAATAACAGTCAAAAGGTCTGTGATTCTGGAGATTTCTATGCATTGGATTAAGAAATCTATTAGTTAGTATGAAAATTGCCGAAAAATGATAGATTTTTAACCTTTTGGAGACTTATAAAGATACTAGATCCTGTATTTTGTAAAATCAATTGCAGAAACTAGTGAAAACTGGTTATTTGAACATGCTGCAGTGAACCTTTCATCCATATTATGCGATCTGATATTAACATATATGTATTGATGGTTTGTAATTTTGCTGATAATTTCTTAACTGTCTATGGATGGTGCTTTTGCTTCATTACTTAGATAATGTTTTTGGTTTTGTTGTGAGTTGACGGTTCAGCTCTGTTTTTGTTGGACTGCCTTAGTTACATTTTGTATGTTGCCTCCTCTTCCATGTGAAAACTATATTTTACATACCTGCGTACATTGGTGTTGTAGAACAAGAATTGAGGGATTTCAGATTTGTTATTATATAACATGTCTAGGGCTTGTGGACTAATAAGTAGTTGGGCTATTATTGATGTATGAAACTTTGTTAGGTAATGTATTATTAGAGTAATAAGCTTGTGATCTTACTTGACAATTTAGATAGCGTTAAAATACGTTATGATTGTTATATGTATGCCTTTCGTTTATTCCATTTTGTAGCAACCAGGTTCACATATTATACAGTTTATGGCGTCGATAATTTGTCTTCCGTTTATTTCAGTGTGTAACTACGAACATTGGCTTTTGTTACATGCTTGTTCATCTTTGGTATAGGAACAACTTTCCTGTAGGAGAATTTGATATTTCAACTTCTAATTTGACTTGTTTAGTCTACAAGATTTATGGCAAGTGTTTTTATGTTTTTTGGCCCGTTGGATCTCAAGTCTCGCATCAAACTGAATTAGGAAACCTTCAGGAACAACAGCTAGGCTAATCACTTAGAGCTCGGTGCAGTGGTTTACCTGCACTTTATAGGCACCACTTGGAAGTGTGTACAATTTAGTAATTTACAAAGTATATTTCATATGTGACCTGTGACCATGATGTTTCTCACATCCCCTCCAAACCCAGCTTCAAGTTGAATGTCCTTCACATTACACTTTAGCTAATTTTATAAGACCTTCAAACATGGACTTGTTATCACTCCATAAATTCAATTTCATAACATTGATTTGAAGATACAAATGTTGCTTCTACCGTTTTGACAAGTTTCTATGTATGCCCAAATAGCATTCACAAGTCACAACTACTTACAATAAGAAACCAAGAATTTAGACTAAAAATTGTAGGACTTTACCCTAATAAAAGGGAGTCCTTCCAGAAATTCTCGATGGCTAAGGCAGAACCAAAGCCAAGGAGGGGGTTTGGAAATAGTTTTCAACCAGCAATTGACGCGCCTCGGTTATTACCTCATTAGCTGCGTCATTGCCCCAAGCGCAAAGATAAGTATCAACTATACCCAACCCCTTAATTTATACACTTATCCTACTCCTCCTTTTACATCCTCTTGTCGATGTGGGATTACTCATAATTTCTATGTTTTTGAAACAAAAAGTTATAGGCTATGTTTGGCGACACGTAGCAGTAGCAGTAGCAACAAGCAGTAGCAGTAAGCAATAAGCAGTAAGTAGTAGCAGTAAGCAGTAGCAGTAAAAACGTGTTTGGTAACGTAGCTGTAACTGTAATTATAAAGTGTTAAACAAGTAAATGTTTACCGCTTGTCGCTTGTCGCTTGCTGCTTCTCCAGGAAGCATTTAAGATTGGAGCGGTTAATCATGTTTCAGACGCTTGTTGAGGTGTTGCCAAACAAGCAAGATAATGCTTACCGCTTGTCGCTTATCGCTTATCGCTCTTAAACGCTTCAAAAAAGTTGTTGCCAAACATAACCATAATCAATTCTCTACATTCTCTTGTATATATTTCTCACCCAAACAATTTCTTAAGTCTTAATGTTCATTTGAATGCTTCAGTTTAACCAAATCCAAGGAAGCGAAACCAAGTTGTTTTTGGTTCAATAAATATGAAACCGAATCGATCAAATTAGTTCGCAATTTAAATGGCCAAACTTACTTGCAATGATCTTTTCATTTAAGATTTAATAAGAAAAATAACATGTACACGTTTATGATTAGTAGCATGTATCCTAATTTCTGCCATCAAATGTAAAGATGGGTAAATTATGGTCTACATATGCATGATTTTTTTTTTTTTTTTTTTTTTTGAACATAACATATGCATGAATTAAATGGTAGGAGTAGGGCTGAGCACCGAAGGTTCAAAACCGAACCGGACCGACGAAACCGACCGAACCGAAAAAAACAGAACTGGACCGACGGCCCGTCGGTTCGGTTTCGGTTTCAGGTTTTACATGATTTCGGTTTTGGGTCGGTTCGGTTTGGCCCAAAACCGACAAAAACATACCAAAATACACTTAGACCGACAAAACCGAACCGAACCGACGACCCGTCAGTTCGGTTTCGGTTCCCGTTTTTCATGAAATTCGGTCCTCATTTTTTTGGTTCAGGTCGGTTCCGACCCGATGCTCAGCCTTAGGTAGGAGTTGTTAATCTTGAAGGTTATTTACTATCTGGTAGATTGATTACAAAATTTCCATCAACCCAAAGTGCGAGACTTAAGCATGGACCAACTTGAAAGTGAGCCATGGCTTGCAGAGCACGGTCCAGGCGTATAATCAAGTTTTCAACCTTTTGTACGAACCAGGTTTCTTGCAAAAGTAACGCCACGCCTAGCAAATTATAAGTGATCTAAAACAAAGAAATTGACAAATATTACGGGTGTGTTTAGTTGGAGGCAAACATCCTTGTTTTCCACAAAATATTTGGTGAAAAACAAGGAAAACAAATATTGCGTTCAAATAAGCGTTTTCCAACAAACTGTTTTGCAAAACATAAAATCCCTTATTTCCTAACTTAACAAGGAAAATTACAAAACAAATATAAGTTGTTTTCCTTTGTAACCCACAACCATCCCTCATTTTCTTCAAAATAGAAAACAAAAACATCAACTAAACGCGTTTTCTATATTTTCAAGTGTTTTGTGGAAATAAATTTCCCTTCTAAATTTTTACAAAATTAGAGATAGAAAACAAGAGAATTTTTCTCCAACTAAACGCACCCTACATGTTTCATTTTTTCCTTTTACACCAAATAATATGTACAATATGGCTCATTGTTTCAAAAGGCAGTGCTTTGATTTCTTGGCATATTTGCAAGAATGTTATTAGCAACAAGAAACCAAAAACAGTGTCTAATTATTTCAAGACAAAGCAGAAACCATGTGTGGTATGTGTGAATTAAGACCTAAAACAAAAAGGCAGCCACTCCTGCAAAACTTTTTAAGATTTGTTCAATACAAGCATCTAATTATGAAATCGATGGTCCATATATGAGTGATTCTGTATGACTTAGCTTGCAACCTGTAACGCAGATGTATTTTGAGACACTCGTTATATCACTACTTGCACGATGTAACTCCTCTGAAGTTCCTAGTACTAATCATAAAATTCAATGAAATTCATAAGCGTGAATTTTAGTCATATAACATGTTACACGAGGAGCCAAACCATACCTTAAAAGAACCCGCAAAGGTATTGGTCGCACCACGTGAAGCACTTTTGTGTTTCTTACTCTCGCTTTATTATATGAACTAAACATGTGAACATATGAAAGATAGAAAGCACTCAAAGCAGTTATGGCAATACAAGTATACAACCGGTGATTTTTTTTAAACGACAAGTTAGTACAATATTGTCTGTTAGCGAGTCAGAGACTCGGCGCATCTCAATACATATTCTTACCTAGAAGGAAAACTAAAAAAAAAAAAAAAAAAAAAAAAAAAAAAAAAAAAATGAGGCTCGAATTTGAGACCTCATGGAAACAACTTATCTCAAAGCTTTTTAGAAGACCTCAAGTGGCCAACTGAACTAAGCCAAGTTAGTTAGTATACACCTGATAGTGTTGCAATGAATTTGTTCCCATCGATGAACTATATCCCATGGTTAAACTTTTGTTTCATTTGCTTTCACTTTATTAGATATGAATTCAACATGTGAATTATTGTGAACATATGAAAAGATAGAAAGCAGACAAGCAGTTATGGCAATACAACTGATGTGTTTGATGACTCTCGAGTAGACAAAAAGATTGTTTTCTAGGACATGTAATTCAATCATTATTAGTAAATCATATTAGGGGTTGGCAATGCACCTCTCACCCCATCAATTTTCACTCACAAACACCCAATCCCTTTAGCCACATCACCCTCCCACTTTTTCCTTCACTCACTCACTTTTTGTTGGCATCACACCCCTCACCCTTTAATCATTTTTTTTTTAAATTCTACTAAAATTTATTAAAAGTCTAAAATTTCATTAAAATTTAGAAAATATTACATAATATTATTAAAAAACATAAAAGTTATACTTTTCACTATAGTTAAAAAAAAAAAAAAAAAAAAAAAAAAAAAAAAAAACTCTTTCACTAGCTCAATCTTTACAAGTCCAATAGCCCAAAGTCCATTTCAAAAAAAAAAAAAAAAAAAACTCTTTCACAAAGTCCATTTCAAAAATAATAATAATAATAATAAAAAATAAAGAAAAAAAATAATCTTGCTTTTTGTTTCTAACAACACTTATTACAATCTCTTAGTTAGTGGGTCGTCTTTAAACCACAAAGCCAAAATCTTGATTGGAATTCCTTAAATTGTCACTCGAACATATAGAATTTACTAACAAAACAAAACACACTTGTTCTATATTCTCAACTCTCAAGTACTCTCGAGTCTCGGCTATGTGAGACTTTTTGTTTCTTGTTAGAGCGTACAACAACTAAAAAAAAAAAAAAAAAAAAAAAAAAAAAAAAAAAAAAAAAAAAAAACAGCCATTAAAGGCTAACTTTTGACAAAGTTTTAGCCTGCTAAAACTATTTAGGAAAAAGATTTGGTCCTGATTTGTCTCTAAAAGTGATGATATGGTCTTTCAAAATGAAAACCCGTTGATTTTGTTGATAGTCAACTTGTTGCATTGTGGTCAACGGTTTCCTATGATTTTTAACCATTGCTCGTCTTTGATTCTTTAAACGGATTAGAGGTTTTGAATATGTTTTTACGGGAAATTTTGTAAGCTTCGTTAGTTTCATCAAAGATGCACATACATACATTTGATCTACCAATGAATTGTACAAATACAAAAACACTTAGAAAGTTGCAAAAGCATCATATGAAAGTTTAAAGAGTAAACCTCAAAATTGGTCATTTTTTTTACTTTGTTAAGTAAAACTTACAACAACATGATTACACAAAACATTTATACAAATTGGTTATTAAGCACCTCAAATTTTCTCCCATAGTCCCATCACTGTCACAAATCAATAAACACAAAATTCCAAGACAACTTAAAAAGAAAATGTCACAAATCAATAAACACAAAATTCAAGGACAACAAATGTGACCGAGAGACTTATTTTAAAGCACTGATTCAAAAAAAAAAAAAAAAAAAAAAAAAAAAAAAAACCTTGTTTTCTCATATTTTAAAGACCGGCCCAACTGGTTTGACTAGTTGAATCGGAAAATAGTTTGTGAGAAAGCTAGTTTGACACGTGCCAAATTCCTGACAACTTCTCAATTTAGTTGAGCGAAAGTATAGATTTAGTTGAGGAAACTTATAATTAATATAAAAACCGTTTGTTAACGTGTATAAATTTGTTATTAAGTGGATCCCTTATCCTATTTGGTGATGGACTTTCTAAGTCAATACGTAATTTTCATTTATAATTTCCTAATAATAATAATAAAGCTAATGCCTTTCAAAAAAAATATAATAATAAAGCTAATAAATTTAAAATAAAAACCATGGTCCAAAAGGTCCAATAAACCAACCACACAACACGCTAACCTAAATCCAAGGGTCCAGATAAAGCACCACCCACCCATCCATCGGCTCTCATCTCAAAACAAAACAGTGAAAACCCGAAACCGTCCCCAACTCCCCATCAAACCGACCCAACCAACCTGACCCAGTCAGTCAAAAATCGAATATTCCAATCGCATATACACCGTCAGATGATATTCCATCTCATCTTCAATCCTTCATCCCAATCATTTCCATTTCATAGACACTATTCCTGATAATATAAATTAATCACACCAAATCAATCATCAAAAATCACCATCTTTACCTTATCTTATCTTGTACTCTATCAATTTTCACCTAACAGTCATGCCGGAAGAACTCTCGCCGGAGGAAATTAAAGCGATTCATAAGCTTAGTTTGTTTAAAATTAAGGGGAGAGATAAACAAGGACGGAAGATATTGCGTATTATCGGTAAACACTTTCCAGGTATTATTTTTTTTTTTTCCGTTTTTTATTTTTCTATTTTTGTTAAATTACTTGATTTTAGATTCATAATTTTTAAATAAATCGCCGTTAATTTTGTATAAATCCTTTTTTATTTTTGAATAAATTGTTAATTAATTCTTAATTTTAATCGGATTGATAAAATTTTGAAACGGAAAAATTCGATATTAATATAAAATTAATTTTTTGTTAATTTCTATAAAGCGTTGTTAATTTTGAATAAATCGTACTCAGTTACATTTCTGATTAATTATTTTTTAATTAAAATTAGATTCATAATTTTGAATAAATCGTAGTTAAATTTCTGATTAATTATTTATTAAATAAAGTTAGATTCATAATTTTAACCAGCTTCATAATTATATAAATCTATAAAAATGACAAAATAAATGTTTCTGAAAATTTATTTCTGATTATTAATTTATTTAATAATTTTAATCAGCTTCATAATTTTGTATATAAATTTCGAAAAATAATTTTTTGTTAAATTGATTAATAATTTTTTTTAACAATTTGTTGAATTCATTTGTGTTTGACAGCGAAAAGTTTGACCGTTGAAGTATTGAACCAATACCTAAACGTGAAAGTATTCCCCAAGCTTAACCGTCCATTTGCGATAGTTTACATCCACACAGACGTTCAAAAATCCGAGAATTTCCCTGGAATATCCGCTCTCCGATCAGTTTACGATGCCATTCCGATGAACGTCAAACAGCATCTAGAAGCTGTTTATTTCGTTCATCCAGATCTACAGTCCAGGCTCTTTTTAGCTACTTTTGGCCGCTTTATCTTCTCCGGAGGGTACGTTTTCGCTTTTTTTTTCCGATTTAAATTTGTTATTTGCAGAGCCGACAATGCTAGTTTCAGTACCATCATGATAAAGTGATGTGTGCTCTGTGTTTTAAAAGTTGTATGTTAATCTGGTTTAAGCAATTTTGGTAGTGGTAAATAAAACTTGGCGAGTTTATGAACAGTACCTTATGTATAAAAAGTTGCGAGTGAGTGTTTGAATTACCTTATTTCGCTAGTCTATGGGCTTGTTTTAAGTCGAAAAAGCTCATAAATTGGTTTTTTAGGCTTGCGGCTACTAAGTAATGAGTTGTGTTTATGGCTTATTTAAGTTCATTAGCTCGTAAGCTGAAAACAAGTAGGCATATGAGATTTTATAAATTCAAATAAGCCGATAATCCGCAAAGTTTGCTAATCCAAATACTGGTACTCTGGTGGTGTTAGCAAATTTGGCCTTGCACGTATGGTTTGTTATTGCATTAGTTAGTTGTATTGTCAAGTGAGCGATGCATGGTTAACAATCCGGTTTTGTTAAACTGTGAGAGGTTTTGATTGTGTGTGTGTTGGTGTATGTTGCAGGTTGTATTCGAAGCTGAAGTATGTGAGCAGGTTAGGGTATTTGTGGGAGCATGTGAGGAGGAACGCGATCCAGATCCCGGAATTTGTGTTTGATCATGATGAGGATCTTGAGTATCGTCCAATGATGGATTACGGTATAGAAAGTGACCATGCTAGAGTTTATGGTGCGCCCGAGGTTGATTCCTCTGTGGCGATGTATTCCATGAGGTGTATCTCGTAGTAGAGTCAGTTGTGAAGATACAATGTCGCGAGTTATCCTTTTTAATGTTGGCTTGTTGCACTTGCTAGTGTTTTTTTGTTTGTATATTATTGATAACGGAAATTAAATAGAGTGATATATGAATATCTACTTGTGATTGTTATCGCGAGGAGTCCATTTTGGGTTTCTATAGTTATCGTAGAAACAGGTTAAAGCTTGATTAAGTTTTGACTAGTTTGGTTCTGAGTGATTATGATGGATATGCCTGAAACATGTGTTCAAAAGGTTTGTCTAGAAGGCAAAACTTGCCTTCAAATTGTATTTCAAGATAGTTTATATTAGGCTAATTGTATAAAAATATATTTTACTCCGTCATTTTTTGTAATTGTATGTATTATGTGGAATCGTTTCAATCGAATTATTAAGAACTAACTTTTTGATTTTTGATTATTTTGTGTATCGATACTTGATTCGATTTTAAAAATTATTTGATTCGATATTTAAAAATACGTCAATCGATATATCATCACTCTTTGATTATTTTATAATTATTTGATTCGATATTTAAAAATAGGTCAATCGATATATCATCACTCTTTGATTATTTTATATATCGATTGACCTATTTTTAAATATCGAATCAATACACAAAATAATCAAAAATTAAAAAGTTAGTTCTAATAATTCGATTGAAACGATTCCACATAATACATACAATCACAAAAAGTGACGGAGTAAAATATATTTTTATACAATTAGCCTAATATAAACTAGAGTGATGATATTTAGGCCTAACAATAAAACCTAATATTAGACCTACACCATTAATTTTTTGACATGTGTAATTACTTTTTCTCTTTCATCATTTTCTACCAATCAAATTTTCAAATCAACCAATTACATCTTTAGGTCTAATTTTAAGTATAGGTTTTAGACATACAAATTATTTTTCATAATGAAAAATTAAAAAGTTGGTTCTTAAATCTGGTTGAAACTTGTATACATTATCTTTTTTAAAGATAAGTGATACAAGAATTTGTCTTTTCGTCGACGTATGAAGCTTGCAAATTGGCACAGATGACCCACTACAAACTATTTTTTTCTAACCAAACTCGTCTAGCATGCACCGACTTGTCTATTTTTTTTTCACCCCCAACACTTTGACGGGTCAAATACTATGCACCTAAAGATAAGGTACTTAAAATAATCAAAGGGCATGATCCCTTTTGTACTAAACAAAGTGTTAGGCGTGTTTTAAACAAAAAGAATTCAAAGGTATCTTAGAAAATATAAAAGTGCTGGCGGACTATATTTTAAACAAAAAATATCAAGAGCTACTTGGCCTATGTCCAAGCATTAGCCGAGACTCCGAATACCAATAATATACAAGAATGTTATTGTTAAATAGGCAAAATATGATCCACAAATCTTTTTGTTAAGTGAAAATTACACAAATCATATATTTTGGAAAAATTACACCATATATATACATATATATATATATATATATATATATATATATATATATATATATATATATATATATATATATATATATATATAAAAGGCATGTTAAACGAGACTATCTTCATGTACGGTATGGTTACGACATAAATGGAGGGGAATGAGCATGCTTTTACCCTAAAATTGTCGACACCTACGCTTATAACACAAAATAGTCTAATAAGATGAGTTCGGCAGCTTAAGTGTTGTTTTGCATCGGGTTGGTTCTAGTTGTTTCGGATCCTTCAGGTAAGGATTGAGGCCGTGGTTCAAGTTATGGTGAAAGTAACTATCAAATCTGACGTCGTTATAGCCTATTTGTGTTGAGAGTGTCTTTCAATGTAAAGTTTGTATATTTGTGTCAATGGTTGTTTCCTGCAAGTATCCATGTGGGAGTTGTAATTCCGGACATGTTATAAGTTCATTTCTTGTTGATTTTGGTGTTTGGTCCTCTATAAAGGCCGCCTTAGCAACAATTATTGTGTAAGGGTTTAGGTTGGCAAGGGTCATGGATTTTCGGCTTGTGGTGGCTTACAATCATAGGTATTTTCTTCCACTACTCGGTATGATTTTGTGGTAGAAACTGTTTGGTTTGACGTTTCGATAAGTTTATTATCAATTTTCAGGTTATTGTCACCTTCCACATGTTTACATGTTTTATTTTATCGTGTTGATTACCCTTAAGTGGCAGGTGTTGTATGGTTTTGGATGGTCGGGGTTACTTCTTCATAGGTGAATCTTTTGTGAGGCCGATGTATTTGTAGGATCTCTCTTGAATGATTCATAAAGTATGCTGAAGGGTCATTGGTGTAGGATATACGGTCGTGTTGATTGTAAATGTCATATAGAGTTGGTCTATTGTCATTTAGAATCATGTTAGTAGGGTCGTGTAATTGTCAATATAGTTATTAGTTTTTTGTTATGTGTGTCTTGAAAAAAAAGAAAAAAAGAACTAGCTTTTAAAATTTACCGACCATAGTCGAAGCAAGAAGGACGCACCCCCTTCCCCTCCTCCACCCCACAAACGCTACGCGTTGCCCTTAAAACACTACCACAACCACGCGTGGTGATTTTTAGTTTTATTATTATTATTATTATTATTATTATTATTATTATTATTATTATTATTATTATTATTATTATTATTATTATTATTATTATTATTATTTTTTATTATTATTTTTTTTTATTTTTTTTTTTATAAAACATCACTTCATTAGAAAATCATAGGATTTACAAGAAATTAGAGGGGAGTCGAGAAACAAGCTGGGCCCCCACTCCTTTAGCTATAGCAAAGCTAATTCTACTAAAGATATGATCAGCGGCGCGTGCTTCAATGTCCTGGGTCAACGAGAATCTGCGGACGCGTCTTAGTAATGTCACCGCATCCTTCTCAAGTTCTCCCAAGGAAGAGAATGAGAAGGGGAGGAAACCATACCCAATGTCAGCGCATTTAGTCTCATACTTGGCCCGCTTGCGTTGTGCAGCATCAACAACCGCGCGCCCAGGTACAAAATCAGCCATGTTGGTCTGTGTCAAGGGAGAAGCCCCTGTCAAATCAACGCATGTGTCTCGCCCATCATCCCAAGAATAGAGTAACACATCAGCTGGGCGCAAGGATTTGTCCCTGTCTCCACATAACCCAATGTCAACCTCTTTACGAGCCGATATCCCTGACCGAGAACATATGTTGATAAGGGTATCACGTACTATATTATGTCGATGTTTAATCCCAATGATACCAGCACACGAGACCGCATGATCTCCATAAATGTCCCCCGTAAATACCCTGGAACAAGCAGAGCATGGCATTTGAGTAGAGAATAGGGGAATACCCAACCGATAGCATAGCACACATCGGTAAGTTCTGGCATTCATGGTCTGCCCCAACCCAGAAATCGGGATCACCCTAAGCCAGTCTGAAGTGTGGTCCTCATTTTGCGATCTCCATAAAGCCATTTGCCTAGCAGATAAGCAAAAGGTGGATTCGGCCATTTTGGCAACACGCGTGAAATATACGTCTGCCAGTTTCTTCATGAGTTTGGGGGCAGCGATCTCACATGAGCTGCCTAAAAGGTCAGTTTCCATTTTAGCATTAAAAGCGTGCAAGGCCTCATCGAAGGAAGAACCAGAAGTTACGATGCCAGACTGTCGGAGGAGCCTAGTCTGTAAGCAAGTAGATTGGAGTCTAGATGCAAGGAAAGCATAGTTCAATACGTCACCTGCAGCATATACACCAAGCCCCCCAAATTCAAAGGGTAGTGTGGCTAGCCTTCATTGCCACTCACCAAAACCAGGTCCAGAAGCAGTGACAATACGCTCTAGAGAAGAACGAAGTGCCGCATCAAAGGCAATTTGAGCCCTCTCGAAGACCTTAGGGGGACACGTGCGCATAGAAAAATATAACTTGGAAATTCCAGCACATGCCCGGAGGAGTAGCAACTCACATTGAGGGTCTTTAAGCTTAGCAACAGCATCCATAAGCTCAATGGTTTTAGCAACCCTCTTCATAACAAGCTTACTGCTAAACACAAGGTCTACACTGGCAGGCCCCCCCCCCCCCCCCCCCCCCCAATAATTTAACACCGTGTAAAGGTCGAGCAATATTAGGCGGGAAAACGCCTGCAAGCCTACTTCTAGGATCTTCCCTTGGCCAAAAAATCTCGGTTTTATCGACATTGAGATGCAACCCATAATGGGGTCCATCCAACATAATCAGCTCCAAAACCTTTCCAACTGTTAGAGTATCGCCAATGATTGTGCCATCATCCAAATACCACGCTTGAAGGGGAAGACTAAAGGAATCTCTGATCTTGCAAACCAATGGGTGTAGCACTAGTGCAAAGAGAAGAGGTCCAAGTGGATCACTTTGTTGTACCCCTTGGTGTGACCATAAAGTGTGTTCACCATAATATAATCTAGCTGGGCTGGAGTAGCAAAATTCAACCCAACGGGAAATGACAGGACAACGCAGGCGAACCTCTTGTAACATGACCTCCCGGTCAACCAAGTTGAAAGCGTTTTTAAAATCCACCAGTAGCATCGAAAGGCCCTCCTCATCCCCGCGGTCTTCAATAAACCTATTCACAGCATGGAGAATAGCCTCCCCTCCTCCAGGTACCCCGACACCAAATTGGAGATCATTCAAATAGCTGTCTAAGGAGTGGCCAATCATAGAAGCACCAACCTTGGAGACTAAACGTCGCCAAACAGTCCCCACAGCAATGGGGCGAATACCCCCTCCAGGTTTGATCAGCGGTGTGAGAGGGGCGCTAGCAATGAACTCACCTAACGCCCTAGGACATTTACCACCAAGAAAAAGATTAACCACCTGAGTGATAGAATCGATTAACTCATCTGAAATGGCCACAGCCGCACCACTAAAGCAATCCAAAAGGTGCTGGGCGCGCAATCCGTCTCGACCACAAGAGGTACCACGGGGGAAACTTTTGATCATATCAAGAACCACATCAGTAGGTGCAACGAGGTTATGATGATCAATCGGTATATCCGGCAAAGAAGGAGCAGACTTGAAGGGGTGCTTAGCCTTAAGGTCCTCAAGGGTGGTATCATTATAAGGAGCAATACCTGAAGAAGAAAGAACTCTGACAGCTGCAGTATAATGGCCATCATAAACCTTCCTCTTACATTGTTTGACGTTACGCTCCCCCACGTCCAAGTTGTCATCATCAATATTAGACCATGTAGGGGAAGGCTCCGCTAAAACCTCTTTAACAAGCTGTAACCCACCACCAGGCATACCCCAAGAGCTAATGGCATTAGCGATATATTCTTCCTGGCGTTGGCGTTTAAAGGCCGACCTACACTCCATGTTACTCCTTGGGCGAAAGGTTTTCAGGAGACAAAGAGGCAGGACTAATAGACTGACCCAACAAGAAATATCCTCAGGTGTGCAGATCACCTTATCAAGGGCTCCTTTCAATACGCGAGCGAATCCCAAATGACACTTTGGAGGGATAGATTTGACAGTATGCAGCCCTTTGGAAAGCAGGGTGTCAAGCAATTGTAAATCAAAACCAAACTGCTTCTCCGAAGACGAACCCTTGTCAAGAGTAAGCTGAACAGAAGAAGGAACTGGTGGCTTGACGAGATCAAACAACACGAACCTAACAACACCATTACCACAGTCAGGGGGCGACACACAATCAGATCCATGTCGGCATTTAGAACGAAGGGTATGTGTCTTAAAACACACTCCGCATAACCAAATACCCATACGCTTCAAAGTGACCTCAGCCGATTCAAAAATGGCAAGATTAGTAGCCAGGGAATTTTTAGTGGTAGGTAAATCATCCTTATTGAAATGACGGTCACGTAGGTGAGCGATCAGCGAGGTTCTGGTGAGCCCATTTCCATTACCATCTTGACAACCGCTTAAACCCGCAAAAGGACAATGAAATCGCGTGATTGCCATAATGCAAGTCAAACCACAAAAACAATTGAACCAAGACACAAGTCAAACCACGGGCCGAAACACAAGGTATAGGTCAAACTACTACACCATAAGGGTCCGTAAATGTCAACAAGGCCCAAAAGGAGCCCAGCAAGCCCAAATTTAAAAGCAAAACCACTAAGTCCTTAAAAATAAAACAAACCGCTCTAAAAGGTGGGTTCCACTTCCACAAACCCCAAATACAGGAAACAAAAGGAGGGGCAAATTGATCAGTGGTAAAAATCTAAGGAAAAAGCCAAGGGTGGTGGGCCCCACCTGGAAATTAACCGCAGGCTCTAACCACTACCCCTCAAACAAACCGCAATATGGAATCAAATCGCAATATGAAACCAAAAACGCAATCCTCTTCTTCTTCCTTCCTTTTTTTTTTTTTTTTTTTTTTTTTTTTTTTTTATTTTATAAACTTAAAAAAACAAACCGCAATATGAACCACACCCAGGGATCAAACCGCAGCACACTACCTTGCCGCTAGCCCAAGAGGAAACCAACCCAGAAAAAGATTAGCATCCGACTTCCACTAACGCAATATGTACCCGCCGGCGGTAAGGAAACTGATGGCCAGGAGGAAAGCCTAACCACCGACGCTTTCCCCGGAAACAAGAAAAATAAAGCAAAGTAGAGGGACTCTAAACCCCAATCCAACAAGCAATGTTGAATCGAAGGTACCCAGCTAGGCGATGGATCGGGGACGAAGGTGAACAAGCGGTGTCACCCAAATCGCACACCTTATTATTATTATTATTATTATTATTTGATGAGTCGGTGGTGCTGACCGCTGACTTGTGAGAGATAAACACAAGCACACATTTATGCTATACGAGCAAGGGGTACCCTTGCGTTTTCGCTTGGTGCCATTCCACCAGCCAACAAAAACCGACGGCGCACCGTACCGGTGGTGGCGCCGTCGGTGCTCGCGCCGCAGCCATGGCTTCACGCCGTCGCATTTTTTTTTCGTGATGTGTTTTTTTTTTTTTTTTTTTTTTTTTTTTTTTTTTTTTGTTTTTTTGTTTTTTTTTTTTTTTTCAGGCGCAGGGAAGAAGAAGTCAAGAAGGTAGGTTTTTGTGTTTATGTTTGTGTTTGTTGTGTTTGTGTTTGGGCTTTGGGCTTTAAATTTGGGCTGGGCTTTATGTTTGTTGTGTTTGTGTTTGTGTTTGTGTTTGTGTTTGTAGGTTTTTGTGTTTATGTTTGTGTTTTTTTTTTTTTTTTTTTTTTTTTTTTTTTTTTTTTAATGTAATGTGTGTTTTTTTTAATTAATAAATTTTATTTTAGTTAATATTGTGTGTATTTTATTTTATGTAAAAAAAAAAAAAAAAAAAATTAGCCGACGGCATCAGAAATTCTGGTGCTAACAGATACCTCTGAAATGTGGTGCCGTGAGATTTCTGGTGCCGTGGAGTTTTTTGCTGACGTGACAGCAAAAAATTCCCACGGCACTAGAACGACGGCACCACTGTACCCAGTGCTCTAAGGTATGCACATCTCAACCAAATCCAAACTACACTCCAAGTCTCACTTTTAAGATTCAGTCACTCAAAAGTCTAAACGTAACCTCACCATCTACTTTTAGCTTTTCAAAACTCGATATTTTCCCCCACACATTTCCCTATTCTTTATACATCTATACACTTTAATCAAAAAACCTACTAAACAATAAACCATCATCCACCGCAAAAATAACAAAAAATAATTGTGTCCGCTGCTTTGCCCAAGTATAATGCTAATTTATGCGGGGGTATTCGATGATGTGTGTTGGTTTTGACCTAAGAAAAGCCAATCAAACCCATTTGACTACACATTTCAACCCTTCTTTAGTCAACTACTCGTATATGGTTGCAAACAAAACTGAGTAACAAACACTAATCGATAAAAACCATGGTGTTCTTGTCTTGGACTAAACCTACCCCCAAAGACCAAAAAGATTGCATCAACAAGTATGTTCTTTCTTCACTTTAATCTCAATTTTCAAAATATAATCATTTGTGCTACTAGCACCCAGTTTGAGTTATTGTAATATTTTATGTACATCAGGTCAGGTAGCTTTAACTATGACATTAAGTACAGAGGAGCAACTGCTAAGCCATTTTCTAAGCTTAAAGAAGACAAAGAGCTTAAAAAAGATGGATTCTTGATTAATCATTCAAGAATCTTGGTGGGGTCTGGCTCTGATGCTTTTGACAAAGGCAAAACTGCTATACAAACTTGGAGGTTTGTTTACGTATATGTGTTTCGATATCGTCGTATTCGTGCTAGTTTAGTGGTTAAACTTAGTTGATGTGTTGAATTTTTATTGAATTTATGTTGAAAGATAGCAAATGACTAGTTTTTATAATGTTTTTTTGGGTAACCATATGGTTTGTGACATTTTGGCTTGACTAATACACGGAGTTTGAACCCACCGTCACACAGACTTGAAACAGGTAATGCCCTCCCTTTTCAGGTGGTTGGCGTGACCACTCCAGGGTTTTTTACACCACATTGGTGTGTGTATGTGATTAGTGAATGTGCCTAAGATGCAAAGTTGTATAACTTGCTAGGGTGGTACTTGAGCGATCGGCTACCTTGTAGCGTGTAATCAGCCAGGGAATATTCGGATTGGAATTTTGATACATAAGTTTCGAAATTATATGTATGACTTGTTCATAGGACGATAAAATTGTTCATGGGATCCTATGAATATGTTTAGAAATATGTTCGTATACTTTAAAGTTTAAACCTAGTTCTGACCGAATTCTTTTGCTGATTCGGCTCAACCCGCCCCGGTCACTGACCTTGTCGCGAGTAATTGCGATTACATGTCCTTGCAATCTGAGTTTTATGACACTGCTAAGATGGAACATGTGTATAATGTTTAGTATTTAAGTCAACATCGATTACCGAGTGAAGTATGTTGCTATATGACATCGTCCCTTATTTATATTTAAGTTTTCTTTAGATTTGAAGCTAATGAAAGAAAATGTGATTGTGGTTTTTGGCATTAAGTACAAACAGTTGAGGGTTCTTGTCTTGGATTTCTGGTAGGCATTTCGGGTTGAGTTGGGCATTTGTTGATCCAAAGACACCGATTGAAAAAGGGGTGAAGTTTTGTGCATGTGTGAAGGAGTTTGTTCCATGGCTTAGGATGCCTTTGGAGGTTGTCTATGTTAACGACACTAAAACCCCTAAAACGGATGTTGCTTCTTTTGGTTTTGGTGGTGGCACTCTCAAAGGACACTTACTGGTTCGTGCTTCCTCTAGGAAATCTATTGAAATTTAGTGTTCTGAGTTTTTAATTTTTTTTTGTACTGCTGAAAGCAGGCAGGAGAAGAGCGATTTTCAGTCGAGATGGATGGAAACAAACAAGTTTGGTATGAGATACTTTCGTTCTCAAAACCAGCACACCCTTTATCTGTTATCGGGTATCCATATGTATTTCTTAGACAAAAGTATTTTGCTCATCAATCTAGTGACGCAGTTAGAAAATTTGTGTCTGTTGAGTAAATCTCATAACTTCCATTTATATAATCAATTTCATGGGTACATTGTATGAAAAAAGTGACATCAAAGATCTGGTTGAGTTTATTCGATAATCGTAATTTGAGCACAAAATGTGCACATGACACACTTCATGAATACTTTAAGCCTTTCTCAGACTTCCAAAATTTATGGGAGTCACAAAATTTGGATCTTCGCTAGAAACCAACTCATGAGCTGCAAGTACGGCGGCTTTTTGAGTTGGATGAAATAAATCCCAGAATAAGTAATCATCCCGATTTGTGCAAAGGTGCACTCCTTCCGTGCAGTTATTGATTCCTATTTTTGTCTTATCGACACAACATGCTGATTTGTCATCTTTGAACACTGAAAATGGGTCACTCAAATGTAAAACATTCATTCTGATGGACGATAGGCTGATCATAAATTCATGTTAAAGGTGGCAATATGGGCGGGTTGGGTGATGGGTCAAAATGAGTGTAGTTTGGTTGACATGGTACACTAATCATCCAATTATTTTATTTCATTTTTTACTTTTACAAATACTTAGCATTCAAATCCATCTACAAAATCATATTTTTTCGACAATCTAATATTTTGAATAAAATGGTTTAGGGTGTTTCATGTATAATTCTTTTTAGCTTTTCAGTTGACACATTTAGCTGGTTTTCATTTTAGCCAACCTTTTTTAACCCGTTAGAGATAAAACATAACCCATATCATTTTTATAGATAGGGCCAAACTTTCCACCCTTTTTAGGTATATGCAGATAAAAAAAGAAAACTTTTAGTTACCAATTTGTTTGCTAATGATATTCATAGTCATATTGTATATGTTCCCAAATGAGTACTTGAATCCTTCCAGTGTGGAGCTCATGTTTTTCAAAAGGCATTCAAATGAGGCATAGGATGCTACAGCCAAGTTGTTTGCCTCCTCATCACAACCACCAGTCAGAGAGAATGAACGGGCCATTGGACAACAACCTATTGCTGGAATACTTAATATTCCAAACTTTCTTGCTCCCAGGTTATATAAGTTCTGTCAATTCAAATGCCACACTATAATTGTATCACTTTGCTCTGTTTTTTTAAAAGAATTAAGGTAGTAAATATGATTTTGAAAATAGTTTATTAGAATTTATATAATTTTTTTAACATGACAATTTAGAAGTAAGTAGGTTAACCTTTAGATGGATGGCATAGGTGGCTGTAAGGTTGGTGATGAGAACCTCAGGTGGCACGATAGGATTGAATAAGTATTCCATGATGTCATTGCTTCCAACACTGATGATATACATGGAATCCTCAAGCAGAAGACCAGCTTTAGACCCACCTAATGATGCTGTTATGTTTCCTTGAACAGTTGCAAATTGTTGCATCTGCTCTTCCATAGATATTACTTGCCCCTGTATGTTAATTGTTTTAACATCTATAATTCTATACATATGTTACGGATTTTAAATAAGACTCGTAAATAATAACAATCTAAGTTTTTTATACAGTGATTTATGAGGTTTTATGCAGTTAATATACGTTTTGGGTAACTCTACTTTTCTGGGCAACTTTTGAGTTTTGACTCGTTCAACCTTCCTATTTTCTTTTACTTGTTTGACCAGCAAAGTATAAACATAACCCAAAAGGATATAAGTAAACGAGTTGAGAGCAAAAAGCACTAAGTTACAAACCTCAAGTGCTAAAAATCCATTTTCATATAGAAAACTTACATAGAGAGTTTCCCCAGTTTCTTTAAAAAGGCCAGCACCTCCTGATGCAAAGTTAACTCCATGAAGTATATCTCCCGTAAAATTCGAACTGTCATTAACCAGTGCAAGAAATGGCAATGGACTGAGATCATAGCCACCCAAGAGTTGGACTGCACGTGCAAGTAACTATCTTGAACATGCGTACATCGATTAAGATTTAAAAAATAAAGAGACTGCTAACATACCAATAGCGTCTGCAGAGTTGATGCCATTGCTGAACCTGCCAGTTGGTACGCCCCCTGGATAATCTATCCCATAGTATGGGTGATTGGCCCTTGCACTGCAGTTTTTGATGTGGTTGTTTGTGCCAACATCCACTGTTGAATCACCAAATATGAATATAGGCCCTATGGTTTGACTCGCAACCTCCTTTTTGGTAATTGTTAACACACCAATAATGGCTATGTATATCACAATCAACACGGGGTTTTGAGTTATCAATGTCATGGCCATATAGATTTGGTAAGTTTGCGAGATAATAGAGAAGTTATTTGTAGATATTGAAGCCTTTTGGGATCTAGAAAGTACAAGGGGAAAAGGTTAATATTTTACTTGGCAATTACTATGAACGTCCTTGTTTATGGCCGGATTAACTGTGAAGATTCTAATTTTTCATTTGTTTGTGATGTTAATCGGGTATGTCTAAGTTCAGACTGGGTTTTAAATAATATGAAACATTTAAATCGAGCTAGGTCCATGTTTCCTATAAGTTTCTTATCAAGTCATTACCTGAAGAACACTTCATTGTATAGCTACATTTGCTATGTATATCTTTTGGATTGAAATATTTCTGAATTTTCAAACAGTAAAGGACACTAGAACCCCTAAAATAGATGCTAGTATGCCACGTCTTTTGCTTTAGGTGGAGACGCTCTCAACGGATACACACTGCTTTGTTAGTTTTAAACATAGGAACAAGTAAAGTAAAGTAAAGTAACTCCCAATACCGTCTTCCACGGGTTATGGGTCCCAAACATAGGAACAAGTGTATCTGGTAATTTTATTTGTGCAGATCTCCAAATAATCTAGCAAAAAAATAATTATTGTTCTCATTTGTAATCGATTTTCTCACTGAAATGTCATTGAAAGCAGGTTGAAGAAGAGAGACTTTTAATAGAGTTGGGTTAAAAAAAAAAGCAAGCTTGGTATGAAATACTTTTGGTTTCAAAACCAGCATACTGTCTTTCTTTTCCCAGGTATCCATATGTACTTCTTAGGCAAAAGTATTTTGCTCACCAAAAGTATTTTGTCAAAGAGCAAAGGTGGATTGGCTTAAAGATTGGAAAAAAACTCTGCTTATTTCCATAAGTCAATAAAGGGGAGGATAAATAGGAATATAGTAGAATCTATTTGTGATGAGGATGGTGTAAGATATGAATGGAATCAAGTTGCTGATGAGTTTGTAAAATATTTTCAGAATTTCTTGGGGAATGATGATACTGTGGAGCAAATGAAGGATGAATGCAATCTCTTTCAGCCAAGATTCTTAAATCAGGAATCTCAGATGAATGGATGGAAAAGTACCCAATCCTGCTTAGGTAAAGGTTCCTACTCTAAGAGGACAATGTAGCTGTATGGGCAACTAAAAAAGGGATGGAAGTGCAATTTATCGTTAGTAATGTTTGGAAAGACAATAGAATTGATCTTCCAGAATACTTATTCCAAAATTGGTAAATGATACCCAAATAAGATAATGGAATGTGCATTCTGCAAGAAAGAATTGGATTCTCATGAGACTAAGCGGTGTGGCAAGAAAGAAATGAAAGATTGTTTGACAAGAAGAAAGGGAGAATGATGTTGTACTGTATAAAATAATAGTGGATACCATACGAGCCTAATTGATGTCTCTTAGAGTAAATAATTTAGTTGATGTTCAAAGTGTAGCTGCCAAATGGAATGTGAAATTTGTGGTAGTTACTGATAAAAAGAAGCATTAAAGAAAGAGGTAAAAATGAAAGGGCCAACTATGGATTGTGTCAGAATTTTGAAATATTGGTATGTCAATTGGTTAAGGATAGTGAGCATGGTAGATGGGACTACTTACCCTCAACAACTGAATATGCTTACTTTGATTGGAATGTCATAAGACATTAAAGGTGTTTGGCCATTTGGTTAAGGACACAGGTCTAGAACTGGTAATGAAGCCTTTCTATGTATTTTACCTATTAACTAGAGTAGTGAGTTCTGGATGGGACTGCTTCTTCTTTGTTAACTGGTTTCTTAATGTAGTTACTATGTTGCTAGTTTTTCCTTTTCTTGGGGACATATGTGATCAGCATAGTACAACTCTCATCAGATTGATGAGTGTCATGCAACATAATGTGACTTGCAGAGTTGGACTATATAATCACAAAATGGCCAATACAGGTTGGACTATGGATAATGGTCAGATAGTTTGGAAGATGCAATTAGTAATGATGCCAGCCTGTGTGGTTTTGTTCTTTTCTAAGTTTGTGAGGAAGGAAACCGCATACTTGGTAAATTTACCAAGCTATATTGTTGCTGGAAATGTAGTTACTGGTTCGGCAGCTTCATTCATGTCTTGGTGGAAAGGTTTATCAGTGTTGATTAATATATGTTAACCTTTCCACACAAAAAAACCATTGAGTTTGTTCAGTAAGTAAACCCCATAACTTTCATTTTATTGACTTTATTCCTTTTATGGATAAATGAAATGATAATGGTGACATCCAAGATCTGGTTGAGTTTATTCAGGAATTACTCATAATTTAAGTACAAAATGTGCACGACTTGATGAAACTTTTAAGAGTTTCTCAATCTGTTAAAATTTACGGGAGTCACGAAATTTGGATCTTGGCTAAAAACCAATACATGAGCTGCGAGTATGGAGGCTTTTTGAGACGGATGAAATGCATCCCAAAACAAGTAATCATCCCGATTTGGACAGAGGTCCACTCCTTCCTTGCAGTCGCTTAATCCGTATGATTCCTTAGTGCCACAACATGCTGATGTCACATTTTTGAACCCTGAAAACATGTCAATCTAATGTAAAACATAAACACTAGGCTGATTATGTTGCATGCTAGAGGTGGCAAAATGGGCAGGTTGGGTAACATGTCAAAATAGTTAATATTTTGGCACTGAACCATATGAAGTATGATTGGGTTGACTTGAAACACTTATTATCTATTACTTCAAGAGTTCATGATGACAGAACCACTAAAAATTCCTTGTTTTGGCGGTTTAGCCCCAAAACTTTATGTTGCAGTAGTTCGTAACCTTGACTTTTTCAATGTTTGATTTAACCAACCAACTTACATCGTTTAATTGCTAAAATCCCTCAACTATGTTCCTTGTCATGTTGTAATCCCTAAACTTTTTTTCACTCACTTATAGTAAAAAAGTTACCCTAAAAAAGTGAAGATTGTAAACCAGGTAAAAAAAAGTCAGCAGTGAAAGTATAAAAAGGTTAAGAAAAAATTAGTTGTTTTACCATTATAAACCAACTGGTCATTTCTGACTACACAAATCATATTATTTTGGGCTTTTGGCAATCTAATTTTTCGAATAAAATGATCTAGGATGTTTCATGTATTAAACTATAAGTGGCAAAATGTGTGGGTTGGGTTGTGTCGGGTCGTGGGTCCAGATGGTTCATCTAGGACTACGGGTCTAAATGGGTTTGGGTCAAACGGGTCTCAAGTCGGGTTGACATGTTAAATGTTCAATTTTTTTGACCCATTAGACCTGCCCTAGACCCGTTGGTTAATTGTAATACAATTGGAGGTTATATCAAATACTACTCATTTAGACCCATTTAAAATATAACACCTCCTCAATATTAATCAACTTGACTCATAACTGTCACCTCTATATTAGACATAGACTTTGACATTTGAATGATTTTCTACTAGTTCAAGTGTTCAACCCATTTGACTGTTTTTTTACCCGTTACTTAGAAGCATAACCTGAATCAAACCATTCATAAGTAAAAGGGCGGGAAAGTGCCACCCATAAAGTAAGCTTTGCAGGAGAAAGGAGACTTTTGGTTACCCCTCGGGTTGTTAATGATATTCATAGTCATATTGTATGTATTCCCAAGTGAGTACTTAAATCCTTCAAGTGTGGAGCTTAAGTTTTGCAAACGGGATTCAAACGAAGTGTAGCAAGCGCTAGCCAACTTGTTTGTATCGTCATCACAACGGCCACCTAATACTGATCGCGCAATTGGACAACAACCAAGTGGTGGAATACTTAGTATTCCAAACTTTCTTGCCCCAAGATCATATAAGTTCTGCCAGTTGATAAACAGACAATCATTATAACCCGAGGAAATTGTTTTGAATGTCGGTCAAGATGGACCGGGACGGTCGGCTTGACCTGAAATTCTTTTTTGCCTTTAAATTTATTTTATACTGTAGATAATAAGAGTGGTACTTTGATAACAAATTATCAGGGTAACAATCTTCTTTTATTTATTTATTCTTAAATTAAACTATTTAAAAAGTAAAGTGAACCTTTAAATGCACGGCAATGCCGTCTGTAAGGCTGGCGATGAAAAGCTCGGGAGTTGTAGACTTATTAAATAAGTAAGTCATGAGGTCATTGCTTCCGATGCTGATTATGTATGTGGACTCTTGAAGCAAAAGATCAGCTTTGGACTTGCCTAATAATGCTGTTATGTTTCCTTGAACCGTTGCGAATTGTTGGATTTGCTCGTCGAAGGATATCACTTGCCCCTGTAAGTATTTTGGTAAACATCACACTTTTTGTTAAGGGTTGGGTTAACTTGAAATACTTTATCTACAAAGTTTTATGCTTTTATAAATTACTAGTGTGTTAAATATGATCAAGAAAATGCTTTTCCAAATGATGATCAGACTATTTCGACTAAAATGATTTAAAAGGTATTAAGCATTAGAAATACGTCTTGACTTTTTACCCATTTAACTTATTTTCTTTAATATAATTTTCTATCCGTTTGACCCGTCAGTGACTATTAATGCAATCGACCCATTAATACTTTAATGGGTCAAAAAGCCGCTTATCGAAAAAACCCTCAGTCCGAGCTGGAATATATGGACTCACAAATAACTGTTTTCCGATATCTTTAGCAACACCAGCACCTCCAGAAGCAAAGTTAACCCCATGAAGTATATCTTTTGTAAAGTTCAGACTATCCTCAACAAGTGCAAGAAAGGGCAGTGGACTAATATCGTATCCAGCCAATAGTTGGACTGCACATTCAAGTATAGATACAAAAATATATCATATATCACACTCATCCTTTAAATAAAAATGATTTTATGCATTAATCATACACTTAAAGAGACATTTAACCCGCTAGAGATAAATTTCTAACTCACACAGACTCGTTTATCAGTACAAGGGTCTGAATTGCCACATCTAGATACCCTCTTACCTATAGTGTCGGCAGGGTTGAGGCCATTGCTGAACCTGCCTGTTGCTACGCCCCCTAGATAATCTATCCCATAGTATGGGTGATCAACTCTTGCTCTTGAAGTACAGTTTACGAGGCGGTTGTTAGTGCCAACATCTACTGATGAATCACCAAATATGAATATAGGTCTAATGATTTGACTCGCTGTGCCCTTTGCGGCTGTTATCAACACACCAATTATGGATATGTATATTACCAGCAACACAAATTTTTGAGCTACCCATGTAATGGCCATGTCGAGTTGGTTAGATTGCGTGACAATAGATGAGTTACTTATAGAAGATAGAGCCTTATGGAACTAGAAAGTACAAGAAGAAAAGGTTGAGATTATAAGTAGTCAATGAAGACTAATGTGTTGATTATATCAATTACTATGCTTTTCCTTGTTTATGACCATTATCACTATGAAAGATTCGGATAGCTCATTACTGTTGTAAAAATGTAATTTCTTTAATGATAGAACTAAATATCCCCAACGGCCCAACAGATGTGGTTAAATATAAGAGATTCCAATATAACTGCATAAGTTCAGAGAAGTTGCATATTTCTTTAAATGAATAATAAGGTTCCGAAAGTTCATTTATGTTGGCTAACTAAACTTGGTGACCAAGTTTGTAGTTAATAAGATTAGATTATGAAACTGAGTCTCACGAAAGATGACCAAGTATGTTTGGGCATGAAGGGAGCAATTGAAACAAAAACTTTTTGTCACTTTGTTGGCTTTGTTGCAACTAGTTAGTATTTGATTGTGATTCTTAAACATCATAACAATAACTTTAAATATGGTCATCCAAAAACCCCATTAGAAATTTCAGTAAGAAGACTTGAACATTTCAGTAACCGTGCTATAGCCAAACCATGACATGACTGCACGACAAAAAAAAAAAAAAAAAAAAAAAAAAAAAAGCCTCAAACTGAATGATGTGACGAGTAATAGCCCATAAGGAGTTCCTTAATATCCATAGTGTAACGTAAAACTGTAAAAGTACTGCCTTTATAATACTTGTGAGCATACCCATTTCTTGTTTGTTTATGACAGCAGTGTTGACTCAGATTAGAAAAACTGAGACCCGTCACTAGCGTCGATGGTGTGATAACCATATCAATTAAGGGACATAGAGGTTTGTCTACAACCAATGTTCAACAACCATACGATTTCGATCTGTCATTCCTACATCTACATACAAATGTACAAACTAATACGTCTATTTATCATTAACAAACTCATCTATGTTGTTGAACAACTAAAACCGAACCACTAATATCAAATTCACTAGAAGCCAAGAAATCACCTACTACACCAAGCTCGGGACACTCTTCCCAGTCGCTGATTCCAGTAGTTAGAAGGGAGTCTCCTCTGCCACCTTTTCCTACTATAAACATTGAGTAGGTTTCCGCCATATCTCTCAATATCATACCTGTTTTCGCCCCGTTGTCCACATACTTCTCAAGAAATCTTACTTTCCCTGATGTCACGTACCTGAAAATACATACAGTTAGAGAAGTTCTCATCGTTTTTGTATGCCATCAATTGTATTTCTTTGTCGTAAAGATTATCATATAATGCAAGAGAAAACATATCAATATCATGTGTATTTGTTACACGTGGTAAAACAGATGGTTAGGTAACAGGTCAAAACTGGTAAGATGGGTCAAAATGGGTTAGGGTGGACCTGCTATTTTGACTACTTAACTTGTATGTCATAGGATACTTTCTAACCCGTTCAAATTGTTTCTCTTTAAGTTAAGGTTTTTAAGTTTAACCTTTTTGACCCGTGTGTATGAAAATAAGTCCAAATCATCCTGTTTCACATAAACGGGTTGAAGTTGCTACCTCTACTCTTTAAAGTAATGTTCGGTGTCTAGTGTTTTCAACAAATCTTATCCATGAAGTTCAGGAAAATGGGTTGGGTACGAAGAAACCTCTACTATTGGTCAACGAATCATAGTTATAACTTTGAACTTGATATAAGATCTTCAAACGGTTTTAAGATATGTTTGAGTACTATAGCAGCCTTCATGACCCCTAGTGTACTTTCTACCTAACCCGCTTAACCCCACCCATTTTGCCACCTCTATCTTTTAAATCTGAGATTTTGACATAGGCTTAAAACAGTTAAGTGTGTAAATATTTCATCATACCGGTGATAGAAATTCGCCAAGGCGGAACTATCAGCTTCCTCAGTCTCTGTGTCATGGTCTATGGCCACTAGAACATCATCCTCCTTTTGGGAAACATTAATTCCCACATTAGGATCTCTAGCGGAGTTTGGAAGAAACCTTATTATAGTAAGACTTGAATGATGGTGTGCACTCAGACGTTTACTAAACCCCAACGCCTCACGGTCATCTGGCCCACCAAAAAACAAAGTTGCAATTTGCTGCAAAGATTCGGAACCTGCAGCTTGTGTACCCGTAATAGTATGTCCACGGTCTACAAGTATAGCTACCGAACATTGAGCGTTTCTCAACACTTTCTGATTAGTAGTCCTTATACCTTCTTTATCATTCTCAAATTTCCCATCTATTCGTTGATGTTTATGAAAAGGAAGAACAATAAATGATGCGCGGACATCATCCGCAAAATCACAAACATCTTGATACATTGTCTTAAAAGGTGCTACTGTTTGAACTTGATGAATCATCATTTTCGTCTCTTCAGTGGACATATCAATTGCTTCATTTATCTCCACTACATCATTACTACCAGAATCTTCATCATCACTAGATTCATCTTCTTCTTGCTATAAAATGCTTTATTCTTTTTTGGTTTCCCGGGAAGCTCGATTAGATGCATTAAGTATGGGGAAATAGGAACATCATCGGATCCTCTTAGTGATAGAATGAGTCTTACCATTGAATTGACAGGGTGGCGACTGTGAACACACGCGACTAGTTTTAGTTCTTTTTCAGGACTGTGAAATTCCATTGGTATGTGTCTAATACCAATGGTATCACTTTCTCTTCTTACTAGGAAACCGATTAGTGCAGCTGAGATTAGGGAACTAATTACTACAGCCGAAACCATTAAGTTGTAGAATATTGAGCTGTTCAACACCTGCATCAACAATTTCTTTTACCTATTCATAAAATACAAAGGAAAATCACCGTACTAACTCTCGATCTTGAGATGACACTATATCAAACTGACCCATCTATATCTCGAGATGTGTTAAGAAGTACCTTCCTTGTCATGAAAATCACCTTTTAGTCGCGACTATGATTTTTTTGACAATAAAAGTTTATACTTGAATTACAAATAAAGAATACACATTGCCAGTTTAGTACATCTCCAGAGGGTTAGTTTGGTATATTTGACAGAACTGAAATAGTACACGAGGTTAAGGAACCACTTACCTTATTCTGCATAGCTGTTGTCAAAGTCAAAATATCAACATGGCCCTTCATGTTCATCAAAAAAGCAAGAAGAACACCCTCGTTTAACGGTATCTTTAAATATCGACAAGCAGCAAGAGTCCCAAAAATCTTACCACCAATGCTTAGCACAATCACCATAGAAACGATACCTATTCTTTTCAGCTCGTTTAGATAACTCGTATCTGCTTTGAACCCCGTGTAACCAAAGTAAATCGGGAATATAAAATTATGAACCGTATATGTAAGAATAGCTAATAACGTTCGAGCTGATTTCCCGCCCCTTGGGAACATGGACCCCATTAGGAAACATGCTAAAATACTACTAAATCCCATAGTTTCTAGGATCATAGCAGTAACAAGAATAACTAAGCAAAGTAGCATCACTTCAACTGCTTGAAGATTCTTTTCGCCCCTATTTCGTTTATTAAGCCAATTAACTAAATGTTTCGTACAAATAATGATTCCCACAAGAAGTAATAGTGAACAAGCAGCCATAAGTGCCCAACCAGAAACTGTTCGTTTATGTTTTTCACCAGATATTATAACCAAAATAAGCGCAGCATACATGTCACCAATCAAAGATGAGGATATAGCGAGTCGTCCAATATCAGAAGTTGCAAATTTTAAATCAGCTGCCAAACGGAACACAATGGGGGAGGCGGTGTTGGCTAAAATGACCGTGATGACTAAAGCTACTGTTAAATGTGACCCATGTGATCCTGTTTCTTCATAGACAAAGTAAGAAATGGCAGCGGCGAATAGGGTGCACATTAAACAACCAGAACATGCAATAATGCTTGCTGGACGAAAGTTTCTTATTAAATAAGGTATGTCCATTTCAAGGCCTATTAGAAACATGATGCTTATTCTACAGTATAATGCCATACTTTCGTAGAAGTCGATAGCAAAATTTTGAAAGAAGAAGACATGTATTGATGGTGCTCTTGATAAGCCTGATGGACCTAGTACGAATCCTGCCTGTGATAAGAATTAAGAATAAAATAATGAGCTATAACTGTGTAATTGAGAAGCAATGCAACTATTATCAACAACTAACAAGCTGATATTCTTTCTACAGTAACCTCGATTTTAGGGTGTGTTCTAGATTGCTCATGATCAGATACATAGTTTGGAATAAACAACTCCTAATCTGATTATATCAAACTCATAATCAGATAAGTAGTTTGGTAAGAAATCCCAAACGCCCTCAGAAGTGATTATCTGCTGTATCAAAAGTCAATAAGCAGATAAACAGTTGTAATAAGCATCCCAAACATCCCTTGAACCATTGTAATTAGACCTCAAAACTAGATTTATGGCACAAAATGCTAATCAACAGGAACAATGTAATCAAAATTCTACAAAAATGTTACTTACAAACAATTTGGCGAAAATATCACAAATTTTCATATAATAAATAACAATTTACATCATTCGTAAATTAATACATCAAGCAAAGATTCATAATAATATACCTCCTCTTGTATAATGAACATCAGCAAAACATGCAAAGAAGGAACAAATAATGTAAAGATCAAAGAGGATGTGACATACTTACGAGGATCTGAGCAAGGGGAGCAGGCTGGCCCAACGGTTTGAGAAAAATCTGAAATACATGAGAAAGAACCAAAATGGCTGAGACCTGTGTGGTCATTGTCAAGGCCGGGTTCATCATGTCATTATCATGACATGACAACTCGGCCGTTTCATCCACCCCGGTTGACATAACAAAAATTTCTTACCTTCCAGAAACAATGAAGAAATGATGAAAAAAATGGTTTGGCTTGGTTTACAGATTTCGTAATTTTGTTAAAGATGATGATGAATGTGGAGGATGATAGTGAAGGAGGGAAAGATAGACCATCCTACAAATTTGCAGTTTTTTCTGTTATTGGTGTCTATTAAGAAATGATGGAATAATATGTGGGTTTAGTGACGGATCTAGAAATTTCGATCACGTGTAACAAAAAGTATTTTTAGGCGAAACAATAATAAGAAAAAATTATATTTGAACTTTTCTTGATATAGTAAAACTTTAAAAAAAAAAATATGGTCTTTGTTTGCTTGCCACATGGATTGTATAATTGCGGCATGTAAAGGTGTTACATGAACTGATTCGGATTGATCGTGTTAACACATATCTAACGAGGCCATTGATTGTTGTCGTTTTTCAAATTTTTGCTTATAACTTGTTAGTTCTTATGTAAACTTCCATGACTTGTAGCTTGCATCACATAAATATACAACCACATTATTAGCAATCCATATGGTGAAATCATTAAAACCAATCAAGTGTGTTATGATCACTAAGAAATAAGTAAGTTTTACATGTGACTGACCCCACATACTTGGGAGGGTAGAAAAGGGTTGAGAGGATGTCAGTTGTTTGAAACTTGGTATTTGTGAATAATCCCACATCGACCAGAAGATGTAAAAGGAGGAGTAGGTGAGGTGTATAAAAGAAGGGGTTGGGGTAAGGTTGTAAGTATCTTTGCGCTTGGGGCAATGACGCAGCTAATGAGGTAATAACCGAGGCGCGTCAATTGCTGGTTGAAAACTATTTCCAAACCCCCTCCTTGGCTTTGGTTCTGCCTTAGCCATCGAGAATTTCTGGAAGGACTCCCTTTTATTAGGGTAAAGTCCTACAATTTTCAGTCTAATTCTTTGTTTCTTATCATAAGTAGCTATTTAAGCATACAAACTTGTCAAAACTGTAGAAGCAACATTTATATCTTCAAATCAATAGCTATGAAATTGAATGAACCGAGTGATAACAAGTCTATGTTAGCACTTATGGAGTTGGGTCCTTGTCAAATAAGCAGAGTGATGAAGTAACAAACATTCAACTTGCAGATGGGTTTCGAAGGGATGTGCAAAACATCATGGTCACGTATAAAATATATTTTGTAAATTGTACGAAGTGGCGCCTATACAGGTATACCACTGCACTGAGTGCGTGATCCAAGCTGTTGTTCCTGAAGGGCTGAAGGTTCCTATGTTCAGTTTGCTGCCAATGATTTGCTAAACAAAGACAACAAAGGGAGAACAGATTCTTTTTCATAATGTTTTGCTGATATAACATTTTGGTTATGGCAAGTCAAGCATATAGGTTCTGAAATAAAAAAGCAAGTTATGTAAAGCGGAGAACGTAGGTGACTGGTGGTTGTCATAGGTAGCAATTTCAACTTGTTTACTTACGATTGATTCAAGTCATGTTTTACACCCAATGTTGTGGGTAACATCGAGGTTTTAGAAACCGTTGCAATTGGCCTAAACTGAACCTAATTTACGAATGTGATATAATTGTAATAATGAGAAGCTTTGTTTTCAATATTTCAATAGAAAGACCCAGATATATAAAGTCAAGTCCTATCATTTCCTCTTCAAACTTGCCATTCTTTTCTTTTCAAGAGGCCAAGAATTTACCCTCATCATTCATAGTAGTTTCGAGAGATCACATTCAGGAATATATAACACTTCTCTAAATTTCTAAACAAAAAGTGTATGACAAGAACACATACTTTCTTGTTGATTTAGTTGCTTCTTACAGCCATAACCACTTGTGCTCGTCTATAATAAAGGTCTACATTAAACTCTAAACAGTGTTATCGAGACAGGAATCATTGTTTTGGTTAGAGATCAAGAAAAAAGCTCAGGCTGCCTCCTCGGTACGTGCGCAAAAAGATGAAAGAGGTACATTCAAATGCCACATGTTGCTCATTTGCCACGAGTCTTCCACTTTTTGATGGGAAAGATGGTGATTTTCCGCCTTGAAGTATTTATAGGGGTTGGTGACTGCGACAAGGGCATAACAACTCGATCATCTTCATCACCATCATCATTTCCATGATCCATGCCTTCTGTTAGTGGCTTCAGCTCGAATGCACCCCTTGTTAAACTTCTAGCGACCTGATGTATAAACCTAGTTGGAGCATCACTCACATTCCACAGGAAAACAGTAGCACATAACAGAGCCTAATACGACATTCGGATTGTATATTTAGTGATGATACTAACCTTGAGCAAAATCCACACTTTAAGGGTACTGCTCAGGATTGCCAATTTTGTCTTCTTACCAGATGTCAAGTAGCTACACATGTACTTATCAACCCTCAGAATGAATTTGGGCCAAGACTTGGGCTTTCCAGGATCTGCTCTCTCCATCAACGCCTAAACAAGTGATCACATTCAAATAGTTATAATTTAATTATTTTGGTATTTTAACTTTTTGAGCAGATTGGCATAGAGAATAATAGTTTCATGTACTTGGAAGAATTACTCACAAGTGATCGACAAAGTTCATGTTCAATTTTGGAGCATGACGTCTCCAATGCTTCCACTCTCCCAGTAGCTTGGCAACAAGAACATGGTTCACTTATCATAAATGTCACACTAGGTCGCACCTGTCGAAAATTCAAAGAAAAGTTTACACTTTTTTATTATGATTTATCAAAAATAAAAAGTTTATACCCTTTTTCTAGTGATCTCCATTAGGCCATGTCTAGACAGCTCCGACACTTTCACCATTGACCGATCTCTGCTAACTGCCTTTTTGACTTCTTCATACACCAATCGCTTATTTGCTAAGAGAATATATCATAAATTTTTAGAGACTTGTTGTCATAAAAAGAATTTTTTTAACTACACTAAACACACAGCGAGAGACTTACAGTCATCCAACATATCAATGAAATCCACCACAATAATCCCACCGATATCTCTCAATCGTATTTCCCTAGCAATCTGAAATCAGTTGACACCTTACCAATTAATTACATTCAATTTGACAAGAAAATACAGTAATCCATATCAGTATATCTATAATGGTGACGGGACTTGTCTTCAACTTACTTGTTTAGCAGCTGCAAGATTAACGTCTAAAATAGCCTTCTGTTGTGAAGTCCCATGACCAAGCATACACTGCCCTCCATTCACATCAACAGAGACTAAAGCCTCGGTTTGTTCTATCACTAGATAACCTCCATTAGAGAGTGGTACTCTACAATACAAAACACATTTTTAACTCGAGCAGTTTCAATGTAATATACATGAAAAGTGGAAATTTCTCACCTCTTACTAAGCATGTTGTTCAATTCATCTTCAATATTGTATTCATCAAATAGTGGATTCTTTTTGGTGTATAACTCAACTCGTTCACACAGATCAGGAGCAATTTCTTGAAGATAGCTTGTAACCTAAACATCAAACACAGTTGTTGATTAAATAAGAACTCAAAAATGTGTTACTTTTAATACTCCACGTTACCTCATGATATGTAACCGGAGAATCAACTACCATTGTTTTCACCTGAAACAACCAGCTGAGTATGATTACATTATATACAAATAACCTCAAGCTGTAAATTGAATTATTTTTGGTCTTTAACTGTACCTTATCATTAAAAAGATCTTGGACAACAAAGCGCGTCTGACCCATGGCACCATGTAACATTACAGGCGTGGCACCTTCCACACCTTCATCTGCTGCAAGAGCTGCAGATTTTGCTAGTTCAGTAATACTGTTCCATGTTAAAAGCAAGCTATCTAAATCTTTCTGCAGTTCTTCCATTGTATGACCAGCAGCAACCGTCCTTACAGTCAAACCAAACCCTGGTGGCTGCAAAGTCTTGGCTATGACCCGCAATCGAGTCCTCTCAAGTCCAGATATTTTCTTGGAAATATGAACACTATCGTAACGAGTCATTAACACCTGCATAGCACTTAAAATTAGAGGTCGCAAGACGGCCAGGGTGGTTCAAAATGGGTTCGGGTCACAAGATGTCATTTTTTTGTACAGGTTGATAAACTAGTTGGGTTGCTTTGACTCGGTTTTTTTAGTCCATTCTCTGAGACTTCTAATAAATAATTGATTTTAATGATATGATTTAGGAGCATGTGTAGCATTTAAAATATAGTTCACGTAACTTTGGACACGTTTGTAATGTTCCCTTTGACGCGTTTGAGATTAAAAAGTGGCCAAACCGACTGAATTGTAACATGATAACCAGAATGAATTAGCAAAAATGAGGATATTAGAGCAAATTCAATATAAGGCATACCCAGAATCTGCTTCTTAACTTTGGGTAAGCAGTAAGTGTAGGGCCTTTAGTTCCCAATCCCTCCTTCACAACTTGTACAATTATTTTAGTCCCTTTCTGAACCGGGCCCCATTTACTTTCATCTGAATTCTGGGAACTTTCTATTGCCTCATCTAAACGTATTCTGCCATTAACTTCTTTAGCAGAACCAACCACATCAAACTCATCATTTATGTCATGCACTGCATTAGAATCTAGCATAGTTTGAACTGAATTTTCAATGATGTCATGCTCCTCAGTGTCCTGTTTGGCCTTTGGTTGTTTTTTTCTTTGCTTTATATGGCGGCGAAATGGAGGAAATATGAAGGGCTCCCAGTTATGTTTTGTATCCATAAGTGAAGGTCTTGAGCACCCGATATTTACAAATGCGCCACCCATGCGGGGAACAAATTTTGTTACTATTCCTAAATATACACTATCAGATTGCACATTATCTTTCACGGGTTCCAGTAATATTTCAACCAATTTTTCATCTTCCATAACAGCAATCCTTTGCATGGTACATAGAGAAGAGTTAATCAATATAACTTTGGTGACGGAGTCCTGCAAACCAGCCGTACTCTCATCATTTTCTGGAACTTCCTCTAGTTCGTCTTCATTTTCCGTATCATTTCCAACAGCTTCTGAAACCCCTTCACCAAATATCAACAAATCTGCAACTTGTGTGTGCTGATTTTGACTTTCGGACTCACTTTCTACAGGTGTTCCATTCTTGGAAATGTTAATATTTTTATCATGGTCATGATCATGAAGGAGTAGAGATGATTGGAATAGCCAAGGTTCCTCGACAGGATAAAAACTCACAGCATTTCCAGGGTTAAATGTGGAGTGAATCAAAGTATCGACTTTAAGGTCAACTGAGATCTTGTCTTTCCCTATTAGAGCACTTTTAGATTCGAGGATCCATGGCTCCTCTACAGGCTGGTAACTCCTGTGAAATTGTGCATAAGTAATGTCTTCAGTGTCAAACTTATTCTCAAAGTCAAAATCCAAAGTCAACTGCTTTGAAACCAAAAGATTGCTTTTAGCATCATTCAAACTCTTTGCTCCATCTGTTAAATCACTGGAGAAATTTAAGTTTTCAGCAACATATTACTAACTAACAACTAGCAAGATTAAAGCAAAAAGGACATTATCGTGTAGGTTGATACCTCTAGCTCTAGATAAAGGTTCTCTGCCACTTCTAATCCGCGCCCTAATCAAGAATATTTTCCTACTACTTTTTCGAGCTCGATGCTCTAGAAAAGAAAATTCTGGTCTAAATCCCCAGGATATGTCGCACAAAGACTGCATATCTCCCTTGGTAACACAGCTAAACTTACAACTTTCGCAACCATGTATCTGCTCAAATGAATAAAATAATCAATAATAAGTTCAAAAAAGATTCTGCTAATTCCGAATTCCCACAACTGAAACTCATTTGTTTACAGGTGATGTTCTCTTATATTTGCAATATCTATTGTATTAGCATCTGATAATTATATGGATGTTGATTACTTTAGTGAATTGCAAAATGGTATCACCCTAGTTTCTGCATTCAATAACTTATAAGGATATTTTGTAACAGAGCTGAACATGACCATCCACTCGTCTTGACGAATAAATTTTTTTTTACAGGAAACTTGGGTAATTGTTTGCACTAAACAAATGGGCCCCTTGAGAGACCGAAAATGCACAACTAACAAATACAAAGTAAAAGTTTATCAGCTATCTAAATAGCCAATAAAGAAAGTGGTTTAACACAATCGAAAAAACAAAATTATAACAGTTGGATAAAACAATTAGGTTAAGTTAATCTAGCATCTAACGAGTGGCCGGTGGAACATGAATATTAGTATGTTTTTAGTTTGCAACCATAGACCATAAAAACATGCCTCTAATCCTAATCTTAACTTTGCCTATGTAACATGTAACAGAAACAAAACAAATATTTATTTTTTTCCTGCTAACAGAAGCAGATAATCAACAACCCATGTCAAGGTTTTGCTACACATTCTCACAAACAGTTGGGGTGCAAACCAATACCACATAAGAAACCAAACAACAACATATATATAAATAAATAAAACCAAACATTATAAGCCAACATAGAGTACCATACAACAATAATGGAAAAATGACAAGCGAATGAAGAGGAAGGAAGAGAACCTACGAAAAGTAAAGTACAGTATTATGCTGTAGGTCTGATGTTTTTCTAGTTTTTGCAAAGATAAGGAAATAACCAGGGGTAATTCTGTCTTTTTCATATTCGCTTCTTTTTCTTAAAAATCTCAAAAGTAGCACTTGGAAAAATCTAGTACCCTTGATTAGGCTCTCGAGTCTAAATGACGATTAGAAATACGTGTACATATAGATGTATTAGTTTAGTTTACTTTGTCATTAATTTAGTTAGAACACTTGTTATCAAAGTTTTATTTGTAAGTTTTTCTTAAATCCCGTATACTTAAGCATCTTGTTAATATAGTGGATACCTTTATTTATATCTAATTTGTTTTGGTTGGAAATAAATTGTCATTCAAAAAATTATTCGTATTCATGTATGTATACGTATGATTGCATATACACTTATTTATGCATGTATGTTAAAACAAACAAACGAGTTCGACATAGCGTGTTTAAAAGTTGAGCTCTATATATTTTGTTCAAGTCCTTTATAAAAAGACCCGAACCCAAGCTTAACGAGCCGGAGTCGAGTTTTATACAGTTTAAACAATTTGGTTCGGTTAGTTTACACATCTACTAATTTGTAACAAAAAACAATCAGGTATAATTTGTCTAATCTCATTTTTGGAAAAAGGTCTATTGCATTTCCAAATGCAAGTTCATATTTTGTGATTTTACCGCAATAAGACTGCATATAATCTAAGAATTTTAAAAGAACTAAAAAAGAGATGTGAAGTATATCCCGAAATGTGTTTCACTTCATGAAATGACATATGGTGTGACAAAGTGTTTAATTTGGTTGATTTAAGGTCCACCTTAAGTAGATTCAAGCCATGATTATGAAGTCGCACAGATAATTAACAACCAAAGTAACTTTTGGCAAACGTTTGAACCAAATGACCAAACTGTTAACCAATTTATACACGAAATCTCAGTAAAATAATACATAGAAGATAGAACTCATATCGGATGGTCATTCACAGGATACAAAGAGCGACCCATTTACAACAAATATATGATAGATGAGACTTTTTTTTATACATATATGGAAATGAAAATATACTGTCAGTACACGCATATAGGTGATATGAATGAACGAATCATCAAAGTCGATACACTAACCAAAACCAAAGTTAAACTTGCTCACAACAAGCTTAAGTGACCTGTAATCAAATATCAAATCATACTACACATCTTATATATAATAGCATATCTTTTTTATAAAATTGCCCAAAATACTCTCCTTTCACGTCCTTTTAGGCCTAGGCTTTGCCATGTTTGAGAGCTTCAAAACGAGCAGCGAGTGTATCATAATCTGGCAGTTTAGGATGAACTCGCTGCTGACCTTGTTTCATATAACCTGAGGAAGGCGCAGGTGGTGCAGGCCGGTTTGGTGGGCCATGGTTCATTCCGGTAGCACGGTCATGGTCATAGTCATGATCCATATCGATTTCTTCATCATATTCAGACTCTGACTCATCAAACTTGACAGATGACACACGAGGAGGTGCACCGTAAGTATGCCTTCTATACATCTTGTTGTCGTCTATCTCAGGTTGTTCATCACAATCTGAATCATCAAACTTGACACCAGAGGCGTTGTAACTGTATCTCCTTTGATCCTTTGTATTGTCTGATGAGATATGAGACCTATCAGAACTCTGTCTTGATGGTTTGGTGAAATTGATTGGAGGACTGCTGGAAAACGAGTCAAAATTGTTGCCATTTCTTGAACCATTTATGGATTCATGGGATTGATTTGACTGATTTGAGTGTTTGTTGGCTAAATATGCAGCAGCTTCTGCAGCAGCAATTGCCATCTTAGCTGACTCTGCAGCAGCTTCAGCAGCTGATTTTGTGTCTTCAAAATGCATCGCGTTCTGACCATTACTTGAGTATCTGAATTATCAAGAGAGGAACCAACAACTTAGGTGCTATGGCTTAATATAATTTATCTCTAGTCCTCTACCATATGTTATTTTTACATTTTTCATCTTTAGTTTTCCTTGTTTGATGTTGTTTGCTAATAGGACTAAAATCCACATACAAGTAATTAGTCATGTTTGATGTAACGTCCTAAACTTAAAGCAGAGCATGTTTTAAGTCAACCCAAGAACCATGGTGATAGTTACAAAGACTATAAGGGGTTCATGGTTCTAATTCACAACTGATGTAGGATGGGAAGTGACATTTTACCTGCGCGATGGTGGATTGTTCGGCTGAACAAATTGTTCAGCAGCTGTTTTTATGTCTTCAAAATGCATCTCATTCTGACCATTACCCGAGTATCTGACACAATAGAAGAGATGAAACTGAGAACTTAGGTACTATTCACTTATTTTCATCTACCATATGTTACTTTTTAGGTTCTCCACAATGTTATTATAACTTGGACTAAAAACCACAAAAATGTAAGTTGTCATGTTTTATGCAACATTCAAAATTTTACGCAACAGGTCGACCTAACCTAAGTCAACCTGAGAACCATGGTGAGAGTTGTAATGACTTATAAGGGTTCAAAGTTCTAATTCAAAAGCGATGTAGGATGAGATGTCATATTTTACCTGCGTGGTGGCGGGTTGTTTTGCTGAAAATATTGCTCTGACGTAGCTTTAACAGGCTGAACATATTGGTCCGATGTAGGCTTGATAGGCATGCTAGAAGCACTCATAAAATTCTGAGGTCCATCCTGCAGAAAATGATGACATACATATTAGAAAAACACGAATTTAAGTTGCACATGTATGTGTATAAAAATATCATACAGAGACGAACCAGAGTCTTTTCAGGTGGCTTGAGAAGTTCTGTTTCGGATTCTGCAGTGTCCCATTCAACCTGGTATTCTTTGGCTATTTCCTTTAGGACTTTCAGCTTTACTTCACCAGCAGGGGTTCTTACAGAGAGTTTCTCAATAAGCTGCAAAATTATACAAGAGTATAGATTATCTAACATAGTTACATAACAAGACAGTAAACAAATATATAAACATATTGATCAAAATTTTTAGGAATATCAACATTCTTTACCATTCTATTAACACCACAGTCAGGTCGTAGATCAGTAGCTGCACTAACAAAATCTTTTCCATATTTCTTCTCAAATATATCCCTAAGCGCAGCCAACTCAGGAATTTCAGAACATCTAGGAGCCGCAAATATTAAACTTGATATCCCTTCCTTTAGATCTGCTGGGCAGTCCCTGAAACACATGAAAGCAATGCTTTTGTTGTTGTGGTATGCAATAATACAAGGTTAAAGTTCCTTTGCGTTGCTTGTGATATATACCTTTGCTTTGCAATAATTGAAAGTCTTTGCACGATCAGTTCGCAGAAGAGTTCAATAAACTCGTTAGCTGCCAGAATATTCTGTTCTCTCAACACATGTTCAACCTTCACATCAAAAAATGTCCATGTTAGCTAATAAGTAGAATTTAACTTCAAAATGTCAAAACCTAGAACTCAAATAGACTAATCATTGATATATTTTTTAGTACCCAATGCTTTTTATATTAGCTCAACTGAAGTAGTACCAAGTCAGTAACTTATATCGTTTTAAAGTTACACGGTTACACCTTAAGGCTTACATTACGGGAACATAGGGAGTATATATTGTACAAACATGCATTCCTGGATATTATCGTTGAATGCACAATGTACAAGTTACAGATGCCTAGTTGATCTCATCACACTTAATGGTCAGATTAGGTTATGGAAATTGAAAAGGGTCTATATTTCATCATATCTTTATATGACATGGGCTCCCACAGGGTAACCCGAAAGAGCTAAAATGGGCATCTAGTAGAGCACTATTGGGCATCAACATTCGAAAAAATGCTGAATGACATAGCACATTTTTTCACCAACTACTTGAATCAGCTATTTAATGTCTATAACACACAAATTATATGTATAAACTGGATCATAGTTCTCTGAACCTACTAATTTCCAAATCCAGAATTAAACATTCTCCGTACAAGATATCTATTTTTTTAAGTAGTTTTATACTTTGATAAACAATCTTATCCATATCTAATCCTATCAAAGATCGAATTTCACACTTGTTGTGAGTACCAATTACCAAATTCATACAATCCTAGCATCAAATTTCACAGCGCGTCTTCAAAAAACATCTTCCTAAAACAAACCATTCCTATTGTATCACACATTAATCAGCATTCAACTACCCATACCTAAAGTCACACAAATTCGACCCCAAAACCACATAGGTGATTTGTACACGACAAAAACTGATTCACACCCAACAATCATATTTTCACATTTTTACCCTAAACATTCGAAACGCCTTTTTACACTTTTTTTACCTAATCCAAACTAACACAAGTAGGTTTCTGCTATTAATAAACGACATTCATTCAATCTATTTTCGCAACGCGTAAAACCCGATATCACCAACAACAAACATAAAAATAAACAAATAAGCATACCCTGATACGAGCAGTAGCATCTTGACCAGATTGAAGCAAGAGAGCAATATCACGCCTCATTTGCCTCACCACAACTTGTCTCTTATTCTTCAACAGCTTTATTCGCGCAACCGCTAGCTTCGCAGCCGTCTTACTGTAACAACATTCACATCAAACCCCAAATCCAAACACACCCAAATTTAAAAAAATAAAAAAACAAAAAAAAATGTACAAAGTAGTTACCATTTAGAAGTGTTGAAACGTGTGAAGAAGAGTGCTAGTGTGATCTTAGCTGCTTTTTTCCAATGGCTTTTTGGTCCTCCCATGGTGCTGCTCATTCTCTGTGTGTGTGTTTAAGGTGAGAGTGTGTGTTTTTTTATATTTTAATGAAGGGGTTTTATGATTATGTGTGTAACGGTCGGGAAGGATTTTGATTAAAAAGTAAATAAAAATGGAAAATAAACGGAAAGAAAAGGGACGTGGCGTGGTGTGAGGGGTCCCACGGCTGATAGTCATAGGAATTGGAAACGGATCTTTTTGTTACGATGTAATAAATGTGCTGGCTTTCCTTACTAGTGAAGCTTTTTTCTTTTGTTTTTTTATGGAATAGCATTTATTTATTTTTTATTTTT